>JAQQAC010022866.1:2687150-2717730 GCA_029783875.1 Phataginus tricuspis
TTCTTCTTTACCAATCTGGATGCCTTGTATGTCTTTGTTTTGTCTGATTGCCGTGGCCGGGACCTCCAGTACTATGTTGAATAACAGTGGAGGGAGTGGGCATCCCTGTCTTGTTCCCGATCTTAGATGAAAAGTTTTCAGCTTCTCGCTGTTAAGTATGATGTTAGCTGTGGTTTGTCATATATGGCCTTTATGATGTTGAGGTACTTGCCGTCTATACCCATTTTGTTGAGAGTTTTGATCATGAATGGATACTGAATTTTGTCAAATGCTTTTTCAGCATCTATGGAGATGATCATGTGGTTTTTGTTATTCTTTTTGTTGAGGTGGTGGATGATGTTGATGGATTTTTGAATGTTGTACCATCCTTGCATCCCTGGGATGAATCCCACTTGATCATGGTGTATGATCCTCTTGATGTATTTTTGAATTCAGTTTGCTAATATTTTGTCGAGTATTTTTGCATCTACGTTCATCAGGGATATTGGTCTGTAATTTTCTTTTTTGGTGAGGTCTTTGCCCGGTTTTGGTATTAGAGTGATGCTGGCTTCATAGAAAGAGTTTGGAAGTATTCCCTCCTCTTCTATTTTTTGGAAAACTTTAAGGAGAATGGGTGTTATTTCTTCTCTATATGTCTGGTAGAATTCAGAGGTGAATCCATCAGGTCCGGGGGTTTTGTTATTGGGTAGTTTTTTGATTACCGCTTCAATTTCGTTGCTGGTGATTGGTCTGTTTAGTTTTTCGTTTTCTTGCTTGGTCAGTCTTGGAAGATTGTATTTTTCTAAGAAGTTGTCCATTTACTCTATGTTTTGCCACTTGTTAGCATTTAGATGCTCATAATATTCTCTTATAATTCTTTTTATTTCTGTGGGGTCCATCGGTATTTTTCCTTTCTCATTTGTGATTCTGTTTATGTGTGTAGATTCTCTTTTTCTCTTAATGAGTCTGGTTAGGCGTTTATCTATTTTGCTTATTTTTTCAAAGAACCAGCTCCTGGTTTCATTGATTTTTTTTTATTGTTTTATTCTTCTCAATTTTATTTATTTCTTCTCTGATCTTTATTATATCCCTCCTTCTGGTGACTCTGGGCCTCATTTGTTCTTCTTTTTCCAATTTAGTAATTGTGTCTTTAGACTGTTCATTTGGGAATGTTCTTCCTTCTGTAAATAGGTCTGGATTGCATTATACTTTCCTCTTAGAACTGCCTTTGCTGCGTCCCACAGAAGTTGTGGCTTTGTGTTGTTGTTGTCATTAGTCTCCATATATTCTTTGATTTCTGTTTTGATTTGGTCGTTAACCCATTGATTAATTAGGAAATGTTGTTAAGTCTCCATGTATTTGTGAGCCTTTTTGATTTCTTTCTAAAATTTATTTCTAGTTTTATAACTTTGTGATCTGAGAAGTTGGTTGGTAGGATTTCAACATTTTTGAATTTACTGAGGTTCTTTTTGTGGCCTAGTATGTGGTCTATTCTGGAAAATGTTCCATGTGCACTTGAGAAGAATGTGTATACTGCTGCTTCTGGGTGCAGAGTTCTGTAGATATCTGTTAGGTCCTGTTCTAGTGACCTAGTTCTAGTGTGTTGTTCAGTGCCTCTGTGTCTTTACTTATTCTCTGTCTGGTTGATCTGTCCTTTGGAGTGAGTGGTGTGTTGAAGTCTCCTCAAATGAATGCATTGCTGTCTATTTCCTCCTTCAATTCTGTTAGTATTTGTTTCACATATGCTGGCGCTCCTGTGTTGGGTGCATATATATTTATAATGGTTATATCTTCTTGTTGGACTGATCCCTTTATCATTATATAATGTCCTTCTTTATCTCTTGCTACTTTATTCGTTTTGAAGTCTATTTTGTCTGATACAAGTAAAGCAACATCTGCTTTTTTCTCTTTGTTGTTTGCATGAAATATCTTTCCTCACTTCCCTCACTTCCTCCCTCAGCTCTTGCACATTTCTCTGTAGATCCGTCAGCATGGTTATGACTTTTATTCTGAATTCTTTTTCAGGAAGACTATGCATGTCCATCCCTCTTTGAGGTTGTCTGGTTCTGGAGCTTTGTCTGTACCATATTCCTCTGTCTTTTCATCGCTATAGAAATGGTTGCTGATAGTTGCCACGTAGGTCAGCTGGGCTCTTTATGAGTTTAAAAATTAAAAAAAGAAAGAAAGAAAAAAAAGAAAAGAAAAAAGAAAGAGAAGAAAAAACAAACAAAACAAAAATGCCCTCTGGGAATGGATTCTTTGGGGATGCTGTAGGTGGCGCTCTTGCTTCACTATTACAGAGCCATGGCTGTGCCACTCCACAGTGCCCTTTATAGCTCTCGTTGGGGTGGGGACAAACAAGAGGCTGTTGAGCTCTGTGGGAAGTCTAAGTGCTGCCATCCTTTCACAGTCACCAGCTAAGAGGTCCAAAGCTCCCCAGAACTCCCAACCTGCTGGGCTTAGTGTCCCAGGGTGATCCAGTCCTCCACTGGGCTCCTGTTTCTTTAAGACCGCTGAAAAAAGTCCGTGCTTTTCTTTTTTTTTTCCTTCCGTGTGCCACCTGCAAGCAACCTGGCATGTTCCCCACTCAGATCCTCCACCCTCTGTCTCTCCAATCTCCTCTAAACTGCACAATGTGTATCACCGCTCCCTGTGCAGTTCACCGGGACTGATTATTTCGTGGGCCTGTACTTCCACTCCCTCCCGGCTCTGAATCCTCTCCTCCTGCCAGTGTGCTCGGGTGCGGGAGTACTTGGGTCCCGCCGGGTCGCTGCTCCATAGGTTATCCATCTCATGGGGTGCCGAGTCCTCTCAGGTGTAGCTGCAGGCTGTGCGCTTTCCTGTGTATTCTGGTCTCTCTTTTAGGAATAGTTGTATTTGATGTGTTTTCGTGGATAAATATAGTGTTGGGAGGAGATTTCTGCCACCCTGCTCACGTCGCCATCTTCCTGGAAGTCACCCACACTGAGATATTAAATGTATACTTATTTTTTGATCTTATGAGTAGAATCATTTAAATTTATTCTTGGCTAGTGATTTTCTTGTGTATAGGAATACAACTGACTTGTCTGTATTGACTGTGGCATCCTGCATTCTTGCTAAACTCATTTTTATTCTTTTAGTTTTTAGTTGATTGCTTAGGATTTTTCATACTAGATTATGTCATTGTAAACAGAAGTATTTTTACTTCTTCCTTTCCCATTTGGATGCCTTTTTTTTTTTTCTTGTCTAATTGCCCTGTCTAGAATCTCCAGCACAGTGTTAAATAGTAATGGTGAGATCAGACAGTGTTGTTTGTGATTTTAGGGGAAAAGTTTTTGGTCTTTGGACACCAAGTATGGTGTACATTTTAAGTGTTTCATGCGTGCTCTTCGTCAGCCTTAGGAGGTCCCTTCCATTCCTTTTTTGTCGTTGCTGTTGTTTATTAATCATTAAAAAGGTAACTTTTGTCAAGAGCTTTTGATATGATTGTGTGGTATTTGTTCTTAACTCTCTTAACACAGCGTAATACGTTAATTGATTTTCTAATGTTAAACTAACCTTGAATTCTGGTCACATTGCACTGTCGTTATACATTGCTGGATTCAGTTTGGTAGCATTTTGATGAGGATTTTTGAATATGTCTTCATAAGAGATATTGTTTTATAGTTTTCTTGTGATATCTTTGGTTTTGGAATCAGGGCAATACTGGTTTCATAGAATGAGTTGGACGTATTACTTCCTCTTCTCTCTTTTTTGGAAGAGTTTGTGGAGGATAAGTAGTAATTATTGGAATATTTTGGTGTTAATTATCTGAGCCTGATCTTTTCTTTTTGGATGTCTTTAAATTGCCATTTTTATCTCTTTTCTTATTATATGCATATTCAGATTTTCTTATTTCTTCTTGAGTATTTTGAGCAATTTGTGTCTTTTTAGAAATTTAATGTAGGTTATCTAATTTGTCAAAATACAGTTTTCATAGTATTGCCTTGTAGCCTTTTTGGTTTCTGTAAGATCAGTATCGATGTAACTTGTCTCATTCTGATTTTAGTAATTTGAATATTCCCTCTTTTTTCTTGGTCTGTCTAGCTAAAAATACGTCAGGTTTGCTTATATTACTGACTACGCTTTAAATTGCCAAGTTCTTAAACTTTTTTCATATCCAGTTCTTTTTGCTTTGCTTACTTATATTATGGTTCATAATTTCTTGTTTATTTGTTAGGGGCTTTTTTTCTTTCATGTGTCTTTTTGAGCATTCTAAATTTATTTATTTAAATATATTTATCCAAATTTTCTATAACTTAAATTTCACCAGGATGAATTCTTCCCCCAGTGACTGGTTTTATTGATTATCTTTCTTAGCATTTGATTTCTTTATGTATTTTTGAATTTTGATTTAGAAGCACACTTTGAATAGGAGGACTTGGATTTTTCAGTCTGTGTGTTCCCATAGATTTTGGCTTTTTGATATTTGTGCATCTACTCCCATTTCCTGGGGCCCGTTCCCTGGTCAGGTGTTAGTGTTTGTTCTTCCTGCCTTCTTAGAGCAGTTGTACAGCTCAGCTCACCGCATCAGGCCCTTGTGACAGAAGTTCCATTTGGCTCCCATCCATGATTGCTGGAGCCTCGTGCCACCTCTAGGTTTCAAGGGGTAAACCTGGCTCCATGTCCATCTTGTGTCAATCACAACTCCGAACTTCTGCCTTTTTTTCCCTCTGGATCCCAACAGACTCAAGGTTTTCCCCTTACTTGCTACTTTGTTTTGATCTGCTGCAGGTTTACAGAGAGGGTTATTTGGTATATATTTTAATGGCTTTGATCTTTGTTTAGAGCAAAGGGTGTCTCAAAGCAGGGATAACAATGCCATCTTGGCAGGAAGATCTCAACAGTGAATTTGTACAAACTTAACTGGCTTAAGTTCGAGACTTCAGTATGGGAGGAACCCTTTAAGTGATTGTATCTTACAAGGAGAGATAATGTTTATGTATGTTAGCCACTAGGTATGTTTGAATGGAGTGTAGAATTTTAATGCTGTTTCAGAAAGAATTCAGATAGGCAGACCCCAAAACTGATGTATTAGAGTTCTTCCTGTGCTAATGTTGTCTCAGACTTGTGTTTTGGTGCTGCTTTAGTAATGTGTGGGGGGTGGGGAAAAGAGAAGGAGAGGGGGAGGGGAAGAAAAGGATTATATTTCTGATTATCTGATTTTATTACAGTTATACTGGTGACAGAAAAGGATATTTGAAGATATGTCTGATAAAGTACCAATTTATAACATTTTAAGTTTCAGAAACCCTGTGTGATACCCTTTGGGCTCTGAATCTTGGGATTTCCTCTGCTATTGTCATAAAGCATTATGGGATACATATGAGTACACAATAAATACATGACTGTTAATTTGTTAAGATTCTCAAATAGATAATAAAGGTAAAATTAAAAAAAATATGAGAGTAGGTGGCTGCCCTGATGTAAAGTACAGTGATGATGTAAAGCAACTAAGGAGATAAACTATGCATGAGGGCCAGGGGTTCTCACAAAAACTTTAGTGTCAGTTTCTTAGACCTGTGGGTGTGAAAAAGGGTTTAGGTAGTGTACCTGGATTATTGAGTCTCACATAACTAAATTTCCAAGACAGTCAGGAAACCTCCAACATAGGATAGTGTTGGATGAAAGATTGTAGACCTGTACTTCCTGTGTAATTGTTTCAAAACCTTTGGAAGTTATTTATCCCCTCAGTATTTCTGAATCTGTGAACTGGATTTGATAACGGTACATATATATTGGAATGTCCTAAGTATTGATTGAAAGTCTATATGTAGAGGGGTTATGCCTGTACCAGGTGTATATGAGTACTCAGGTAATGTTAGCTAATTGCTAATACAAGTAAGGGGGGGCAATAATTCATGTAGAAGTTGTCAAAATTCCTCACTTGTAATCATTTATTAATTTATTTGAACACTGCTCTGTGTTATTAACATTGAACATCAACTGGTTGAATAAATTTTAGCCTGGTAACATTTTTAAACTAGTGAGAAATCAGGGCAATAGTCATATATTTGTATTCGACATTTTGGTGCTAAATTCACTTTAAATTTGATCCAACATCCTAGAAGCAGCTGAAATGTTCCTCTGCAGTGCATTTTCTAATATATTTTCGACATATTCTCCTTGCTGTGAATACCCATGCTTCCCTCCTGTGAACACCATGTGAATTACCCATTTATAAATCTTCAAGGGCATTCATTATATTTCTTGTTAAAATTGTCTTTCTTTTTATCCATACAGTGACCATATGATTTATTGTTTAAACTGGAACAGTTTTGGGAGTGAAAGGCAGTGCTGTTAATAATCATACCAGGATAGGTGGCATTAGGCAGAACTATCCTGGGTTATCCAAGGCATATGGCTACTCTAGTTATCTCCCTTTCTAGAATGTCTTATGAATCATTCTTATGTATTCTGCAAAGTACCTGTGACTATATTGATGATAATAGGTGATCAATAGATATTTTTTGAAAGAACTACCCAATAGTAACTGGATATAGACAGACAAGTGCATTATTTTTGTTGTTTATAGGCTCCTTTAATTTGAAGTATTGAATTTGTTCATATGCTTTCTAAATTATAATCTAATTTGTCTGCTTATTTAGGAGGTCAGTAAGACAAGTGTTTTGCAATGTGCAGACATTTCCTAACCATGAAGGGAAATCAAACTGATTAAGAGGATTAATTTGAAAAATCAGTGCCCTATTTCCAAATTTTCTACAGATATACAAATCACTTATATGTTTACCTGTCTTTTTTAATATAAAATATTATTTAGAAGGTTATTTAATTAAAATCACTTACAATGACTGTTGTAGTTAGTGTTTGGATGTTGTCACAAAGCTGAAGTACACTGGGTGTAGCTCTGCTCCATCACCACTCACCTTTAATTCCCCTAGATGATACATTTTTTAAATGCATTTTAGAATGTGCTGTTACTCTTCCTTGTTTCTAAAATTATTTTGTTTCTTCAAAACTCAGCAAGGAAGCATGTGGCTGATGTGACACTGGGGGCCCCTGTGATAGACCATGTATCATGGACAATCAGAATAATCCAAATATTTTGATACTAAGAATATCAGGTTAAATATATATCAAATGTATTCTAACGAACATCCTGAGAATTGACATTTGAAGGGATTATACAAAACCCACTTGTCGGTCTGTCTGTGTGTCAGCCTGTCTACCATCTATCTGTCAATCAATCAATCAATCTATCTATCTATCTATCATCTATCTACTTACCATATACTTCCTTTAACTTTTCTTTGATGGAATATTGTATTTGATTCCTTTTTCGTCTGGCAGCAAAATCTTATATGAGTCTAGGTATCTAGTATATTTTGTCTTATTATTTCTAAATCTAAATGGAACCCAGTTGTCACAAATTGTACTTTGAAACTTCTCAGTGTAAAATATTTTCATCTTTTCTTCAATACATAATATAAATTCAAGATTTCTTGCTTTTTAAAACAGAGTTATTGAGATAATTATCAGGGATTAGTAAGACAAATCATTTTGATGGTGAGGAGAAAAGCCTCAGTAGCCAGATGATTTCAGCTTGACAAGCTGTGGGGTATTATTAGTCGTGAAATGCAGGCCAGACTTGGCACTGCTAATGTTTTATGCAGTAAGACTTTGCTAAAGGCATCGAGTCCAAACTGTTCATTTGCATAGATGTTCAGAACATTAACCAGGAGCTAGGCATAATAAATTGTATTTACATCCTACAAAAATGAATGTAATGTTATTGAATTTAGTAAATAAGTGCCTGTCTTAAGGACATAAGTAAATAACTGACTAGAAGCAAACAGATGAGGAAGCTGTTTTTTTTAATGTTAAAAAAGGGGGAAAGGAGTTGTTAAGTTTGAGAACCAGGCTCACTCTAATTATGCAGCACTCTAAAAGAAGTAACATGTGGATGGGAGCTGATACCATCAGACTCAGGGGGGTCGAGGCTTCTTTGTAATTCAAAGATGCCTTTATGCAGTTCAGGGCAACAAAAACTTACTGAGAGTCGCTGTGAGACACACTTTGTAGAGAACGGAAAAATGAGGATTGGTGATTCACAGTCTTTGTCATCGGCGTGCTTGTAGCCTCGTAAGGGAAGAGGTACCTGTGAATTAAAAATGCAGTATAGTGTTGAATGCTGTGCCAAATACGAGCACAGGCACAGTTATTTTTGGTAAGACACCTGGTCCATTGGGAGCAGAAGGTAAACAAGGATATGAAGTCTCTTTTAGTTGAATTAAAAAATGTTTAGTAGATTAAAAATCAGTAAAACCTGGAGACAGAGTGTGGGTTGTGATGTGAAGGATGGAATGACAGCAATTCCCTGGTCTCTGGCAAAGTCGTGGCCACCATTTGCCCAAAAGGTGTCTTGGTTTGAATTAGAAAAAGATGCATTTTCTTCCTGGCACATGTGACCCCATGGCAGCGGCACCGGCATGTGTTCAGAGCCCAGGGTGGATTTCAGCTTCCACTTGCCCCTTGTCGGTGCTCCTGTGCACTGCGCAGTCTGAACAACCGTGTGGGCAGATGTGAGCAGAAGGGTGGCCAATCGTGTCACTCATGCAAATAGGAGATGAGAGTAGAACTGGGAGGCAACGAAAGGGGAAACGATGAGCTCAGTGGTGAATATGCTGTATGATTTAGGGTCACTGTTAAGGTGGAAATATCAAGAAAGAAGTTGGATAGATAGATTATAAAGCACTGGGCCTACAGATGATTTCATTGTATTACTTTTTTAAATTACATGTCAGTTATAGTTAAAATTATTCAAAGTGAATGACCTTTTGAGTTATAACTCCAGTGGTACTCATGTATTACTAGTGGTTGGTTGTCCAAAATTGTTAACCTGCTGTATCAAAAAACTCATTCCAAATAACTTTTCAAAGAATGTCTACAGTTTTTTATTAATGTACTGAAGAAGGTCATGATAAATAGGATTGGTAAAAATTTTCTTATTTTCTCTGTTCCAGGTTGCTGTGCTATGCCGTGTGTGGCTAAGACCTCTTACCAAGAATACCTTTGCTTTGACACTTGTGGACAGTCAGCCCATGTGAGTACTGAAGCTGTACAGGCAGACTGTAGTGAATCTTAATTGGTTAAGACAGCTAAGTAAAAAGTTGATAATTTTGAGATAGATAAGACAAAAAGAAATAATATATATTTTCTTTCTGATACAAATTCTAGAAAGCTCATCTCTTTTTTCCCCATTCATTTATTATTATGACAGAGGCTATAAAATCAACAGTGAAGTTTTTCTGTCAGTTCATTTATCAGGGTACTTATGATAAACAGCTATAAGACATATAATTGAAAGTACTATTTGGGGGTTGTTAAAATTTTAAAGGGGCAAAAACCCTTCAACTTTTTCTGTGGCACTGTTTTCTAGAGAAACCGTAAGGAGTGCTACAGCGGCAATGAAAGAACCCAACAGGAAGAGGAAGCTGAGCCTCGATTCCGAAGAACATTCAGACCAGAAGGGATGCTTGGTAAGATGTTGATTCCTGGACCATTTTTTTGCACTTACTGTGGGAATTCACAATGTAATCATATGGTTCATATAACCACAGTAGAGGTATTTAAATCTATCTCACCAGACCCCTAACACTGGTTGCTTCTCTTTGAGTTTTACATAGAGCAGTATAGAATATGTGTCATTAAAGTCCAGTATATTTTAAAAGGTAATCTCATTTTTTGTTCATTTTTTATTTTTTTATTTTGGTATTGTTAATCTACAATTACATGTGCAACACTGTGGTTACTAGACTCCTCATATCATCAATTCCCCCCCCACACATACCCCATTACAGTCACTGTCCATCAGCACAGTGACATGCTATAGAATCACTACTTGCCTTCTGTGTGTTGGACAGCCCTCCCCACGCCCCCACGTACATTATGTCTGCTAATTGTAATGCCCCTTTTTCCCCCTTGTCCCTCCCTTCCCACCCATCCTCCCCAGTCCCTTTCCTTCGGTATCTGTTAGTCCATTCTTGGGTTCTGTGAGACTGCTGCTGTTTTGTTCCTTTGTTTTTTTTTTTCTTTGTTCTTATACTCCACAGATGAGTGAAATCATTTGATACTTGTCTTTTTCCGCTTGGCTTATTTCACTGAGCATAATACCCTCTAGCTCCTTCCATGTTGTTGCAAATGTCTGTGTTTGTTTTCTTCTTATGGCTGAATAATATTCCATTGTGTATATCTACTGCATCTTCTTTATATATTCATTTACTGATGGACACTTAGGTTGCTTCCATTTCTTGGCTATTGTAAATAGTGCTGCCATAAACATAGGGGTGCATATGTCTTTTTGAAACTGGGCTCCTGCATTCTTAGGGTAAATTCCTAGGAGTGGAATTCCTGGGTCAAATGATATTCTATTTGAGTTTTTTGAGGAACCTCCATACTGCTTTCCAAAATGGTTAAACTAATTTGCATTGCCACCAGCAGTGTAGGAGGGTACCCTTTTTTCCACATCCTCGCCAACATTTGTTGTTGTTTGTGTTTTGGATGTTGGCCATCCTTACTGGTGTGGGGTGATATCTCATTGTGGTTTTAATTTGCATTTCTCTGATGATTAGTGATGTGGAGCATCTTTTCATGTGCCTGTTGGCCATTGGAATTTCTTTGGAGAAGTGTCTATTCAGGTCCTCTTCCCATTTTTTAATTGGATTATTTGCTTTTTGTTTGTTGAGGCATGTGAGTTCTTTATATATTCTGGATGTCGACCCCTTATTGTATATGTCATTTATGAATATATTCTCCCATACTGTAGGATATCTTTTTGTTCTACTGATGGTATTCTTTGCTGTACAGAAGCTTCTCACCTTGATATAGTCCCACTTGTTCATTTTTGCTTTTGTTTCCCTTGCCCGGGGAGATATGTTCATGAAGAAGTCGCTCATGTTTATGTCCAAGAGATTTTTGCCTATGTTTTTTCTAAGAGTTTTATGGTTTCGTGACTTACATTCAGGTCTTTGATTCATTTTGAGTTTACTTTTGTGTATGGGGTTAGACAGTAATCCAGTTGTACTCTCTTACATGTAGCTGTCCAGTTTTGCCAAGACCAGCTGTTGAAGAGGCTATCATTTCCCCATTGTATATCCATGGCTCCTTTATCATATATTAATTGACCATATATGTTTGGGTTAATGTCTGGACTCTATTCTGTTCCACTGGTCTATGGGTCTGTTCTTGTGCCAGTACCAAATTGTCTTGATTACAGTGGCTTTGTAGTAGAGCTTGAAGTCTGGGAGCGTAATTCCCCCTGTTTTATTCTTCCTTCTCAGGCTATTGGGGGTCTGTTGTGATTCCATATGAATTTTAGAATTATTTGTTCCAGTTCGTTGAAGAATGCTGTTGGTATTTTGATAGGGATTGCATTGAATCTGTAGACTGCTTTAGATAGTATAGCCATTTTGACAATATTTATTCTTCCTAGCCAAGAGCATGGGATGAATTTCCATTTGTTAGTGTCCTGTTTAATTTCTCTTAGGAGTGTCTTATAGTTTTCAGGGTATAGGTCTTTCACTTCCTTCATTAGGTTTATTCCTAGGTATTTTATTCTTTTTGATGCAATTGTGAATGGAATTGTTTTTCTGATTTCTCTGTCTGTTAGCTCATTGTTAGTGTATAGGAAAGAAACCGATTTCTTTGTATTTATTTGTATCCTGCAACTTTGCTGAATTCACATATTAGTTCTAGTAGTTTTGGAGTGGAGTCGTTAGTTTTTTATGTACAATGTCACGTCATATGCAACTAGTGACAGTTTGACTTCTTCTTTACCAATCTGGATGCCTTGTATGTCTTTGTTTTTTTCTGATTGCCGTGGCTAGGACCTCCAGTACATGTTGAATAACAGTGGAGAGAGTGGGCATCCCTGTTTTGTTCCCAATCTTAGATGAAAAGTTTTCAGCTTCTCGCTGTTAAGTATGATGTTGGCTGTGGCTTTGTCATATATGACCTTTATTATGTTGAGGTGCTTGCCCTCTATACCCACTTTATTGAGAGTTTTTATCATGAATGGATGTTGAATTTTGTCAAGTGCTTTTTCAGCATCTATGGAGATGATCATGTGGTTTTTGTTCTTCTTTTTGTTGATGTGGTGGATGATATTGATGGATTTTCGAATGTTGTACCATCCTTGCATCCCTGGGATGAATCCCACTGGATCATGGTGTATGATCCGCTTGATAATATTTTTGAATTCGGTTTGCTAATATTTTGTTGAGTATTTTTGCATCTATGTTCATCAATTATATTGGTCTGTAATTTTATTTTTTGGTGAGGTCTTTCCCTGGTTTTGGTATAAGAGTGATGCTGGCTTCATAGAATGAGTTTGGAAGTTTTCCCTCCTCTTCTATTTTTTGGAAAACTTTAAGGAGAACGGGTATTATTTCTTCTCTATATGTCTGATAAAATTCAGTGGTGAATCCATCTGGCCTGGGGGTTTGTTCTTGGGTAGTTTTCTGATTACAGATTCAGTTTTGTTGCTGGTAATTGGTCTGTTTAGGTTTTCGTTTCTTCCTTGGTCAGTCTTGGAAGGTTGTATTTTTCTAATAAGTGGTCCATTTCTTCTAGGTTTTCCAGCTTGTTAGCATATAGGTTTTCATAGTAGTCTCTAATAATTCTTTGTATTTCTGTGGGGTCCTCGTGATTTTTCCTTTCTCATTCCTGATTTTGTTTATGTGTGTATATTCTCTTTTTCTCTTAATAAGTCTGGCTAGGGGTTTATCTATTTTGTTTATTTTTTCATATAACTGGCTCTTGGTTTCATTGATTTCTATTGTTTTGTTCTTCTCAATTTTATTTATTTCTTCTCTGATCTTTCTTATGTCCCTCCTTCTGGGAACTTTGGGCCTCATTTGTTCTTCTTTTTCCAATTTCAGTAATTGTGACTTTAGACTATTCATTAGGGATTGTTCTTCCTTCTTTAAATAGGCCTGGATTGCAATATACTTTCCTCTTAGAACTGCCTTTGCTGTGTCCCATAGAAGTTGGGTCTTTGTACTGTTGTTGTCATTTGTCTCCATATATTTGATCTCTGTTTTAATTTGGTCATTGATCCTTTGATTATTTAGGAGCATGTTTTTAAGCCTCCATGTATTTGTGAGCCTTTTTGTTTTCTTTGTACAATTTATTTCTAGTTTTATTCCTTTGTGATCTGAGAAGTTGGTTGGTAGAAATTCAATATTTTTTAATTTACTGAGTTTCTTTTTGTGGCCTAGTATGTGGTCTATTCTGGAAAATGTTCCATGTGCACTTGAGAAGAATGTGTATCCTGCTGCTTTTGGGTGTTGAGTTCTGTAGATGTCTGTTAGGTCCATCTGTTCTAGTGTTTTGTTTAGTTCCTCTCTGTCTTTACTTATTTTCTATCTGGTTGATCTGTCCTTCAGAGTGAGTGGTGTGTTGAAGTCTCCTAGAATGAATGCATTGCATTCTATTTTCCCCTTTAATTCTGTTAGTATTTGTTTCACATATGTCGGTGCTTCTGTGTTGGGTGCATATATATTTATAATGGTTATATCCTCTTGTTGGACTGACCCCTTTATGATTATGTAATGTCCTTCTTTATCTCTTGCTACTTTCTACGTTTTGACGTCTATTTTGTCTGATGCAAGTACTGCAACACCTGCTTTTTTCTCTTTGTTGTTTGCATGAAATATCTGTTTCCATCCCTTCACTTTTAGTCTGTGTATATCTTTGGGTTTGAGGTGAGTCTCTTGTAAGCAGCATATAGATGGGTCTTGCTTTTTTATCCATTCTGTTACTCTGTGTCTTTTGATTGGTGCATTCAGTCCATTTACATTTAGGGTTATTATTGATAGATATGTACTTATTGCCATTGCTGGCTTTTAGATTCGTGGTTACCAAAGGTTCAAGGGTAGCTTATTTACTATCTAAAAGTCTAAGTTAAGTCTCTTGTTAAGGTATTATATACACTGTCTGATTATTCTTTATTTCTCTCCCTTATTCTTCCTCCTCCATTCTTTATGTATTAGGTGTTTTATTCTGTACTCTTTTGCGTTCCTTTGACTGTTTTTGTGGATAGTTGATTTCATTTTTTGCCTTTAGTTAGTATTTGGATGGTCTGCTTTCTTTGCTATGAATTTGTTTCCTCTGCTGACATCTTTTTAGACTTAGGAGTGCTACCATCTAGAGCAGTCCCTTTAAGATATCCTGTAGAGATGGTTTGTGGGAGGCAAATTCCCTCAACTTTTGCTCATCTGGGAATTGTTTAATCCCTCCCTCAAATTTAAATGATAGTCGTTCTGGATACAGTATTCTTGGTTCAAGGCCCTTCTGTTTCATTGCATTAAATATATCATGCCATTCTCTTCTGGCCTGTAAGGTTTCTTTTGAGAAGTCTGATGTTAGCCTGATGTGTTTTCCTTTGTAGGTGATCTTTTTTCTCTCTCTGGCTGCCTTTAATACTGTGTCCTTGTCTTTGATCTTTGCCATGTTAATTATTATGTGTCTTGGTGTTGTCTTCCTTGGGTCCCTTGTGTTGGGAGATCTGTGGGCTTCCGTGGACTGCGAGACTATTTCCTTCCCCAGCGTGGGAAAGTTTTCAGCAACTATTTCTTCAGAGACACTTTTTACCCCTTTTTCTCTCTCTTCTTCTTCTGGTACTCCTATAATGCAAATATTGTTCTGTTTGGATTGGTCACACAGTTGGCTTAATATTCTTTCATTTTTAGAGATCCTTTTATCTCTCTCTGCCTCATCTTCTCTGTACTCCTGTTCTTTGATTTCTATTCCACTAACAGTCTCTTGCATCTTGTCCAGTCTGCTCTTCAGCCTGTGAACTGATTGTTTCATTTCTGTAATATCTCTTCTTACTTCCTCCCTTAGCTCTTGCATATTTCTCTGTAGGTCCATCAGCATGGTTATGACTTTTATTCTGAATTCTTTTTCAGGAAGATTGTTTAAATCTATCTCACCAGACCCTCCTTTTGAGGTTGTCTGGGTGAGTCTTGACTGGACCATATTCTTCTTTCTTTTCATGGTGATAGAAGTGGTTGCAGGCAGGTGCCACGTGTGTCAGCTGGGAGAAAAAAGTCCCTTCCTGCTTGTTGTTCTCCTTGCCCTTCTCCACAGTCTGTGCTGGTTACCCACACACTGGAAGGCAGTCTCTGGGATAATCCCCTAAACCTCTGTGGCCGGGACAGCCCTCAGTCTAGCCTAGAGCACTGAGGGGGTTTGCAGCCATGCCGGGTGCTTTCTGCACCCCTTGGTGCCTTTCGGCCCTTGCTCTGGCTCTGCGGCACTTCCCGGTTATCTGTGCACCCACCAGGAGGAGATTCTGTGCGGCCCTTCCTGGTTAGCTGAGAGCCCGCTGGGAGGAGATTCTGTGTGGTTGTTGTAGGCGGGGCTGCTCTCCCGCTCTTCTGCAGCTGTGGCAGATCTGCCGCCATGCCAGCCAGGGGGAATGAATGGTCGGCTGCTTATCTCCATGAGGGGTTTTGGGGCTGCTTTACCCGGCAGCCAGTTAGGGGGCCCGAAGTTCCCCAAGATTCCCAGTCTGCTGGGTTGAGTGCGCTGGGACGATTTTGTTCCGCTATTGGGCCCTTGTCCCTTTAAGACTTTTAAAAAGTGCCTGCTTCTCTTTTGTCCCAGGGGCTGGCTCTGGGGACCCGCTCACAGTCTCCATCTTGGATCCTGCCCTTCCGTTTCTCTCATCTCCAATATACCATGCGATGTGTGCCTGTGCTCCCAGTGCAGATCACCAGGGCTGGTTATTTAGCAGTCCTGTGCTTCCACTCCCTCCCCACTCTGATTCTTTTCCTCCTGCCGGTGCGCTGGGGTTGGGGAGTGCTCGGGTCCTGCCAGGTCTCGGCTTTGTATCTTACCCACTTCCGAGGTGCTGAGTTCTCGCACATGTAGCTGTAGCCTGGCTGTTGTATTGTATCTTCTGGTCCGTCTTTTAGGGATAGTTGTATTTGTTGTATTTTCACAAATATATGTGGTTTTGGGAGGAAATTTCTACCACCCTGCTCACACTGCCATCTTCCTGTCATCGATTAGCTGTCAAAGGTAATCTCATTTTAAAGGTGAAGGGAGACCCTTTCTTTTAGAAATATGGGGGTTATTGTTTATTAATTATCAGTCAGAGTAGAGATTGTGCACTGTAAGGCGCTGTATTTGTCAGGGTTCTCCAGAACCAATAGGAGTAGTTGACAGTCTGTCACAATCTCCGTCCCTACTCAATGATGGTGAATTATATGTATGTGTGTATATATGTAGGGAGAGAGAGAGGGATTTATTTTTGGCAATTGACTCATGTGGTTTTTGGGGGCTGACATGTCTGAAATGTACACAGCAGGTTGGCAGGCCAAGACCAGAGAAGAGTAGGTGGTTCTGGAAGCAGAACTGGTCTGTCTTTTTTCTCAGAAGGTCTTCAGGTGTTAGGATGAGGCCCCTCCACATTATGGAGGGTAATCTACTTTACACAGAGTCTGTTGTGTTAATCACATCTAAAAAATACATTGCAGTGACATCTTGACAGTGTTGCTGTATGATGTGCATGCCTCCAGGTACCTGTGCTGTTTCCTTATGAAAGGTTTTTGTATTCTTGCGAATTTCAGGGTGGGCAGAAGGGATCAGGAGATCTCCATAGTGACTGCTTTGGGGATGGTGGTCCGTTAGAGCATTCTCATTAACAACCTCATGAGCTCGCATCATCTATCTGGGCATGGGTTTTGGAGTCTGAATGTGGGTTGTCGTTATGCGTTTACACATTAGAATTGGTGAAATGACACAATGTTGTACATTCTTTGGTTTGATTCCAGGTGGGGTATGTTTTGATCAACTCCAGCATTAAATGAAACATCATGTGATGATCTGGTCTATGACTGATGTTAAGATATTAAATATAAATCTGTGTTAAGCTGTAGAACTCTTTCTTCAGGGTCCACCTCACTGGGAGGTGTGGCAGTTAATGTGGGGCTGAGGTCTAGTTCCCCCTAAGGTCCAGATTGGTTTTATCTCATAGACCAGTTCATGAGAGTTGAGTGCTTTAAATATATCCTGGAGAATTTGCTGTCTGATAGGTTGCTTAGACCAGACTTGGGAAGGCCTGCATTTATCTCAAGTTAGGTGAGGGTGCCATTCTTAGCATTTTTGGTTTTCTGTGTCTACCCTCTGAGGAGACTGAGTATTTGATGTGTTCAAAGTTGTTCTTGGATAGTGGTTCTCTGGCTTTGGTCTCTGAGCCAGTAGCACTGGCATCGGCTGGAGGTCTGTAATGCGAATTCCTGAGCCCCGCTCCCAGCCTACTGAGTCAGACCCTCTGGGCGTGGGGCTCAGCACTATTTCACCAACCCCTTCAGGTGATTCCGACACATACTCATGTTTGAGAACCAATGTCCTGGGGAAACAAGCATCTCTTACATACTGACAGTGCTACAGTTAACCAATACTGGCTGCTGCATATTTCATAAAGTTTTAATTTTAATATTTGAGACCACCTCTTCTATTCAGACATATTTTTTTTACCTTTTCTCATATAATTCCCCTTTAGACTCCTGACATTATTACCACAGGAGTGGTCTTGTCCTACAACATGAGTATTTAACCTTCTGTCTTTTCTGTATTGGCACAAATCCCAGTTTTCTCTTAAAGCACAGCTTGATTTCTAATGTAATGCTGATGCTTTTACCATTATTTCCATCCCACTTTGGGATTTCTCCCTTTTTTGAAGTGCTTTTTCCCTTTTATAGAGGTGCTTAATGCTGTTTTAGTGTAGAGTCTTGTATACTAGATTTCAAAAAATATCTGTTGAATGATGTTCCTGATGTTTAATGGCATCTCCATGCAAGTGGACTTCTTTGATCAATGGTAAGAAAGTGATATTTCAAAGGGACATATTACTAATTTGAGTTTTGAGGGGTTTGGAACATAAAATTATTTAAAGGATGTTCACATAGGGTAATTGAAAAGATATGCATTTAGAACAAATTCTGTGTTGGATATCTTGGAGATACAGGTCTTGTCATTGTTTTCAATGGTGCATAGTATTACATTCTGTGAATGTACCATAATTTATTAAATAGTGCCCTATTATAAACATTTAATTGATTTTTATTTTTTGTTGTTACATGCCATTTACAACCAGTGTTATTATTCATATGTCTTGGTATACTTTTGCAGTTGATTCATAGATAAATCTTAGCAGTAGAATTGTTATACTAAGGAGTATGTGCATTTAAAATTTTGGTAAGCCTTTCATATCATACTCCAAAGAGGTCACTCAGTTTCTACCCTCTCTAACAGCATCTGCAAGAGGGCCTCTTTTCCTTGGGTTTTATTGCTGTCTTATTGTTTCTTCCTCTGCTGAAATCTCCCATGTGGATGAACTTCTGTTTAATGCGCTAGTCTCCACAGGGTTGCCACAGACTTGAAGAGAGGTGTTTCCCTGTTCCTATTATGCTCTTAATATGTTACACTTTTTCACAACATTCAGCACAAAGACAAGTGTCATTTGGGTGACATTTACTAGCCTTTTTCACCCACCTTTACAATTAACAAAGTATAGGCATATGATTTTGAGGAAATAACATTTTTTTCAAGGTTAATTAATAGATGTTTGGTGTGTATGTGTGTATTCTGGGCATAAAATCCCAAACCATATGTAGGCTGTAAAATTTCAAATTTCCTATTTAAAAATGTAAGCTTCCCAAATAAAAAGGGGAATTTTATTTGACTCTACAAAAATAAAATGTATTGTCTGTAATTGTATATATAAAATATCTGATCCTGACTAATGCTAGTTCCCATTCTTCCTCTCCCACTGAACCTCTTACAATTTACAAATGTATACCTAATTAGTGAATTATGAACTTTGAGAAACAGAAATATGAGGCATTTATTCTCTAAAGGATCTTAGCATACTTGAGTAGAAGAGAATTAACTTACAAAGAGTGATGCAATACAACGAAGTTGCAAATTAGGGCTCTTAGGCATATTCAGCCTTCAGGGAAAGGTAGGACCAGTAGGAGCTCATGTCTGACCTTGAACAGTGAAGAGTATCTAAGATACCCATATTTAATGCTTTATTTAATTTATTTAATAAATTAAAATATTTTTCATATGCATATTTGGTGCTGTTGTAACAAATGGCTGTTAAATCCAACCTGGTAAAATTCAGTATGAGAGAATACAACTTATTTGCATTTTAACACCTGGATGCTCTCTAGGCAGCTAACCTTGAAAGATAAGATAGTTGAAGGGTCATAGCAGGGATCCTCTGGGCCAAGGAGGCAGCACGAGCAAAGGTATGGGGTTGGAAGCAATATGACATATATGATATATGATGAGATTGTAATGACTTGTCTGACTGAGTAGATGTTGCTATTGGCAGTTTTTTAGAATTAGCTGGGGGTCAGGATGTTTGGATTTTAGTCTTTGGCTCTAGTGATAATTAGCTCTGTGATCAAGGACAAGCCCTTCACCAGACTGGGGTCATGCTCTTTGTCTGTAGAATAAGAGTGTTAGATTAGAAGGTCTTTAATGGTCTTTCTGTTTCAATAGGTTTAAGATTTGGCACATAATGAGACAGTAAGATGACTGAGGTGGACGTCAGTGGCCACACTTAGCAGGTCTTGATGGCAGAACAGAGAAAGTTGTTCTTGATTCTGTGGTCACTGAGCTTGATATAGTGGCAGGGGTCCCATGTTTGACTTCAACTTGGGCAAAGGGTAATGAAATCTGTTTTGGATTATTTTTAAATAGATATTGAGAAAATGTTTAGGGTGGGATTACTTTAGTTTCTTATTTTTCACTAGTACTTAACTTTTTATCATTTTGTTGCCCCACACGTGACTTATATCTGGAGGAACCACAGAAGGGTGATGTTTATAAAGTTTTTAGCTTTTTTCTCATTGTTTTTGCGTAAGCCTTAGAAAATAATGTTTAAAAATATACCTGGGATTTTGTTTTTATTTAGGTATGGTTAGGCTAACAGATGAAGAGACAACCGGTGTTGAAGAGATAGTTTGTTTCTTTAGAACAGGTTCATTGCACCATCAGGACTATACGGGTCTGTCAGAGTCTGTCAGGAGGCAGAAGCAGTGAGGGGAAAAGGTAGACGAAAGCCTGCATTGTATTATTTGCAGGAAGGAATGGGTGAGACAGGACAAGCAAGATAAGCAGGGTTAGGATTGGCTAGTTGGAATAATTTCAGTGGTCTTGGCTATAAGGATTATCTTGAGCTGTGATATCCCTGGCCCTGAGATTATTTAGTTTAGTGCATGCAGGATGATAGTGTCCCAGTCTGGGACATGTTAAGGACTTGATAAAAAGAAGTGAGTGGGTTATGAACTCAGGACTTACTTGTTTCTACAACAAAGGCATGATTACAGGTAAATTGTTAGCTGTCTCTAGGAATCAGCTCACCCTGAGAGGGACAATCCCTACCCTGTCCACAAGCCCTCTGTAGCTCCAGGGGGAAGAGGTGTTCCCAGCCTAGGGCTATACCTGGCATAGTTGGCAGGAACGGTGAACCTGAAATCTGTCTTTGTGGGTGAGATGTTTAGGCAGGCTCCCCCAGAGATGGTGGGGAGACACCCAGGAACCTCACTGTGGATAGTGGAGTTTCACCTGGGAACCCCCTGTCGGGGATGAGGCGTCACCCATTATAGCTCCAGTGGGAAAGCGTGTTCCAGCCTGGGGTGAATAAACTAGTGAAACTGGTGAAGCCAAAAAAGTCTAGGGAAAGGATAAAGTGGGAGAAAACCATTTATTGCTTACAAGAAGCCTGGCTCCTTTCATCCCCCCAGCCGCCGCGCTCCCTCACCCACTTCTCTTCCATCTCATTGTGCACTCGCCTCTCCCCCTGCCCCTGGAGGAACTCCACAGGCAGAACCCCAGTGACCTACAGGTGCCAGACCAATGACAACAGAGGGGAGGAGAGAAGAACTTCTCTGCACCCCTTGTAAATACCTATTGATAAGGAAATGGACTAAGGCCAGGTGAGAGATTCTGGAAGTATTGCAGTTTTACCCACAATGGTGGGCATTCATCTAGGGATACCCCATTGGGGATTTGGTCTAGAATAAAGCACCTCCTAGGTGAGTGGGCCCCCTCCCAGAACTGGGGAAGGGGTGAAAACACCAGAAGCTGTGCAATTAGCCCTCTGTGAAATTAGTGACTGCTTAGGGGGCCTGAGTGGCCTCAGGGCACCTGAATTGTGGGGTGGTTGTTTCTTATGGCACTGGAAAGAGTTACTGAGGAGAGAGACACACTTCAGCATTGTTGGGAGAAGCTGGGAGATGAGTTGTGGGATGCTCTGAAAAAGAAAAGGAAGCTCTTAAGAACTGAGATCCTGATGCTGAGAGACATGCTAGTAGTGAGGGAGGAGGCAGCAGGAAAATCCGAGCTGCAAGAGCCATGGGGGAGGGGAAGGAAGGAGTGGTGCCTTCAGCCCTGGAGACAGTAAAGGAGACATCAGGGGAGGAGGAGCTGGCGAGGGGAGGGGAAGGAGCTGAGGGCAGAACTGTTGCTGAGGCCATGCCCATAGCTCCAGCCCCTCCCGTATTAAAGGCCTGCCTGCTTGTAATTAAGAAAATAAAAATGCAACAACAATGGGTTCCTCAGTGGGAGGAGTAGCCCCTTCCCCAAGCACTCCACGCTCTACCCCTATGCCCTGGATGAGCTGGTAGATTTGAGCAACCGGTTTCCACAGAAGCCCTCTGAACCTCCTGTACATGGCTTTTGAGTCTTTGGGACTTAGGGATAGAGAGTATTTTTCCATCTGGGTCAGAAATGGATAAACTTGATAACATCCCTCCCTTCAGCAATGGTTGGAAAATTCCTGTCACACCCTAGGGAATCAAGCACTTCTGGATTGGCTGACAGCATGCCTGGGGCAACCCATAAGTGAGGCTACTGGTACTTCAGCATATCTGGGGGAGGTTGAAACAATACAAGCACCGAAGGAAGTATGGGCTATGACTGAAAGGAGAGGTTCAAAGGGCCTTGTGAAGATCTGGAGGACACAGATGTGGATTGATTTGATAAAGGCCAGGGTAGTGAAAGAAAAACTTGATGGGCAGGCAGCCCAATAGAATCTTATTAGAACTGTGGAACCAATTAAAGCTGGAGGAGTGGTTTCAGTGGCTTAAGTCCAAGATAGGAAACCAGAGGTAAAGCCCATGTCTGGCTTGTGTGCCTGCAGACATCCTGGGGGAAAGTACTCAGACACAGCCTGAGCCCTCACCCCACAGGAGGGCTATTGGGTGTTGTGATTTGACTGAGTTGGGGGGGGTCAAGGTCCCCAACTGGGGGACATGGTGGGGACTGGATTGTACAATGTGTCTTGGTGCTGGTGGACACGGCTGAATGTTCTCTGATTTATGGCAACCCTGAGTGTTTTCCTGGGACCCCTGTTATGATAGGTAATTATGGAGGTAAGGCAGAAAGAGTGAAGAAAGCCCAAATCCCATTGGGGTTGGGGCATTTACCTCCAGAGGAGTATACAGTGTACATTTCTCCCACCCCTGAATATATTTTGGGAGTCAATATCCTGTAGGGCCTGTGGTTACAGACTACTGCAGGGGAGTTCAGACTGAGCGTTCATGTGGTAAAAGCAGTTCTGAGGGGACATGCTGAGCACCCACCTATAGCTCTGCCTGTATCTCAGTGGGTGACAAACACTAAGCAGTATAAATTGCATGGGGGATACAAGGAAATTGGAGAAACTCTACAGAAGTTGGAGAAGGTGGGCATCATGAAGCCCACTCATAGTCCTTTTAATTCCCCAGTGTGGCCAGTGAGAAAGCCCATGGCTCCTGGCATATGACCATGGATTACTGGGAATAGAATAAAGTCACACCCCCTTTGCATGCTGCTGTCCCCTCTATAGCAGCTCTTATGGACACCCTCAGTTATTAACTAGGTATGTATCATTATGTTGTCTACCTTGCTAATGCTTTCTTCTCTGACAGCACAGGAAAGTCAGAAACGGTTTGCCTTCATGTGGGAAGACCAGCAGTTGACATTCACTCTCCTTCCACAGGGATACCTCCACAGTCCCACCATCTGTCATGGACTTGTAACCCAGGACTTGGTCCCATGGAAGAAACCGCAAATAGTGTGGCTGTATCATTACATTGATGATATTGTGCTCATGTCTGATTCTCTTGTACATTTAGAAGGGGAAGTTCCTAGACTGCTGCAATATCTGCAGGAGAAAGGATGGGCTGTGAACAGCACCAAGGTTCAAAGGCCTGGTTTGTCTGTAGAGTTCTTAGGGGTTGTCTGATCAGGTAAAACTAAAGTTATTCCTGAAGCAGTCATAGACAAGGCCCAGGCTTTCCCTACCCCTACAAGTATTTCAAAAGCTTTTGGGTCTTTTGGGCCACTGGAGAGTGTTTATCTCACACTTGGCACAAATTCTGAGGCCTTTATACTGGGTGGAATGAAAGAGTATCAAGTGGGACTTAGATGAAACATGTATAGTGGCTTTTACTGCTAAGCGAGCAGTCAAGGCTGTACAGGCCTTGAGTGTAATGGACTCATCAAAGCCCTGTGAGCTAGATGTTCATGTAACCAAAATGGTTATCAATGGGGCCTCTGGCAGAAGCTTGAATGGAACCACCAATGTATTGCATTCTGATTGCAACTGTGTAAAGGAGCAGAGGCCCAGTACACCTTGACAGGGAGGCAACTGGCTGCTGTGTACCATGCCTTGCTGGCTACGGAGCCCATCACTGGAACAGCTCTGACTGAGGTAATAACCACTTATCCCATACTGGGTGGGTATGAGACTGGACCCAAAGGCCATGGTGTGGCGTGGAACGGATGCCTACACTGGCCAAATGGGGTCACATATTTACATCAGTGTAGTGCCCTCTCCACTAGCCCCTAAAGTGCAGAACTCCAATGCTTATTGGGGCCAGTGACCTATACCTGTGGAAATCAGGAAGAACTTGCTTTGGAGCTATTGGTAGCTGAGAGTCCTTATCAGGAGGGAAAAGCCCCTGTACCTGAAGATGCTTGGTGCACAGATGGCTCCAGTTGTGAACAACCCCCCGAAGTGGAGGGTTGTGGCTTTTCCATCCTAAGACTGAGACAATGCAGATGAAGGATGGAGAGTTGTGGGCAGTATGGCTCATGATCACCCAGAAGCCCTCCTTATAGTTGTCTGCATGGACAGCTGGGCCATCTATAGGGGCTTGACCCTGTGGCTACCAACATGGTACCATGCCAACAGGAACATTGGTCAGTGGCCCCTTTGGAGGCAAAAACTGTGGCAAGAGCGATGGGCCCCTGGTCAGACTCAGACTGTTATCGTATATTATGTGACTGGCCATTTGCCTTGGGCCTCCCCAGGGAAGGATGAAGCAGACACTTTGGCCCAGGTGCGCTGGCTAGAAGGAAAGCCTGCCTCTGATGTGGCCCAATGGTTATATCAGCGTTTGTGGGCTGTAGGCCATCAGTGGGGCTTGCCGTTGACCTTTGAAGTCAGCGGAGCCTGGCAAGAGTGCCTTGTGTGCTCTAAAAGCTTACACTGAGTCCTGCAGCAACATGGGACGATAGCAAAGGGGCTGATATCCCTTGTCAGGTGGCAGATAGACTATATTTGGCCTCTGCTCATATCATAAGGATATTGATATGCTGTGACTTGTGAGGACACAGCTACTGGCCTGTTGGTTGGTTTTCCTGCATGTTGTGCAGACCAGCCAACCACCAAAAGGTGTCCAGAGCATCTCTCTGCAGGCTATGGCCAGCCACAGGTGATTGAGAGTGACCAAGGCACCCACTTTACTGGACATACGTTACAAGAAAGAGTGCAGCAATTAGGAATAAAGTGGAAGCTTCACGTACCATATAACCCTACTAGAGCAGATATGAAAGAGAGGTACAACGGTTTGTTGAAATTTGGCCTGAAGTCAGACACCAATAGTCTATCTACGGGGCTGGTCAGTTTGCTTATGGACAGTGCTATGGCATTTGAATGAGAAGCTGCAGAAGGGGGCATTGAACCCTGCAGACATGCTAATACACATTGCTGCCTCTCCTGTACAACTGCATGTGCAAACCAAAGAGGAATTATTGAAACCAGTACATGGCCAGCGGAGCAACATCCTGCTGCCAGCCCCACCTGGCCTAAAACCTGGAGACTCTGTTGGGCCGTGGCCGTGGCCATTTCAACACATGGACCAGCAGTGGCTGCCCCTTCTGGCACCTTGGGAACAAGGCCTGGAAGCTGGCCTCCTGTGTGTTCCTGTAGTAACAGCAGAGTAGCCCCCAAAGATCATGGTAGAGTACCCAAAATGGCCAGGAGGTAAGAGCATCTTATGGGGAAATTTTGTTTTACCTCTGTGGCCAGTGCATTTACCTCTCATAGCCCTATATATTGTCCCATCTGTAGTTCCCACAGGGAGTGGAGTGAAGTTCTGGTATGCTCTGCCTGGATGAGACCTCATTTCTGCCACTGTCCTATCATAGGACCACTCTCTTGGGTGCATCCTACCTGATGGACAGAATTTGCCTATGCTGGTGCAATTAAAACATGTATCCTATCGCCCTTAAGGTTCTGAGTGTGCGTGGAGCTCCCTACTGGTTCAGCTGTTGGCCGCCTGTGGAATAGGTGAGCTGGACTTAATCTGAGTAGGATTTTGAACCTAGCTGGATCCTCAGCCTTCAGGATTATATTGCTACTCATAGTTCTGCTCCAGTTTTCTTGCAGGGAACTGCAGAGACAGAGAGTGAGAGTGGCAGCCAGAGGGATGAATGGAGCTGGGCCCCATTGTGAGCAATAAAGGGTTTCTCCCAATCTAGCCTTTCCATAGACTTATTTTAGTCACACTGGTTTATTCGCCCCAGGCCAGGAACACAGCTTCCCCCCTGAAGACACCCCCCCAAATGTCAAAGCAACAGGCAGTAAAAAACATAATTATATGTAGATTTACATAGAATTGTAAGTTTAATCATATGTTGATTTCTGTATATATAGAGAGATTTCATTTCAGAGACTCTGGCTATATTATTATTTGAACAAAATGAGAACATTTCCTTCTGTCTGTCTGCATCAGAATTCCAGTCCATCAATGGAAAGTAACCCTTTCCTATATTTTTATCTGAAAGATTAATTTCATTTATCTTCAGTTTGTATCTCACTTTGGATCAGAGCAAAAGAAAATTTGAGACATGGACATGACACAGCAGGTGAAATTTGACTAGTGGTTTGTTACCAGAGTTAATAAGTAGGATTTCAGTCTTTTCTGTAGTTCATGAAATCAGCAAGCATCACACCCTCTGCTATAAAGAAGAACAGTAGGGTGCTCGGAAGTCCTGAGTGCACAGGGAGGAGGGCTGGAGTGAAGGGGTGTAAGGGGCAGCATCTGCCAGTTCTAAGACCATGACTTGAAACTACCAAACACAAATTTGTGGATGAAACTCCTTTGTTTTACTTCTTTGATTGGAATTCATAAACAGGGAAATGTAGACACTGATTAATTAGAAACATCACTATATCTTGTAAAAGTATGTGATGCATCCAGGGCCATTAGGAGAGAGAGAACATGAAGCCTTTTGGTTATTTTCCTACCTCATAATATTCTCTTCCAATATGATGGATTTTAAATTGACAAATGAAATGTACCATAGCAGAGACTTATTTCATGTTCCTTAAACCATTGTCCCTCCCTTTTTCAGAGCACTGTGATTTTTTCCCCTGATTTTATTTCTAGTATTTAGAACTGAAGTTTGAAACCTGAGAAATTGCAGTAATGTTTTTTTTTTTTTCCTCAATTCATACTGATTTCCTCAAGGGTTCTGTCTGGAAGGATAAGGAGAAGTGTTAATTTTTCTTTTTGTTTTTAAAAAATTAATTCTCTGCTCATTAATAGCAGTGCAGATTCATTGCCTTTATGAAATAATAAAATAGCCCAGAAAGAAGCAAAGAATGTTGAAGCTAGAAGGAGCTTTGGAGAACATTTAGTCCAATCTTTTATTTTATAGACAAGAGAAATCAGATCCAGAGAATATACCTCATTTGTTCACAGGTACATAGCGATTTATGGGTGGCACTAGGTCACCTGACCTTCAAGTCAGTATTTTTTTTGCTTTATTGTATGATATTAAGTCCTTTTTTGTTTGTAAAATTGTTAAAAAAAACAAGGTCATTACATAATAAGAAAAATGTAAATTTATTCTGAAATACAAAATTATTATCTTTCATTTGTCTATCTACATATCTATAACCTTCATCCATATGAAAAACATATGTACATAATGAGCTGGGGCAATTTAACTCTGAAGTGAGAGATAATGTTATTTTTGTGACAAATAATGTTTCTTCTATCTAGGCAGATTTTCAATAGCAAATACAGAAGTGTGAACTAAATATCATAATCCACTGAGTGACAGCATATTATATATTTCTTTTTATATGTGAATGATACAGTGATTATAAAAGTGCTTCATTAGCTGTTGTGCTCACATAATCAACTCAAATACTATTTCTTGTTACTATTTCAGCTTTTGCATTAGAACCTTTATGAGACTGGTGGTGTTTTGAGTTATGTAAATTTCCCATGTATTGAATCGATAAAGAGGGATGAAATTGGGGTAAAGAGCTATCATAGAAAATTAGACATGATTCAGCTCATCATTTCACATGCAGTGGAATAGAGGTATATAGGATTGGGTTACTGCTTCCCCACTCCCACTCCATGTGGCCATGAGGCTTATAGTGTGGTCTACAGAGCTTCAGTGGTGGTATCAGCTGGAGGTTTCTTGGAAACTCATAATCTCAGACCCCACCCCATTCCTACTAAATCAAGATATGTATTTTAACAAGATTCCCAGGTGATTTATATGCATGTTAAAATTTAAGAAGCACTGGGTTATAGTATGTGTTATCTACTTTTTTAATTGTATAAAGTTATCCACAGTAACTTTGGGTGTGAAATTTGCCAGGGCAGAAAAGTACTCTTCATGAACCTTGCATTCATGCCTTCATTCAGCAAATATTTGTTGAGTTAGAGTAGGTGTCAGGTTGTGTTTTGGGGAAGAAAGATGGCTAAAGACTCTGTCTGCCTTTAGTAAGCTCATTAAAACAGGCAAAGCCAATAAGACAGATGACAGTAGTGCAGTGTAATAGATTGAGTAATAGAGATGTGTAAGAGATATTTCCAGCTTCAAAAGGTTGCCCCGTTTAGCATGGAGGGAGTGGGGAGGTGGAAGTAGGATCAAAGAAAGCTTCCTGACTTAACTCCTAAAGGATAAATAGGCATATTTTAGTTTTCTGTTGCTGCATAACAAATTGCCACAAACTCAGTCACTTAAAACATCCATTTATTATTACCTCACATTTTCTGCAGGTTAGACATCCAGGTGTAGCTTGAATGGATTCTCCGCTCAGTCTCAAAGGATAAAGTCAGTTTATTGGCCTGGCTGGGTTCCTTTTGGAGCTCTCTGTCCTCATTCAAGCTCATATGGTTATTGGCAGAATTCTGTCCCTTTTGGCTGTAGGAGAGAGTCTTATTTTCGTGCTTCTGCTAAGTAGGGGCCATTCTCTGCTCCAGGAGGCCCTGTAGGTCCTTGCAGTATGACCTTCTCATGGTGTGGCAGCCCATCTTCTCAGGGCCAGCAGGAAGCTCTTGCTCCAGTCATGTATTGTAATGCAGTCAAGGAAGTGACTATCCCATCACCTTTGCCATTTTCTGTGACCTAGAAACAAGCGACAGATTCACCCTATTCAGTGGAGGGATTCCATAACGGTGAGGCTTGTTGGGGTCATCTGAGAATCCTGCCCTTGCAGGTAGAGGAGTGGGTATGGATGTTAGAAACTGTAGAGTTCACGGGGCTTGGAGCAGGGGCTAAGAAGGGAATAGAGTATGAATGATCAACTCTGGTAATTACTGAGTTTCAAGAGCTCATAGGGCATCCAGATGAAGCTGTTCAGTGGGGCTTCAATCTGGATGTTCAAAACTTCATAGAGGGAGGTGCAGACCCACTGGTTGTCCTGTTTGTGAGACTGGGAGTGACCTGGCTAGTGGGGAGGGCTGGGTGGAACAGACTGCGTGATCTGTATTTTCTCGAAGAGCAGCAGATGGCTGAGCATGGAAGAGGTGTTGTGCCAAGGCAGGCAAAGTGAGGCCAGGTGCCCATGGGAATTTATGGTGCAGAGGAGGACTCTTCGGTGAGAGAACTTGGGACAGGTGAATAGCCACCTGAGTAAAAGTGTTGTGCCTGTACTTCATACCATGTTCCAGCACAAATTCAGATTCATCAAAGATTTAGAAACAAGAAACTGTAAATATAATAGACATAAATAGAGTGGAAAGTTTTTATAATCTGGGAGTGGAGAGGGATTTTCTGTTACTCAGATCTAGAAGCCATGAAAAAAAGTTTGATAATTTTACTTTTTAAACAACAAAAACCTCTGCATATTAAAAAATTCCATAAGAAAAGTGAAAAAGAAAAGTGATAAATTAGGAAAAATGAATTATGCATCTTATATTGTAGACAAAGGACTAATCTTCCTAATTTATCAAAATCAAAAGATGAGTAATCATTCCAACAGAAAAATGGGCCAATGATGTAAGGAGCTTTTCCTCAGAAAAGGAAATACAAATGACTTTTAAAATTACAAAGTGATCTTCTATTTCTTCATAATGAAACAAATGCAAATTAATGTTATAGTTAGAGCATTTTTCATCATCTTGCAAAGTCCAATAATTTAATAACACACCCTGTTGGCAAGGCGAGGAGAACAGGCCCTGATCCAAGGCCTGTGGACTGTTGAGTGGGGTAGGCTCCTGTAAGGAAGGCCTGGTGAGTATTTTCCAGCAGGAAAACATGAGTCACCTTTGACCCATCAGTCCCACTTCTAAGAAATCATTCCATAGATTTCCTCACCAAATGTAAATGACATATTGAGGCCCAAAGTCAGTGGAAGGAGAGACATAATGAAGATCAGAGCAGAAATAAAATCGAGAAGAATAAACAATAGAAAGAATCAGTAAAATCAGAAGCTGGTTCTTAGAGAAAATAAACAAAATAGATAAACCCCTAGCCAGACTTATCATGAAAAAAGAGAATCTACACACAAAAACAGAATCAGGAATGAGAAAGGAAAAATCACTACAGACTCCACAGAAATACAAAGAATTACTAGAGAATACTATGAAAAATTATATGCTAACAAATTGAATAACCTAGAAGAAATGGACAACTTTCTAGAAAAATACAACCTTCCAAGATCGACCCAGGAAGAAACAAAATTTGAACAGACCAATTACCAGCAAGGAAATTGAATTGGTAATCGAAAAACTACGTAAGAACAAAACTCCTGGACCAGATGGCTTCACTGCTGAATTTTATTTTATTTTTTTACAATTTATTTTATTTTAGTATCATTAACCTACAATTACATGAGCAATATTGTGATGATTAAACTACCCCCTTCATCAGGTCCCCCGCACCAACCCTATTACAGTCACTGTCCATCAGTGTAGTGAGATGAGAATCACTACTTGTCTTCTCTGAGCTGTACAGTCCCCCCCGTACCCCCAACCCTATGTCTGCCAATCGTAATGCCCCTTTTACCCTCTTATCC
>JAQQAC010022866.1:2722730-2744728 GCA_029783875.1 Phataginus tricuspis
GGTATTTTATTCTTTTAGGTGCAATTGTGAATGGAATTGTTTTTCTGATTTCTCTTTCTGTTAGCTCATCATTAGTGTATAGGAAAGCAACAGATTTCTGTGTGTTAATTTTATATCCTGCAACTTTGCTGAATTCAGATATTAGTTCTAGTAGTTTTGGAGTGGAGTCTTTAGGGTTTTTTATGTACAGTATCATATCATCTGCAAATAGTGACAATTTGACTTCTTCTTTACCAATCTGGATGCCTTGTATGTCTTTGTTTTGTCTGATTGCCGTGGCTAGGACCTCCAGTACTATGTTGAATAACAGTGGAGAGAGTGGGCACCCCTGTCTTGTTCCCGATCTTAGATGAAAAGCTTTCAGCTTCTCGCTGTTAAGTATGATGTTAGCTGTGGGTTTGTCATATATGGCCTTTATGATGTTGAGGTACTTGCCATCTATACCCATTCTGTTGAGAGTTTTAATCAAAAATGGATGCTGAATTTTGTCAAATGCTTTTTCAGCATCTATGGAGATGATCATGTGGTTTTTGTTCTTCTTTTTATTGATGTGATGGATGATGTTGATGGATTTTCGAATGTTGTACCATCCTTGCATCCCTGGGATGAATCCCACTTGATCATGGTGTATGATCCTCTTGATATATTTTTGAATTCGGTTTGCTAATATTTTGTTGAGTATTTTTGCATCAACATTCATCAGGGATATTGGTCTGTAATTTTCTTTTCTAGTGAGGTCTTTGCCCGGTTTTGGTATTAGAGTGATGCTGGCTTCATAGAAAGAGTTTGGAAGTATTCCCTCCTCTTCTATTTTTTGGAAAACTTTAAGGAGAATGGGTGTTATTTCTTCTCTATATGTCTGGTAGAATTCAGAGGTGAATCCATCAGGTCCAGGGCTTTTGTTCTTGGGTAGTTTTTTGATTACCGATTCAATTTCGTTGCTGGTGATTGGTCTGTTTAGTTTTTCTGTTTCCTGCTTGGTGAGTCTTGGAAGGCTGTATTTTTCTAAGAAGTTGTCCATTTCTTCTAGGTTTTGCAGCTTGTTGGCATATAGATGCTCGTAATATTCTCTTATAATTCTTTGTATTTCTGTGGGGTCCGTCGTTATTTTTCCTTTCTCATTTGTGATTCTGTTTATGTGTGTAGATTCTCTTTTCCTCTTAATGAGTCTGGCTAGGGGTTTATCTATTTTGTTTATTTTTTCAAAGAACCAGCTTTTGGTTTCATTGATTTTTTCTATTGTTTTATTCTTCTCAATTTTATTTATTTCTTCTCTGATCTTTATTATGTCTCTCCTTCTGGTAACTTTGGGCCTCATTTGTTCTTCTTTTTCCAATTTCAATAATTGTGTCCTTAGACTGTTCCTTTGGGAATGTTCTTCCTTCTTTAAATGGGCCTGGATTGCAATGTACTTTCCTCTTAAGTCTGCCTTCGCTGCGTCCCACAGAAGTTGTGGCTTTGCGTTGTTGTTGTCATTAGTCTCCATATATTCTTTGATTTCTGTTTTGATTTGGTCGTTAACCCATTGATTCATTAGGAGAATGTTGTTAAGTCTCCATGTATTTGTGAGCCTTTTTGATTTCTTTCTGAAATTTATTTCTAGTTTTATACCTTTGTGATCTGAGAAGTTGGTTGGTAAGATTTCAATATTTTTGAATTTACTGAGGTTCTTTTTGTGGCCTAGAATGTGGTCTATTCTGGAAAATGTTCCATGTGCACTTGAGAAGAATGTGTATCCTGCTGCTTTTGGGTGCAGAGTTCTGTAGATATCTGTTAGGTCCATCTGTTCTAGTGTGTTGTTCAGTGCCTCTGTGTCTTTACTTATCCTCTGCCTGGTTGATCTATCCTTTGGAGTGAGTGGCGTGTTAAAGTCTCCTAGAATAATTGCATTGCTGTCTATTTCCTCCTTCACTTCTGTTAGTATTTGTTTCACATATGCTGATGCTCCTGTGTTGGGTGCATATATGTTTATAATGGTTATATCTTCTTGTTGGACTGACCCCTTTATCATTATGTAATGTCCATCTTTATCTCTTGCTACTTTCTTCATTTTGAAGTCTATTTTATCTGATACAAGTACTGCAACACCTGCTTTTTTCTCTTTGTTGTTTGCTTGAAATATTTTTTTCCATCCCTTCACTTTTAGTCTGTGTATATCTTTGGGTTTGAGGTGAGTCTCTTGTAAGCAGCATATAGATGGGTCTTGCTTTTTTATCCACTCTGTTACTCTGTGTCTTTTGATTGGTGCATTCAGTCCATTTACATTTAGGGTGATTATTGATAGATATGTACTTATTGCCATTGCAGGCTTTAGATTCGTGGTTACCAAAGGTTCAAGGGTTGCTTCTTTACTATCTAAGAATCTAACTTAACTTTCTTGTTAAGTTATTGTGAACGCCGTCTGATGTTTCTTTATCTCTCCTTTCCTATTCTTCCTCCTCCTTTCTTTATATATTAGGTGTTTTATTCTTTGCCTTTAGTTGGTATTTGGATGGTCTGCTTTCTTTGCTATGCTTTTATTTTCTCTGGTGACATCTTTTTAGCCTTAGGGGTGTTTCCCTCTAGAGCAGTCCGTTTAAGATATCCTGTAGTGGTGGTTTATGGGTGGCAAACTCTCTCAACTTTCTTTTTCTTGAAATTGTTTAATCCCTCCGTCATATTTAAATGATAATCGTGCTGGATACAATATTCTTGGTTCGAGGCCCTTCTGTTTCATTACGTTAAATATATCATGCCATTCTCTTCTGGCCTGTAATGTTTCTGTTGAGAAGTCTGATGGCAGTCTGATGGGTTTTCCTTTGTAGGTGATCTTTTTTCTCTCTCTAGGTGCCTTTAATACTCTGTCTTTGTCTTTGATCTTTGCCATCTTGATTATTATGTGTCTTGGTGTTGTCTTCTTTGGGTCCCTTGTGTTGGGAGATCTGTGGGCTTCCGTGGACTGTGAGACTATTTCCTTCCCCAGTGTGGGGAAGTTTTCAGCAATTATTTCTTCAAAGACACTTTCTATCCCTTTTTCTCTCTCTTCTTCCTCTGGTACTCCTATAATGCGAATATTGCTCCGTTTTGATTGGTCACACAGTTCTCTTAATATTCTTTCATTCTTAGAGATCCTTTTATCTCTCTCTGCCTCAGCTTCTTTGTATTCCTGGTCCCTGTCTTGTAATTCCTTGATCGTGTCTTGAACCTGATTCAATCTGCTGTTGGGCCCGTTGATGGCTTGTCTCATTTCTGCATTATCTTTCCTCACTTCCCTCACTTCCTCCCTCAGCTCTTGCACATTTTTCTGTAGATCCGTCAGCATGGCTATGACTTTTATTCTGAATTCTTTTTCTGGAAAACTGTGTATGTCTATTCCTTCAGCTTCTTTTTCTGGGGTGGTGTTTGTCTGAAGCTTTGTCTGTATCATATTCTTCTGTCTTCTCATGACTATAGAATTGGTTGTTGGTAGCAAGGAGAGATAAGAAAGGAGAGAAAATAAAAAAAAGAAATTTTTACTAATAATAAAAAAGTAAAAGGAGAGAGAAAGAAAAAGAAAAGAAAGAAAAAGAGAAGGCAGCAACATGTAAAAGAAAACAGCAACAACAACTACAACAACAACAACAACAACAACAACAAAAAACAAACACCAAAACGCCCACCTGCGGTGGTTTCTGTGTGAATGCTGTAGGTGGCGCTATTGCTCCACTATTCCCAAGCTGTGGCCACGTCGCTCCACATGGCCCTTTAAATCTGTGGCCGGGTGAGAATGAATGGGAGGCCGCCTTGCCGGGACTCCCGCCGGAGTGCTGGGGTGGAGGGGCGCTCTGGTCTCGCTGGATCGCGTTTCCGTCCCGCCTCGCCGGGTGCCGAGTCCTCTGTCCGGAGTGTCTGGCTGCCGGAGCTCTGGTGGGGGGGGCGCTCGGTCCCACCTGGTCGCCGCTCCGTATCCCCTCCGCCTCACCGGCTGCCAAGTTCTCACTGGTGTAGCTGTACGCTGTGCACTTTCCTGTGTATTCTGGTCTCTCTTTTATGGATAGTTGTATTTGCTGTATTTTCATGAATAAATATAATGTTGGGAGGAATTTTTCTGCTGGTCCGTTCACGACGCCATATTCCTGGAAGTCCGGGAAGCCTCTGCCCTCTCAGCACACTAATTCCTGTGCGCCTCTTCTGGGAGGAACTCCATTGGTGGGTCCTTGATGACTGGCAGACACCAGACCAGTTATGTAGCAGGAACAGAGTGGAGGAGAGAATTCACTGCTGAATTTTATCAAACATTTAATGAAGACCTTATACCCATCCTAAAAGTTTTCCAAAAAGTAGAAGAGGAGGGAATACTTCCAAACTCATTCTGTGAGGCCAGCATCACTCTAATACCAAAACCAGGCAAAGATACCACAAAAAAAGAGAATTACAGACCAATATCCCTGATGAACATAGATGCAAAAATACTCAACAAAATATTAGCAAACTGAATTAAAAAAATACATCAAAAAGATCATCCATCATGATCAAGTAGGATTTATTCCAGGGATGCAAGGATGGTACAATATTCAATAATTCATTCACATCATACACCAACCACATCAACAAAGAGGACACAAATCACATGATGATCTCCATAGATTCTGAAAAAGCATTCGACAAAATTCACATCCATTCATGATAAAAAATCTCAACAAAATGGGTATAGAGGGCAAGTACCTCAACATAATAAAGGCCATATATGACAAACCCACAACCAACATCATGCTTAAAAGAGAGAAGCTGAAAGCTTTTCCTTCAAGATTGGTAGCAAGACAAGGGTGCCCACTCTCCCCTCTTCTATTCAACATAGTACTGGAGGTCCTAGCCATGGCAATCAGACAACACAAAGAAATGAAAGGCATCCAGATTGGTAAGGAAGAACTTAAACTGTTCCTGTTTGCAGATGACATGATATTGTACATAAAAAGCCCTAAAGAATCCACCCAAAACCCACCAGAACTAATAAGTTAATTCAATGAAGTTGCAGGATATAAAATTAATACACAAAAATCTGTTGCATTCCTATATACTAATGATGAACTAGCAGAAAGAGAAATCAGGGAAACAATTCCATTTACAATTGCATCAAAAAGAATAAAATACCTAGGAATAAACCTAACCAAGGAGGTGAAAGACCTGTACCCTGAAAACCACAAGACACTCATAAGAGAAACTAAAGAAGACACCAATAAATGGAAATACAACCCATGCTGATGGAAAGGAAGAATTAATATTGTCAAAATGGCCATCCTGCCTAAAGCAATCTCCAGATTCAGTGGAATCCATATTAAAATACCAACAGTATTCTTCAATGAAGTAGAACAGATAGTCCTAAAATTTGTTCTACTTTTAGACCCCGAAAAGCCAAAGCAATCCTGAGAAGGAAGACCCTAAAAAGCCAAAACAATCCTGAGAAGGAAGAACAAAGGGGGGGATTACGCTCCCCAACTTCAAGCTCTACTACAAAGCCATGGTAATCAAGACAATTTAGTACTGGCACAAGAACAGACACATAGATCAATGGAACAGAATAGAGGACCAAGATATAAACCCAAGCATATATGGTCAATTAGTATACTATAAAAGAGCCATGGATATACATTGGGGAAATAACAGCCTCTTCAACAACTGGTGTTGGCAAAACTGGACAGCTACATGTAAGAGAATGAAATTGTATTATTGTCTAACTCCATATATAAAAGTAAACTCAAAATAGATCAAAGATTTGAATGTAGGTCATGAAACCATAAAACTCTTAGAAGAAAACAGGCAAAAATCTCTTGAATATAAACGTGATTAACTTTTTCCTGAATGCTTCTCCTTGGGCAAGGGAAACAAAATAAAAAATGAACAAATGGGACTACATCATGCTAAAAAGCTTCTGTACAGCAAAGGACACCATCAGCAGAATAAAAAGGCATCCTACAGTGTGGGAGGATATATTTGTAAATGACATACCTGACAAGGGGTTAACATCCAAAATATATAAAGAACTCACATGCCTTAACACCCAAAAAACAAATAACCCAATAAAAAATGGGCAGAGGATCTGAACAGGCACTTCTCCAAAGAAATTCAGATGGCCAACAGGCACATGAAAAGATACTCCACATCACTAATTATCAGGGAAATGCAAATTAAACCCACAGTGAGATATCACCTTACACCAGTTAGGATGGCCAATATCAAAAGACAAGGAACAATAAATGCTGGTGAAGTTGTGGAGAAAGAGGAACCCTCCTACACTGCTGGTGGGAATGTAAATTAGTTCATCCATTGTGGAAAGCAATATGGAGGTTCCTCAAAAAACTAAAAATAGAAATATAATTTGACCCAGGAATTCCACTCATAGGAATTTACCTGAAGGAAACAAGATCCTAGTTTCAAAAAGACATATGCACTTCTATGTTTATCACAGCACTATTTACAATAGCCAAGATATGGAAGTAACTAGAGTGTCTATCAGTAGATTAATGGATAAAGAAGATGTGGTCCATATACACAATGGAATACTATTCGGCCATAAGAAAAAATAATCCTACCATTTGCAACAACATGGATGGGGTTAGAGGGTAATATGCTCAGTGAAATAAGTCAGGTGGAAAAAGAGAAGTACCAAATAATTTCACTCATTTATGGAGTAAAACAACAAAGCAAAACTGAAGGAACAAAACAGCATCAGAGTCATGGCCTCCAAGAAGGAGCTAGCAGCTACCAAAGGTAGGGGTTAGTGGAGGGTGGGTGGTGAGGGAGGGAGAAGGGGATTTAGGGTCATTATGATTAGCACACATAATGTAGGGGGGTCACAGGGAAGACAATATAGCACAGAGAAGACAGGTTGTGATTCTGTATCATCTTACTACACTGATGAACAGTGACTGCAATGGGTTTTGTGGGGGGACTTGATAATGTGGGTGTATGTAGTAACCACAGTGTTGCTCATGTGGAACCTTCATAAGGTTGTATGTTAATGATACCTTAATAATAAATAAATAAATAAAATGACATATATGCTAGCTCTTCACTATTGCATTATATGATTAGAAAAAAAATCAGGAACAACCTAAACATCCATAAACATGGAACAAGTTAAATAAGCATGAAATATCCATTCAGTGTAATACTATCCAGCTCTGAGAAATGAATGAGAATGTTCTTTATAACCTCTTAAAGATCTCTGAGGGACTTTGTTAGTGAACAGAGAGGTAGAAAACAGTGTGAGGATGTGCTATCTGTGGTACACATGAGCAAGAAAATAAGAGTATATATTTATGTTTATTTGTATTTATATATATAAAGCTTTGCAAGGATATGTTAGAATCTTATAGTATAAACTGGGTGGAGGCCAGGTGGGGGAGGACATATGGGAAACCTTTCACTGTATTAGTTGTATATTATATATAATATATGTACATATTTTAATACAAAAATAAAATAAATTATATGTATAGAAAGATACCAAGTTAAGGCATCTCAAAGAATCTCTACCAGTCAATTTTGTAAGGCTATATAAGCGAAAGGCAGCCTGCTTGCTGCATGCATCTTTGAACCTGTTTGTTTGCTTACTCCATCAATAAAGTAACTTTAATCACATATATGTGAAAACTTTAGTCATTCCATATATATGCATTATTTATTTGAAAACTATGAAAATTGTATTTTGTGCCTTAAAGCCATAGACTAAAAAAGAAACTTTAAAAGTGTAGTATAAAAATGAAATTAATAGGGTTTAACAGTTAAAAATTAAGTTATTCTCATTAAAATATTAATGTTCATGAATCTTTTTTGAAAGCTGAGGCAAGCTTTGAATTGCCATTATTTGAAGTCTGATTTTAGGTTTGGTGTTAATGGGATGACCGACCATCGTGGTTTGTCTGTAACTGAGGGGTACCCCAGGTGTGGCACATCCGTGTTCTGACCAGGCCGGTCCTGGGAAAGCTGGGGCAGTCATTCACAGCTTAAAAAGATAAAAGATATTCCAAAGATATATAGGAGTAAACTGAAGAATGATTCCTGGCCAAACTTACTAAATCATGATACTCATTTTTCAGTATTTACGTGAAGGTTTGGTATATTTCAGCTGCTGAATTTTCATCTTCTTTGATGACAGTCAATTTTTCATGGGAACTAATCGGAAGTATGGTAATACACATACATGGAATATTTGTATTCCAATAGAGAATTCAGAGCCCACTGAAACACTTCATTTGGAAGATATTTAAAATTGGGAGACTGTTTCCTCATTTTTAAGTGTACTATTATTATGAGTTTTTAGAGGGGGCTTACATTGTTTATGGCCACAAAATTATGTAAATGAAACACATTTCTGGGTGCTCATTAACACATGCTCTTTGACACTGTATCTTTGAAAAAAGAAGTCATTCCCATAGTCTTTGTTAAATGGTCTGCTTTAGGAGTTGCTGTGAATGTGCCTGATGTATTGGCTGATCCATGGAGGAAAGCTCTGCTGTCTTCTTGTGGGTTGCCTGTATTACTCATCATATTTAGTTTGTGGTTCCTTCACAGGAATCTTTGAAGTCATTTGTCCATTCTGTGAAGATCGGTTTGGCTAAAATTAGAAAATGGTATTTTAACTGAGCCTTGTACACTATGGAAGATCTCAATAAGCTCAAAGCAGTAATAAGATGGAGGGCTCTGATGTGGGCATGCCTCATGTATAAGCCTGCCTTTCCTGGGACCATCAGACCCTGGGGTCCTGTTACTAAGGTACCCACGTCAACTTTAATATCAACCATATTGAAGCTCACTTTCTGTCATATTTTAGTCAACAAAGAATTAAGACAGTAAAGATTCCTTCCATATCTGAATGGATCGTGGTGTGCCCTTCCTGGCATTTGCACACCCACCGAGTGGGCCTGGGCCACTGATATTTTGTCTCCTTCATTCACAGTGCTTTTCATGGCTTGGTTTCCTGACAATGGAAAAGTTAGTTTTCATTGTTTTGAACAATTATCCAAAAATTGGTCTAAACTACACTTCCTGTGTTCTAGGAGCAAGCTGAAGAAGAGAAGACCAGGGATGGTGCAACCTCTTTGAGTCATGGTAATTATCACTGCCCTTTATTATTTTAGTTTACAATAAACAATAATTTTTAAATGAAAATTTGATTAGATAGTTGTTTTAGGCTTATTAATTTAAATCTCTAAGAATGTTATTCTTACCAGAGATGGGTTCTTGGATTGGTCATGAGAAAGAACTCAAGAACCGATGCAAAAAGCAGTTGAGCTTTAGAAATGTATTTGGAGAATAAGAGTTGAAAGAAAAGTAAGAGTACATGCTTGAGAGTTGAGTGTGGGCAGACCCAGAGGAGGTTGCCTTGAGGAAACAATAGGAAGCCTTTTTATGTAAAGGGAGATGAATATTCACTAAGTGGGAATAGGTTTCAAATGGAACAGGAAAGGTCTTCTTGGAGTTCGGGCTTGCTCTACCCTCATGTTGAGCGGGCGAGTTTTTGGTTATATTTGCTTTTCACTGGAACTGTCATGGCGTGGGGAGGCACGTATTTTACTATTCTAATGAGTGTATAATGTATTTGGGGGTGAAGTTTGGATCAACTTCTCCATGTTGGAACCAGCTGGTTTTGGCCGTTCCGTTATCTATACGGTCTCTCCCCACATCCTGCAAGAGAGAACAGATTACATGGAATGTGTAGAATGGAGGCATCCAGCCAAACGTAAAAACTTTCTAAAGTCCCCACTCCCCCATCCCCCCTACCCTGCTCTTGTCCGGCCTCTAAGAGTATCACTAACTGAAAGTGTGTTACATGCTATTCTGTAGACTTCATCAGTACCATCTAAGATTTTAAAATATGTACATCAAGAAAAAGTCTGAAGCTCTTACCTCATTTATTTGCCTTTTAAAAATGTTTTAAGCAAAATGACTTCTGATTTGTACACTTACCCTGTGAACCAAAAAATGAGATGCTGCTTAGTTTATTTGTAAGCTTGTCCCAGATTGGTTTAATTTTCTAATGATTGAGTTCATACTTTGTATTGAAGTCACGTTTTAGAGGAGAAGGTACATTGCAGTAAGATGAATAGCCCTCATTTTGTCTGTTAATAACATCAACAGGCTTTAGGTAATAGCTTTTTAATATTCAGCTAATTCTCTGATGTTTTTAATTTAAATCAACCAAATGCAGATGCCATTTCCCTGGAATATATATTCCATGTGTTTTGTGATTATTGCTATATAATCAGACAATTGTTACTAAGTTTTTTTACAGGATGTAGTTGAATGTCCACCATTTGTTTTATTCTTAATGGGTAGGATGCATATAAATTTGAAATTCTTTTCTAATGTACCTTAAGTATTTGTTGAGTAAGCTTCTTATAAATAGTGGAAACAACTAAAAATACCTTGAAAAAGTTACAAACAAAAATTGAGAATTTTCTTAAAAGACCATTTTATATTGCTTAGCTTTGGGACAAAATGTTGAAATTTTGTGATCTTATACCTAAATGATTTTTAAAATAAAAATTGTTTTCTATTATAAGCAAAATATGCTGCTTTAAGTTTCTTCTCTGGCTGTCACCCCAGACCCATTATGTTCTTTGCTGACAAAGCAAACTGGAATGCAGTAATGTGATAATGATGTAACTTGAGGTTCAGCTCCATTGAAATACATTTCAGTTATGTAATACTGGAATTCAAGAAATAAATTTGAACTGTACCTGGTCCTAACAGCAGGATTTTTTTTAATGTCTTTTTATTCTTCTCACTGAGAGGTTTGATTTATTATGTTGTTGTTCTCCCCTGCAGCTGTATTTTCACACTAATGTAAATTGTTTTAGGTTCTCTCACTCCATGGTTGCAGTTGCAGTATTTATTCTACAAAAAGAAAAGCAGAGTTAGGCCAACAATTTAAAAGTGTTCAGTACACAAAACTAAAATTTATTAGCAATTTAGTATTTATAATTTCATTTTAGTCAAGTATATATTTCTCTTGAATAGTTTTCCAGTGTAATAGAAAGTAACTTTTTGCCCTTGTTCTTCCACTGTTAGGCTTGTTTTGTAGCTAGTGGTCGTGGTCGTTTCACCCTGTGGTTGACTCCTTCAATCTGATTTTTCTGTTGCTATTTTCCCCCCCGCTGTGGAATATAGCTAGGAGGATGAGGTCTGCTTGTGAGTACAGATGCTACACGCTGCCAGTTGAAATGCAAATTTAATTATTTCAAGGGCTTTTGAGGTAATGTATATTTTTACCACTTTTTAGTGGAATAAAAGAAACTATTTTCCCTAAAATGCCTGTTGTTCTGGAATTATAATGTGGATTTTCTTCTTATAGTTCCTGGAAATAGTTTAATCTTCTCTGTAGGCTGCTGGCAAAACAAAAGAGATTTAGACACTTATGTCTTAAAAATAATAACAAGTGTAAACGAATGGGTCCATACATATTTATATGTGAACAGAAAATTGTAATGAAAAATAAACACTTCATTCTTAGTCGTGATTTACAACAAGCAAGGTATTTCTTTGGAAATCATTACAAAGTAACTTACTGAATGCCCATTCTAAGCCATTTACATTGACCCCTGTGTTATAGATGATAAAACTTTAAGAAGCCATTTGACTTATTTAGGTGAACTTAAGTAGTTAGTGGTGGATCCAGAATTTGAATCTGCAACTAGCAAGTTCTAAAGCCTAATGTTCTGTCCACTTTACCTGTATTGCTTCACCTTTTAACATTTTCCTTTCTCTGTAGCTTTTAAGACAAAGGTAGAGAAACCTGGACTCTTGCTTAGAAAAGGGATGGAAAAAAATAACTGCTAATAATTAAGTAGTAAAGGTGTCTAATGTAGACCTGTGTGTCCTTGGGGCTTGGTTGAACTAGGTTCTCCTGGCACAGTCATTCCCCAAGAGTATTTTTTTCGTTCTTTTGGAAACTCACTGAGCTATATTATTCCTGGTGATTGAAAAAAGTTAACAACTGTCTTAGATACCCCTAAGAGAAAGCTTTGAAGTATTATCTGTTAATAACTATGTTTGATCAAAGTCATGAATTACTGTTGTCAATCAGTGTAATCCCAGACTTCAACATTTGTCACCAAAATAAAAACAAGTGATTTCTTCAATTGGACAAGTGATCTGGCCTTTTCCCTTATAAATTTTAAATGTTCTTTTTAACTAATGCTAATATTTGGTTCAGTGTTGAGGCAGTGAGATCTTTATAGACATAAAAACAGTGAAAGGAATTATAAAGGAAAATGAGATGGATACACATACAAATTAAACTCTACATTAAAGGATATCTAATAATAACACTTAATAATAAAATTAAAATAGAAATAACAAACTAGCAGATATCAGTCACAACTATATAACTGACAGAAGATCCATAACATATAAAGGAATTAGAAAAAATAATCAGACACACTAAGCTGTCAGTGTAAAACAAGACAAAGGGAATAAGGAGGTTCCCTTTGTCTTCTTTTACACTGACAGCTTAGTGCAAATATAAATTTAGTTTCAATATATTTAGTTTCAATATAAAGCAAAGACATACAAATTTAAAAGTAATGATGAACATTTTTAAACTTCCAAACTAACATTCAAAAAAATTCTACTACCCATCGCTGGGAAGATGGGGAAGACTGGCTCTCAGTGCATCGTGACACGAGGGTCAGTTGATTCTGTTGTTTTGGAGGAGGCTATTGATAGTATTTCTCAAACATGTTAAACATTTCCTTAAACTCAGGAACTCAACTTTTTGAATTTCTCCTAATTAAATAAGCATGTACATTACATTTATGCATATGTGTAAGTATGTACATTACATTTATGCACATGTATTAATCGTGGTACTAATTATGAATGGACAAATGTTGGAAATAATCTAAGTATCCAACATATTTGGAAAAGGTAAAACTTTGTGGTACAATCGAGTTTAGACAGTTGTGTGGTCACTTAAATGCTTTTGAAGAAGTTTAGCATTGGAGGGAGAACTTACGATAGCATAAAGGAAAAAGAACCCTCAGGAGATTACTGTTGATTGTTGAAAACAGTCACATACCTATAAAACAGAAAGAAAGATGTTAACAATTGTTACCTCTCTATGTTGTGAGATAAAAAGCATATTTTCTGTTTTCTGAGTATTGTTTTACAATTAGTAGGTAATCATAGTATCATCAGATACTAAAAAAATTTAGAAACTCCTCAACACTAAAAGCTTCAATTTGTGGAGTGGAGGGTGTTTTTTTGAATATCTGTTCTTGGATTTCTTTCTTTTTTTATGTAAATAAACTTTTCATTTTGGAATAATTTAGATTTAGAGAAAAGTTGTAACATAGTACAGGGATAGTCCTGTATACACTTTACCCAGTTTCTCCTAACATTGATATCTTTTATGATCATAAGATATTTGTCAAAACTACAAAGTTAACATTGGTACATCACTATTCACTAAATTGCATACTTTATTCAAATATTCCTAGTTTTGGTACTAATGTCCTTTTTCTGTTCCAAGATCCAGCCCAGAATACACTTTGCACTATCACTACATGTAGGTTTCTCTCATCTTCTTCTCTTACTTTGTTCCCTGGTGGCCAGAAGTCACCACTAGCATATATGGTCCCTGAGATGCATTATTTCCTCACTTGCTTTCATCTCCTCCTGTCTCCACCATCTGGCATCTGCACTCAGTTATTCCCTGGAACTCTTCTCCACTTAGCTCGCCAGTGCCTCATAGATAGTCACTAACATTTTGTCAATTGAATGGAGCCAGGGACCTTCAAATCATTGGAAGCTTTCATGCCCTTATTTTTCATACTCTTTAGTTTTCACTTAGACATTAAACAGGACTCTTCTTTGTTCCCTGATGGAATCTGCTTCTCCCGTGGTCCCTCATGCTGTAGCACCATCATCGTCCTGTAGTCAGTCTAGAATTCTGCAGACATTGGTAACTCCTCCTCCTCGTTTACCCCTGAGTCTACCTAAACAGTCATCAGTGTTTCTGTACTCATCTTATTTGGTATCTTTGTAATAATATGTCCCACTTTAGAGCTGTCTCTATTTGCCTTTCCATTGTTTAGTGTTTTTATACCCTATCTTCCCCAACTAAAATTTATCTGAAATTCTGTCAGTAGAGTGCCTTGTATCCCTCCTCTAGAACTCATTAGAGGCTTCTTACCATCTGACACTTGCCTGTCACCTGCCAACCGCACTTCCTACCGTTTTGCTCCAGCTGTGGAGAACGTGGAGTTCAGACCTTCTGTCTAAGGAGTTTCCTCTGCCTGGTCGGTTCTTCTGGCTTTATCTAGTTAGCTGGCTGCTGCAACCTCATCATCTCCTCTACTTCCCATATTTCATATTTGTCTCCATATTCTATCTTCTCTCAGCGTTATCTTAGAACATTGGTTTTAAAAATTGGTTACAAAATATGCTCTCTCTCCCACTTAAGTTAGGTGTCTTTTAAAAAGACATGCAATCAGGTCCAATCCGGCCAATAGGATATATTATTTAGTGTACTGAAGTAATAATTTACTAAAGCTCTGAAGTATTAATTAGCTAAATGGCCTGAAGAAGAATTAACACAGCTTCCAAAAGTGCTTAAATTACTTCGAGGGAGTAGATTTGGTGCTGGGGGATGTGGCTCATTAAGTGACTCTGAAAGATTCAAAGGGCCCCTTGAGCATTACCCCTGCAGTCTTCTGTTAGTAACTAGTTTACGTCCTGGGTGTAATGACAAAAATACTTCCTTGCAAAATAACTATATGTTAGTGGAACTAATGTCTGCATTTTAAAAACTTTGTGAGAAGTCTGTTGGTTCACACCAAGGTATTCTTTACCTAAGAACTGGTATCAATATCAGGAAAGGAAAAATCAATCGATTTTACTTTAATCAATTCTTATTATTATCAATGACATTTACCATCATTAAACACACAGTTAAAAATTTAGGCCTTTGTAGCCTTTGAACCTAAAAAATTACATTTTCATTGAGCTGTGAAACTGTCACTGGAGGATAAGCAGGAGACTTCTTTCCAACTAGTGAACTTTTTGGGGGGAATCATCATAAAATGAATCTGTGTGAACTTCAACAAAAATACTCGTCTGTAACAAATAGTTTTCAGTTGTTAAAAAATAAAATTCAACTGAATGAATTTGAAGGTCTTTTATTAAATGATTCCTGCGCCAGGCAGCGTCCCGTCCGCAAGTAGAGAGCAGCTTGAGCTGTACAGGACGGGAGGTGTTGTAGGCAGAGCGGCGGGCCAGTTAACAAAAGAAAAGAAAGAATTTTTTCAGGCCAGGACACCTTTTTAGGGGGAAGGTAAATGCTGCAGAGTTTTTATCGCACGGATTACCTCACTAGTGCTGATGAGGAAATCTCAGATGGATTGTGAAAAGTGAACTTTTCTTGGGTAGGTTGAAGCTGTGATTAAGTGTTGGTTTGCTGTATGGGGGCAAATGACTCAGTTTTGGGCTTACTGGATCATTTTTAACAGGAATATATTTTAAAATGATTTATTTGTTCTTTATAACTTTGTTTATAAATGAGCTAATTCTTGAACATAATTAATTAAGTTTCCAAACCTCTCCTACAGTATTCTGTCATTTATGGTGACTTAGTGGTGATGTGTATATATACTCTCAAAAAGGAAGGGGCGCACATGCGTTTTCTTCCTAGAGTCATTCAGGAGATGATGTTACTGAAACTGTAGAAAGCACAAAGGTAGGGCAAGGGCCTGTGTTCATAAAGCCTGTTGTATAAAGACAGTTTTTATAGGCCATGTTGAATTCTTTAATATATGAAAACAGAGTTCATTAAAAATTTTAGTTCATTCATGGACTTCCTGATTATTTATGCTCTCAGTTTTCCTGTCTCATTATTTATTATTTATAAAGAAGCCTCCAGATTATTTACACTCTCAGCTGTCCTGCAGTGGAGCCTTTACTACATCTAACATTAGAAGTCCCTGGTGAATAATAACAGTATTGAACTCTGGAAAGGGGAGAGTACCCTGATTTTTAGATTGATTTAGCAACGGAAAATGTCACAGAGCCACACTTAGCTCTAATGGGGATGTCTGTGATGCCTTCAAACTGTGTAGGCCTCACGGAGTCATAAGGAGGGCCTGCAGGACGGCCACCTCCTCCTGCTCAAGTAAACACCACATGCTTTCCTCCTGCAGGTACACCTTGTTCCATTCCTAAAGCCAGAGATTTTGTTTCATTTTGAGGTTAAACCAAAGTGTTCTTTCCACTAATGTGCTTTGCTTTTGTAAAAGCAAATATTTGGTTTTTACTCAGCATAATTATCTTTTTGCTGCTGAGGTTAAAGCTGCTACCTTGGGGCATTTCAATATTCATTTGAGCCTAAACTATTTCGTGTGAAACATTTTATTTGGACTATGGGCTTATTTGCTGACATGCCCATTTTAAATGACTGCTTCATCTCCCTGTGCTCTCTTACAGCTCTAGAGAGAAAGTATTCTTTCCTGAAGTACATTTTTAAAAAATTGAAATTATCAAACTATTGGGAAATTGCAAGTACAGTTCAACAAAACTTTTTCCTCACTTGGAGAATAAGCCGGCTGTGCGACGCCTCCTCACCCCAAATGCTTCCATGTGCATTTACTATATTTACTACAAACACCTTCATGCCCTGCACAGCTGCAGTCCAACCACACAAAGCAGGAGGTTAAAGTTGATTCCTGACTCCCCCCAAGATGCAGACCCCAGTCAGGTTTCACCAGTTAGTGGCCTTTATGGTGAGCAGAGCCAGCTCGGAACACAAGCGGCACTCCTTTGTCCTGTCGTCTGGCCTCCCCTGCCTGCGGCGGTTCCTTGGCCTTCCCCAGGTGCGCCTGAACAGGACACTTCTGAAGATTACAGGCCAGTTACTTTGGGAATGTCCCTCATTTGCATTTGTCAGATATTTTCTCATGGTTAGATTCAGATTACGCAACTTTGGGGGGATATCACAGAAGTGATGCTTGTATTTTCTCATGGCATCCTATCAGATGGCACACTATTTTGATTTTTCCCATTTCTGATAACTCTGGTCTCTTGATTAAGGTGGTGTCTGCCAGGTTTCTCTACTGTAAAGTTAAAATTGTTCCTTTGGAACTAATAAGTGTTTCATGGAAAGGTAATTAGAAGCTCTAAGTATCCTGTTTTTCACCATTCTATTGATTTAATTTATCAGAATGGACTTGATGGCTCTTTATTTTATTCATTGGATCTTAATCAATTTCTGTCATTGTTCTGATGCTCAAATTGGCTTTCATTTGGCCCGTAGGAGCCCCTTCATGCTGGTTTTGGAATCTTTTTGCTATGTCCCTATTGTTCTCTGAGCACTTCTGTGTTTCCTGGCACGAGATGTTTAGGCTCATCTTGTACTTTCCCTGCCCAGACCTCGATTCAGTAATTTCTCTGAAGAACTCTGGTTCTTCCTCATGGTTGCAGCTTACATGTGTTCACAGCTGTTAGGCTGTCATTGCGCCTGGGTTCTCTCAGGGGACAAAGCTAAAGAATATCTTTTGTGTGTTTATACACACATCTATGTACAAAAGTATACATTATGTATATATACACACAGATGTTTATATCACTTTTTTTTATATATCAGTTTGCCTCTTTATATTGAAATCTATGAGTTCACAGTTATACTTCCAGTTCCAATCTGATCCCACAGGATTCGCTACAGATTTTCCCCTTTGTATATTTGAATGTCAGTCTCTTACAGGGAAAAATGTGGCTCTCATCGTCCTTAGTATATTTGCTTATTTGTTCAATTGCCTTCTATATAACCACTCTGTCTTTGCTGCACCTGACCCCTTCTTCCATATGAAGAAACTATGGAATCCAGAAGGCAGTGGAATTACATACTTAAAGGGTTGATGAATGTGTCCATTATTTTGGGATAAAAGGGATCTGATTTTATATTTGATTTAAAGGCATTCTCATCTTAGCAGAGCCATGCCCAGTGATCCTAGAGAGAGGGAGACGCTCCCTGGTTTGGCAGCTGGGCTGCTCATCAGGTGCCCAAACCAAGACCTGGGAGGCCACCTTGATACCTTATTGTTTTCACTTCCCATAGGAGGTCTGCCATCCTTCTGGAATATGTCTCCCATCTGTCCACTCTTTTCATCTTTCCTTAAGTGTGAATCCTTATTCTTTTTCCTGACCATGGTACTGACCTCCTTCATTGCATTTCAACAAGAATGAAGCTTAGGGGAAGTCCACTTGAATCCAAGCTGTTATCCCTCACCTGGATGCCCCAGCTGGTTTCCCTTGACCTATTATTGAGGTGACCTAACCAGTCTCCGTAATGCAGCCACATTTTCCTTTACAAAACATGCACCTAATCCTGTCAACATCTCTCTTTGCCTTGCCCAAAACCTTTCAAATGCCTCCCATTGCTTGTAGGATAGGATAAAGGCACAACTTGACAAAGGCTTCTAACACCTGCAGAGTCTGGCTCTGTGCCCTCAGACTCCTGTCCAGCCGCACACCCGCTCACCCCTGTGCTCTGACTGTCCTGGCCTTACTTCAGCTTCTCCCTCGAACCCCCGTACCTGCTGTGCTCCCTGCCTTGGATGGCTGCCCTCTCTCTCCAGGTCCTTCTTTTTCCTAACTATACTACATGTATGTTGCTGATGCAGGTTTTTAGTTTTAATGCCACTCTTTAGGAAAGCTTTCCCTGATTTCCCAAACTAGGCTGGGCTTCCTATTCTATGATCTCAAGGCCCTATATTCTATGAAAACACTTAATATAATTTATAATTATATTTTAGATTATTTGATTCTGACCTACTATCTTTTAAAACTTGTGAGGCCTCATGTCTATTTTTGTCCATTGTTGTGTCCACAAAGCCTAGCACGTAGTAAGGCCTCCATAGGTATTTGTTGAATAAGTGACAAGAGAAGGCAGTTGTTGAGGCTGGACATTGATTTGGGCCAGTCAAGAAGCACCTTGTTCCCTGTGCTAAGCTGGTTGGACATCATGCCATTGTTAATAAAGAAATGTTGAAGCTCTGGGCAGGAGAGTGATAGCGTGTCTTGTGGAGAGAGAACTCCAGGGTAATCCCTGGAGTCAGGTAGGGGAAGGACATGGGAAGAGAGGAAGGGAGGGGTGGGTGTGCTGCCAAGAGCTGATGAGGGGCCTGTGCAACTGCTGCAGAGCCGGGTGGCTGGGAGGAGGAGACAGATTCCAAAGACATTAGGAGGTAGGAACCACAAGACTTGGTAAATGACCGACTGCAGAGGCTGGAGGAGGCCTCACCCGGTCACTGACTCAGTCAACACGGGGCCACATTATGGGACAGGGCTGGATTTTTTGTTGTTGTTGTGTTGTTGTTTGTTTTTTGTTGGTCAGTGGAGATTGAGGGACTATGGAACTTTCAGACTAGGGTCTGAAACAGAAGCTGGTGAGAGGGGTCTCAGGGAAAGCTCTGGATTTGAGAGTCATCAAGTGTGTAGGTAGTAGAGGAACCTGTGAATACCTCTCCAGGGGAGCACGTTGAGAAGAGGCTGAAGATAACCCCTCGGGGGGGGAGAGGGAGGGAGGCCAGTGCAGGGCCAAGGTGGGAGCGCTCAGCACTGTGGAAGTAGCGCTGGGTGGGCGACACCTTCGGGCTGAGCTTGTGTGCTGTTTGTGTGTCCAGGACCCCGCACAGCTCCCTGCCTGTGGTTGGCACCTACAAGTGCATGTGTCTCTGTGATAGAGATTTTGAAGTAGAAATACTTTTTTCCCCAATAAAGCATGAGGTTATATAAAGCCAGGTTTGAGAGGTTTATGATGCTGCTATTTTAATTTTGCTCTATGTTGAAAAGTATTCTACCAAGATGAGCCTATGGTTTGCCTTTTCTTTGTGCTTTTAATTATCTGTAGTTTTCTCCACCATGCCTAGGATCTTAGGAGATGCTGTTTTTCGGAAAGCTGTTGTCCTGGAGTTCGGTGAGGAAGAGGCTGGCAGGGACTAATGAAATCTTTGCTGCTGCTTTGAGTGTGCTTTCCAGGAATTTAATTTTAGGAAACTGTTCACATGTTTTTACATTAAAATTTTCCTTTAAACAGTGTTAGTTTACCTTTCCACTAATAGAAGTACTCTCGTTTGCCCCAGATGATCCACTAGTGAACTGAGATTCAGTGTTCCTTCACGGAGTTCAGACTTACATTCACTGAGAAAGATGATTGTTTTGAAAGGTTAGCAAGCTGTGAGGTTAAGATATGATTTGGGAAATAATTTATTTCTTAAACACTCTAGTGTCAAGGGAAAAAGCAATCCTGAGTAACATTTTAAGTATGTCCATTCACTGAAGCCCAAGAAGGAATATCTTGAATAGAGGAGAGTCTGAATTCTGGATTCTTAATCCACAGAATTCATCACATTAGTGAAAATAGCAATAACAACTGGAGGTGTATTAAACAGATTACATTGGGTGTCTCCAGGATGCATAGAAGAGAAAGGTCAAGGGAAAAATGTACTTAATCACTTTATGAAGGGAATATTGCTATCTCATATAGGTGGCTGTTAATTTGATGACTTATAGTGTGGTATTTCTAAGGGAGTATTTTAATATTAACCCATAATTATATGGGTCTTCTTTAAGGAGTCTCAGTGATGAAAATTATCTTCGTAGACCTGCCTGCCCCACATCTACTACATGTGAAGGGGGAAATAGTTAACACTGGGAAATTTGCACACAAATATGCCCTTTACTATAAACTTCACCATCACATGAATATTCCATAAGAATTTTGAAATTCCTTTGTTCTGTCTTCCCTCTAGTGACAGAACAGGGCCTGCGTGGGAATACTGATCCACATTCAGCCTTGTTTTAAAGTGACCCTTCATCTTTTTGGCCATTTCTTCTTCATCCCTGTATTCCACACTCACCCACCTGACTTGATCTCTCAGTTAAGGTGTTGACTCTTTCTTCCTCTTCTCCACCTTCTTTTTCTCCATCTTCTCTTCCTCCCTTTCCTTTCTCTTTCCTTGTATTCTCATACACTTCTCCTGTATCAGTTCTTCATTCTGTACCTTCCATTAAAGTGTTGAGATTTCCCCATATTTTAATGATGATTTTCGTTTCAGTTCGCACTTTTCCTGTCGGCGACTTCTGTTATCCGGATGCACCGCTGTCATTGCTGCCGAGCTACAGGTGCAGATCTCGGCTGCAGCTGGTCACCCTTCACCACATCAGTTCACACCCTCTTCAGTCATTCTTTCTCTTTGTTTTCGGTCTGTTTTAATGCTTTATCATTTGTTTGTTTTTTAACGTCTGAAACTAGCATGTGCCATAAAACTAAAGATGTGGGAGAAGTTTTTTAAAAAGTAAAAGTGAGAAAAAATACCACATGCATCTCTATAGCAACACATCTGAAACTCTGGAGGAACTACATGATTTCCTAACAAACTAATGATTACCAAAATGCATCCCAGAAAAAGTTTAACATTTGAATAGGTTGTACAGTAGAAGAAACTGGATGAGGTCTAGCCAGAATTACAGCTGAACTGTTCTGCATCTTTAAAAAAACAGATAATTCCAATGTCATTCATACTCTTCCAAGACAAAAAAAGATGGAAATTTCTATATGAAACCAGGATATAAATCCTGAGGAGGAATGTAGTGCAAAAACCGAAACTCTAGATTATAAACACATATCACATATAAAAGCCTTCTAAATAAATATTGGGAAATATCATCCAGAAGTATTTTCTAAAAAAGGATATCCCATTACCAGGGAGGGTGTAATATTCAGTAATGTAAAATTAAAAAATGAAACTGTTCAAATTTTTGAAATCGGCCAACATAATTCATAAACAAGGAACTAAAAGGGGAAAGCCATATAATGATCTTGAAAAAGACCAACACCGAAAGGGCTTGTGATAAAATTTCACTGCCAATCCTAGCAACAATTCTTTTCTTTCTTTCTTTCTTTCTTTCTTTCTTTCTTTCTTTCTTTCTTTCTTTCTTTCTTTCTTTCTTTCTTTCTTTCTTTCTTTCTTTCTTTCTTTCTTTCT
>JAQQAC010022866.1:2745128-2936324 GCA_029783875.1 Phataginus tricuspis
CCTTCCTTCCTTTTCTTTCCTTCTTTCCTTCCTTCTTTCTTTCTTTCTTTTTTAATAATTTATTTTGGTATCATTAATCTACAATTACATGTGCAATTACATGGTGATTAAACTACCCCCTTCATCAGGTCCCCCCCATCAACCCCATTACAGTCACTGTCCATCAGTGTAGTGAGATGCTATAGAGTCACTACTTGTCTTCTCTGAGTTGTACAGCCCTCCCCGTGCCCACCCTACCTTATGTCTGCTAATCGTAATGTCCTTTTTACCCTCTTATCCCACCCTTCCCACCCATCTTCCCCAGTCCCTTTCCCTTTGGTAACTATCAGTCCGTTCTTGGGTTCTGTGAGTCTGTTGATGTTTTGTTCCTTCAGTTTTTTTTTTCTTTCTTCTTATACTCCACATATGAGTGAAATCATTCGATACTTGTCTTTTTCGGCTTAGCTTATTTCACTGAACATAATACCCTCTAGCTCCATTCATATTGTTGCAAATGGTAGGATTTGTTTTCTTCTTATGGCTGAATAATATTCCATTGTGTATATGTACCACATCTTCTTAATCCATTCATCTACTGATGGACACTTAGGTTGCTTCCATTTCTTGGCTATTGTAAATAGTGCTGCAATAAATATAGGGGTGCATCTGTCTTTTTGAAACTGGGCTGCTGCATTTTTATGGTAAATTCCTAGGAGTGAGATTCCTGGGTCAAATGGTATTTCAATTTTGAGTTTTTGAGGAACCTCCATACTGCTTTCCACAATGGTTGAACTAATTTGCATTCCCACCAGCAGTGTAGGAGGGTTCCCTTTTCTCCACATCCTCGCCAACATTTGCTGTTGTTTGTGTTTTGGATGTTGGCCATCCTCACTGGTGTGAGGTGATATCTCATTGTGGTTTTAATCTGCATTTCTCTGATGATTAGCGATTTGGAGCATCTTTTCATGTGCCTGTTGGTCATCTGAATTTCTTCTTTAGAGAAGTGTCTATTCATGTCCTCTGCCCATTTCTTGATTGGATTATTTGCTTTTTGTTTGTTAAGGTGCATGAGTTCTTTATATATTTTGGATGTCAACCCTTTATCAGATACATCATTTATGAATATATTTTCCCATACTGCAGGATGTGTTTTTGTTCTACTGATGGTGTCCTTTGCTGTACAGAAGCTTTTGAGCTTGATATATTCCCACTTGTTCATTTTTGCTTTTCTTTCCCTTGCCCGGGAAGATATGTTGATGAAGTCGCTCATGTTTATGAGCTGAAGAGGCTGTCATCTCCCCATTGTATATCCAAGGCTCCTTTATCAAATATTAGTTGGCTGTATATGTTTGGGTTAATGTTTGGATTTTCTATCCTGTACCACTGGTCTGTGGGTCTGTTTTTGTGCCAATACCAAATTGTCTTGATTACTGTGGCTTTGTAGTAGAGCTTGAAGTCAGGGAGCGTAATTCCCCCTGTTTGATTCCTCCTTCTCAGGATTGCTTTGGCTATTCGGGGTCTTTTTTGGTTCCATATGAATTTTACAATTATTTGTTCCAGTTCGTTGAAGAAAGCTGTTGGTAGTTTGATAGGGATTGCATTGAATCTGTAGATAAGTTTAGGTGGTATAGCCATTTTGACATTATTTATTCTTCCAAGACAAGAGCATGGGATGCATTTCCATTTGTTAGTGTCCTCTTTAATTTCTCTTAGGAGTGTCTTGCAATTTTCAGAGTACAGGTCTTTCACTTCCTTCGTTAAGTTTATTCCTAGGTATTTTATTCTTCTTGATGCAATTGTGAATTGAATTGTTTTTCTGATTTCTCTTTCTGTTAATTCATCGTTAGTGTACAGGAAAGTAACATATTTCTGTGTGTTAATTTTGTATCGTGCAACTTTGCTGAATTCAGATATTAGTTCTAGTAGTTTTGGAGTGGAGTCTTTAGGCTTTTTTATGTCCAGTATCATGTCATCTGCAAATAGTGACAATTTGACTTCTTCTTTACCAATCTGGATGCCTTGTATGTCTTTGTTTTGTCTGATTGCCATGGCTAGGACCTCCAGTACTATGTTGAATAACAGTGGAGAGAGTGGGCATCCCTGTCTTGTTCCCGATCTTAGATGAAAAGCTTTCAGCTTCTCGCTGTTAAGTATGATGTTAGCTGTGGGTTTGTCATATATGGCCTTTATGATGTTGAGGTACTTGCCGTCTATACCCATTTTGTTGAGAGTTTTAATCATGAATGGATGCTGAATTTTGTCAAATGCTTTTTCAGCATCTATGGAGATGATCATGTGGTTTTTGTTCTTCTTTTTGTTGATGTGGTGGATGATGTTGATGGATTTTCGAATGTTGTACCATCCTTGCATCCCTGGAATGAATCCCACTTGATCATGGTGTATGATCCTCTTTATGTATTTTTGAATTGGGTTTGCTAATATCTTGTTGAGTTTTTTGCATCCACATTCATCAGGGATATTGGTTTGTAATTTTCTTTTTTGGTGAGGTCTTTGCCCGGTTTTGGTATTAGAGTGATGCTGGCTTCATAGAATGAGTTTGGAAGTATTCCGTCCTCTTATATTTTTTGGAAACCTGTAAGGAGAATGGGTGTTATTTCTTCTCTATATGTCTGGTAGAATTCAGAGATGAATGCATCTGGTCCGGGGGTTTTGTTCTTAGGTAGTTTTTTGATTACCGATTCAATTTCGTTGCTGGTGATTGGTCTGTTTAGTTTTTCTGTTTCTTGCTTGGTTCGTCTTGGAAGGTTGTATTTTTCTAAGAAGTTGTCCATTTCTTCTATGTTTTGCAGCTTGTTAGCATATAGATGCTCATAATATTCTCTTATAATTCTTTGTATTTCTGTGGGGTCCGTCGTTATTTTTTCTTTCTCATTTCTGATTCTGTTTATGTATGTAGATTCTCTTTTTCTCTTAATGAGTCTGGCTAGGGGTTTATCTATTTTGTTTATTTTTTCAAAGAACCAGCTCTTGGTTTCATTGATTTTTTCTATTGTTTTATTCTTTTCAATTTTATTTATTTCTTCTCTGATCTTTATTATTTCCCTCCTTCTGGGGTCTTTGGGCCTCATTTGTTCTTCTTTTTCCAATTTCAGTAATTGTGTCTTTAGACTGTTCATTTGGGAATGTTCTTCCTTCTTTAAGTAGGCCTGGATTGCCATATACTTTCCTCTTAGAACTGCCTTCGCTGCGTCCCACAGAAGTTGTGGCTTTGTGTTGTTCTTGTCATTAGTCTCCATATGCTTTGATTTCTGTTTTGATTTAGTCGTTAACCCATTGATTCATTAGGAGAATGTTGTTAAGTCTCCATGTATTTGTGAGCCTTTTTGATTTGTTTCTAAAATTTATTTCTAGTTTTATACCTTTGTGATCTGAGAAGTTGGTTGGTAGGATTTCAATATTTTTAATTTACTGAGGTTCTTTTTGTGGCCTAGTATGTGGTCTATTCTGGGAAATGTTGCATGTGCCCTTGAGAAGAATGTGTATCCTGCTTCTTTTGGGTGCAGAGTTCTGTAGATATCTGTTGGGCCCTCTGTTTTAGTGTGTTGTTCAGTGCCTCTGTGTCTTTACTTATTCTCTGTCTGGTTGATATGTCCTTTGGAGTGAGTGGTGTGTTGAAGTCTCCTAAAATTAATGCATTGCTGTCTATTTCCTCTTCAATTCTGTTAGTATATATTTCACATATGCTGGCACTCCTGTGTTGGGTGCATATATATTTATAATGGTTATATCTCCTTGTTGGACTGACCCCTTTATCATTATGTAATGTCCGTCTTTGTCCCTTGCTACTTTCTTCATTTTGAAGTCTATTTTGGCTGATACAAGTACTGCAACACCTGATTTTTCTCTTCATTGTTTGCATGAAATATCTTTTTCCATCCCTTCACTTTTAGTCTGTGTATATCTTTGGGTTTGAGGTGATCTCTTGTAAGTAACATATAGATGGGTCTTGCTTTTTTATCCATTCTGTTACTCTGTGTCTTTTGATTGGTTTATTCAGTCCATTTACATTTAGGGTGATTATTGATAGATATGTAATTATTGCCATTGCTGTCTTTAGATTCGTGGTTACCAAAGATTCAAGGGTTGCTTCTTTACTATCTAAGAATCTAACTTAACTTTCTTGTTAAGTTATTGTGAACTCCGTCTGATGTTTCTTTATCTCTCCCTTCCTATTCTTCCTCCTCCATTCTTTATATATTAGGTGTTTTATTCTTTGCCTTTAGTTAGTATTTGAATGGTCTGCTTTCTTTGCTATGATTTTATTATCTCTGGTGACATCTTTTTAGCCTTAGGGGTGCTTCCCTCTAGAGCAGTCCATTTAAGATATCCTGTAGTGGTGGTTTATGAGAGGCAAACTCTCTCAACTTTCGTTTTTCTGGAAATTGTTTAATCCCTCCGTCATATTTAAATGATAATCATGCTGGATACAATATTCTTGGTTCGAGGCCCTTCTGTCGAGGCCCTTCTGTTTCATTACGTTAAATATATCATGCCATTCTCTTCTGGCCTGTAAGGTTTCTGTTGAGAAGTCTGATAATAGCCTGATGGGTTTTCCTTTGTAGGTGATCTTTTTTCTCTCTCTAGCCGCCTTTAATACTCTATCTTTATCTTTGATCTTTGCCATCTTAATTATTATGTCTTGGTGTTGTCTTCTTGGGTCCCTTGTGTTGGGAGATCTCTGGGCTTCCATGGACTGTGAGACTGTTTCCTTCCCCAGTGTGGGAAAGTTTTCAGCAATTATTTCTTCAAAGACACTGTCTATCCCTTTTTCTCTCTCTTCTTCCTCTGGTATTCCTATAGTGCGAATATTGTTCCGTTTGGATTGGTCACACAGTTCTCTTAATATTTTTTCATTCCTAGAGATCCTTTTCTCTCTCTCTGCCTCAGCTTCTCTGTATTCCTGTTCTGTTTCCTATTCCATTAACAGTCTCTTACATCTCATCCAGTCTGCTATTAAGCCTGTCGATGGCTTGTCTGATTTCTGCATAGTCTTTCCTCACTTCCCTCACTTCCTCCCTCAGCTCTTGCACATTTCTCTGTAGATCTGTCAGCATGGTTATGACTTTTATTCTCAATTCTTTTTCAGGAAGACTGTGCATGTCCATCCCTTCAGGTTCCCTCTCTGGGGTTGTGTGGGTCTGGAGCTTTGTCTGTACCATATTTCCCTGTCTTTCCATGGCTATAGAAGTGGTTGCCAGTAGTTGCCAAGTATGTCAGCTCAGTTCTTTACGACTTTAAAAAGGAAAAATAAATAAATAAATAAATAATTTTTTTAAATAAAAAATAAAAATAAAAAAGAAAGAAGGAAAGAAAGAAAGAAAAGAATGAGAAGAAAAAACAACATGTAAAAAAGAAGAAAAAAACCCCCACCGGGAGAGGATTTTGTGGGGATGCTGTAGGTGGTGCTGTTGCTCCACTATTCCAGAGCCATTGCCGCGCCGCTCCGCTGGGCCTTTTATAGCTCTGGCTGGGGTGTAAACGAATGGGAGGCTGTTGAACTCTGTGGGAGGTCTATGTGCGGCCACCCTTTCCCAGTCGCCAGCTAAGGGGTCCAAAGCTCCCCAGGACTCCCATCCTGCTGGGCTGAGAGTGTCGGGGTGATCCGGTCCTTCGCTGGGCTCCTGTCTCTTTAAGACCGCTGAAAAAATTGCGCGCTTTTCTTCTTTTTTTTTTCCTTCCCAGAACTGGCTGCAAGCAACCTGGCGCATTCCCCGCTCAGACCCTGCACCCTCTGTCTCCCCAATTTCCGCTACACTGCACAATGTGTGTCGGCGCTCTTGGCGCAGATCACCGGGGCTGGTTATTTTGTGGGCCTGTACTTCCAGTCCCTCCTGGCTCTGAATCCTCTCCTCCCGCAGGTGCGCTGGGGTGAGGGAGCGCTCAGGTCCTCCTGGGTCGTGGCTCTGTATCTTACCCGCCTCACTGGGTGCCGAGTCCTCTCAGGTGTAGCTGCACGCTGTGCGCTTTCCTGTGTATTCTGGTCTCTCTTTTAGGAGTAGTTGTATTTGGTGTGTTTTCGTGGATAAATATAATGTTGGGAGGAAATTTCTACCACCCGGCTCATGTAGCCATCTTCCCGGAAGTCCTCCTAGCAATAATTCTAAGGTAAAATAGTATTAAATATATTGTAAAATTACTTACCAAAATGTAATAGCAAAATATGAAAAATCATTTCAAAGAACATCAGAAAATAGCAGTACCTCGTGTCATCATTGATATTTAGTACTGTCTTGGAGAATTTAGTGAATGAAAAAAAAAGATTTAATAAGTGATAATAAACTTTGGAAAGAAGAGATAAACCTATGTATTTTTTTTTGCAGACATATGGCTTAATACTCAGAAAACCCAGGAGAATCTAATTATAACTATTAAAATTAATATAAGAATGTCGAGGTGGTTGATAGAGGACAAAAGTAAAACATTGTTAGTTTTTTTGTATGACAGCCATCAGCACCTAGAAATTCAAATGGGAAAAATATTGCACCCATAAAGGCAATAAAATGTAAAATATTTAGAATAAATTGAAACCAGAAATGTGAAGGACCTTATATTGAGGAAAACTAGAAAATTCTGTTGATGCATATAAATTAATATCTGAACAAATGGAAAGTCATAGCACAAAAATTTCTGATTCTCAGAAATTTTCAGATTAATATTTAATTCAGTTCTAAAATAGAATCCTAACTGGTTTTAATTTACACTTGATACAATTATTTTATACTGAAATACCCAACATTCTGGTGATACAGTAATAGACCAAGAATCTGTGGAACAGAATAGGGAAACCAGAAAGAGATGTGAGAATGTAATACATTACACATAGGCTAAATGCCCACAGCACATATAAATAAATCAATCCAGAAGGACAAAGCATAGATTATTTAATAGATTATATTAGCTAAACTTGCCATCTATCTGTGTAAAATGAATTCCAAATAGATTTAAGATGTAAGTGTTTAAAAAAGGTTTTACAAGAATATTTTTAGGAGACTAAATGAATTCTCTAGGGGTGAGGAAGAATTCAGTCAAGAGTGGAGACTATTCTATGAGAGAAATGGTAGACATCAAAATCAGTTTTTATTTAATCTGAACATTTTGTTACTTCACTCTTTCTGGAGGATATTTGCATTGGATGTATAATTCTTATTTGACTGTTTTAATGGGTTTCATTGCTTTAAAGATGTCATTCCATTATCTTCTTGCCTCCATTGTTTCTGATGAAAAGTCACCATAGCTTAAAATTTTAGAGCCCGTCCTGCTAGTATCACCTAACTCCTTTCTCTGCTTTACTTTCTCAGTGTTTATCACCATCTGACATATTTTCTATTTATCTTATCATCTTTCTTCACACACTAGAATTTATGGTGGATAAAGTTAGGGATTTTCATTAGTTTATTTTTTGCTTTATTATATACACTTCTAGCATGTAGTAAACATTAACCTAAGATGTACTAAGTGAAAAATGGAAATGGAATGGTGTCCTCAAGACACTGTTGGTTGTTCTGCCCACTGTGTTCTTATAGCCCTTAGCTCATGTCTCTACACTTGGATTTTCCTTGTTGTATAATAGTTGTTATGTGGTTACCCACTAAGCTGCAAGTTCCATAAGGATGGAAACTATCTTATTCTTTGAATCATTAGCACCTAACACAGGGTCTGTGGCATAGGAAACCCTGCTTGTTGAACCAGTGAGTGAACCTGGTTCGCATTGGTCTTCTCTGTCTTATCTTGGGTCACTCTTTCATCACCATAATCTCATGGCACTTCCGAAGATACTCATTTTCATATATATTCCTACGAGCCTTTTTCATCATCACAGACTGTGCTTCTAGCCTTCCTCCTGGGCACCTCCATACTTCCTTTGACCAGTACCCATTCCTTTTTTTCTTAAAGAAACCACCCTGAAGATAATACCACCACCTGCCCTACATCCCATCTCTTTCTCTAGCTTCAGATGCCTTATTTTTCCTGCATCTTTACTCAATCTCTGCACTGAAGTCTCAGATAAAGGCCATTATATCCTTCCAGTTAGTAAATTCAGTGATCTCTGTTCAGTCCTCATGTTTTACACTTTCATCAAATTTAATAGTGACTGCTATCTACCTCTTGACAGTATTTTCTCTCTCGTTCATCCTGTTTCTATACTAGTCCCTTCTTACTATCTTTTACTAATTGTTTTCTCCTTCCCACACCTTAAATACTGCACAAAATTTCAAGTCTAGGATTCTTTGGGAATTTTTGGCTCTACCTATTTCATGCTCTGCTTACCCTCCCTGAGACTTTCCCAAAACATTGATGGCTACTAAATTAAGTCCCCAGTCCTGAACTTTCCCTCTGAGAAAATGTGTGTTTTCAATGCCTTCTAGATAGTTCATCCTAAATATCCTTGCAACCCCATTAGATTTCAGAGATGCAGCATTTTTGAAAGTGTGTCCACCTGCTCTCTAAGCCTGATCCTCTAGTTCTGTCTTAATGTTAGACACAAACATAAACTCAGCCTCCTAAGCCAGAAATGTCCAAGTCCTCTCTTTCCCATCTCAATGATTGTATAGTTTTGCCAAGTCTCACTTAGACCTCTCTCTCTGAACTCCGCTCCTTGGATCCTCACAGCAGCTCTCTCAAGTCAAGGCCTCCTCATTCCATGCCTACTTGTCCAAACAGCCTCCTTTCTGAAGTCTCTGTTTCCAGCCCTTCCTCCTTATTTTATTACATCATCTCTAAAACTGCTACAATGATCTCTTTAAAGAAAAAAAAAAAAAAACAATAGGCAGGGAAAAGGAGGAATAAGACCACAGTTTATCATAACAATTCTTTCCTTAAAAGCATGCACTGGATTCACAGCATGTAATAGGTTAAGACTGAAATTATTCACATGATGTTTTAAGTAGATTCTTTCTTGTGCAAGGAATAGAAATTACTCAAGCTTTTCAAGTAAGGAGATGGACGGTAAAAACAAATAGATGTAGCGGGAGGATGGAAATTCAGGGAAATTAAAAAACAAGGCTGGTGACTTCCTGGAAGATGGCGGTGTGAGCAGGGTGGCAGAAATCTCCTCCCAAAACTATATATATGTATAAAAATACAACAAATACAACTATTCCTAAAAGAGAGACCAGAATACACAGGAAAGCACACAGTGTGCAGCTACACCTGAGAGGACTCAGCACCCCACAAGGTGGATAAGATACGGAGCCATAACCTGGCATGACGCGAGCACTCACCTGCCCCAGCACACCGGCGGGAGAAAATGATTCAGAGCCGGGAGGGAGTGGAAGTACACCCCGTGAAATAACCAGCCCCGGTGATCTGCACAGGGAGCGCTGACACACATTGCGCAGTGTAGCGGAGATTGGAGAGACAGAGAGTGCAGGATCTGAGAGGGGAATGCGCCAGGGTGCTTGCAGCCGGCTCCTGGGAAGGAAAAAAAAAAAAAAAAGAAAAGCGCGTGCTTTTTTCAGCAGTCTTAAAGAGACAGGAGCCCAGCGGAGGAGCTGGATCGCTCCAGCACACTCAGCCCATCAGGCAGGGAGTCCTGAGGAGTTTCGGACCGCTTTGCTGGCGACTGGAAAAGGGTGGCCGCACTTGCACTTTCCACAGAGATCAACAGCCTCCCATTCATTCCCACCCCGGCCAGAGCTATAAAAGACCCTGCAGAGCGGCATGGCCATGGCTGTGGAATAGTGGAGTAACAGCACCATCTACAGCATCCCCATAGAATCTACTCAGGGTGGGCGCTTTTTGTTTTGTTTTGTTTTGTTTCGTTTTTTGTTTTTTGTTTTTTCTTCTCTTTCTTTTTCTTTTCGTTGTAGTTTTTTCTTTTTTTTCTTTCTTTCTTTCTTTCTTTTTTTTTTAAAGTCTTAAAGAGCCCAGCTGACATACATGGCAACAACCAGCAACCACTTCTATAGCCATGAAAAGACAGAGGAATATGGTCCAGACTAAGATCAATCAGACAACCCCAGAGAGGGAGCCTGAAGGGATGGAAATGCATAGTCTTCCTGAAGAAGAATTCAGAATAAAAGTCATAACCATGCTGATTGATCTACAGAGAAATGTGCAAGAGCTGACAGAGGAAGTGAGGGAAGTGAGGAAAGACTATGCAGAAATCAGACAAGTCATTGACGGCCTTAACAGCAGACTGGATGAGATGCAAGAGACTGTTAATGGAATAGGAAACAGAGAACAGGAATACAGAGAAGCTGAGGCAGAGAGAGATAAAAGGATCTCTAGAAATGAAAGAATATTAAGAGAACTGTGTGACCAATCCAAACAGAACAATATTCGCATTATAGGAGTACCAGAGGAAGAAGAGAGAGAAAAAGGGATAGAAAGTGTCTTTGAAGAAATAATTGCTGAAAACTTTCCCACACTGGGGAAGGAAATAGTCTCGCAGTCCACGGAAGCCCACAGATCTCCCAACACAAGGGACCCAAGGAAGACAACACCAAGACACATAATAATTAAGATGGCAAAGGTCAAAGATAAAGACAGAGTATTAAAGGCAGCTAGAGAGAGAAAAAAGATCACCTACAAAGGAAACCCCATCAGACTATCATCAGACTTCTCAACAGAAACCTTACAGGCCAGAAGAGAATGGCATGATATATTTAACGTAATGAAACAGAAGGGCCTCGAACCAAGAATATGGTATCCCACACGATTATCACTTAAATATGACAGAGGGATTAAACAAATTCCAGACAAACGAAAGTTGAGAGTTTGCCTCTCATAAACCACCACTACAGGATATCTTAAATGGACTGCTCTAGAGGGAAGCACCCCTAAGGCTAAAAAGATGTCACCAGAGAAAATAAAATCATAGCAAAGAAAGCAGACCATCCAAATACTAACTAAAGGCAAAGAATAAAACACCTAATATATAAAGAATGGAGGAGGAAGAATAGGAAGGGAGAGATAAAGAAACATCAGACGGTGTTCACAATAAATTAACAAGAAAGTTAAGTTAGATTCTTAGATAGTAAAGAAGCAACCCTTGAACCTTTGGTAACAACGAATCTAAAGCCAGCAATGGCAATAAGTACATATCTATCAATGATCACCCTAAATGTAAATGGACTGAATAAACCAATCAGAAGACACAGAGTAACAGAATGGATAAAAAAGCAAGACCCATCTATATGCTGCTTACAAGAGACTCACCTCAAACCCAAAGATATACACAGACTAAAAGTGAAGGGATGGAAAAAGATATTTCATGCAAACAACAAAGAGAAAAAAGCAGATGTTGCTTTACTTTTATCAGATAAAATAGACCTCAAAACGAAAAAAGTAGCAAGGGACACAGAAGGACATTACATAATGATAAAGGGGTCAGTCCAACAAGAAGATATAACCATTATAAATATATATGCACCCAACGAAGGAGCACGAGCATATGTGAAATAAAAACAACAGAATTAAAGGAGGAAATAGACAGCAATGCATTAATTTTACGAGACTTCAACACTCCACTCACTCCAAAGGACAGATCAACCAGACAGAGAATAAGTAAAGACACAGAGGCACTGAACAACGCACTAGAACAGATGGACCTAACAGACATCTACAGAACTCTACACCCAAAAGCAGCAGGATATACATTGTTCTCAAGTGCACATGGAACATTTTCCAGAATAGACCACATACTAGGCCACAAAAAGAACCTCAGTAAATTCAAAAATATTGAAATCCTACCAACCAACTTCTCAGATCACAAAGTATAAAACTAGAAATAAATTTTAGAAAGAAATCAAAAAGGCTCACAAATACATGGAGACTTAACAACATTCTCCTAATTAATCAATGGGTTAACGACCAAAAGAAGACAGAAATCAAAGAATATATGGTGACTAATGACAACAACAACACAAAGCCACAACTTCTGTGGGATGTAGCAAAGGCAGTTCTAAGAGAAAAGTATATTGCAATCCAGGCCTATTTAAAGAAGGAAGAACATTCCCAAATGAATAGTCTAAAGACACAATTACTGAAATTGGAAAAAGAATAAGAAATGAGGCCCAGAGTCACCAGAAGGAGGGACATAATACAGATCAGAGAAGAAATAAATAAAACTGAGAAGAATAAAACAGTAGAAAAAAATCAGTGAAACCAAGAGCTGGTTCTTTGAAAAAATAAACAAAATAGATAAACCCCTAGCCAGACTCATTAAAAGAAAAAGAGAATTTACACACATAAACAGAATCAGAAATGAGAAAGAAAAAATAACGACGGACCCCACAGAAATACAAAGATTTTTAAGAGAACATTATGAGCATCTATATGCTAACCAGCTGCAAAACATAGAAGAAATGGACAGCTTCTTAGAAAAATATAACCTTTCAAGACTGACCAAGCAAGAAACAGAAAAACTAAACAGACCAATCACCAACAACGAAATTGAGGTGGTAATCAAAAAACTACCTAAGAACAAATCCCCCGGACCAGATACATTCACCTCTGAATTCTACCAGACATATAGAGAAGAAATAACACCCATTCTCCTTAAAGTTTTCCAAAAAATAAAAGAGGAGGGAATACTTCCAAACTCATTCTATGAAGCCAGCATCACTCTAATACTAAAACCGGGCAGACACCTCACCAAAAAAGAAAATTACAGACCAATATCCCTGATGAACGTAGATGCAAAAATACTCAACAAAATATTAGCAAACCGAATTCAAAAATACATCAAGAGGATCATACACCATGATCAAGTGGGATTCATCCCAGGGATGGAAGGATGGTACAACATTCAAAAATCCATCAACATCATCTACCACATCAACAAAAAGTAGAACAAAAACCACATGATCATCTCCATAGATGCTGAAAAAGCATTTGACAAAATTCAGCAACCATTTTTGATTAAAACTCTCAACAGAGTGGGTATAGATGGCAAGTACCTCAACATCATAAAGGCTATATATGACAAACCCACAGCTAACATCATACTTAATAGCGAGAAGCTGAAAGCTTTTCATCTAAGATCAGGAACAAGACAGGGGTGCCCACTCTCTCCACTGTTATTCAACATAGCACTGGAGGTCGTAGCCACGGCAATCAGACAAAACAAAGACATACAAGGCATCCAGATTGGTAAAGAAGAGGTCAAATTGTCACTATTTGCCGATGACATGATACTGTACATAAAAAACCCTAAAGACTCCACTCCAAAACTACTAGATCTAATATCTGAATTCAGCAAATTGGCAGGATACAAAATTAACACACAGAAATCTGTTGCTTTCCTATACAATAACGATGAACTAACAGAAAGAGAAATCAGAACAACAATTCCATTCACAATTGCATCAAAAAGAATAAAATACTTTGGAATAAACCTAACAAAGGAAGTGAAAGACCTGTACTCTGAAAACTGCAGGACACTCCTAAGAGAAATTAAAGAGGACACTAACAAATGGAAATGCATCCCATGCTCTTGGCTAGGAAGAATAAAGTTTACCTAATGGCTTTACTACCTAAAGCAATCTACAGATTCAACACAATCCACAATCAAACTACCAACAGCTTTCTTCAATGACTCTTGAACAAATAATTCTAAAATTCATATGGAACCAGAAAAGACCCCGAATAGCCAAAACAATCCTGAGAAGGAGGAATCAAAAGGGGAATTACGCTCCCTGACTTCAAGCTCTACTACAAAGCCACAGTAATCAGGACAGTTTGGTACTGGCACAGAAACAGACAAACAGACCAGTGGAACATAATGGAAAATCCAAACATTAACCCAAACATATATAGTCAATTAATATTTGATAAAGGAGCCTTGGATATACAATGGAGAGATGACAGCCTCTTCAGCAGCTGGTGTTGGAAAAACTAGACAGCTACATGTAAGAGAATGAAACTGGACGACCGTCTAGCCCCATATAGAAAGGTAAACTCAAGGTGGATCAAAGACCTTAATGTAAGCCATGAAACCATAAAACTCTTAGAAAAAAACAGGCAAAAATCTCTTGGACATCAACTTGAGTGAGTTCTTCATGAACATATCTCCCTGGGCAAGGGAAACAGAAGCAAAAATGAACAAGTTGGACTATATCAAGCTGAAAAGCTTCTGTACAGCAAAGGACACCATCAGTAGAACAAAAAGACAGATGCACCCCTACGTTTATCGCAGCACTATTTACAGTAGCCAAGAAATGGAAGCAACCTAAGTGTCCATCAGTAGATGAATGGATAAAGAAGATGTGGTTCATATACTCGATGGAATATTATTCAGCCATAAGAAGAAAAAATATCTTACCATTTGCAGCAACATGGATGGAGCTAGAGGGTGTTATGCTCAGTGAAATAAGCCAGGCGGAGAAAGACAAGTACCAAATGATTTCACTCATATGTGGAGTATAAGAACAAAGAAAAAAACTGAAGGAACAAAACAGCAGCAGACTCACAGAACCCAAGAACGGACTAATAATTGCCAGAGGGAAAGGGACTGGGGAAGATGGGTGTGAAGGGAGAGATAAGGGGAAAAAGGGGCATTATGATTAGCAGACATAAGGTAGGGAGGGCACGGGGAGGACTGTACAACTCAGAGAAGACAGGTAGTGATTCTATAGCATCACACTACACTGTTGGACAGTGACTGTAATGGGGTTGGTGGGGGGGACCTGATGAAGGGGGTAGTTTAATAACCATAATATTGCACATGTAATTGCAGATTAATGATACCAAAATAAATTTAAAAAAAAACAAAAAAACAAAAACCAAGGCTGGTCAGAGTTGTCTCTGGCCCCTGCTTGCACCCACCTGCAGCAGGAGAGTGGCCCCCATTCTCGGGCTGTGGTTCTCAAGCACTAGCTGCCTCAGAGTCATCTGGAGGGCTTGTGAAAACAGACTGCTGGGCCCTATGCCCAGCGTGTCTAATTCTGGAGATGCCCAGCATTTTAACTGATTCCCCACATTTGTATTTCTAACAATTCCCCAGGTAATGCTGATGCTCCAGGTCTGGGTACCACACTTTAAGAACCTATGTCCTTTAGGGTACATGTCACATCATCTGGGATGCTTTTTTTGATGACATCAATCCGATTTAGTTTTCTATATATTTTGTAGGTTTCTTCATGTGATGTTAGAACAACAGTCTCAAACTTTAGCATGCCTCAGAATCTTAGAGGGATTGTTAAAACACAGATTGCTGGTCCCACCCCCAGAGTTTCTGAGTCACTAAGCTTGGATCTCTAAAATCTGCATTTCTAACAATTTCCCCACAGGATGACCATACTTTGAAAACCAAGAGTAACTTTCTTACACACTTTTCTTCTTTGCTAAACGTTCTGATGTTAGTACTGTTGGGGAGGAAGAAATTTCCTCTACCCCTTGAAGTTATTCTAGCTGGTCTAGGAATCAAATTGACATGAGACAGATTAACAGGAGAAAAAAACAATTTTAATTATGTACATACAGGGAAGCCATAGACATGGATGTCAAAGACAGTCAGGGGGAGTAAGGCATATATGTCATCCTGAACCAAGGGAAGGGAGTAGGGGTCTGAGACTTGAAAAGGGAAGCAACTCACAGGAATATGAAAAGAGTAAATGTTTGATAATTAAATACTGCTGGGCCAAACAGTAACAATGAGGAAGCACAAAGAGGAATTTTAACAGACTGTCACTTTCCTTCCAGTCCACCACACCTAGCTTACATTATACTACAGCTATCTGTGGTGGTAGCTTTCTTCTCGGAGTAGTTCCCCTGTCTAAATTCTTTTGGTTGGGGGTGGTAGTCACAGTATCTTCCTGAGTCTTTTGGGCCTTGACTTTCAGCTCAAACCAATCTGCATGTCCCAGTGGTGCACCTTCGGGCGGCTGCCCTTGGTCCCTGCAGTCCCTTGCATGTTCCTCACCTGAATGGCTTCTGGCAACACCAGAACACAGTGCCGGCTGTAGGTGTGTGTGTGTGTTGAATGCATTGTGATTCACCAGAGCCTGAATGTAAAATCCTCTTCTTGACCGCACCTTCCTAACCCCAGTTCATCTCATGCCTTCAGCCCTGTGGGAGCTTTCAGGAGCATTCAGGTCCTGTACTTTAGTTCTTCCATTCCTTCTTGCTCCCTGTCAGTTGTTTTCAACCTTCACATGCCTCCCAGGCCAGCTGGGATCCCTTAAACATCTCATGTTCTCATGGCTGAGAGTCTCATCCACTTGGCCATCTCCTCATCAGCTCCCAGCTGTCCACAAATTGAACCATCTGCTCCCACACGCAGACTGCCAAGAGCGGCTGGAGGAAGTCCCTTGGGGCCAGCTGCCCCTCTGCAGAGTCACCGGCTGACTGATGGGGCCTCAGAACTGCTTTGCGTCCCTCACATGCTGTCCTAGATAGGTTTTCTTAACTCTCCCTTCCCTAATGCTCGCAACATAACCACTCTAACCTTGACTCTTAGCAGATACCCTCCCACTCTGTGAAGGCTGCTGTCTGTGATGTCCCTCCATCTTCTTCCCTAGCATCCCAAAAATCCTCTGTCTTTTATCTCGTTCTCACTGCCCACTCCCTTTATCTCGGGTCCTTCTTAGACATGGTCTCTGTTCTCTTCCCTGTGGATTGTCCCCTTCTCTGAGAGCCTCATTTCTCTCAGCTGGTGAACTGAAATGCCCTCTTATCTTTATATTTCTTAAAAAAAGAATTCCTTTCTCATGACTATCCCGACCCCCCTCCAGCTCTCACGTTACCTGTATCTTCCACTTCATTTACAAGCCTCTTGCAGTGCAGTCCACATGTGCTGCAATCCAGATCCATCCTTACTGTGTTTGGTCCCTTGCCGTCTGTCTGACTTCCGAGCTCATCCTTCCACTGAAACCTCCCCGAGGGCATAGTGACACCATGGGTGCCAAAACAGGCAGATGCTTCTCTTCTTTTAGTCTTATTTGACCTTTTTCCATTTGATGTGCTGATCCTCAGCCCGTGGGCAACGCTTTGCCCCCTTTCTGGTCTTGTATGTTTCCCTGGAGCCCTCTTCCAACTCTGAGTATTCCTCACACTTCTCCCCAGGTCCTCACTCACCTCTGATGTGGATTCCTGTTCTGTCCTAGGTTCTTTCTCAATATTTCTCCATTGTTGCCTCTTGCTGGAAATTTTGAAATTGCCTTTTGTTGGATATGTATGCCTAGATTTGTCCAGATACCTGAAACTTAATGCATCTGAAAGTAACCCCACCTTTTCTGTAATCTCCCATGTTGCCTGGGCACCTGGGGTGGAGCCTCACGGTCGCCTTTGCCTTCTCCCTGGGCAACGCGGCCCCGCAGCAGTTGTTTGCCATCACCAGTCATTTTCGTTTCCGCAATGCTCCTCAGTTTTGTTCTCGATTTTCGTTAGGGGACACCCCATTCTCTCTTGCAGGACTATTGTATTACTGTCCTCAGTCTTCAGGCCTCATCCCTCACGTCCATTTCATCCTCAGTGGGCACTGGTAAATAAGTTCTTACCCTATCATTTTACACACAGAAGTCTCTAGTGCATCTCTAAGTCACAAGGACGAAGATCGCACTACTCAGCAGGTTTTAAGAACCTTTGTGGTCTTGGTTTTGGCCCTTCCCAGTCCAGCGCCCAGCCTTCCACTGCACACATGTATGCCCGCCACCATCAGTCCCCCCCAACGCGACTCGGTGCCGGCAGAAGAGGTGCTTCACTTCCCAGCCTCTCTCACTTTCTCCTGCTGCTCCTCTCTGGATTGCCTGCCAGATTTTTCTTTGTCTCAGAAAGCAACGGTTTCCAGGAGGCTTTCTCTGTTCAGAATTAATTGTTCTTCATTTGGTTCCCAGATGCATTGTTTGGGTTTCTTAACTAATGCGCATTAGCACTCATGTCTGCTTATTTATTCTCCAAAACATTTGAGTCCTGTCACATGTCAGGTTGGGGGTGACATTGGTCTGCACGTGTGTCTCCCGGCCAGAGCGAATGCCAGGTGAGGACGAGAGTTGAATTTCCTGTGTATCTCCCAGCACTCCCACCTGCCTTGGGAGATAGAGGAGCAATAAATGAGTTTGGAATTCACTTGTACTGAAATGAGAAGCAGTGTAAATGTGCAAATGAAAAACGTTTTAGGTAGAGCATGGACAAGTCCTTGCTACAGTGACAAGGCAGAGTTATTAAAATGTGCGAGGTTGGAAAGTGTATTGTACTCAGGGAGCTGCTGCTTCATGGGGTTCTTACCCAGCAGTGATAAGTTGTTAACATGAGGAAAATTGTATCATTTCCAGTTGGTACCACAAAAGAAGGCATTGTTTATATCAGTGTCTAGTAAAATTGGTTGGTTGCTACAGACAACTGTTTTTCTCACATATCCTAAGATGTTATCTCACGGAGCCATATGCAGCGTAACTTTTGAAATGCAGCTGAAATATTGGTGTGAAGGGTTGTGTTTATGGCTAATAAAAGTTAGAAAGGGACTGCTCTGAGACAGGAGTCTTAGGATTTACATGGCTCTGTCCTGAAGAAAGACACTCCATTCGTTCTTCCTCTCCCTGCCATTTTGCATTTTAGTTCAGAAAATTACTAATAAATATTGTGCAGCTTCCTAGAACTGGATGTTCTTGTTGCCAAAGTGAGGGGTTCATCTATCAATGATTTCAGTCTGTGCTCTCTGGGGGATAAGTGGGAGGCTGTGAAGGTGGGAGTGTGGAGTGGCCAGAGTAGTTACACTGTGGGGTTTCAGTACTGAGGCTCCTAGTGGGGTATTTTTATAAATAAAAATAAGATCATGTTAGGGAGAAATTATAAGGTTTGAAAAAAATTAACAGGACTACATGACAACTAGGGCTTCTTTCTATGTTTAACTAGCATGCTATGCTTGTTATGTTATAGATTTGGGTTAGAGTTGAGAACAAAGAGGCTAGCACACACATATGGAAGACAACTCATGTAAAGAATTGAAATACAAAGTAAAGGTTTTTATTAATTCAAGTAAACTCACTTATTCCAAACTTCAGATCTGAAATGTCAAAGTAGAACACAATTATGATTTACAGAACCTAAAAGTCCCTCAAGAGCAAGGGCAATTGGTCTGGGCTAAGTCACACTCCATGTGTGAGCCCCTTCCACAAGGGCAATGCTGCTGACCAAGCCTATTAGACATCGTGAGCACTTTGTAAAAGGAATGCTTCCAGGAGCTAGAACTCTACGTCTCCGTGTTCTGCTGTCTACAAGGACATGGCCTGGCTCTGCACCTGTTCATTCTCGAAGTAATACCATATGCCCACACCATGGGGACAATTAGTCACCACCCCAGCCTTCATCCCATCCCAGCACTGGCCCTGTCTTTCTTTGACATGCTTCCTGCTTAGCTCCTTTATTTTGCTACACTGTTAGATTTGTTTTCTCAGCAGGTGGCCCTTTACTCCCCGGCCCAGTGCAAAGTTGAATTCTCTCTCCCAACACTGCCCTCCTTGGACCATTATTTCTGTAGTTGACCAGCACTACCACTGGCCTGGGGGCAGCAGTTTGGCTGGGTCCAGTATGGGTGTGTCATTGACCCATTTCGTTGACAGTTCCTATAGGCTTGGACCTGGAGTTGCAGGCAAGGAAAATAATTATGGTCAGTGGAGGGCACTGGTTCACGTCCTTGGTTTCAACAAGAATTGTGTGCTGTGGAAATGTGACATGTACACAGTTACTTGAACGCCTCTGAAGTTTTTTTCAGTCTTTTTTGCTTTCAATTCCTAGCTTTTGCTCTTGCTAATCTGATGAATAAGCCAGCAAACCTCAAGGTGTGTGCAAATAAAATACAAAGTAAAACTGAGTGAGTGGTAAAATGTAAATATGTCATCTCTGCAGGCACAGTTGCCACTTTTTGTGAGAGAAGTTGCTACGGTTTTTGCTGATCTGCAGGTTTGGCTGAGGCCATATAAAACAAACATCTCAGGTTTGCAGGTTTGAGGGCATCTTTCTTGCTTTTTTGAAGAAAGGAAACACACACATACACACATGCACACAGCAGGCAAACACCCCACCTAATACTGCTCAGAAAAAGGGAAATGGCCTTTCCCCACAAAGGGTGGTGTTAAGATTTCTATTTTTTAAAAGCCAAATCCATCCACTCTTGTAGGGGAGGGGTTCTATCATGGTGTCTTGGTAACCTTGCACATCTCCAAATGGGCCATGTGGACAAGGCTTCCCTGCAAGTGATCTAAGTGTTGACAGAATGCCCTGTGATCCTTCCAAATGTGAGCACCGGGAGGCCCCTGAGAGCTTCGGGGAGATAATTTTTCATTTTCTTCCTGGCCTCCCCAGAGGCTGTCAAGAGAGAGTTTTCTGTTGCCTCCTGACCTCTGACGAAGCTTGAGTGTTTCTGCTTCTCCTCTCTTTAGGGTACAGCTGCTGGCTATGGACCTTCCTAGTGGCAGCTGGAGCTTGCCTTCTCAGGAGTGGGGATCCACATCTGGCCCCTTTTGTTTTAGTGTCAGCTTGGGTGAGGGACACTGGGGGAGGGGGCTGGCCTCTGGCTGCCTTTGCTTTCTGAGTGATCTGTAAGTAACAAATTGAATATAAAGAAGGGCTCAGTTGTTACGGGCCAATGTCGGCCTTTGCCTTGCATTGCTTGACAGATCTCATCACGTTAACCCACAGATCTTCATATCTGTGTTTTCTTATGGTCTTTATTCATATGTAAATGTGTACATTCTAATGTTAAAGTGCATATGAACAGTGCTCTAACTGTGCTTAATTTAATATTTACAAAAATTATGTGTGATCCTCATAGCCATAATTAATTTGATCTCTGTTGGTTATTTAGATTTTTTCTAACTTTGTATTGTTGTAAAGGTTGCATTTATTCCTTTTGCATTTCTTTGGAATATAATGTTAAAATTGGGAGGAATAGATCGACCAGTATTAACGCCTTATTTTTTGGCTTGTAAATACATATTGTCAAGATGACTTTGAAAAGTTTTAGTAAATTTACAAAGCCACCATGAATGAGTGAGCTTACGAATTTCCCTGCAGACTTAATTTCATGTTGTTTTTAAACTTAAAGGTGATTAATTTCATGTTTAACAAGTCAACATCTTGACTATGTATGCTGAAGTGAGGCATGTTACATGGCAGGAGCACATGGACTGGAAATTTTGTTTAAATACAGACTTGTCCAAATGTCTGACCTCTGTAAACCTCAGTTTCTTAGAATTATACAAATAAGGTTGAAAATCTAATATTCAATGTTGTAAAAAATAAATGGGAACATACCATCCACATTCACACACATGCCACAACCACCTAACTTGATACCTGGCATATAATAGCTGTGTATTCAGTGACAAACAATATACTATCAAATATATGTTGGGTATTAATAATGTTTTGCAGGAGAGTAATAATAGGAACATTTTGCTGCCATCAGTGTGCATAGTAAAAAGAAATGGAATTTATGGTTTACAAACCTGTATGTATATCTAATATTCTATAAAACAAATATCATATCTGTAGTATGTCAAGAAAACTGCATAAAAAATAAATTCAGTGCCTGAAGCAGCATTTTCTCATAATTGGTTCCTTCTCTCCAGGAAACAAATGAGTTGGCCAAAATAGATATCTTTGAATTCATTTTAAAGCCAAAAGTACTATTCTGCCTTCCTTCCTTCCTTTTAACTTATTAAACCAATATTTGTGGCCAGCCATGATTATAGCTCCTGGAATATAATGATAAACATGATCAACAAGATCCCATCTTTTTAGGACCATACATTCTAATTCTAAATAAGCAAACTGGTTCATTTTGGCTAATGCTAACTCCATCTGATGTAATCCCTGTGAAGAGCAATGAAACCAGGTGATGAGACAGGGGGTGATGGAATCCCTTTAGAAGCTGTGACCAGGGAAGGCCTGTCTGCAGGCTTTCCGGAGTTGACTGCATATTTGGTCACCTCACCTGCAAGCGCTAGATTGCTGAGTGGTTCTCTTTACAGAAATATTCAAATCATTGAAAGTTGTTATTGTTTGATGTTTTCTTTTTCTGATAAAATTTAAGAGGTTCATTGCATATTTTTATGTGATAGTAAACCAAGGTCTTAGATATGATTTACTTCTGAAATAATACATGACAGTTGGAAATATGATTAAATTGAGAAATTACAGTCTTTATAAGGACACAGCTGTTGTAGACAATGAATATCTCTGTTTTAGCACTAACACTGCTGTAGTGTTTTTTTTCTTGTAAATCATATAATTGTAATGAAGCAAAATGCTATGTGAAAATAGAGATGTTGAAAAATCTTACTAGAGAATCTTCAGGGTTTGTCAAATTGCTTCTTTGTTTAGAAAAATGAAGTATCTCATGTGGTGTTAGAAGTGGCTAACTTGTTAAGTGCTGTAACAGGCCAGTCAACTATAAACTGTAAACTGGAAATCACACTGTGATGTCTCACTATTTTCAAATAAAACAAGAAACTCCGCTGATAGCAATTCTGTTCATTTTATTTGATAATTAAAATGCTTTTTAAAATTCTCATACTTTAGTAAGTGTATTCCTCAGCACGGACACGTTAGTGTTGTATTGATAAACAGTAAATGTTAATATATGTGTTCTGTGTGTCTATTTTTAAGCTATAAATTGATAGTATATTTTTCTTTATAACCTGGTTTAAATTACTCTCTTTTTATATAATATAAATTACTTATTTATTTATTTAATCTACTAGACCAGGGACTGGGTTATATTTTTATTCCAACAGACAGCACACTTATAGACACATTTAAACAGAGGTCAAAAAATATTTTTTAAATGGTTAATAGTCTATGTGGATTCTTCGTGCATAACTTGATTGATTTTTTCTGTTATTCTATCAGGTAGATGTATTGCCTTGAGAGGTTTCAATGTTGGACTTTGAGGTATATTTTACCACCTCTCACCATGAGTGTTTGTGAAGTTTTGACCTTCTATCATTTTATAGCAAGATAAATATTAAAGTTAATACAGAGTGAACTTTTTGACCAGTCGTCTCCAAGTATGTGTGTGTAGTGTGTGTTTGTGTGAGGGTGTGTGTATATGATTAAGTAATACTTGTAGAGAATTTTAGTACCTTAGAAAGTAACAAAGAATATTTACATTAATCCCACCACCCATTTATAGCCAATGATAATATTTTGCTGTTTCTTTCCAATCGCATTTTCTATGCTTGTGGGTTTGTATATGTAGTCATAGTGCCTTGAAAAAAAGATGCTTTATAAATATGTTTAATAAGTGAATATTTAATATAGATAATAACTTATTTTGAAAAACTAGGATCATATATACTGTTTTGTGTCCTTACATATTTTACTTAATCCAGAAAAATCTCCAAATATTTAATAAAAAGTTTTTGGTAACTTCATAATCATTTATGTATATATGTATATGTATGTATGTATATATATGTTCATATATATAAATATAATTTTTTAAGCTTTCTTACATATTGATGTGATTTTGCATTTTTGCTGTAATATTACGATACACATTTTTACCATCAGCTTTTATCATAATTATTTTCTTAGCTTGTTAATTCTAGAGGAGGATTACTGGGACATAGAATATAAACTTTAAACAATTATTAATCCTTTTTACCAGGTTTTTTTATTATTTAAAATAATATTTCTATTGAATTACAAAGGATAAGTATTCATCCAGAAAATTTGAAAGTCAGGAAAAACAAGTACAAAGAAAATTGGGAATAAATTACTTATAATTCTGGCATCTAAAGATGACTTCATGTAAGAATTTGATTTACATAATTTTAGTCTTTTTTGTTTCCATTACATATTTTACTAAAAAGGATCATTGTTTTCTAAACTGCTTTTTTTCCCACTTAGTAGTATATCATTAGCATAGCCTTTCTCTGCCATTAAAAAAAAAAAGTAATTTTGTGTCCTATTGACACACCTATACAATACATTTAATTAACATTCTCTTGGTGGACTTTTAGCTTATCTCCCATGTTTCATTATTATGAAGAGTTTGAGGACAAAAACCCTGTGTCTGTCCCTTGGGCACATCCACTGTAGTTGCATTAAGACAAATTCCTGGAAGGAGGACTGCCGGCTTCAAGGATATGAATACTTTTTAAGGCTTTTGACAGATATTTCCACAGTGCCTTCTTACAAGTTGTATCAATTGACATTCAAACACCAAAAAGAGGTATGAAAATGAAAGATTATAAAAAATTTTTCAGATCATTCCCTTAAAATTAAACAAATCATCTTCTGGAAAACCTGTCCCTATTCATGCTTCCATGAGAGGAGGAAGAGGGGGCCTGAGTGGAGTGGTCTTCAGTGGCCTTCGTGAGGGCGGGCTGCACTCTGGAGCCTCCTCGAAACCGGGAGAAGGTGACACGGAGTTGTTAGATGATCTTGCTACGTGCTCACAGGAAGGGAGAGATCTGGGTCTTCTGATTACCAGTTTAACTAATCAGCCTGCTCCTTGGGTTTATCTTCAATTAAATTTATTCTTCTCCCATCACTGACTGTTTCAAGAAAAGTCGCTGTGTTTTCTTTCCAGCTCCTTGAGCAGCTGCACAGGGGATGTGGTCTTGGGACCAGTACCTGAAAGAGCAGAAGGCTGCAGCAGCACCGCTTGGACTGTTTTCCAAGGTGAACCTCTGGCAAAGGTCTTACGTTTCTGCAAGGAATCAGCACTTCAGAGAATTAATTAAAATACGATCATTTGCCCGCATAGAACACCACTTATTTTACTTGTAGCCTTTGCTGGAAAATGACCTAACAAAGCTAATCAAAGCCTTAGTCACTCAGTGTTCTCTGGAGCTGGACTGCTGGGGCTCAAAACCCAAGCTGCTGCCTACCAGCCCTGTGGCCTTGGGCAAGTCTTTCTGTCTCTCTGTGCCTCAGTTTCCTTGTCCTTAATGTAGGGAAATTATCATACCTACCTCCTTGGGTTGCTGGAAGACTGAACAGCTGTATTCGTAAAGGACACAGAAGGCAACATGCACATACTCAGGAGAAAGTGTCAGTCTTTCTCTTTCTTAACTAATGTTACTTGCATATGTTCACCCAAGGGTCAGATTCCAGGGGTCTGTTTCGATGTGTTGCATGGAAGTGGTGGGTCAGGCAGCATGTTAGAGGAGACAGTGAAACCCCTAAATCGTAGCCTGCCTATGTGCCCAGAGCAGACAATGTGGACGTGCCTGACCAAGTGACGATTGGCGCCAGGGACTTGTCATGTCAGGGGCTCATCTTTACCCAAGGTGCCACGTCTTCTGCTGCCCTTTCTATTCTTCTCAGTCTGTGTTTTCAGCAGTTCAGGGCAATTTATATTTTAAAAGTGCATCAGATTTGCATCACTGTATTGCATTTTGACCAGCAGTGAGAAGCTGAAACTTTTTATTTACCTTCCTTTTCATTACATCTGCTGAGTAACACCTAGCACATTTTATTATGTGAAAGGGCTAGTGATTATCATCACAGACAAGGCAGGAGAATGGGGGAGATGAGGGGTAGCAAACAAGGGAAGAAAGAGAAACCAAGTGCTGGCACCTCACCTTAAGAAATTCTAAATATCACCTCACTGGTTCTCATCCTGGTCCACACCCTGGATGCTTTTGTGGAGCTTTGGAACCTGCAGGTGTGTGTGTTCCTGAGACCTACTCTGTCAGGACCTCTGAGGTGGGGCCTGGAAGTCCGAGGCTGGAGAAGCTCCGGGCCTCTGTGTGCAGAGCAGAGGCCCACCGTGGGAGCAGGTTTAAGAGCTATGCTGTTCCCATTTAGGAGTCAAGCCCCTGCTACCCCACTTCGCTGTCATTTGATGAGACTCAGTGTAAATGTTTCACCAGAGGTGTGTAAGTTCCCTTTGTGAGGGATTTCTTCTTCCTCTTTCATGTATCCCTACATGCCTCTTCCTAGTGCGCTCACACAAGCAGTCAGTGTTGACTGACTTCTGGAAGACGCCTTACTTGTGAGCATAGACCGTCTTACAAGGGGCCGGCTATGTCAGGACCAATCCCATGTACCTGGCAGTTGCCCTTTCCCTCGCTCCCGGTGCCTGCCTCGGGCCCTTGCCGCGGGCGCCACCACAGGTCAGGACGGGAGAGGGCCAGGTGGGACCCGTGAAGGCCCATCAGGTATCAGGACCCCTGAGGACAGGTGTAGCTCAGCCAGGGCCAAAGGACACAGGCCAGGCTTGCGACCTGATAGCTGGGCTTGTATGGCATCACTGTCCAAGGTCTCAAGGTAGCCAGAAGCCACAAGCATGTAGGTATAGTCATGAACGAAATTAGAACTTACATGTAACAAAATGACCATGAATGATCTAGTGTCATAGGAACAGACATACTTCAGGTCGGGACCCTGGAACAAGGATTCTCTCTTACCCCCACCCAGGCTTGAATCAGATATTTGGGTTTTAGGGGTGAAGTGTGTCCTCACTTCCAGAGCCAGGCAGGTTTCAGCTGATGGCTGTGAGGTGTTAGCTCTGTTCGCCTCCTGCGTTCTCCCTCAGCTCAGTGTGGTGGTGTGTTAACGTTACTTCCCAGAGTTTCTCCTTTAATTAAGACCCTTCAAGGCCCATCAAATAGTGTAATAACACCTGTAGAATAAAGAATTTCTCCCCCATATTTTCCCTTGTGACCTAGTAGTGTTAACTAAGAAACCTGCAAGGGGAAAATGTGGGGTTTCTCTTCCTGAAGTAAATACTTATGGTAATATTGGGGACTGGGTGATAATAGGTTATGGGTCATATAACTTTCCTCCCTTGACTTTATAGAGATCTGACCAAGGAGGTTCTGGCAAGCACGAAGTGAGAGGACAGTCTCAAGGTGTGAAGACGGGAGTGGGTTCTCCTGGAAGGGTGGAGAGAGAACCTCCGAGCCTGCTATGAGGGGGGAGTAGTAGTGAGCGGGGGACGCAGGATGATTCCTTGGCTGATACTACGACTTCGTCAAGCTTTTGAACCCTAGCATTTGTCAGCTCTGAAGGTGACAGTAAAGTGTTAGCGTGTGAGAAAGCAGAAACATCTGATATGTCAACATGACTTTCTCTTCACTCACAGTTTAGCAGTCAGTATGCTTATGTTTTTAAGGCTGTGTGTGTTTAAAACACCATATATGACCAGGACGTAAACATGAAGGAATTTATGACATGGCTTCTTAAAATTTTGCCATTCAGTTGGGCTATAAGATATGCCCATAAAAACACGCTAACAACCTGAGGAAGAGTGTCCGTGGTCGGGGGAGTGTACCAGTGATGAGCCACTAAGTGTGCAGGCTGAGGTGGCCCTCCGTCGGCCCTGAATGAGGAGAAGAATGAAGCTGACCGATCATTCCGTCTGAGGTGTGCGCATGACCGCACAGGAAGCGGCTGTTCAGCACAGCGTCACTCTTACTCGACATTTGTGTTCTAAGATGAAGTAAATGTGGTTTATAATTGAAAATAGGTCTCAGTAGAATGAAAAGGGCACATGGTTCATGTCAGCCTTCCAAGAAAAGGATCAGCCTGAACTCAGTTTTGTATTGACATTGCTCTCTCGACTATTAATGTTCATTTTCATCGTGTAAATATTATAATAAAGGTGTTCAGGTCAGCCAGCTGAGATGGAACTCTTCAGTTTTTGACGTTGAAATGTTGAAAACAAAACTTGAATTAGTTTGCATACCCTAAGTGGAAAATTATGTAAAGGACATAAAGTATTGCTTTAGTTTTAATATATAATTTCCATCCTAATATTCAAGTTTTAGAAGATGTACCAGTGACACACAGACACATACACACAGTCAACTCTGTCATGCAAATCAGATACCTATTCTGCCAAGAAAATGTGTATATATCTTTAAAGGAGAATATGCTTATTTTATTTTCACACACAGTTTTTGCATATTTATAGGTGTACTTTACATTTCTTTTTATACAAGACAGAGTAAAGTGTTTTATATTTTATAATTTATTTTACCATCTGGTGTAATGAGTGTACAAGGATATAAACACCTTCTGTTGACATAGAAAATTCAAAAACAGTTTCTCTTCATTACTGGTAAAATGTGCCTCTCTTGATTTGACTTAAACTTCCAAGTATTTTTTTCTTTTCTTTTGAGGTTGGTCTTAAGAATCTTCCTCTCTCTGTTTCCCTGCCAGTCACCTAAGCATCGATGTGCCTTCCTGACTCTCTTTGTCCCCTTGCCATCACCTGAAGCCCAAATCAGCCACCCTCAAATCCAGGGCCCCACAGTAGCCCGTCGGCAGATGCACACCAACACAGAGCTTCTTCCGCGCCTGTCGGGCTGCAGGGAGGCGCCCTGGCCCTGCCTGTCAGAGTCTTTAACCAAGTTTGAAGGCCTTTGTGTCTCTCTTGTTTTGCAAACCTCGTAGGTCCATGTCCGCCGAGACCCTCCCCTTCCTGAGGTGCTCCCAGACTGCCCTCACTGCGCACACGGACTCACCAGGAAGCCTTCATCTGCCCAACTCACAAGGGCAGAGTCAGAGTTAGGGCACAGAACAGCAGTGGCCTGAAGACAGACGCGGTGCCTGGGGTCATCTGGCAGCCAGCAGACCCAGCTCTGCCTGCACCAGCTTTGCCCTCCCGCACCCACCCCGCTGGGGATATAACACCTGTGGCATCATCAGGCCTCCCACCTAGGGAGCCCAGCCTCCCTGGCTCTAAACTATCCTCTCTGAGGACAGTGAGTCCCACCAAAGCACACATCCCTGTTTATCATCCTTTGTCACTGGCTTCTGTCCCCAGGCATTTGTTCTCCCCAGCCAGTGTCACATTGCTGGGAAGATGGGCTAGACATGTGCTTAGGACCCTGAAAAGCAGGGACATGGCTACATTTTTTAAATAATTTGCTAATTCAAAACAAAATAGAAGTCACCATAAGAAAAGTTAAAATGTTGTTAGAGTTCTTTATATAAGTTTTGTAGTGTAGTGATATAGTTTTCATTTAATTCCATGTAGCTAAGGTGGTGCATTAATTTCCTGCCGCCACTGTAGCAAGGTATCACAAACTTAGTGCCTTATAACAGCACAGATTTATTATCATGAAGTTCAGAAAGTCACAAGTCTAAAATGGGTCAGTAGGGCTGTGTTTTTCTGCATGCTGTAGGGGAGAATATGTTTCCTTGCCTTTTCTCGCATCCAGAGGCCACCTGCTTCCTTTGGCTTGTGGGCCCACATCACTCCAGCCTCAGCTCGTTGTCACATCTCCTCTGACCCTCTTGCCTCCCTCTTGTAAGGACCCTTGTGATGACACTGGGTCCATTTGGATGTTCCAGGATAATCTCAAGATTCTTAATCACATTGGCAGAGTCCATTTTGACGTGTAAGATACCATGTTCACGGGTTCAGGAATAGGACATGGCCATCTTTGGGGGCCACTATTCTGCCTACCACGGGTGCCATCCCTTTTCATAGCTGGTGCTGGTCTGGTCCTGCCTCTAGCCTAAGTGACTTCTCGTGGGTCGACTTCCTTCTGTCATTCTCCTGTGACCTCTGCACCTCTCACCTGTGGCAAACAAATGATGCAACATCCTTGATAGTTCAGCACATCTGGCCCTCCTTTCTTCAGCCGAAATGCACACCTTCCTCCCCTGGTGGCCTCTGCTTCCGGAGAGTGCTTCCCTCTACCAAACCCACTTCTTCCATCCAGGTCAGTAGGCCTGGCATTCTCCTAGCCCCCTGCCCACCCTCTGTGAGGTCTGTGCCATCTTATGGCTGTTCCTGCCCACTGCCTCATTAGTGTGTGTGTGTGTGTGTGTGTGTGTGTGTGTGTGTGCGTGTGTGCGTGTTCTTGCCACTTCTCCTTGCACCTCCCCTCTCCCCCACTGTGCTCCCAGCCCAGTGTGGTCTCGTCCTTGGACATTCTTCTGCCCAGGTGACAGTCCACCTTCCTCCCTAGTACCCTGAGTGCTTCCATCCAAGGACCGGAACCTCCTTTCCAGTTCAGCCCATCTGCTTCATGGCTGCACTTGCAAACATCAGAACTGACCCTCTTCTGTGGTGTTGATCTTTACATCTCACCATCTTCTCTTTTCCCCTGTCATTGAGCTCTCTCTCCTGGTACCCGATTTCTTTTAATTAAGATGTATGGTTGTTTAATTCTTCCTCGTTCTCCCTCTGGCTTCCCCTAGTCAGTTTAGCCCCACATTCTGTCACACCAGCCATTCTCTTGCCAGGATCTTCAGCCCCCTTGTCACCTTGTCATCCTCTCTACATATACACTGCCAGAATCTCGGCTCTGGATGAATGCTGTTTGCCTTCTAACTTCTGTACCTAGGCTTCCAAGCAATGCTGGGGAAGGACCTCGAAGCCTTGCAAATGGGCCGCCCTGCAAACCTGGCCTCTGCCGCTCTGAGCAGCGCCTGGCCATCCTTCTCAGTTGTCATTCGAGGGCGGCCTGTTGCCCAGAAGGGCAATTCTCTCGGGCATCATCTGTCACTCTGGGCAGAAGGCGGTCACCTTTGGTGGGTGTGCTGAGACCCCCCTCAGCTCCTCCCACAAACCTGCCTCCCCCACACCTACTCCTACCTCTTTCCCCTGTTGTCCTGGTGGCCTCCTGTCGTGTGGAGGAAGGTCCTCCTCCTGCCCATCATCCCTCTGCCTGTGCTCTGCATCCTTCCAACTGCAGTTTTTGTAGAGATAATCTATCAGTTAGCTCATGTCCTTGTAAGTTAACTTTGCTTCCCTTCTGAGCCTTTCCCTTTAGAATACAAATATGCTTAAACTTGTTCTATATTTAAGAAAACATACTGCCCCTTGGTTCACATGTTCTTCTCTAATTCATTTCCTTGGTGCAGTCTAGCTTCTAGAAATTTTAGATGGCATTTTCTCTTTTCTTGATTTTTCTAACCTTTTCAACTTCCAACCTTTGCAACCTGACATTTACTCCTACCACCACCTGAAAATGCACCTGCAGATGTGGATGTGACCTCCAGGACTTCACAGCCAGACCCCTGGTAGGCATCGTCTTTACCTCCTCCCTCCAGAACTCTGTCCACTGCCAGCATCTGATTTTCCTTATTCGTAGCCACTCTGTGCCAGGCATTCTGAAAGTCCCTTCCTTACCCTGATTTAGTCTTAGGGCCCCTTTCTACATGGCTCCTGGGGCATCTGGCCTGTCTCTTTCACTTCCATTCCACCTAGTTGCAGTGGTTTCCTAATTCCCTGGGTCTTTCTCTTGGTCTTCCTGGCTCTTTGCCTGGATCAGCATATCCACACTGGCCTCATCTTCTCTGCCTCCTTCCAGGAGTCTGCTCTGGGCTCCTGGTCCCCTGCTAGCCAGCTGGAGTCCATTGTCTCTCTCTGCTCTGTGTATGTTTGGTAATCTGGTTGCTCAAGTTTTGCGTCTTAAATCTTCAGTTCCTTCTCCCTGCCCCTACCACTACTGCCTTCATTTAGGCAGAAGTCCTGTTGTGTTTTTTTTTTCCACATAAATTATAGCAAAACTTTCTTAAAAGGTCACTCTTGCCAGGCTGGCCCACCTTGAACCTTTCCTGCACACTTGTTGTTAGCATGATCTTTGTAAAAAGTAGTTCTGTTTATCATTGTGTACTTACCCTGTTTGACTGCCTTCTGTGTGACCAGTTTGTCTCTCGGTAGAATTATAATCTCCTTGGTGACTGCCTGGGTGTCTTTCTTTTTTAAATTCTCTGCTTTCTGGCTTTCTGGGAGAGGTACATTTCTGAGTACCTTTTATTTACATGGTGCCTCACTTAGGCCTTTTGACTTCTTTCTTCTCTTTACAGAAGGTCCCTGATGCATTTTCCTGACCCTTCGTTTATTTAACTGAAAATGGCAGATCATACCACTCCCTTCTCAGGGACTTCTGAATAATTACATGTCATGTATATTAAGTGTTTAACATAATACAGTGTCTGACATAGAGTTCACTTCATTAAATGGAAGCAATTCTTAAGTCACACTTTTCTCCTATTCTAGTCCGTTGCTCTTCTGGAATCTTCTCTCTGCCCCTCCTGATAGCGTGCGCTCAGAACACTCGCCAGGGCCCTGTCTCCCTAGGCTTTGTCCTTGTCAGGACTTGCCTGGTTTGATCTCAGGAACACTCTTGGCTGTGCTCCATCAAGTATGGACTGCCAAACAACGTGCCTGACTCGGTTTCCTGATCTTCTGGACTTCAGGGTGTGTGCCAAGTTTGGAAACCACCCGTCATTTGAGCTTTACCTGAATCTGAATGTTGGCAGATATTGGTGTCCCAAACCTTTCACTCTCCTGTTATGTAATTTTTCCTGCCTTGACAGTTAATGACTCACTGACTTTCTTCATGAGGAAAACAGAAATATTTCCTCTTTTGATTTCCTTTGTCTCCTAAAACTAGGCAAAATTACTACGTGGATTTTGGTGTTTTTGCTTTAACTCCCCTGCTTTCTTCAGTGGCATCTTTACCTTGGACACTCCTTACTCCATGTTCTTGTATCATATGCTTTCTTTCTGCCTCTCTTAAAATCTATAATAATCTGTTGTGATTTTCATCTGTCCTGATAAGGAAGTTCCAGCTATCTGTAGGCTGTTGGGGGGAGTATATTTTTGGGAAGAGTCTGGGAATAGTTGGGGAACAAAGACATCTTCCTAATTTAACCTAATTGTCCTCTATATAAGACAGCTTTGTTTGAACACATTCCTGCCTGCTCTCCATTTTCCTTACTTGAAGTCCAAGTAAGAGGAATAGCTCACTCACTCTCTCTAAATTTAACTTCTTCAGCCAGACCTGAATTATATATATTTTTAAATCTATTTTTTCTAAATATGCCAATACATTAAATAGAACCTCTGAAATCTGTATGTGTGCTTTGTTTTTGAAAAAATCTGGATTTGTATTTAGGTCTGCAAGTGCAGAAAGATGCTGCCATGAAAATTCATGCTTGTTATAACTCCCTGTAAACTATTTGGACATCTAGAACTTTTCTAACCAAAGTAATTCCATCAGATGTCAAGTTTTTTTTTGTGCTTTGAACATGCTTCCAAATTAGTTGAGAGTCACTGGGAACACTGCCATAGCTGTAATACAGATCCTTCTCTGACAAGCTTTAAATATTAATCATGGGCCACATGATGACCATGCATCGCTTTTTTAGTACCTGTATAAAGGGTAATGAAATAGCTCATTGTATTATGAATTCTGATATGTATTGTAGCCTGAGTTTTAAATTGTAGCCTCAGACCATGTGCTATTTTTATTTGCCTAAAGTGTTTGCTTATTTATCTACCAACTGCTTTTGTTTTCTATATGTATTTTGTTCCCCCTAGTTTTAAGATAACTTCATTGGTATTTAATAGTTCTCCTGGAAAAAAGAAAAAAACATGTTTTGACAAAAAGTTGTGTGTATTATGTTCAGGTGTTTGTTTGGCTGGGGTTTAAATCACAAGGCATACAGCTGTTCAGAGGGGTCTAAGAGAGGGGAGAGGAAGCAGTGAGTTTTTAACCTGGAATGTGGCCTTACAACATGAAGTCATTCAGCTGATTAATTGCTGTGACTCTGAAGAACAGAGCAGAGTTCCCATTCATGTTCATTTCTCATATTCTCTAAAGCTCTGAGTCCTGGGCCAAATTGAAGAACATACTGATCCTGTGGCTCAGATACCTTTCCTATTCTTAGAATCCCCCTCTCTGAAATAGTGTGATTCAGAGTCCCAGGGAGCTGTGACCCAGTGGAGCACATCTAAGGAGTGGAGCCGGAGAGCAGGGTCAGGCTGCTTTCCTCCTCTTGGTGGGTCTTCAAGTCCCAGGAAGGCAGCTTATTGGCAGTGCCAGCTGGAAGCCCAGGGTCATGTTCAGAGCCGTCCAGAAGAAGAGAAATTAAAAAGAGAAAATAGGGGCCTTCTGAATCAAGGGTAGACAGTTCCACAACTCTTCTGTAAAGGAAATTTACATTAGAAGCATCCTTGTCTTTTTTCCCTTCGAGAGTTTAGCCATTTGGGAAATGATATGTGGGTTCATTGTTTTAGATAATAGACTCAGAGGATTTGTGGAATCTACTCAGTGATAGCCAATGAATTATCAGACAACTTTAGAAGTTATTTTGAAAGATCTCTTTATACAGTCCTTTATTTTCTACTGTGTGGGTTCTTTTCCTTTGCTCATAAAGTCCTTTGTTGCTCTAAAGCTGCTTAAATTCAACGGCATTTCACTCACTCTCATTATGCATTTTCTTTTTCTTACAGACTAGAATTCAGTCAGTGGTTAGATTAGGTGAATGGAGATACATTTAATTAGTCAAATTTCTTACTTTCAGTAGATCAGTAGGTTCTGGGGAAATGGGAATTTTTGGTCCAAGATAACTAGTAGAACAGATTTACAAAAAAACCCACCGGGAATTACATTCACTAACTTATTATAGTATACTTTTTGTTGTGCTGTGAATCTGTGTTCTCTATTTGTAGAAGCCTCTTGGTATTATCTTGGCAGCAGTTTGGGATTCAGAATTAATCTATGAAAAATGTTCAAAATAGCAAGGAAGTAGTCTCTAAAATGAGAGTTTAAAAATACACAACCAGCTATCCTTCACTGCCATCTTAACTGAAGCTTTGCAGCAATTTATGTTTAATTATGTAGGTGATAAGTTTTTCCCATTAGCCTAACAAATAGATGGCAAAAATAAATGTCACTTTGAAAAGCAGAATTTGAAGCATGCCTTTCTGCTTGGCCTGGGTATCATATCCATGGTGAGCAGCTGCAGTGAACTGCTGTCTCTGCTTATTAAAGTCTCCTAAATATGTCATTTACTCCATGGATTGATTAATGACAGATTCTCTTAAAGGACAGCCATGTGACTCTTAATCTTTTTTAGGTCTTAGACCCCTTTGAACGGCTAATGAAAGCTATTGATAATCTCTTTAAAGAAGTGCTTATATACATTTGCACACAAAATTTTATATAAGATTCAGGAGGTTTCTAGAATCCCTGAAGTCATGGACTACACCCTGGCTCCACCATTAAAAACAACTACATTAAGATGTAATTTAAACAAGAATAGAAAAAAAAATGTGTGTATATATGTGAGAGAATGTGTGTGTGTATGTATATTTTGTTAAGTTCTCAATTTTCTCTGTGATTAAAACATGTTTTAGAGAAAGCCAAGTAGGGGAGTGTTTTAATATTCTTGATAATTTCCACTGTTAGCTCAGATGAAAATCATAAAGCTTCTTGAGGCAAAAGCACGGAAGGAGTTTGATACCCTCTCATACTCTGCCAGCATCTGGCAGTGACTAGACTTTTGTGATGAAAGATTCACTGCAAGATACCTGGGAGAACAGTGAAACTATAGTAATGCACATAGAAATTTGGGACTAAAAAGTAGATGCAAAATATCACTGTTCATGAGCTGTCCATAAAGTCCTTAAAAGTATCAGTAGATTTTAGTAAGATTATGAAAGTAAAAATTCCTGCATTATGAAAAACTTGGGAATTTCCTTCAAGGCTGCAACCTGAGTGTCAGATGAAAATCCCCTGCCTTCTTCAGCCCTCTTCATGGGTCTGTTTCCCCTCCATATATATTTATTGTTATATATGCTGTTGTGGTTGGAATATGTCATTTTTTCTCCCCAAATGGATAGTCATGTGTCCTAATGCCATTTATGTTGACTCCCCTGATTTCAAATGCCACCTTTGTTCTCTCTTAAATCTCATGGAGAGGTATGGCCCTCTCCATGGCACTCTTTACAAATTTATGACATCTGGGGATCATTTAATGGTATTATAGTACATACTCAGATCCCCAGTTTTTAGATATTTTGGGAACTCATTTTAAGCTTTAATTATAAAATGAACAGTTAAAAATTATGAAATCTTTAGGCAGTGAGTGGGATAATGTGGCCTGTAACCTTCCAGAATGATCTACCATTGTGACCACTGCCCATACACTAAAGCCAGACACATATCATGGTCTCTGGCACATTATGTAACCTTTTCTGTCATAATTTGATCATCTGTAAAAGGTATGTATAACACCTATTTCATAGGTTTTTTTTGATGGTTCAATGAATTGATATTTATAAAGTGCTCAGAGCAGCATCTGGCCCAGAGTTAAGTGCTATGTAAGTGCTTGGTGGATGAAAGTCATCTGAATACGGCTGATAAAGGATAGCTCAGGCTCTATAACAATTCCTTTTCAACCCTTATTTTTTATTTCTGTTGAATCAGAAAATTGTCTCTGTTATAAGTTGTCAGTGATGATATTAAGTGTTTGGTGGTTCTTCAGATAGATCTAGGTCATCTTGGAAATTCAGATCCAATGTAAGCCCAGACTCCTTTTGTTTTATCAAATGCTAAGTCAGCAAGAATATCCCACTCAAAACTGGCAGGTTGATTCTCTACTTCAGAGGGAGCTGCAAATGCATTCATATTTTCTCTGGTCGTATTTGTCTCAGGAAAATGCTTCTCCGTGTTCCTTTCTGCAGTGTTCAAATTTTTTACACTACCAAAAACGCGATTGTTTTTTTCCTCATGGAATAGAGAAAATCAGGTGTTGATAAAGACTTAAAAATTCTCTGTGGTCAAGCTGTTTATATCACTGTTTGCCTACCTAAGACTTTCTGATATCATTTAAAAGTGTGATATTTCACCCCTGGAATGAGACATTGAGACAATTTGAGATTTTGAAGATGTTGCTGAGATAAACCATTTAAGAACGTCACTGAATTCATTGAAGTGGTGTTTGGCGTTAGAAGAAATTTTGTTTTTATCACCTGTATGTAAAATTCCCACGAGGATCTTTCCCTTTGACAGCCATCATGCGAAGGTCTGCAAACCAGATACCTGTGGTCCTTGTCTAGTCCTTTGCACAGCAGCTAAATATGTGTGCCTCAGTGGCTCTGATTCTATTGCATGCCCAGTTTCTCCTATTTCTTTCAATATTGAACTAAGATCAGGAAAATATTGTTGTCTATGAACAATAAAATATATGGGTGCTCAGATTGAATTTTCCACTTAGCATATTGATTCTCTTCTGTTACACACATGTATGTCTAGCTAATGCTGCACTGGTGCTCATGGCCACCAAGCTTCTGTAGTCTATATAGTGGATCAAAAATAATTCTTGCAAGCATAATCCCTCTGCTCTTGTAGTGCGGTAAACCAAGTTAAAATGTTGCCCAGAATTTCTCATGTATGTTTACCAATGTGTCGAAGAGCTGTTCATGCTGTACATTTGTGACTTTGTGCATCCTTGGAGCAAAGATCTGCTGGCACACACATGGGATAATGAGTGCTTAGTATTTCCTTAAGGACTGTTGCCAGTAGCCTTCTGCTTTTCTCTAAGTATGGTATTTTGGTTTTTTTTTTCTTTTTGTTTTCCTAATGCTCTGACTCATTTTATTTTTTAAATAATACTATATAATTTGTACCTGCTTTTGCTATGAAACTTTCAATAATTCCTTCTCCATCACTAGTGACACAATTCATCAATTTCATATTAGAAAACATTATTTTGCCATTGTTCTGAGAAAAGGAAATGACAAAAAAAACCTACTTCTGTACCCAATAACGCATGGCCCTTCCTTGGAAATGCCCCCGAGGCTGCCCATGGCCTCCAGCCAGGTTGTGTTTTGCCTGCTTTGGTGCCAGTCTGTCCCCCTGTGTGGAAAAAGAGTTCAAAGTCTTTCAGAAGAGTTGGGTCCTTAGTTATGCTCTACTACTAAACTGGTCGGTGACCTTGAGCAATTCTCGTCACCTCTCTGGGCTTGATTTGATTTATCTGTAAAAGTGTTTCTCAGGCCTACAAACCTTGTGATTTTTTATGACTGAATTTAATGGGCTTCTTGTTTGCTTTAAGTGTGTGATTCCACTTCCCCTTTTTCATCGTAAAATATAATTTTATAAGCACAGCTATCAATTTATGCTCATAAAATATAAAATTTTTAGAAAGGAAAAAAAATTAAATCTGCTATAAATAAACCATTAAATGAAAAAGAGATCCATGCATGAAAGGCAGTGATATTTCTCACTAAGTATTGCCTTCCAGATTATTAAAATGGATTTTTTTTAAACACTCCAAAGAATGCTATGGCTGTTTTAGCCATATAGTGTTCCTTGCAATATTATATAAAGCTCCCAAATGTTCAGCTGAGAAGCCATTTTGAAATGCTGACAGGAGTAATGTTGATCATTCTAACTCCCAGCTGTAAGTTATTGCCAGTGTCTTGAATTTATCATTCCTGTGTGATAACCTATGGTCTGCTCACTACAACACTGGTTCCTCCTCATCCCCAGTTTTGCATCTTTCAGTTCTGTTAAAACATGAAAAATGTTCTCTCAGTTTCTGCAGCTTCTTACATTTCCTTTCAGCATTGTTAATATACTCCCCCTGTGGTCTCTCCTTCTCCTTTCATCAGTGTTGTGTGTGTGCCTATGTATATATGAGCGGTGCTTCTGGAGTTAACTGAGAAGTTTCCAAGCAGTGAACAGGAGGTAGTCACACAAAACTTGTTAAATACAATCTGCTGGGAAACACAGTAGATGTGAGAAGCAGGCTGGGAGAGTTAAACACACACATGACATTTATTTTTGTAGAAATAAAATATTCCTGAGAAATCATTCATTCTTGCCATTCCATTTTTGAGTTTTGTCATCTTTTAAGTTTTTCTTTGGAAGCTTCTAAAGTCATCTGTGAATGTAAGGAAGATTTTAACATTTTACAAGCCAGTTCATAAAGATTTTAAATTAATTCATATTCATACAAAAAAGGCACATACCCAAGTATAGAAAAAGTTTGAATAAACTGCTGTATTTACACTGCATTATACAAAAAGAGTGTGATCAATTGCTGTGTCCTGACATGGAGTGATTTCCAGGGAAATTAGGAAGTGAAAATCCAGTTGCAAAACAGCATGTATAGTACTACCTTTTCTGTAAGAAGGAAGGGAAAGATAAGGAAAAATCGTAAACATAACTGCTTATTTTTATGAAAAGAAACCTAGGAAGGATAAGCCAGGAAACAGTGAGGTTGGTCCCGTGCCTGAGGTAGAATGCAGTGGGTAAGGTATGGGAGGGAGAGAGGCTTTTTGATTACCTTTTTGTACAGCTTTAACTTCTGAAAGTATGTTAATATTCTACATATTAAAAAATGCAAATAAATTGTTAAGACTGAAGCAAATTGAAGCAAGTGAACTTAACAGTATTTTAAGTGAATACCTGCACTGAAGAGAGGGAAAAATGCTGAATCCAAGTAGTTGATGAATACAGGTTTTAACTATATACCCCATTAGTGCATGTCAGAGTAGGCGGGTCAAAGTGCAACTAAACCCTCAGTACTTTTGGTAGATCTGTTTATTATAGCAGTGCGGGTGAAACAGTTCCGGGCCTGTAGCAGAGAAACCATTGGATTTAGTGCATGAGTAAATGTGTTGATCTTGTTAGAGGGGAAATACAAATACGATGTTAAAGGCAGAACAAGCCCTTTGGGGATGGATTGGCAGCAGACATATCTGTTTGAGCTTATGATTTATAATACATATATGTGCGCATATATGGGTAAATGTTTATGTATGTATGTGTTTGTTTTTTATGTAACTATAGAGTAAAGGAATAGGATGGTGCTGTAACTGTGTGATCAAAATTAACATATCCAATGAAGGGACACACGGGCATCGTGAGTCTTCAGAGATGATACCCTGAGAAGGACTCATCATCACCCATGGAGGATACTGGAAAAGTGCGCAACCTGAACCTGGTCATGGGGAAACATCAGACAGATCTAAAATGAGCAACTCCCTATTTACAACAAATGGGGGACAAGGGGAAAATCTATGTTCTTTAACAAATGTCAGTGTTATGAAAGATAAATGCTATGGAAATGTTTCAGATTCAACTAAATTTAGTATGTGACCCTAGACTGACTCCTGTTCTGGAGCAGGGGAAATGTTATAAAGTACACTGTTGGATAAATTGGAAAAATTGGAATATGAATGACAGAGTAGTTAAAAATGATGTATAAATGTTAAATTCATAGAAGTTGATACCTGAGCTGTTGTATGTAAGCGATGTTCCTATTCATAGGGAAAATGCACTGCTCTTAAGGAAAGATATTTAGTATTCAGGGGCTAAAGGGCCCTCAAATGATTCAGAAAAAAAATCATATGTATATGTATATATTTGTATACACACATAGACATGACAGACAGGAAGCAAGTGGAAATGACAAATGAGAGAATGTTAGCCAATAAAGAAATCTGAGCAAAGGCTGCATGTGTTCTTGGTACTATTCTTGCAAATTTTCTTTAAGTTTGACATTATTAACAAATTAAAGATTTTTTTCAAAAGAAGTAAATTTCACCCTAAAAATAGGCATTCATATGTTAAACAGTAATAAGTAGTAACAAAATTAGTGATTAAAAGGCAGCTCTGGATTTAATAGAACTGGATTTTAATCATCATTTTCTATTAATATACTTGTAAGTTTATTTTCAATTAAGAATAAATTGACTAGTAATTCTGAATCTGCTTGAAACTATGCTCAAAACTAATAATTCAGCAAAGCTGTGGGAAACAAGACCAGTGTTAAATAATAATGAACAGGAACCAATTAGTAAGTCTATATGAAATAGATACCGTTTACAGTAGCAATTTACGTTAAAAGATACACAGGAATAAATACAACAGATATATTATTTTATTGAAGCACAGTTGATATACAATATTATATTGGTTTCAGGTGTACAACATAATGATTCGACAGTTACATATATTATTAAATCCTCACTCCAACTAGTGTAGTTACTCTCTATCAAAATACAAAGTTGTTACAGAACTAGTGATTATATTCCCTATGAATATAATCAGGTAACTCATTTATAAAGGTCATCCAGTGACTAATTTATATTATGATTGAAATTTTGTGCCTCTTTATCCCCTTCACCTATTTCACTCACCCACCCTAACCCCTCCCCCATAGTAACTACCAGTTGCTTCTCAGGGTCTGAGTCTACTGCTGTTTTGTTTATTTAGTTTTGTTTTGACGAAGCATTTTTGAAGTCTATGTGAAAACTTAAAAAACATCTTGGCCAAACAAAAATAATTAGATTAAATGGAGAGGGAACAAGCTTCTGAATTAGAACACTCAATACTATAAAGATTGCTGTCCAGATAGAAACACTCATTATAAGCAAATAAGACAGTGTGATACAGGCAAATACACCAGTGAGCAGAATAAGAAGTCCAGAAATAGACCCACAGGTATGTGGAAACATGACACAGTAGAAGTAACTTTCCAGATCAATGAAAGGCAATAAAATACTTTTAAAAAATTGTTGAATTATTTGTTTTTTGTATGAAAAAATAGACTTCTATCTCACACCATAGAAAAAATTGTCTCCAGTTTCATTGTAGATTTTTAAATCTGAAGAACAAAATTTTTAAAAGAACACAAAGAGAATATCCATGTAACTTCAGAGTTGTGAGGGATTTCACAGGCGAGATGTGCAGGCTGTGCAGAAAATAACTGATATCTTTTCAGCATTAAAATAAACATTTCTCTACAGCGAAGTCATTGGAAACAAAATGAAGACCCAAGTTCAGCTTGGGAATAGCTCTTCATCATAACCAGCCGAGACCTGCCTCCTCTGACCAGGGATGAGCTCCTTCAGATCATCGCAGAAACATGGGCAAAAGGAACGAATGGGACTATAGCTCACAGGACATAGAGTTTCACAGATGAACTGTATCAGAAATATATAAAAATGATTAAACCATCTTTGAGGGCCAAGTATATATGAGCAGCCTTCTGTCTTTGCAACTTTGAGCTTCCAAACTAGTACAGTAAGTTTCTTGAGTATATGCATAGGCACACAAAGTGTTCTTAATATCAAAGTGTGAAGATATGTCGGTGGCTGATGTATATTTTGAAATTTCATAGGACCAATCCTTTCCGGAGCATGAAAATGTTTTTCAGGTTGGAATGAGATTAGAAGGCATTGACCCTCGACATCCATCTGTATTTTGTGTACTTTCTGTAGCTGAGGTAAGAGATGGTATTGTTGTCTTGGGCTAATTGCACTGTGACAGCAAATAATTTTCTAGAGAATTAATGAATTTGAATAACTTCTCTTATAAACAAGTTCCAGTACATTATAGATTTATTTCAATCAGTGGTGGGTGAAATATGTTAAGAATTTCTTCCCCCTCCAAAGATTGATTTTTTGGTAAATCCCTCATTTCTAGAAGCCGCTCTTGATTTAATTGGTAAATAGTTTTCACCTAAGGTTGATAACAATCAGTGGATTCCACAATGTTGATTTTGTCTGTTAAAAGAGACACAGTTATTCAAGCTTTAGCTGAACTGAGAAATGTATATGAAAATTATCCATACATATGAATTCTATATATACACATGCATTTTATGAAAATCAATGGAGTGAAAAGCCATTGAAGAAAGTAAATGGCTTATAAAATTTAATGTTTACTAAACATTTTATGTTATTAAATTGATAAAAGACCTATTTTTAATAACATTAAACATAGGAAACACTATCCACTTAATTTACTGATTGATTATAGCTATTAAATTGTATAGTATGTTTACAGGACATATTTCTCAGACTGTTTTATCATTTCCTTTATTGAGTACATTAGATCCATGTGTTAGAATTGAAATAAGGTCACACTCATTTTGGTTTTGCCCTGTACATGAGCTTATATGGGCTTTCTGAAAGGAATATTTGATAGGTATTGAGTGAATAAATAAAGTTGTCAATTAATGGAGATATAAACTGACCTTTGAAGCCTAGATTGAGTGAAGGGATAATTTTTTTTGCAGGAAAAATTCTAGATACTTGAAAGATGGTGTCTATTTTGTCAGCATTTTGTCTTACTCAGATGTCATCTATAATTTATTATCTAATACAAGCACAATTGGATGGAAGGATTAGTTCATACATGTTGATGGCACTGATGGAATATATGAATATTTTGTTAGTTTTGTGTATTCTTCAGATCCGTGACATTTAATGAACAATTGAAAACATTCCATTTTGCAGGTGTGTGGTTACCGTAAGACTCCATTTTGATGGTTATTTAAGCTGCTATGATTTTTGGGCCAATGCTGGTTCCCCTGATATTCATCCAGTAGGGTGGTGTGAAAAGACCAAACATGAATTGCACATCCCTAAGGGTAAGCCAGGATGGAAAGAGATGAGCATTATGTTAACAACATTTCATGAAATACTAACAAGAGAGCCTGCTATGAATTGATTTTCAAAATAAAAGTTTGATCCACAAAAAGCAGTAAGACTACAATATGCCATTCTTAGAAATAAATAAATGTCTTTAAAAGAAAAGTTATCAATGACTGTTTAGATCAAATATTCTGATAAAGTACCTAGGGCGGAAATAAAATATTATGAGAGCATTTTATTTTACATAAAGCTTATTAAACCTTGTAAAGAAGGAAGAAACTAATGTTTAAATCATGGTTGAAATGATATATTTCACTTAATCGATACTGTACAGTGAGGAAACTTCTGCATATCAATTCACTGTATATCATTTGTTTCAAACAGAAATCCTAGAGAACAGTGAATCAAGAAAGAAAACAATTTGACTGTCTGTTTTCTTTTTTTTATATAAAGGAATTATTGATATACACTCTTATGAAGGTTTCACATGAAAAAACAGTGTGGTTACTACATTTACCCATATTATCAAGTCCCCACACTTACCCCAATTCAGTCACTGTCCATCAGTGTAGTCAGTTGACACATATTCACTGTTTGCCTTCTCTGTGGTACACAGTTTTCCCGTGATCCCCCACACCATGTGTACTAAACATAATACCCCACAATCCCTTTTTCCCACCTTCTCCACCCACCCTCCCACACCCCTCCCCTTTGGTAACCACTAGTTTCTTCTTGGAGTCTCTGAGTCTGCTACTATTTTGTTCCTTCAGTTTTGCTTTGTTGTTGTACTCCACAAATGAGGGAAATCATTTGGCATTTGTCTTTCTCTTCCTGGCTTATTTCACTGAGCATAATATCCTCCAGCTCCATCCATGTTGTTGCAAATGGCAGGATTTGCTTCCTTCTTATGGCTGAATAGTATTCCATTGTGTATATGTACCACCTCTTCTTTATCCATTCATCTACTGATGGACATTTAGGTTGCTTCCAAAAAGTGCTGCAATAAACCTAGGGGTGCATATGTCTTTTTGAATCTGAGAAGTTGTATTTTTTGGGTAAATTCCAAGGAGTGGGATTCCTGGGTCAAATGGTATTTCTATTTTTAGTTTTTTGAGGAACCTCCATATTGCTTTCCACAATGGTTGAACTAGCTTACATTCCCACCAGCAGTGTCGGAGGGTTCCCCTTTCCTGCATCCTCGCCAGCATTTGTTGTTCTTAGTCTTCTGGATGATGGGCATCCTTACTGGTGTGAGGTGATATCTCATTGTGGTTTTAATTTGCATTTCCCTGATGATTAGTGATGTGGAGCATCTTTTCATGTGTCTGTTGGCCATGTGAATTTCTTCTTTGGAGAACTGTCTCTTCATATCCTCTGCCCATTTTTCAATTGGGTTATTTGCTTTTTGGGTGTAGAGGCATGTAAGTTCTTTATATATTTTGGATGTTAACCCCTTGTCGGATATGTCATTTACAAATATATATTCTCCCAAACTGTAGGATGAATTTTTGTTCTGTTGATGGTGTCCTTTGCCGTACAGAAACTTTTTAGTTTGATGTAGTCCCATTAGTTCACTTTTGCTTTTGTTTCCCTTGCTCAAGGAGATGCGTTCAGGAAGAAGTCGCTCATGCTTATTCAGGAGATTTTTGCCTATGTTGTCTTCTAAGAGTTTTATGGTTTCATGACTTACATTCAGGTCCTTGATCCATTTCAAGTTTACTCTTGTGTATGGGGTTAAACAATAATCCAGTTTCATTCTTTTGCATGTAACTGTCCAATTTTGCCAACACCAGCTCTTGAAGAGGCTGTCATTTCCCCATTTATGTCCATGACTCCTTTATCATATATTAATTGACCATATATGGTTGGGTTTATATCAGGGCTCTCTAGTCTGTTCCATTGGTCTGTGGGTCTGTTCTTGTGCCTGTAACAAATTGTCTTGAGTACTATGGCTTTGTAGTAAAGCTTGAAGTTGGGAAGCATAATCCCCCCAGCTTTATTCTTCCTTCTCAGGATTACTTTGGCTATTTGGGGTCTTTTGTGGTTCCATTTGAATTTTAGAATGATTTTCTCTAGTTTGTTGAAAAATGCTGTTGGTATTTTGATTGGAATTACATCGAATCTGTAGATTGCTTTAGGCAGGATGACCATTTTGGCAATATAAATTCTTCCTATCCATGAGCACGGGATGTGTTTCCATTTATTGGTATCTTCTTTAATTTCTCTCATGAGTGTCTTGTAGTTTTCAGAGTATAGGTCTTTCACTTCCTTGGTTAGGTTTACTCTTAGGTATTTTATTTGTTTGGATGTGATTGTGAATGGAATTGTTTTCCTGATATCTCTCTCTGCTAGGTCATTGTTAGTGTATAGGAAAGCCATAGATTTCTGCACATTAATTTAGTATCCCGAAACTTTGCTGAATTCAGATATTAGATCTAGTAGTTTTGGAGTGGATTCTTTAGGGTTTTTTTATGTACAATATAATGTCATCTGCAAACAGGGACAGTTTGACTTCTTCCCTGTCAATCTGGATGCCTTTTATTTCTTTGTGTTGTCTGATTGCTGTGGCTAGGACCTCCAGTACTATGTTGAATAGAAGTGAGGAGAGTGAGCATCCTTGTCTTGTTCCCAATCTTAAAGGAAAAGCTTTCAGCTTCTCACTGTTAAGTATAATGTTGGCTGTGGGTTTGTCATATATGGACTTTATTATGTTGAGGTACTTGCCTTCTATACCCATTTTGTTGAGAGTTTTTATCATGAACGGATGTTTAATTTTGTCAAATGCTTTTTCAGCATCTGTGGATATGATCATGTGGTTTTTGTCCTTTTTGTTGATGATGTTGATGGATTTTCAAATGTTGAACCATCCTTGCATCCTGGAATAAATTTTACTTGATCATGATGAATGATCCTTTTGATGTATTTTTGAATTTAGTTTGCTAATATTTTGTTGAGTATGTTTGTGTCTGTTCATCAGGGGTATTAATCTATAATTTTCTTTTTTTTGTGGTATCTTTGCCCGGTTTTGGCATTAGAGTGATGCTGGCCTCATAGAATGGGTTTGGAAGTATTCCCTCTTCTACTCTTTGGAAAACTTTAAGGAGGATGGGTATTAGGTCTTCACTAAATGTTTGATAAAATTCAATGGTGAAGCCATCTGTTCCAGGGTTTTGTTCTTAGGTAGGTTTTTGATTACCAGTTCAATTTCTTTGCTGGTAATTGGTCTGTTCAGATTTTCTGTTTCTTTCTGGGTCAGCTTTGGAAGGTTGTATTTTTCTAGAAAGTTGTCCATTTCTTCTAGGTTATCCAGTTTGTTAGCATATAATTTTTCTTAGTATTCTCTAATAGCTCTTTGTATTTCTGTGCTGTCCATAGTGATTTTTCCTTTCTCATTTCTGGTTCTGTTTATGTGGGTTTATCTATTTTGTTTATTTTCTCGAAGAACCAGCACTTGCTTTCATTGATCCTTTCTATTGTTTTATTCTTCTCGATTTTATTTATTTATGCTCTGATCTTTATTATGTCCCTCCTTCTACTGACTTTGGGTCTCATTTGTTCTTCTTCTAGTTTTGTTAATTGTGAGTTTAGACTTCTCATATGGGAATGTTCTTCTTTCCTGAGGTAGGCCTGTATTGCAATATTCTTTCCTCTTAGCATGGCCTTCACTGCGTCCCACAAATTTTGTTCAATTATCATTGTCATTTGTCTCCATATATTGCTTGATCTCTGTTTTTATTTGGTCATTGATCCATTGATTATTTAGGAGCATGTTATTAAGCCTCCATGTGTTTGTGGGATTTTTCATTTTCTTTGCGTAATTCATTTCTAGTTTTATTCCTTTGTGGTCTGAGAAGCTGGTTGGTACAATTTCAATCTTTTTGAATTTACCAAGGCTCTTTTTGTGGCCTAGTATATGATCTGTTCTTGAAAATGTTCCATGTGCACTTGAGAAGAATGTGTATTCTGCTGCTTTTGGGTTCAGAGTTCTGTAGATGTCTGTTAGGTCCATCTGTTCTAATGTGTTGTTCAGTGCCTCTGTCTCCTTACTTATTTTCTGTCTGGTTGATCTGTCCTTCAGAGTGAGTGGTGTGTTGAAGTCTCCTAGAATGAATGCATTGCATTCTATTTCCCCCTTTAATTCTGTTAGTATTTGTTTCACATATGTAGGAGCTCCTGTGTTGGGTGCATAGATATTTATAATGGTTATATCTTCTTGTAGGATGGACCCTTTTATCATTATGTAATGTCCTTCTTTGTCTCTTATGACTTTCTTTGTTTTGAAGTCTATTTTGTCTGATACAATTACTACAACTCCTGCTTTTTTCTCCCTATTAGTTGCATGAAATGTCTCTCCGTCCTTTCACTTTTAGTCTGTGTATGTCTTGGGTTTAAAGTGAGTCCCTTGAAGGCAGCATATAGATGGGTCTTGTTTTTTTATCCATTCAGTGACTCTATGTCTTTTGACTGGTGCATTCAGTCCATTTACATTTTGGGTGATTATGGATAGGTATGTACCTATTGGTATTGCAAGCTTCAGATTCGTGGTTACCAAAGGTTCAAAGTTAACTTCCTTACTATCTAAGAGTCCAACTTACCTCACTTAATATGCTATTACGAACACAATCTGAAGGTTCTTTTTTTGCTTTGTTTTTTTCCTCCCCCTTATTCTTCCTCCTCCATTCTTTATATATTAGATATCATATTCTGTACTGTTTGTCTATCCCTTGATTGACTTTGGGATAGTTAATTTCATTTTGCATATTCTTAGTAATTAGCTGTTCTACTTCTTTACTGTGGTTTTATTACCTCTGGTGACAGCTATTAAACTGTAGGAACCCTTCCATCTATAGCAGTCCCTCCAAAATACACTGTAGAGATGGTTTGTGGGTGGTAAATTCTCTCAGCTTTTGCTTATCTGGGAATTGTTTAATCCCTCCTTCAAATTTAAATGATAATCTTGCCGGATAAAGTAATCTTGGTTCAAGGCCCTTCAGCTTCATTGCATTAAATACATCATGTCACTCCCTTCTGGCCTGTAAGGTTTCTGCTGAGAAATCTGATGATAGCCTGATGGACTTACCTTTGTATGTGATCTTATTTCTCTCTCTGGCTGCTTTTAATAGTCTGTCCTTATCCTTGATCTTTGCCATTTTAATTACTATATGTCTTGATGTTGTCTTCCTTGGGTCCCTTGTGTTGGGAGTTCTGTGCACCTCCATGGCCTGAGAGACTATCTCCTTCCCCAGATTGGGGAAGTTTTCAGCAATCACCTCCTCAAAGACACTTTCTATCACTTTTTCTCTCTCTTTTCTTCTGGTACCCCTATAATGCGAATATTGTTTCATTTGGATTGGTCACACAGTTCTCTCAGTATTCTTTCATTCTTAGAGATCCTTTTTTCTCTTTGTACCTCAGCTTCTTTGTATTCCTCTTCTCTAGTTTCTATTTCATTTATCGTCTCCTCCACCGTATCCAATCTGCTTTCAATCCCATCCATTGTGCTCTTCAATGATTGGATCTCCAACCATAATTCATTCCTGAGTTCTTGAATATCTTTCCGTACCTGCATGAGCATGTTAATGATTTTTATTTTGAACTCCCTTTCAGGGAGATTCATTAGGTCAATATCATTTAAATCTTTCTCAGGAGTTGTATTAATAATTTTACTCTGGACCAGGTTCCTTTGGCATTTCATATTTGTATATGGAGCCCTCTAGTGCCCAGAAGCTCTACTCCCTGGAGCTCCTCAGCCCCTGAAGCAATGTTGGGCATTGCAGGGGAGTGGTATTGGTGCTTCAAGGGAGGAAAGAGCTGTTTCCTGCTTCCGGGCTGCTATTCCTGTCGTCACATAAGGGGTTGTTGGAGCTGTGTAGGCAGCCAGGGAGCTGGAGCACCTGAAGATCATGAAAGCTCCCAATCTGTGGGGCAGAGTGCACCCAGACAATTTTGTCTACCTGTCCTTTCTCCTGAGCAGTAATCTCTGTGCAATCCTTGACCCTTTAGCAGCCCTCTTGCTAAGGGCTTCTTTGTTAGCAAGTCTCTCAGGCTCCCCGCGTTTCTTTTGTCCCAGAGCAGCTGGATATAGATTCCTGCTTTCCACAAGCAGCTGGAATCTTAGTCTCTGCAGGAATTCTGCCTGTCTTAGCTTTCCAACCCCCTAATTACGAGAGTATCATGCAAGCACCATGAAATGTAGGTTTGTGCTCCCAGAGCAGATCTCCAGAGTTAGGTATTCAGCAGTCCCAGATCTCCACTCCCTCTCTGCTCTGTTCCTGTTCCTTCTGCTGGTGAGCTGGGGTGGGGGAAGGGCTTGGATCCCACAAGACCACAGCTTTAGTACGTTACCCTTTTCCGTGGGGTCTGCTCTTGTCTCCAGGTATATGCAGTTTGTTGCAGTCCTCTTTCCTGTTGCTCTTTCAAGAGTAGTTGTATTCGTTATATTTTCATATTATATGCAGTTTTAGAAGGAAGTCTCTGTGTCACCTCTCACACCACCATCTTTAATCCTCTCTGTCACTCTCTGTTTTCTTTTGATGGAAATTGAAAATTAAGACTAAAGGCAGAGTCCCGTAAGATTGCTCTTACATGCAAGCTCGTAACAGGCTACAGGCTAATTCATTCAGTAGGTATTTGTGGAGCCCCTTATTATGTGCAGGCACAGGGGAAATGGCAGTGAGTGAATGACCCTTCTCTGTCTTCATGGGGCTTTCATGCTAGAGGAGAGAGGAAGAAGAAGTATAATGATACAGTGTTAAGCAGTGACAGGATTGGGGGACTGAGAGTAATCAGGGATACCTCTTCAGATAGGGTGGTGAATAAAGGCCTGGAATATAACCTGACAGATGCATGGATGAAATGAGAGGAAGGCAGTATGGCTACCTATGTGATAGTGCCTGTCAGTGAGGAAAGCAGGAGCAAATGCCCTGAGGTAGAGTGTTCTGGGTGCAGTTGAGGAAAGACGGGGAGATGGATGTGGCTGGAGCGGAGAGGCATGGATGAGAAGGTAAGAGATAAAGTCAGGGATGCAGCCAGGGCCTTGAAGGCTCTGCAAGGAGGTTGACTTTTATTCTAAGTGTAACGCTCCATCAGAAAATACTGAGCCCGACTTATATGGCTGAGCAACATGTGAGCCACTTCAGAGCATACTGATAGGAGGATAAGGCATTTTTAAAATGGGAAACCTGCAAAGATGTGGAGCAGAAAGCAGGAGTTGCCAAATAGTCTTTAGAATGTGAAGGTTCTGTGATTTACCTCACGTGTCTGCCCACTAGGATCTTGATGGTCTTGATGACATGACTTCTTTAGGAGTAATGACGGATTCAGGAACTTTTGTCTCTTCTCTTTGTCCATTTTGGAAAGCCTTAATGGGAGATGAGATTCTATAATCAGGCCACCAGTGTTATCAATCCCATATGTTAATGAATTTAAAGAATTTGTAGGAATGACGTGAATGATGGGAAATCACACCTGACAGTTTTGATTTCATACATTAAACAACATTGAAACAACTTACGGATTTTAATTTAAATCTTGTGGTCTGCTAAAGAACACTGAATTTATGGCAGAAGACTGAATAAGAATAATGTATTTAACGTTCACATGGTTACATCTTGTGTGTATTTTGAGTTTTCTGTACTTTTTTTAGGGTATAGAAAAGATAAGTTTGTTTGGATGGATCACTTGAAGGTCTGCAAATTGCAAAATGCTCCCAAGAAATTATTCAGAAGCAGAAGTTCTGTAAGTGTTTTCCTCCTCAATATAAATCACACTTTTGCTTGAGCTTAAATTTCTTTAAAATTCACTATATATTCTGTAGTATTTTAATCTTCCAAGAATCCTTAGCTTCCTGACTTTTCTCACTTAATTTTTCAGCTTCCTATGGGCATATCTTTTTTTTCACCTTTAAATGTACAATTATATACTTTAATTAGATGGAGAGAGTTCAAAATGTTATTATACTAAACATGCTATATTTAAAATGCCTTTCAGAAATGTTTTTTCATTTCTGCTTCGAGTGGGTTGCTTGATTAAACTTAGTTTTGGTATTTTGAGATGAGTACGTACCCCAGGTAGACTTTGAATGTGGCCAGCCTTCTTGTAATTGCGTGTAATTAGAATGAGGGTGATGTTTCTTGCAGATTTAAGGGGTGAAAGAGGGTTTGGGTAGAGCACACTCCCAGTGCCATCTGTGTCCCAGCAACCTAGAAAGTCTTCAGGGGAGAATGAGAGTGAGTCACAGCCTCCACAGCCACACTCAGGAAGGAGGTACTCCAGCCTAGAGTTAGAGATCAGCCCTGCCACGTACTGGCTTTGTCCCTGTCTGGGACACACCCAGCTTCTCCAGGCTTCAGTTTCCTGTCAAAATCAGTGTTGTAGAACTTCTTGATATGGTTCATAGAATTGTGTCAAGGAAAGAGAATTGTAGAAATGTGAGATTGCTATTAAAAATGAACTGTGCTAAAGGAAAACAAAAATCAGGGTTTAGTATAAATAGTAGAGAAGTTGGAAGAAACCCTGTTCTCTTCCCCAGATGTATGTAGACTTCCCAAATCCCAGGGCTGACTAATTATAGCTCTGTGAAAAGTGGGGTTTTGTCATTGTACTGTTATTGTAAATCATAGCCCTTGTATTTTTAATACTAAAATATATGTGTAGATACTAAAAATGTTGGGTATTTTTAACTGTAAGTTTATTTATGGATTAGTGTATGTGTTCTTTAAATATTGAGAAAGCTATTTTCAGATCTGACCATAATAAATTTGGTAATTTTGGTGCTAAATTGCCTATCTTTACTACTTTTCCAAATAATGCTATTTGGAAACTATTTAAAAGCTTATGGGGAGCATAGAAAATCATTTGATACTACTGTATTCAGTAAAAATTATATTTTAAAATTAATATGGATTATTCTAAGAACTGAAGAGGGAAACTAAAACCTACCTGCACAACAAAAGAGAAAAGCACCATGTGAAAGCTAGTCTCCCAGGTCTTTGTTATGAATGTAAACCTCCCAACAGTCTGTTGAAATGTATTTACTGGCATTTGCTGGCTTCATTCCTGAGGAGGGTAAGTGTTGATACCCTGTAGACTTTTCTGATGCTAAAAATTCTACAAGTTTTGACAGTGGCTCAGTCCTGTTTGGTATTCTTTTTCTTTTTATGGCTCTTCCCTCTGTTGCTGGGTTAGAATGGGCCAATGGCTAAAGGATTTCAGATTGGAATGAAGCTGGAGGCCGTGGACAGGAAGAACCCTTCCTTGGTATGTGTGGCGACCATAGCAGATATCGTTGAAGATCGCTTATTAGTGCATTTTGACAATTGGGATGAGAGTTATGATTACTGGTGAGACACCAATGTGCACTTATTTTCGTGTGTTTATGTTTGGTACTAAGAATTTGTTATGTCCCAGTACTGTCACTGTTCTTGCTGTTCTAATAGTAATGAACATCAGGAATTTAGTGGCTGACTTTTCACTACCTTCTCTTTCACATGAATTGTTGAATTAAAGAGCCCAAGAAACTTTTTCTCCATTCTATGAGAGGTTATTTAATGAGCCCTCATCTGAAATATATGGACAGTTCAGGGCACTTCTCTAGAGTGTGTCTGGTTTGTAAGGGAAGCATTTTTTGTGAAGAGGAAGTTAAGAATTTGCAGTATTTTTTTTCTGAAAAAAGTGAGCTCAACCTGCCGTATTTTTAAAAGGGAAGATTCACAGAGGATTGAGTGAATTATTTGAAAGCCTGCAGGGAGCAGAAAAAATGTATGCTACGATGCCATTAAACTAATATTGCCTGAATTAACAGGGTTTTCTGGGTAAAAATCTGAAATGTGGAAGAGGGCCTGGCAAAAATAATTTTTGTAGTATTTCTTCACAGTATATCCTGAATAACTGACAAGTCCCAGCCTAAGGCTGTAGTTTTACATGTGCATGAAGGGGGTCCTATTTTCTTCTTTGAACTAAGAAGAAGAGTATAATTAATTTTTGTATGTGTCTTAGATAAAATGGTCTGGGTTCCTTGAAAAGGAGAGGGAGGAAATGGTAAGCGTATGGAGGCTGATTGGTCTGCCCTATTAAAATTTGGACTGGCTTATTAATGTTTTCCTTGCTGCAGGCAAGAAGTAGTAGAAGTTTATTAAAATGTTCACCCTTCGGGTAATCACTAGCAGTTCAGGTCCTGGTCCAACACCTTTTTTAAAAATATTTTTAAATTTCAAGAAGGTTATGTGAAAGACAAGTTTGGTCACTCAGCTTACAAATACAATACTAAAAATTACTTCTAATTCTCTTTAGCTGCAAATATTTTAGCTCTGAAGTTATCTTTACCAGTGTATCACTTAATATCCAGAATGGTCATTACTCTTGAATTCTTTCTCTGGTGTTGAGTAATGTGGGATCTAAACCAGTCCTGTTTCTGCAGGTGTGATGGAAATAGTCCTTATGTCCAGCCAGCTGGTTGGTGTCAGGAGAATGGAAGAACTCTGATAGCACCCCAAGGTGCGTTGACTGGCTGGGTTTTTTGAAGCCACCTCTCTGTGAGTGGCAGTGCCTTTGCCTGTTTGTTCATGCAGACCACATTTCAGTACAAAATGTCTGTGAAAATACTGTGCAAGATTCTGTTGTCCCCTAAGTGACCCAGATGTCTGAAATCTGCACATCTGTACCGAAAAGGAATTGTGTTTACAAAGATGTTTTAGGCAGCCATTTAGAAAAAGTTGCTGAGGAATTTTTATCCCAATGAAATGAGTACAACTGTTGGGGATTGACATTTAAAACTATCTCTACCTTCATCATTTATCATATAATTTCCATTAATTTATTCATTGACCCATAAGATTATTAAATATACTGAACTTTGGAGTTAAATGTAGGAAATGTAGCAATGTAAGAAGTGAGAATTAACTTAAAAATGTGTCTCCAAGCTTGCCAGACCCCTTCAGTAAAACAACTTAATGACTCAGCTAAACACTGAAATAGGGACTCTGTCTCTAGTTAATTGTATTTTTTCTCATTACATAAATATTAGGAAATATTTAGAAATGTTCTCTATCAAATCTCTTGTTTTCTAGTTTCAAAATGAATTTAAATATAATGGCTATGTAATCTTAGCATTTTTGAAACACGTGTTCTGAGAGAAAACTATTCCTTTCAATAAAAAATGTACAGAAAGAAATGCAGAGTAAGGAACATGTCATCCTAGAATGAAGCAGATGTTTAACCTTTCATCTAAATTATTCTGGAATTTTGCTGTTTTTCAGTCTTTTTCCTCAATATGAAAAATGTTAGAATTTGTCATCAAATTCAGGAGTTCAGTGAAAAAAACTGAAAAATTAAAAACAACAAGTTGAACAAAACAACACAAAACAAAAAACCACAACCTATTAAAAAACATCCAGTTAGGCTAGAAAGGTTTTATGAAATATGTATCATCTTCCTAAATTCTAATGTTGATATGCAGAAAGATTTAGAGTTGTTTGTCCTGTTTTTCTGCGGAATAGGCAGAATCCTAACTTTAGAATAATGTCCTTAAGGTGAGGTGAAATGTTCCAGGGGTCTCAGAATATGTGGCATGAATTGGTGAGCCTGGAGATGAGCCCTCACTTCTGCACTTTCCTCTGCGAAGTAGTCTCTGTTGCTTGCAGCTGCTCTCACTGCGCCGGCCTCACCAGCAGACTCGGGTTAAGTCCATTGCTCTCTTGGTGCCGTGTGAGTCTGCAACAGTCTGTGCAACACTGTAAGAACCGGATCCTTAAAGCCCAGTATCTTTCCATTGGTAACAGGAATGGAGGACTGAGGGGAGCAGACCCCCCACACCCTAGGTGAAGCTGAAGCATTAAGGCCCCGTTTGATGGGAATAGGAAATTAGTTCATAAAGCCGATAAATAGCAGAACTCAATCCAGGCTTGTAGTTTTCACTGTGGAATTGATTGCTTCCAAAAATATAGCCACCATGCTGAAATCTGAGTGATAGTATTAGCCATAGACTCATTTAGCATTAGAAATTCTTCACTTCAGAGTCAAGTTATCCTCTCTGTGTTATGTTTAAAATTCTGAGGAGATTCGGTCCTGATATACAGTGTTTTAATTAGAATCTCCAATTAGCCTGCCTCTAAACCTCATATATTTATTATATTCCTTTTACAAACTAAAGGGTTTTTTTATCCACTGAGATACTGCCCCGGCTCATTCGTGTGTTCACGTAAGCACTTTGTTCTGCATACTGTGCATTTCGCCCTTTCAGCGTACAGCTCATTCACAGGCCCTGCCACCATCACTGGCGTGGACTGCACAGGTTTCCACACCCTCAGCAGTCACTCTCAGGTCTAGGCGCCCACTAGCCTGCTGTTTGTCTCCATGGACTTGGTTACCCTGGACATTCATGAAAATGGAATTATACAATGTGTAGCCTTTTGTATCTGGCTTCTTTCACTTGGCATCACATTTTCAGGACTCAGGTTGTAGCACGTCTCAGTACTTCATTCCTTTTTATTTACAAGTAATTTTCCAGTGTATGAATATACCACATTTTGTGAATGCATTCATCGGGTGATGGGCTTTTGGGTTGTTTTCACTTTTTTACCGTTATGAATAAGGCTGCTGCGAACTTCCATGTATAAGTTTTTGAGTAGCAAGTTTTCATCTCTCTTAGTGTCATGCTCAGAGTGGCATTGCTGGGTCATAGAGTAACTCTGTGTGTGAGGAATCAGTAAATTATTTTCCAAAGTGGCTGCACGTTTTACATTCCCAGTAGAAATGTATGAGTCCAGTTTCTCCACATCCTTACCAACACATTGCTGTCTTTTTGATCGCAGCCAGTCTGTATGTCATTGTGGTTTTGATTTGCATCTTTCTAGGGACTGATGATGTTGAGTGTCTTTTCATGTGGTTATTGGTCATTTGTGTATCATCTTTCAAAGATCTATTTAAGTCCTTTGCTTATCTTTAAATTGGGTTGTCTTTTAACTATTGTCTAATAACTATTGAGTTATTAGAGTTCTTTGATTAGCTATTAGTTTCTTTCAAAGCACAAAAGTTTTTCATTTTGATGAAGTCCAATTTACCTATTTTTCCTTTTGTTGTTATGCTTTTGGTATCTAAGCAAGTACTGCCGAATCTAAGTTCCCAAAGACTTTTCACAAAAGACCATACTTTCCCCATTGATAGATCTTGACAGATGTATAAAAAATCAGCTGATTATACATGTATGTGTTTATTTCTGGACTCTCATTTCAATTCCATAGGTCTCTATGTCTGCTCTTATACCAGTGCCACACTTTGTTAATTACTGTAGCTTGTTAGTAAATATTGAAAATGGAATTTGTGAGTCCTCTAAACTCTGTTTTCTTTTTCAAGATTGTTTTGGCTATTCTGAGTCACTTGCATTTCCCTGTGAATATTAGAATTAGCTTGCCAAGTTCTGCCTAAAAGAAACTAAGTGGGACTTTGATCAGGATTGATGTATAGATCAATTTTGGAAGTATTGCCATTTAAAACTAAGTTTTCTAGCCCACATGGGGCATCTTTCCATTTATTTAGGCCTTTAATTTTCTTTCAGTGATATCTTGTAGTTTTAAGACTACAAGTCCTGTACTTACATTATTAAGTTTGTTCCTCAATATTCTATTCTTTTCTAATTGAAGTGAAATTCACATAACATACAATTAACCATTTTAAAGTGCACAGTTCAGTGCTAGTATGTTCATAATGTTATATAACCACCAGCTGTCTCTAAACATGCTGTATTTGGTAGACAATCCCCACTCCTTGCCTCCCGTGCTCTGGTACCCTCTAATCTGCTTTCTGGGGGGTTTCCTATTCTAAATATATTATACAAAATGATCATGCAAAACATTACCTTTTGTGCCTGGCTTCTATCATGTAGTGTAATGTTTTTGAGGTTCATCCAAGTTGTAGCATGTATCAGTACTGTGGTTCTTTTTATGATTGAATACTATTCTGCTGTATGGATATAACACAATTTGTTTATCCATTCATCTGTTGATGGGCATTTGGTTTGTTTGTGCTTTTGGCAATTATGAATAATACTGCCATAAGTATTCCTGTACAGTTTTCTGTGTGGACATATGTCTTCATTTCTCTTAGCTATATACCTGAGAGTGGAATTGCTCAGTCACATATAGTAATTCTGTGTTTAACATTTTGAGCAAATGACAAACTGTTTGCTGAAGCACCTGTGCCATTTTATATCTGTACTAGCAATGTTATGATGGTTCCTATCTTTCAGCATTCTTGTCAACACTTGTTATTTTCTATTTTCTTGATTAAAACCATCCCATTGAGTGTGAAGGGGTATCTCATTGTGGTTTTGATTTGGATTTCTCTAATGATTAATGATGTTGATCATCTTTTCATGTAATTATTGGTCATTTGTATACCTTCTTTCAAGAAACATCTATTCAAATCCTTAGCCCACTTTTAAAATTTGGTTTGTCTTTTTATTATATGTTCTTTAAAATTTTTTTATTTAAATATTTTAGTATGTACTGTTATTTACTATTTTTATTATGAGTTCTTTATATATTCTAGATATTAAACCCATAGTGTGAAAATGATTACCAAATGTTTTTTCCATTCTATTGGTTGTATTTTCACATTCTTGATAATGTCCTTTGATACACAATAGTTTTTAATTTTGATGAAGTCTGATTTGCCTATTTTTTTCTGTTGCTTATGCTTTGTTATTAAATCTAAGAATCCATTGTCATATTTGAGGTCATGAGGATTTACTCCTATGTTTTTCCTGATTATTTTATAGTTTTACCTCCTATATTTGAATTAGTGAGCCATTTTGATTTAATTTTTGTATATGAAGTAAAGTAGGCATCCAACTTCATTTTTTTGCATCTGATTATCCAATTTTTCCAGTACTATTTGTTGAAGAAACTATTCTTTACCCATTGAATGATCTTGTCAACATCATTGAAAATCAGCTGGCCATAGATGTTTAGGTTCATTTTTGACTCGATTCTATTTCATTGGTCTATGCCAGTATCACCCTGTTTTTTGTTTTTAAGAAAAAATTTAAGTTACAGCAGAATTGAGAGGAGGGTACAAAGATTTCTCATGTACCTCCTTCCTCCACACATGCACAGCCTCACCCAATATCAACATCCCCAGCCACAGTGATACATTTATTTCAGTTGATGACCTAAACTGACACATCATTATCACCCAAAGTAAATAGTTTACTTAGGGTCCATTCTTGGTAAAATACATTTTATGAGTTTGGACAAATGTGTAATGACATGTATTTATCATTATGGTATCAAAGAAAGTGTTTTTACTACTTCAAAAATCCTCTGTGTTCTGCCTAGTCATCTCTCACACTCCAAAATCTCTGGCAGCTAATCATCTTTTTACTGTCTCTGTAGTTTTACCCTTTCCAGAATGTCGTATAGTTGGAATCATATAGTAGGTAGCCTTTTTAGATTGGCTTCTTTCACTTAGTAATACATATTTAACATTCCCCCATGTCTTCTCATGACTTGATAGCTCATGTCTTCTTAGCACTCAATAATATTCCATTGTCTGGTTGTATCTCAGATTATTTATCCATTCACCTACTGGAGCACATCTTTGTTGTTTCCAAGTTTGGGCAATTATGAATAAAGCTGCTGTAAAATCCGTGGAAAAGTTTTGTGTGGACGTATTTTCAACTCCTTTGGATAAATACCAAGGCATGAGATTGCTGGATGCTATGATAAGATGTTTAGTTTTGTAAGAATGCACTAAACTGTCTTCCAAAGTGGCTATAACAATAAATATTTCCATCAGTAATATATAAGAATTCTTGTTGCTCTACATCCTCACCAGCGTTTGGTGCTGCCAGTGTTTTAGATTTGGCCATTTGCCTATGTGTGCAGTGTTATCCCATTGTTGTTTTAATTTGCATTTCCCTGATGACACATGATGTAAAGCATCTTTCCATTTGCTTATTTGTCATCTGTAAATCTTCCATAGTGTGGTGTCTGGTAAGGTCTTGGCTTGTTTTTAATCAGGTTGTTTGTTTTCTTATTGTTGAGTTTTGAGAGTTTTTCTTAAGATGTGTATTTTGGATTGGTTCTTTATCAGATATGTCTTTTGGAAATATTTTCTCCCAGTTGTGGCTTGTCTTTTCATTCAGTTGACACTGTCTATAGAAAAGCAGAAGTTTTTAATTTTAATGTAGTTCAGCTTGTCATTGATTCCTTTCATGGATCATGCTTTTTGTGTCATGTTAAAAGGTCATCCTCAAACCCAAGGTCATCTAGATTTTTTTCCTGTGTTAAAGGAGTTTTATAGCTTTGCAGTTGACATTTAGGTCTGTGATCCAGTCAGAGTTCATTTTTGTGAGGGGTGTAGGGTGTAAGATCTGCGTCTAGGGTGATCGTTCTGCATCTGGGATGTCCAGTTGTTCCAGCACTCTTTGTTGAAAAGACTATCTTTGATTTCACTGTATTGCCTTTGCTCCTTTGTCAAAGATCAGTTGACTGTATTTACGTGAGTCAATATCTGGGCTCTCTGATCTCTTCCACTGATCTGTGTACTTGTCTATTCTGTTGCCAATACTATCCTGTCTTGATATTTGTAGCTGTATAGTAATTCTTAAAGTTGGGTAGAGTCAGTCCTCCAACTTTATTCTTCTTCAGTGTTGTGTTGGCTAGTTCTGTCTTTTTGTCTCTCCATAAGAGCTTTGGAATGTTTGTCAATATCAACAAAGTGATTTGCTGGGATTTTGATTGGAATTTGCACTGTATCTATAGATCAAGTTGGGAAGAACTGCCATCTTGACAATATTGAGTCTTCCTATTCATGAATGTGGAATATTTCTCTAGTTATTTTGATTTATTTCAGCATAGTTTTATAGTTTTCCACATATATATCTTGTCCATGTTTTATTAGATTTATACCTGTTTAATTATTTTGGGTGAAAGGTTTTATGTTTTTAATTTAAAATTTCACCTGTTCATTGCTGGTACATAGGAAAATAATTGACTTTTATATATTACCCTTGTATTCTACAGCCTTTCTGTACTTGCTTATTGGTTCCATGAAATTTTTTGTTGATGCTTTTGGATATTCTGTGCAGACCATCATGTCATCTGCAAAGTTTTATTTCTACCTTTTTAATTATTTTTTTTTATACCTTTTATTTCTTTTTCTTATCTTAGTGCATGAGCTAGGATGTACCAAACTGCCGCTTTGTAGTCAGTTTTAAAATACAGAAGTGTGAGCCCTCCATCTTTGTTTTTCTTTCAAGATTGTTTTGGCTATTTGTGGTCCCTTGCAGTTCTATATGAACTTGAGGATTGGTTTTTCCATTTCTGGAGAAATAACTGTTGGGATTTTGATAAGTTTGCATTGAATGTAGATTGCTTTAGGGACTAGCGCCATCTCAATAACACTAAGTTTTCCAATCCATGAATATGGGATGTCTTTTCACTTACTTAGATCTTCTTTAACTTCTGTCAGTGGTATTTTTTAGTGTTCAGTATACAAGTCTTATTTCCTTTGGTTAAATTTATTTCTAGGTATTTTATTCTTTCGGATGCTATTGTAAATGGAATTGTTTATTTCTGATATAGAGAAACAACTGATTTTATATCTTGCAACTTTGTTGAATTCATGTATTAGCTCTAGTGGGACTTTGTGTAGACTCTAGGGGATTTTTCTTATATAGAATTGTACAGTCTGTTAAAAGAACAAGGTTCCAAAAGACTCAAGTTTCCAAATTGAATGCTTTTAATTGTGTTTCTTGCCTAATTGTTCTTGCTAGGACTTCCAGTACAGTGGTGAATGTAGTAGCAAAAGTGGGGATTCTCATCTTTTTCCTAATCTTAGGGCAGAAAGATTTCAATCTCTCACCATTGAGTTTGATGTTAGCTGTGGGTTTTTCATAAATGTCCTATTTCATGTTGAGAAGGTTACCTTCTACTCCTAGTTTTGTAAGTGTTTTTATTATGAAAGGATGTTCAGTTTTGTACAATGCTTTTTCTACATCCTATTGAGAGGATCAGTGGGAGTGTTCTCCCCTTTGTTTCATAGTGCATAATCCTTTTAATTATACACCTTTTCATGGTGTACAATCCTGAGCAGGCCCTGTTCAGATTTCTACTATTCTGTTGATGGTTTTTTAAATCTATATTCATAGGGATATAGTTTTTTTGTAATATCTTTGGTTTATACTTTTTAATGTTATTATAAATGGAATTTTTCTCTTAACTTCATCTTTGGATTGTCCATTGCTGTTATGTAGAAATATAATTGATTTTTGTTTAATGATATTACATTCTGAACCTTGCTAACTTAGTTTATATCTCTAATAGTTGTGTGTGCATGCATGTATGTGAGTGTGTGTATATTCCTTAGGATTTTCTATATGCAAAATTAGGTGATCTCTAGGTGAGATACTTCTTCCTTTCCATTCCAAATGCTTTTTATTTCTTCCATAAATTATCTGGCTAGAACTTCCAGTGCACTGTTGAATAGTAGTTGCAAGATTAGACATCCTTCTCTTGTTGTTGATCTTAGGGGAATGCCCAGTCTTTCTACATTAAGTATGATTGCTGTGGATTTTTGTAGATGCCCTTTATCAGATTGAGGAAGTTCCCTTCTATTTATAGTTTGTTTTATCATGAAAGGGCAGTCTTTTATTCTATTAATATGATGTTAACTACATTTATTGTTTTTCATTTGCTGAACCAGTATTGTATTCCTGGATAAATTGCACCATTCTGGATTTTATTAGGGAGTTTTGTGTCTATATTCATAATCTAATCTACTCTTTTAAAATGTTTTTTTATTCCTAATAGAGTATCTAAGGCTGCTCTGAGTGCTAAGGAAAAACAGAAAGAACACTAAATCACAAAGCCTAGTTATTTAAAAATATTCATGTCTTTAAGAGGGACTCAGCTGTGTCATAAAGGAGTTTCCTCTTACAGAGTTGCTGGAGTTGACCTTCAGTGTGGCCTTCACTGAATCTCAGGAAGTTTCCTATTTAATATGGTGATATGTAACATGAAAACTCAAGTAGATCAGCCATTTAGTCAAGGTATGAACAAGAGAGTGGCATGTAATGAAAATATATGCAAAGGAACTGTGAGCAAAAGTTGGCTGAGGTCAATTAAAGCTTAGCAGTAAACAACATTGCTTCAAGCTTGTGATGAGTTATGTTCATGTTGGCCTTGGGTTTGTGAAAACATGAGTGCCCCAAAGATGTTAGGTCCCTATTAACTGCATAAGAGGGTAAAGATTTGAAGCCATGGATAGTAGAAGGTGCCCTGAGGCAGGACGATAGAATGCTGTGTACTCAAGTAGCTCACAAGTGGGAATTTAAACAAGATTTTAAAAGAAAAACCAAACACATCAGAGTGATCTTCAGATATTCTTTCCCCTATGACAAGGCTGGAGTTAAAAGTACTTGAAATATGTATATAGTCCATATGTTTTAGGTATGTATTTTTTTAGAGTTTAAATATGGCAAAAAATAAAAAAAACACTGTTTGAACGATTTGTTTCCGTTAGCTATTTGGCTCTGCAATTTGCTAGCTGTAGCTGTTTTGCTTAAAATGAGTTTATATTTTAAACATTACTTATGTCTATAGGTTTTTACATTAAATTTTATGGTTGTAATTACATTGTTGTCAAAAAATGTATTTGCTATATTTTTCATAGCTTGTACATGCATGCATGTGTGTGCATGTGTATAATTGCACTTCTGAGCGCAATTAGGGCACTTGAAAGTAGAACTGCATATGCTGATCTGTGCAGTTGCTACTGGTATATATTTACAGCCTCATAGACTCCAGATAAGAGGCCCTCTGCAGAGAGAAAGAGAATGCCCAGTTTTTAAAATATGTAAACTGTAAAATGTAAAGGTAAATTTAATCCAATGTGTTACATCTTCTATTCTGTATCTTTCTTGAATGGCCTAAAAAAATATGGAAGGACCTTCTATTCCTTCAGAAGGGAATTTTAACTAAAGTTACATAATGACAAACAGGTAGACATATAGAAAAACCTAATAACACAAATCTTAGCATCTGAAGAAGAGACTCTCCTCTCCAGAATGGTAGTTAGGTCTCTTGGTGAGATCTTGATCCTCATTTGGGGTTGGGCAACACCTCCTTACAAATAGGGGTAAATATGATCCTTTCATTGAAGTGAAATCTCCTAGTAGCATAACTTTAGGTGGTACATTATATATAGCCAACTCTCTGCAGTTAGAAATTAGATCTATTGAAGAATATTAAATAGATTTTCAGCTAAAAGTTACACTTTTCTTCCTTTTTCAGATCTTTTGAATGGCAATGCTCTTTTAAAAGTAACTCTGATTGCTTTGCATGTATATGAAATTTTCAGTGCTCTATATTGCTCAGAGTGGCTTGTTTACCAGTGAAAACAGTATTGTGAAGACTGTTTTCTCAAGTCTTTATGTGTGAAATTCTGTTCTGTAATCAGTGACAGGAGCCACTGCCCCCCAGGAAGGATGACCATCCTGCATAGAGTGGCTCTCCTCATGCAGGTTGCTAGTCACACATGAGGCATAGACTGCAACTAAACTCCAATTCAGCAAACACCTCCAGAGTGACTTCTGTGTTTACAGAATGGGAAAAACTGGAGAATAAAACATGATGCTTGCTCTGAAGGAAGGGATTCATTTATGTTCTTGTAAAACTCTATTGAGAAATAATTCACACACTACACAATTCATCCATTTATAATTTATAATTCATTGGCTTTTAAATATATTTGCAGAGTTATAAAACCATCAGCCCCATCAATTTTAGGTTTCCATCACCTGAAAAAGGAATCCTGAACCATGTAGCTATTATCCACCATTCTCCCCAGCTTTGACAACCATTAATATAGCACCTTTCTTTATAGATTTGCCTATTCTGAATATTTCATATAAGTAGGATCATATATCTGGCTTCTTTCACTTAGCATAATGATAAAGTTCTTCCACAATGTAGCATGTATCAGCACACTGCTTCTTTTTAATTCTAAATAATCTCTTATGTACAGATAAACCACAATTTGTTTATCTGTTCATCAGTTAGTGGGCTTTTAAGTTTCCACTTTTTTGGCTATTTTGAAAAATGCTGCTCTGAATGTTAGTGCGTGAGTTTTTGCATGAACATACATTCAGCTCTCTTGAGTATATACTTAGGAGTGGAATTGCTGGATAATATAGTAATTCTGCATTTCATTACTGAGTAGTTGCCAGACTTTCTGTCACAAAAGCTGCACCATTTTACATTCCCAGGAGGGGTGTGAGGGTTCCAGTTTCCCTGTAGCCTTGCTAACATTCATTGTCTGTGTTTTGTTTATAGCCATCATACTCAGTGTGAAATGGAATCTTATTTTGGATCTCATTTTTCTTGAATGTCCAATATGATGTCACACATTTACCTACTTTCCTGTCAACTTTCTGAAGTTTTTGTCATTTACTGCAGTTTCATAGGTAAAGGACTGAGCTCCAGAGAGATGAGGTGACTGGCCTTGGACTTCTCATGTGGTAATAGGCCCTGTGAGTTGATTTCAAGAGCTCCTTTGCCCTTGCTCCTTCACCACTGAAAAACCTCCCTGCCAAACCTTTTGAGATTAAAGTGCCAAAATAAAAGTTTGGCCAGTCCCCTAATAATATCCTCTATTCAAAAACAAGTGAGCAGAGAAACAGGTTCAACCCAGGATCACGTGCTGTGTTTACCTGTCATGTCTCCTTAGTGTCCTTCAATCTGCTCGAGCTCTTCAGTCCTGCCTTGGCTTTTATGTACTTGACTCTTTTGAAGAGTACAAGCCAGTTATTTTTCTCACTTGGGGTTTGTCTAATGTTATCTCAGGAGTAGGTGTGAGCTGTGCTCCTGGGCAGGGTATCGTGGAAGCTGTACTGTCTTGTCATTGCAGCTTTTCGGGTGGTGCATGATTTAAGGCTCTCCCTCTCCTGGGGAATGTTATCTTTGGTCACTTGATTAAAGTGATGTGTGCCAAGTTTCTCTACTGTGAAATTATTTCTTTTCCTTTTGTAATTAATACATATTTGTTGAAGAGTGACTTTGAGATTATGTTAATACTGTATTACTCATCAAACTTTTGCTCACTAGTTCTTAGCATCTTACTGATGTTTTCTTAGATGAATCAGTTGTTAGTATGTTTGCCAAATGATGATTTTCTAAATCTTTTATTCTTTCTATATTTATTAGTTATGTTCCCCTTACTTATTTATTCAGTTGTTTGTTTATAGTATTAGGAAGTCATGGATCCCTGTTTTATTCATTGTGCTATAACCTGTTACTGTCGTTGTGTAGGACTTTGGTCGGGGAGCATGGGATAGAAGGTTGCTGAGCAGACTTCCTTGACCTCAGATGGCTGCCAGTCTACTAGGGACTGCTTAGTAAGTTTATAAATAGCTGTTATGGATGATAGCAAGGAAATTTGTCAGAGGTAACACCTGGCCAGAAAAAAAAAAGTGCTTTATGAAGAAAATTATATAATGGTGTGCTGCTGTGAAACAAATTACCACAAACTTAGTGGCTTCAAATTTAGTGGCTTAAAACAACACAATTTATTATCTTAAAGTTCTGGAGGTCAGGATTCTGAAATGGGTTTTGCTTAAGGTTTGGAAGATAATAAGGAATTAGTAGGATGGGTAAATTGAGGTCATTTTATGAAAGATCTTTAAGAGCCAGAATGAGGAGTTTATAGTCAAATCTCTGTTGCAACTACATTTAAGCATTATTTGGTAATAGGGGCAGAATTGAAAGGAAGAAAGAAGACCATTAGGGAGATTCATTGGTGTGAAAATAAGGGTATGGGTCCTAGCCAGGCTGTGGCAGTGGGGCTAGGAAGATGGAAGACACTTGCAAATTGCTACCTATGGGCTTGATTCAGCAAGTGATTGAGTAAGCAGACACATATAAGCTCTTTATTCAGCTTTTTGTAGTCTGGAGGGCTCTGTGAATTGATGGGCCAGGGAAATAAATCCTGACCTTGCAAAGCTTTTTCTTGTAAATATCATGTTGTACAGAAAATGTATTTCAATGTGATAGCAAAAAGCCACTCAAAGTGGAGAAAAAAATTTAATTCGCGTATTTTGTTAACTGTGGGACAACTTTCTGTGGCCCTTGGGTATAATGTGCAATATTGTTTCACGTTGCTGTGTCTGTGCCTCAGGTAGACAGTCGGCTGCGGAGATCCCGTAAGGCATTCCCGTGACTCCCTCAGTAGGTGAGCCTGCCGCTGCAGCCTGTGAGAGTGTCTTGTCTCTTGTTCTTTGACTTGATTGCAAATCGTATCACCATTTTCCCCAGGCTTTCCATGGAAAGTGAACTCCCTATGCATTTTGTACAGAAATTGTGAAAGGATAGTGTCCTCTTTCTCTGTAAAGACTGTTCAGTCAGCTAAATTCTACTCTTCATGAATCAAAGATTAATTTACTATTGGATCCTTATACATAATCGCCAATGAAGTGAAGCTGTGGACTTCTTTAAAATAAAAAGCAACCCTACATTTTTTCTTCTTCTTATGAAAGAGGGTTTTTTGTACCATTTTATCCCACCCACCCTAACCCTTCCCCCATGGTAACCATCAGTCACTTCACAGTGTCTATGCATCTACTGCTATTTTGTCCATTTTGTTATGTTTTGTTTTTAGATTTCACAAATAAGTGAAATCATATGGTATTTGTCCTTCTTTATCTGGCTTATTTCACTTAGCATAATACCCTGTAGGTCCATCCATGTTGTTGCAAATAGCAGGATTTCTTGTGTTTTTTATGGCTGAATACTATTCCATTGTGCATATGTACCACATCTGCTTTATCCATTCATCTATTGATGGACACTTAGTTTGCTTCCATGTCTTGGCTATAGAATAGGGGTGTATATATCTTTTTGAATCAGGGATTTTGTTTTCTTCTGAGAAATTACTGGAAGTGGAATTATTGTGTCATGTATTTCTGTTTTTAGTTTTTTTGAAGAATCTACATACTGCTTTCTACTGTGGCTGCACCAACTTAAATTCTAGTCAACAATGTAGGAGGGTTCCCTTTTCTCCACATCCTCTCCAATACTTGTTATTTCTTGTCTTTTGGATAGTGACCATTCTGACTGGTGTGAGGCAATATCTCATTGTGATTTTGATTTGCATTTCCCTGATGATTAGTGATATGGAGCATCTTTTCATGTGTCTGCTGGCCATGTGTATTTCTTCTTTGTAAAAATGTCTGTTCAGATCCTTCATGCATATTTTAATCAGGTTATTTGTTTTTTGGTGTTGAGATGTATGAGTTCTTTATATATTTTGGATATTAAGCCCTTATCAGATAAATCATTTATGAATATGTTCTCCCATACTATAATTAGCCTCTTTGTTCTGCTGATGGTGCCCTTTGCTGTCAGAAGTTTTTAGGTTGATGTAGTCCCACTTGTTCATTTTTGATTTTGCTTCTCTTGCCTAAGGAGATGTGCCCAGGAAAAAATTGCTCATACTTATGTTCAAGAAATTTTTACCTATGTTTTCTTCTAAGAGTTTTATGGTTTCAGGTCTTACATTTAGGTCTTTCATCCATTTTGAATTTATTTTTGTGCATGGAATTAGGTACTCCAGTTTCATTCTCTTGCATGTAGCTGTCTTCCCAATACCAGTTATTAAAGAGACTCTCTTTTCCCCATTGTATGTTCATGGCACCTTTACCACATACTAATTGACCATATATGCTTGAGTTTATATCTGGGCTCCCATTCTGTTCCATAGACCTATGGGTCTGTTCTTATGCCAGTCTCATACTATTTTGATTACTGTAGCTTTGTAGTATAGCATGAAGTCAGGGGGTATAATACCCCCAGCTTTGTTCTACCTTCTCAGGTTTGCATTGGCTGTTCAGCGACTTTTATGGTTGCATATGAATTTTAGGATTACTTGCTCAGTTCATTGAAAAATGCCATTGGTATTTTGATAGGGATTGCATTGAATCTGTAAATTGCTTTGGACAAGATGACTATTTTGACAATATTAATTATTCCTATCCATGAACATGGGATATATTTCTATTTATTTGTTTTTCTTTAATGTCTCTCATGAGTATCTTATACTTTTCAGAGCACAAGTTTTTCACCTCCTTATGTTTATTCCTAGGTATTTTACTCTTTTTGATGCAATTGTAAATGGAATTGTTTTCCTGGTTTCTCTTTCTGCTAGTTTGTTGTTACAAACTAGCAGATTTCTGTGTATTAATTTTGTATCCTACAACTTTGCTGAATAGTTTTTTGGTGATATCTGTAGGGATTCTATGTATAATATAATGTCATCTGCAAATAGTGACAGTTTTACTTCTTCTTTATTAATTTGGATGCTTAATATCTCTTTTTCTTATCTTATTGCCATGGCTAGGACCTCCAATTGTATGTTGAATATGGTGAGGGTGGACATCCTTGTCTTGTTCCTGATATTAGAGAAGAAGCTTTCAGCTTTTCACCATTGACTATGATGTTAGCTGTATGTTTATCATATATGACCTCTACACCCATTTTGTTGAGAGTTTTTATGATGCCTTTAGCTTTGTTCTTTCTCAAGATTACTTTGGCTATTCTGGGTCTTTGTGGTTCCAAACAAGTTTTAGGATTATTTAGTCTATGTCTGTGAAAAAAAATGTTATTGGAATTTTTAAAGGGAGTGCTTTGAATCTGTAATTTGCTTTGGGTAGTATAGACATCTTAACAATATTAATTCTTCCAAACCATGAGCACAGAATATCTTTCCATTTATATGTGTCTTCTTCAATTTCTTTTATTAATATCTTACAGTTATCAACATATAGGTCTTTACTCCTTGGTTAAATATATTCCTAGGTATTTTATTCCTCCTGATGCAATTGTAAATAGGATTGTTTTCTTAATTTCTCTTTATGACAATTTGTTAGTAGTGTATAGAAACAGTATATTTTATGTGCTACAACTTTACTAAATTTGTTTATTAGTTTTAACAGTTTTTGGTAGACTCTTTAGTATTTTCTACATATAATATTGATTCACCTGTAAATAGCTACAGTTTACCTCTTCCTTTCTAGTTCAGATGTTTTTTATTTCTTTTTCTTCCCTAATTGCTCTGACAACTTATACCATAGAGGTTGATTATGAGTTGTAAGAGTAGGTATCCTGATTTAGAGTAAAAGCTTTCAGTTTTTCATTCTTGAGTGAGATGTTGGCTGTTAGTTCTTTCAGACATAGCCTTTATTATGTTGACTTATATTCCTTTTATACCCACTTTATGTTTAGAGTTTCTATCATAAATGGATGTTGAATACTGTCAAATGTTTTCTTGCATGATTTTCATCCTTAACTTTGTTAATGTTGTGCATTAACAAATCAATCACATGGACTGATTTGTGGATGCTGAACCATCCTTTCATCCCTGGAATAAATCCCACTTGATTGTTGTGTATGAGTCAATTTAATGTATTGTTGAACTAGCTTTGCTAATATTTTCCTGAAGGTTTCTGTGTCTCTATTCATCATAGGTATTGACCTGTTATTTTCTTTTTTTGTGGCATCCTTTTCTTATTTTGGTATCAGGGCAATGCTAGCCTTATAAAATGAGTTTGGAAGTGTTCCCTTCTCTTCAATTAATGGAAACTTTTAAGAAGAATTGGTATTCTTCCTTAAATGTTTGGTAGAATTTATAACTGAAGCAATCTGGTCCTTGACTTTTGAATGCTAGGAGATTTGATTATTGATCCAATATCCTATTCCTTATTGGTCTGTTCAGATTTTTTGTTTCTTCATGAATCAGTGTAAGAAGGTTGGATGTTTCTAGGAATTTATCCATTTCTCTAGGTTACTCAGTTTTTGGCATATGTTATAGTAGTCTTTTATGATCCTTCATGTTTCTGTGGTATCATCTGTATCATATCCTGTTTCATTTCTTTCATGTCCCCTCTCCCTGAATAACTTACTTTAGAATTTTTTATAGCACGAGTTTGTTGGAAATGCATTATCTCAGATAGTTTTTACCTGAAAAAGCTTTTATTTTGCCTTAATTTTTAAAGATGTTTGTGGTGGATATAGAATTCTCGATTGACTTTTTCTCCCCTTCATTTCTTTAAAAATTTCACTTGATTGTCTTCTGGCTATCATAGTTTTTGTTTAGACATCTATTGTCATTCTTATAATTGTTCCCCTGAATGTCATTTTAATCTTCCCTTGGGCTACTTTATAATTTTTATCTTTAGTGCTCAGGACAGGAGATTTCTCTAGTCTTCTGGAAAGACTTCCCCTAACCTTTTCCAGGAGCACTTGATGAGGCCCATTAAAGAGAACTTGTAAGTCAATATGAACTTCCCTTGTGTCTAGGGACAGATATTCCACATTGATATGCTGTCCCCCACTTGGCCTTTAGGAATTTAATAAAGTTTTAGCTGATTTCGTTTTACTCGTTTAGATGGAATTACCTCTTCCTGCAGTGCTCTGCCACAGGTCCCTAGAGGACTAGTGACCTAGAACTCTCCTTAGAGGAACTTGTCCCTCTTTGGATTTCCTTTTACTTTGCTTCTTTGGATCTTTAGCTATCTGATGGGATCAAAAATTATGATTTTTTAAAATTATCTGGCTTTTCCTCATTCTTAGGAAATGAGTAAGAGTCTTCTGTGGCTTTTTCCATCATACACACAAATGGAACCCTCCTTCTAATTTTCCAATGGCATTCTTACTTCATGGGTTTTCTCTTAATAACTCTGTGGATATACATGAGAGGTTCATTTACTTTTTTTTAAATAGTTTATTTTGGTATCATTAATCTACAACTACATGTGCAATATTATGGTGATTAAACTACCCCCTTCATCAGGTCCCTCCCCAACCCCATTACAGTCACTGTCCATCAGCGTAGTGAGATGCTATAGAGTCACTACTTGTCTTCTCTGACTTGTACAGCCCTCCCTTTGCCCCCTCAACATTACATCTGCTAATTGTAATGCCCCTTTTTCCCCCTTGTCCCTCCCTTCCCACCCATCCTCCCCAGTCCCTTTCCCTTTGGTAACTATTAGTCCGTTCTTGGGTTCTGTGAGTCTGCTGCTGTTTGGTTCCTTCAGTTTTTTTTTATGTTCTTATACTCCACATATGAGTAAAATCATTTGATGCTTGTCTTTTTCGGCTTGGCTTATTTCACTGAGCATAATACTCTTTAGCTCCATCCGTGCTGTTGTGCATGGTAGGATTTATTTTCTTCTTATGGCTGAATAATATTCCATTGTGTATATGTACCACATCTTCTTTAGCCATTCATCTACTGATGGACACTTAGGTTGCTTCCATTTCTTGGCTATTGTAAATAGTGCTGGAATAAACATAGGGGTGCATCTGTCTTTTTGAAAATGGGCTGCTGCATTCTTAGGGTAAATTCCTAGGAGTGGGATTCCTGGGTTGAATGGTATTTCTATTTTGAGTTTTTTGAGGAACCTCCATACTGCTTTCCACAATGGTTGAACTAATTTGCATTCCCACCAGCAGTGTAGGAGGGTTCCCTTTTCTCCACATCCTCGCCAACATTTGTTGTTGTTTGTGTTTTGGATGTTGGCCATCCTCATTGGTGTGAGGTAATATCTCATTGTGGTTTTAATCTGCATTTCTCTCATCATTAGAGGTGTGGAGCATCTTTTCATGTGCCTGTTGGCCATCTGAGTTTCTTCTTTGGAGAAATGTCTGTTCATGTCCTCTGCCCATTTCTTAATTGGATTATTTGCTTTATGTTTGTTGAGGTGTGTGAGTTCTTTATATATTTTCGACGTCAACCCCTTATCGGATACATCATTTATGAATATATTCTCCCATACTGTAGGATGTATTTTTGTTCTACTGATGGTGTCCTTTGCTGTACAGAAGCTTTTCAGCTTGATATAGTCCCACTTCTTCATTTTTTCTTTTGTTTCATTTTTTAAATAGGTCTGGATTGCAATATACTTTCCTCTTAGAACTGCCTTTGCTGCATCCCACAGAAGTCGTGGCTTTGTGTTGTTGTCATTAGTCTCCATATATTCTTTGATTTCTGTTTTGATTTGGTCATTAACCCATTGCTTAATTAGGAGAATGTTGTTAAGTCTCCATGTATTTGTGAGCCTTTTAGTTTTCTTTCTAAAATTTATTTCTTGTTTTATACCTTTGTGATCTGAGAAGTTGGTTGGTAGAATTTCAATATATTGACTTTACTGAGGTTCTTTTTGTGGCCTAGTATGTGGTCTATTCTGGAAAATGTTCCATGTGCACTTGAGAAAACGTGTATCCTGCTGCTTTTGGGTGTAGAGTTCTGTAGATGTCTGTTAGGTCCATCTGTTCTAGTGTGTTGTTCAGTGCCTCTGTGTTTTTAAGTATTTTCTGTCTGGTTGATGTGTCCTTTGGAGTGAGTGGTGTGTTGAAGTCACTTAAAATGAATGCATTGCTGTCTATTTCCTCCTTTAATTGTGTTAGTATTTGTTTCACATATGTCGGCGCTCCCGTGTTGGGTGCATATATATTTATAATGGTTATACCCTCTTGTTGGATTGACCCCTTTATCATTATGTAATGTCCTTCTTTATCTCTTGCTACTTTCTTCGTTTTGAAGTCTATTTTGTCTGCTAGAAGTACTGCAACACCTTTTTTCTCCCTGTTGTTTGCATGAAATATCTTTTTACATTCCTTCACTTTTAGTCTGTGTATATCTTTGGGTTTGAGGTGAGTTTCTTATATGCGGCATATAGATGGGTCTTACTTTTTTATCCATTCTGTTACTCTGTGTCTTTTGATTGGTGCATTCAGTCCATTTACATTTAGGGTGATTATCGATAGATATGTACTTGTTGCCATTGCTGACTTTAGATTCGTGGTTACCAAAAGTTCAAGGGTTGCTTCTTTACTATCTAACAGTCTAACTTAACTTTCTTGTTAAGTTATTGTAAACACAGTCTGATGTTTCTTTATTTCTCTCCCGTCTTATTCTTCCTCCTCCATTCTTTATATACTAGGTGTTTTATTCTTTGCCTTTAGTTAGTATTTGGATGGTCTGCTTTCTTTGCTATGATTTTATTTTCTCTGGTGACATCTTTTTAGCTTTAGGGGTGCTTCCCTCTAGAGTAGTCCGTTTAAGATATCCTGTAGTGGTGGTTTATGAGAGGCAAACTCTCTCAAGTTTCATTTGTCTGGAAATTGTTTAATCCCTCCGTCATATTGAAATGATAATCGTGCTGGATACAATATTCTTGGTTCGAGGCCCTTCTGTTTCATTACGTTAAATATATCATGCCATTCTCTTCTGGCCTGTAAGGTTTCTGCTGAGAAGTCTGATGATAGTCTGATGGATTTTCCTTTGTAGGTGATCTTTTTTCTCTCTCTAGCTGCCTTTAATACTCTGTCTTTATCTTTGATCTTTGCCATCTTAATTATTATGTCTTGGTGTTGTCTTCCTTGGGTCCCTTGTGTTGGGAGATCTGTGGGCTTCTGTGGACTGCGAGACTATTTCCTTCCCCAGAATGGGAAAATTTTCAGCAATTATTTCTTCAAGGACACTTTCTATCCCTTTTTCTCTCTCTTCTTCCTCTCGGACTCCTATAATGCAAGTATTGTTCCGTATAATGCGAATATTGTTCTGTTTGGATTGGTCACACAGTTCTCTTAATATTCTTTCATTCCTAGAGATCCTTTTATCTCTCTCTGCCTCCTCTGCTCTGTATTCCTGTTCTGTGATTTCTATTTCATTAAGAGCTTCTTGCATCTCGTCCAGTCTGCTGCTAAGCCCATCGATGGCTTGTCTCATTTCTGCATTGTCTTTCCTGACTTCCCTCACTTCCTCCCTCAGCTCTTGCATATTTCTCTGTAGCTCTGTCAGCATGGTTATGACTTTTATTCTGAATTCTTTTTCAGGAAGATTGTGCATTCCATCCCTTCAGGCTCCCTCTCTGGTGTTGTCTGGGTCTGGGTGAACTTTGTCTGTACCATATTCCTCTGTCTTTTCATGGCGTTATAAGTGGTCACTGGTAGGTGCCACGTATGTCAGCTGTGCTCTTTAAGACTTAAAAAAAAAGAGAAGGAAGAGAAAGAAAAGAGAAAAAAAAAGAAAGAAAGAAAAGAAAGGAAAAAAGAAAAAACACCCCCTGGGAGTAGATTCTATAAGGATGCTGTGGTGGCGCTGTTGCTCCACTATTCCGCAGCCATGGCTGCGCCGCTCCACAGGGCCGTTTGTAGCTCTGGCCAGGGCGGGAACGAATAGGAAACTGTTTTTCTCTGTGTGAAGGCTTAGTGTGGCTGCTTTTTCCCAGTCGCCAGCCAAGGGGTCCAAAATTCCCCAGGACTCCCAGCCTGCCAGGACGAGTGCACTGGGACGACTGGCCCCTCAGCTCGGCACCCGTCTCACCAAGACCACCAAAAAAAGCACTTTTCTTTTTTACTGGGGAGCTGGCTGCGCAGACCAGGGCACTCCCAGCTCAAAACCTGCACCTTCTGCCTCTCCAATATCTGATACACCGTGCGATGTGTGTCAGTGCTCCCAGCGCAGATCACCAGGGCTGCTTATTTTGCGGACCTGTACTTCAACTCCCTCCTGGTTCCGAATCCTCTCCTCCCGCTGGTGCGTTGGGGTGGGGGAGTGCTCGTGTCCTGCCGGTATGCGGCTCCGTATCTTAACACCTCACGGGGTGCCAAGTCCTCTCAGGTGCAGATGCAGGCTGTGCACTGTCCTGTGTATTCTGGTCTCTCTTTTAGGAATAGTTGTATTTTCTGTATTTTCATAGATATATATGGTTTTGGGAGGTGATTTCCGCCGCCCTGCTCATGCCGCCATCTTCCCGGAACCCCCTCATTTACTTTTTTAACTTTATGGCTTAAATAATCTCTCTGTACTGTCTCTGTTTTCCTAAATTTCCTTTTTTTGGTTATTGTTTGTGTTTTTTTCATTATGTTATCTATTTATTGGGGTCTTTGAATTTCTGGTGTACCTGAGTTGTCCTTTAATTTTAAAAATTCTGAGAAGTATAGTAAAATCTGTGTGCCCTGATGGAGCTTGTGAAATTGTGAGCATCCCTGTAGGCTACTTAGTTGTTAACAATCAGTGTTTTATTTGTACACCCCCAAATGACAATATAACCAGGACTCTTGGTCCAATTTCCAAAGAAATGCCTCGCTTTTCTTTTGCATGGTGTGCATGTTTTTGTGTGTGTGTTGTAAAGAGTGTTGATGGCCAGGGGAAAAGGCTGCCAGCTCTTTGAGATCCAGGTACTTGGAGCAGGTGGAGAGATCATTGTTCTGAGTAAGCTTTATCATTGCCTAAGATCCCAAAATCTATACATTCTGTGTTTCAACCTTTCCAGAGACTAAATCTGCAGCATTTTGTGTTACTGTGGGACAGGCAGGTGCCTCGTTAGGTGGGGCTAAGTACATGACCTAGTGGGTCTAACAGTTTCTATTAGGCTTTTAAAGCAATCTTCTGTTGGGAGTCCCACAGTACCTCAGAAGTTTATGGTTTCTGAAATTCCTGAAGCTTTCCAGAATTCTCTAACATAAATTTACTTGCCTCTTCCTGGTGTTATTCCTTTAACAGATTTATGTTTTACCTTAAATTAGATTTCATTGATTTATTTCCTTTTTATACTTCCAGAAATTTTGTTGACTTTTATCTTCTTCTTTTGGGTTTTTACCAGTTTACATTGTTGCTTTATGTCCTCATTTTAGTTTAGTTCTGTTTTTTTTTTTGTATTAACTTTTATTTATACTGTTTTTTTACCTTCTGTTTCTTCTTCCACTGAAGTTAGTATCTCTCTCTAAGGAAATAGCAACTATTGGAAGTTCCTCCATATTAATTATCATCAGCTAAACAGCATATCAAACCACTCTAGAATTGTAGTGACTTAATACATTAAGAATTGACTTCTTGCTCCTATCATGGTACAGTCATAGTTGATTAAGGGTTAATTCTGCTCCATGAACTTATTCCTCTGGGTTCTTGGGAATCTTTCAGCTGAGCCCAAGAATGGGAAAAGAACTGATAGTTGCATGTGAGAGGGCTTTAAGGGCCAAACTCGGAAGTGCCCTATCACATCATTTCTACTCACATGCATTTGTCACAATACAGTTACATAACTGCATCTAACAGGATAGGAACCCAGGAAATGTAGTTCAGCTCTTTTCCCAAAGGGTAAAGGGATATTATTTAAACCATTAGCCTTTCTATGCTATACACATTTTGTTAATTTCCATATAATTACATATACATTTACACATACACACTCAAATAGCCTTATGTTCCTGAACCCATTTACTTTTTAAATAATTGTTTGTGCTCTAAAAATGAGATTGTATTATGTGCATATTTTCCCATTTTCTTTTTATCTTGCTCTACTGTGTCTCATGGCAAATCTCTTAAACTCAGCTGGTATAGTTCTAATTCTTTATGAAGGCAACATATTATATGAGGTGTTGTTTTAAAATTTATTCAACGTTTTCTCTATTGATAAGCGTACATTTAAAAAATGCCTTTATTGATATTTTGGTGGCCTTTAGAAGGAGTCAGAGCTAAGTGTATGGGCTTATTTCTACATCTTTAAATTGGAAGTCAGTCATTCAAAACTGAGTTAATGCTAAATGCAAGCTTATTTTTCAGAAATAAGGCTTCAGTAATAGCTACTTTAGAAGGTAATGTACCTTGTTGGAATAACAGCAGTTGGTTTCTCTAGATTCTCTAGAATCATCAGTTCACTGGACATAGTTACCAAACATTCCAGATGTTTGAGGAGCCCAGAAATATTTTAGCAAGTAATATTGTTTTAGTACCAAATAACTACTCAACTTTACTTCATAATTTTCTTGCAAAGCTTAAATTATACTAACAAAATTTACAGTATAAATAAACCTTTAATCATAACATAAACCATTAACATTTTTAGACACATAAAGAATTACTATATTTTAAATGGCACTGTGCTGTTCCCTATAGATAGTTTGTATTCACATAAGGAAGGGAAGACTTTAGAGAAAAATAAAATTATTAATGAATTGGAGAGGATTAAAGATGGCAGTGTGAGAGGTGAGACAGAGGCTTCCTCCTAAAACCTCATGTAATATGAAAATAAAACTAATACAACTACTCTTGAAAGACCAACAGGAAAAAGGACTGGAACAAACTGCATACACTTGGAGACAAGAGCAGACGTCATGGAAAACGGTAACATACTAAAACTGTGGTCCTGCAGGATCCAAGCCTTTCCCCCACCCCAGCTCACTGACAGGAGGAAGAGGAATGGAGCAGGGAGGGAGTTGAGATCTGGGACTGCTGAATACATAACTCTGGAGATCTGCTCTGGGAGCACAAACATACATTTCATGGTGCTTGCATGATACTCTTGTAATTAGGGGGTTGGAAGCTAAGACAGACAGAATTCCTCCAGAGACTAAGATTCAAGCTGCTTGTGGAAAGCAGGGATCCATATCCAGCTGCTCTGGGACAAAAGAAAGGCAGGCAGTATGAGAGATATTCTAACAAAGAATCCCTTAGCAAGAAGGCTGCTAAAGGGTCAAGGATTGCACAGAGCTTACTGCTCAGGAGAAAGGGCAGGTAGACAAAATTGTCTGGGTGCACTCTGCCCAGCAGATTGGGAGCTTTCATGATCTTCAGGTGCTTCAGCTCCTAGGCTGCCTACACGGCTCCAAGAACCCATTCCATGACAGGCAGACTACTGCGCCTTTCCCCTGGCCAGCCCCACAAGGCTTACAAACCGGGAAACCCTTCCCTGGTGTTAGGCCAGCCAGAGGGAAAATCTGTCTACAGCAACTAAAAACGCAAAGCACAGAGGCTTATACCTGTGTGCTCGGCCCACTGGTTCAGGCAGTGGAGACAGGCATAGCAGCCAGGAACCAGGAAACAGCCCTTTCCTCCCCCGAGGCACCAATACCACTCCCTTACAATCCCTGACATTGCTTCAGGGGCTGAGCAGCTCCAGAGAATAGAGCTTCTGGGCACTAGAGGGCTCCATACCCAAATATGAAACGCCAAAGGAACCTGGTCCAGAGTAAAATTATGAATACAACTCCTGAGAAAGATTTAAATGATATGGACCTTATGACTCTCCCTGAAAGGGAGTTCAAAATAAAAATCATTAACATGCTCATGGAGGTATGGAAAGATATTCAAGAACCCAGGAATGAATTACGGTCAGAGGTCCAGTCATTGAAGAGCACAATGGACGGTATTAAAATCAGATTGGATATGGTGGAGGAGACGATAAATGAAATAGAAACTAGAGAAGAGGAATACGAAGAAGCTAAGGCACAGAGAGAAAAAAGGATCTCTAAGAATGAAAGAATATTGAGAGAACTGTGTGACCAATCCAAACAGAACAATATTTGCATTATAGGGGTACCAGAAAAAGAAGAGAGAGGAATGAGGGTAGAAAGTGTCTTTGAGGAGGTGATTACTGAAAACTTCCCCAATCTGGGGAAGGAGATAGTCTCTCAGGCCATGGAGGTGCACAGAACTCCCAACCCAAGGGACCCAAGGAAGACAACATCAAGACATATAGTAATAAAATGGCAAAGATCAAGGATAAGGACAGATTATTAAATGCAGCCAGAGAGAGAAATAAGATCACATACAAAGGTAAGCCCATCAGGCTATCATCAGACTTCTCAGCAGAAACCTTACAGGCCAGAAGGGAGTGGCATGACGTATTTAATGCAATGAAGCAGAAGGGCCTTGAACCAAGATTACTCTATCTGGGAAGATTATCATTTAAATTTGAAGGAGGGATTAAACAATTCCCAGATAAGCAAAAGCTGAGAGAATTTACCTCCCACAAACCATCTCTACAGTGTATTTTGGAGGGACTTCTATAGATGGAAGTGTTCCTACGGTTTAATAACTGTCACCATAGGTAATGAAACCTCTGTTAAGAAAATAGAATAGCTAATTACTAAGAAAATGCAAAATTAAATGAACTATCCCCAAAGTCAATCAAGGGATAGACAAACAGTACAGAATATGATACCTAATATATAAAGAATGGAGGAGGAAGAAAAAGGAGGAGGGAAAAAAAACACAAACAAAAAAAGAACCTTTAGGTTGTGTTTGTAATAGCATATTAAGAGAGTTAAGTTAGACTCTTAGTAAGGAAGTTGACCTTGAACATTCGGTAACCATGAATCTGAAGCCTGCAATGCCAATAAGTACATACCTTTCCATAATCACCCTAAATGTAAATGGACTGAATTCACCAATCAAAAGACAGAGAGTCACTGAATGGATAAAAAAACAAGACCCATCTGTATGCTGCCTTCAAGAGACTCATTTTAAACCCAAAGACATACACAGATTAAAAGTGAAGAGATGGAGAAAGACATTTCATGCAACCAATAGGGAGAAAAAAGCAGGAGTTGCAGTACTTATATCAGACAAAATAGACTTTAAAACAAAGAAAGTCACAAGAGACAAAGAAGGACATTAGATAATGATAAAAGGGTCAATCTAACAAGAAGATATAACCATTATAAATATCTATGCACCCAACACAGGAGCTCCTACGTATACTAACAGAATTAAAGGGGAATATAGAATGCAATGCATTCATTCTAGGAGACTTCAAGACACCACTCACTCTGAAGGACAGATCAACCAGACAGAAAAAAAGTAAGGAGACAGAGGCACTGAACAACACATTAGAACAGGTGGACCTAACAGTCATCTACAGAACTCTACACCCAAAAGCAGCAGAATACACATTCTTCTCAAGTGCACATGGAAAATTTTCAAGAATAGATCATATACTAGGCCACAAAAAGAGCCTCAGTAAATTCAAAAAGATTGAAATTGTACCAACCAGCTTCTCAGCCACAAAGGAATGAAACTAGAAATGAATTATGCAGAGAAAATGAAAAACCCCACAAACACATGAAGGCTTAATAACATGCTACTAAATAATCAATGGATCAGTGACCAAATAAAAACAGAGATCAAGCAATATATGGAGACAAATGACAACAATAATTCAACACCGCAAAATCTGTGGGACACAGCGAAGGCCGTGCTAAGAGGAAAGTATTTTGCAATACAGGCCTACCTCAGGAAAGAACATTCCCATATGAACAGTCTATACTCACAATTAACGAAACTAGAAAAATAAGAACAAATGAGACCCAAAGTCAATAGAAGGAGGGACATAGTAAAGATTGGAGTAAAAAGAAATAAAATCGAGAATAAAACAATAGGACTAATGAAAGCAAGAGCTGGTTCCTCGAGAAAAAAAACAAAATAGATCAACCTGTAGCCAGATTATTCAAGAAAAATAGAGAGTCTATGCACCTAAACAGAATCAGAAATGAGAAAGGAAAAATCACTACAGACAGCACAGAAATACAAAGAATTATTAGAGAATACTATGAAAAATTATATGCTAACAAACTGGATAACCTAGAAGAAATGGACAACTTTCTAGAAAAATACAACCTTCCAAGGCTGACCGAGAAAGAAACAGAAAATCTGAACAGACCAATTACCAGCAATGAAATTAAACTGATAATCCAAAACCTACCTAAGAACAAAACCCCTGAACCAGATGGCTTCACCGCTGAATTTTATCAAACATTTAGTGAAGACCTAATACCCATCCTCCTTAAAGTTTTCCAAAGAGTAGAAGAGGAGGGAATACTTCCATACTCATTTTATGAGGTCAGCATCATTCTAATACCAAAAGCGGGCAAAGACACCACAAAAAAAAAAAAGAAAACTACAGACCAATATCCCTGATGAAGATAGATGCAAAAATACTCAACAAAATATTAGCAAACCAAATTCAAAAATACATCAAAAGGATCATCCATCATGATCAAGTAAGATTTATTCCAGGGATGCAAGGATGGTTCAACATTCGAAAATCCATCAACATCATCCACCACATCAACAAAAAGAAGGACAAGAACCACATGATCATCTCCATAGATGCTGAAAAAGCACTTCACAAAATTCAACATCCATTCATGGTAAAAACTCTCAACATAATAAAGTCCACATATGACAAACCCACAGCCAACATGATACTTAACAGTGAGAAGCTGAAAGCTTTTCCTTTAAGATCAGGAACAAGACAAGGATGCTCACTCTCCCCACTTCTATTCAACATAGTACTGGAGGTCCTAGCCACAGCAATCAGACAACACAAAGTAATAAAAGGCATCCAGATTGGCAGGGAAGAAGTTAAACTGTCCCTGCTTGCAGATGACATGAAATTGTACATAAAAAACCCTAAAGAATATACTCCAAAACTACTAGATCTAATATCTGAAATCAGTAAAGTTGTGGGATACAAAATTAATATGCAGAAATCTGTGGCATTCCTATACACTAACAATTACCTAGCAGAGAGAGAAATCAGGAAAACAGTTCCATTCTCAGTTGCATGAAAAAGAGTAAAATACTTAGGACTAAACCTAACCAAGGAAGTGAAAGATCTATAGTCTGAAAATTACAAGACACTCATGAGAGAAAGTAAAGAAGATACCAATAAATGGAAACACATCCCGTGCTCATGGATAGGAAGAATTAATATTGTCAAAATGGCATTCCTGCCTAAAGCAATCTACAGATTCAATGCAATTCCTATCAAAATACCAACAGCATTTTTCAACGAACTAGAGAAAATCATCCTAAAATTAATACGGAACCACAAAAGACCCCAAATAGCCAAAGCAATCCTGAGAAGGAAGAATAAAGCTGGGGGGATTATGCTCCCCAACTTCAAGCTTTACTACAAAGCCACAGTACTCAAGACAATTTGGTATAGGCACAAGAACAGACCCATAGACCAATGGAACAGACTGGAGAGCCCTGATATAAACCCAACCATATATGGTCAAATAATATATGATAAAGTAGCCATGCGCATACAATGGGGAAATGACAGCCTCTTCAACAGCTGGTGTTGGCAAAACTGGACAGTTACATGCAAGAGAATGAAACTGGATTACTGTTTAACTCCATACAAAAAAGTAAACTCAAAATGGATCAAGGACCTGAATGTAAGTCATGAAACCATAAAACTCTTAGAAGACAACATAGACAAAAATCTCCTGAATATAAGCATGAGCAACTTCTTCCTGAACGCATCTCCTTGAGCAAGGGAAACAAAAGCAAAAATGAACTCATGGGACTACATCAAACTAAAAAGTTTCTGTACAGCAAAGGACACCATCAACAGAACAAAAAGGCATCCTACAGTATGGGAGAATATATTTGTAAATGACATATCTGACAAGAGGTTAACATACAAAATATATAAAGAACTTACATGCCTCTACCCCCAAAAAGCAAATAACCCAATTAAAAAATGGGCAGAGGATATGAAGAGACAGTTCTCCAAAGAAGAAATTCACATGGCCAACAGACACATGAAAAGATGCTCCACCTCACTAATCATCAGGGAAATGCAAATTAAAACCACAATGAGATATCACCTCACACCAGTAAGGATGCCCATCATCCAGAAGACTAAGAAAAACAAATGCTGGTGAGGATGCGGAGAAAGAGGAACCCCCCCTACACTGCTGGTGGGAATATAGGCTAGTTCAACCATTGTGGAATGCAATATGGAGGTTCCTCAAAAAACTAAAAATATAAATACCATTTGACCCAGGAATCCCACTCTTTGAAATTTACCCAAAGAATACAACTTCTCCGATTCAAAAAGACATATGCACCCTGTGTTTATTGCAGCACTTTTTATATGGAAGCAACCTAAGTGTCCATCAGTAGATGAATGGATAAAGAAGAGGTGGTACATATACACAATGGAATACTATTCAGCCATAAGAAGGAAACAAATCCTGCCATTTGCAACAACATGGATGGAGCTGGAGGATATTATGTTAAGTGAAATAAGCCAGGTGGAGAAAGACACGTGCCAAATGATTTCCCTCATTTGTGGAGTATAACAACGAAGGAAAACTGAAGGAACAAAATAGTAGCAGCCTCAGAGATTCCAAGAAGGAACTAGTGGTTACCAAAGGGGAGGGGTGTGGGAGGACGGGTGGGGAGGAATGAGAAGGGGATTGAGGGGTATTATGTTTAGTCCACATGGTGTGGGGGGTCACTGGGAAAACAGTGAGGCACAGAGAAGGCAGTGAATCTGTGTCATCTTACTATAATATGGGTAAATGTAATAACCACATTGTTTTTTCATGGGAAACCTTCATAAAAGTGTATCTAAGTAATACCTTAATAAAAAATAAATAAAGTTGAAAAAAAAATTAATGAATTAATTGAACAGATATTAATTAAGTGCCTGCTAAGTGTGAGGCACATGTGGGAGCTGAGGATTTAACAGAGAATAATAAAGACACATGAGGATCATTAAGTTAGTCCGATGATTTACCTAGATGTAGAAGAAACTCTGTTCTCTTAATCCATTCTGAATATACTTCATCTCAGTTCTAGTTTGAGCAAAGCAATTAAAAATGAGTTTTTTGACAAGTGCTTGAGGTACTTATAGTCAATACTATAGATCAAAGAGTTGTCCATGTACTTAACGATCTGATTGATGACCAAGGAACAAATCTGACATCTGGTTATAAATATTAGAGATTCTAACTTGTATTCTTTTTTCAGAAAGGATATTTTAACTTTAATTGTGATGCTAGGACTTCTTGCATCTAAGGTGCCATAAATGTGAGGCCAGTTTCAACATGTTTTTTGAAAACAAAATTTGGTGAACCTGAATTAGGCTCAGACTATACCATTGGGAACCCTGGACATTTGAATGAGTAACTGCTCTGCACGAGAGCTACCTGAAACAAACAAATAAGTAGTATCTGAGGAGCTTTCTTAGAAAATACAGTCTTAAAATGATGGCCAAACCCAGTCTGGGTTTCCATGGTACTAGTGAAATGGCCTTCATTCCTCTATTGATGCTTTTTCTTGGTCTTAGCACACAGCAGCGCATAGAGCACTCCCCAAACCCGAAAGCAGCTCTTTAGAAGTCTTGGTTTCTATAAACTGCAGGTCGAGAGACCTGGGCTCTAGTTTTCACTTCATTATCAGTTGTCTTGCCTGGGACAAGTCACTTAAATGCCACTCTCACCTTCCTCTTCAGTAATATGAAGAGTTAGATGAAGTGTCCTCTTACGTGTACTTTAGCATATGTATTTATGATCAATATTCTGTCTGTTATGATTGAACCTTCTCCTAATATTCTTGCAGATACCTTTTTATTGCTGTTTATTAAACAGGACTGTTGTCCATTACTTAAAAATTGCTTGTCCTAGGACACCTATGATTTTTGGTTCCTGCATTGGCCACTGATATAATTATGGTTGCCATGCTTCTCTAGATTCCATGGGACAGGTTACCCAGACCAGAGGCAGGAACTTAAGGTCTTCTGCTATTCTTCATGATCCCAATTCTTTGGAAAATATATTTCAGTGTCAAAATTATATTTCTCTTTAGGTTATTGTTCCTGGAGGAAAAATAAGAGAAGATTTTGTAGTCAGATGAGTCTGTAGCCAATCTCATACTTAAGCTGGCCTTTCTTATATGGTAACAAACAGTTGAGGAGTATTACATCTGCTATGTAGAGATGCCATAAATCAGATGGCCTTCGACTGGCATTATCCAGTCTACAGTGATATTTGAGCCCATAGCCAGTGCTGTTATAGGAGCGTCATCCTTTCTAATGGAACCTTTGAATACCACCAGCACCAGCAGGGAACAACTTTGTACTGGAGTTCCATTTAGTATTTTGAGGCTAGACCAATATATTTCAGCTCTTATCACTGTGACTCTTGGCCACCACAACATTAAATGCAAACTTCTAGGTAATACATATCATTCAGTTAACAAATATTTACCAAATATTTATTAATAACAATTGTATGCTAGGCATTATTCTAGGCTCAGAGAAAACAGCAGTGAAGTAAATAAATTCCTATCGTAAGGCAGTTATGTGCCAAGAGAGCAAGAGAAAAAACCAATATGTAAAATTGTACATATTATATTTATAATTTTATAATTTATAAATTATATATATACATTTATATTTATAATTTTATATTTTATAAAATATTTATATTTGTATATATTAGGTGATAAGTGCTATGGAAAAAAATAAGGCAGGTAATGAAGTTAGGAAGGGCACATCTGTTCAGAGAGGGGATTCTGTATTCCATAGAGAGCTCAGGTAACATTGGCGCTACAGCTGAAAGGAGGTGAGCTGGGGAGTCTGGAGGGTATGAGAAGCACTTTCTGTAAAGAAACAGCCAGTGGGAGAACTTGAGGAGGGAGGAAGTGTGCTGTGTTCTAGCTGGAGCAGGAATGGAGCGCCAGGGAGATGAGTTGGAATGGTGATGGGCCGTGTTGTTCAGGGGCTTGTAGGTTGTTGTAAGGACTTGCTTTTTCCCTGAGTGAAACAGGAAGCCATTGGAATGATGGGATTTAGGTATGTTTGCATTTACAGTTAACCTGGTTTGACTGGAGTTCCTCCATTTTTTCTCCCACCCCTGAATTCGTATCCATTTTAAGAACTTTTCCTTGACTCAGATCCTTTCAACTCAAAATGCTGGAATCGACCTGCGTCTACCCCAGCTTTATCACACATGGCTTCTATGCTGCCCCTAGGCCTCCACTTCCCTCAGCCCCCAAAGCAGATAGCACATTTTGCAGCATCCCGAGGGGACCCGCAGCTTCTCCTGACACCGCCCTCCCTAAGGCCTCATGCTCTGCCCCCTCCCACCCTCTTGCTCTCATGTAGTCACCTCTAGTTATTCTCTAACACTGATTGAACACATTTGTCCCCAGATCTTCCTCTTCTCTCAGAGAACTGCCAGCACCACACGGGCATCCTGGGGCTGCCTAGCCTATGCCCTGCTGTGTAGTTCCTTGATTCCAGTATCTGACACTTTTCCCTTGTTTGGTTCAGCCACCTGTGCCCACAGCCACAGCTTGGACCTCCTTTTCTTCAGGTGTTGTCCATCTCTGACATTTTAAACTCTAAATAGTGTGGAATGCAGTGGAACATGAATGAACACATTTAAACATACAGCCCAGCCTCCCATCCAGCTTTCTATGTTCCCACCTGCTCACCCTTGTGACACTACGTGTTGACTTCCAAGGGCAGCTCAAACACTTGGTCCTGAGGCCCACATTTGGGCTGCTTTGGACCATGGATGCCCTGAGTTACATGCTCAGGGAACGCAGTGGTTTAGTACATGGGTAATAGACTCAGACATAGTCATTCTAATCCCATTTCTACCACTTTTTAACTGTGTAATGGGGCAGGCTGCTCAAGCTCTCTGAGCCTTACCTATAAAATGAGGATAAAAAGTGAAACTGTGCAGATACCTGCAAAGAATAAGTGACCTAATGCAAATGGGGTTCTAAATATAGTGCTTACCATAAATGGAAGCCAGTGATATGTTGCTTTTTTTTAAGACAAGAGAAGAGGTTAAAGACTATTGTTGTTCCATTCAGTAGTGTCATATATTCCCTTCTTGTTTCAAGTAGGAATTTAAACTTTTGAAAATCTTCTATCATGGCATCTCCACACAGCTCTGTGAATGCATCTGTTCCCTGTGCCTTTCTCTATTACCTGACTTCTGCCCCCCACCCCAAGCCTTGCAGGATTCTGGCTGCGGCCAGGAAGAAGACAGTGGGAGTAGGTGGCTCTTGTAAGCCTCCCTGGTTTGTAAGACATTTTTCTCTTCTTTGGGTTCATTCATTGGGAATATATGCATGGAACATGTTTTCCCCTTCTTGCACATACACAGCTCATTTCTGGAGAGTAGCACAGAGGAAGTTATTGCTTAAGAACCATTTAAAACATTCACATTCTTGTATTTTTGCTTATTGATCACAAAAAGAGTGAAAAGGATAGTTCCTCTCCTAGCAACATGCCAGGTTTCTTTAAGGGGATGGAGCGGCCCTAATTGCTTCCTCACTAATTCACTGCACATTCATCCCTCAGCCCACCACGCATTGGCTTCTTTTGTCACCGCTGAACCTTCCAGTTGGGCCCCTGAGTGAGGAACCTAGAGCAGTGTGCAGGGGACCACAGCGCTGAAGGGGAAAAGTATGAGTGTATATTCAGAGCTCATGCAAAAATATGGAGATCCCAAATCCAAGGAATGGGTTTGGACAGTTTTCAAAGATATCAACTATAAAAAACATGCAAGTGCAGAAGTAATTATTGCAACATAAACTATATAACTTAAAACCCATTTACAGAAGTTCGATACAGCAAACCAGTTATAAAAGTAATGTAAATGATTTTAAAAGTCCATGTAGAAGATGTTTAAAATAGATAAACCTAAAATAAATAATATAGAAGTAAAAAAGATGGGCAAAATTTTACCAGGCAAATATAAACAGAAAATAACAGGGTAGTGTACAAATTAATTTTTAGTAAAAAGAAGAATTTGAGACAAAATACAATAAATGTGTCCAAAAGGCACATTTTCTCTATATTAAATAAAAAGTGCAATTAGCAGTGAACTTTACATGTACTTTTATATACAAAAAATGTAGCATCAAAATATAAAGCAAATACCCCATTAACCATCAGTTTTACTCTGGATGTATCCCAACAGAAACATACTTCTGGTCACCAAAGGGAATGTTCTAGAATGTTTTTAGCAGTACTTTCCATAATAGCCCCCAAATTGAAATGATCCAACCATCACCAGTAGAATGGATAAATTTGAATGTAGTATTATGCAACATTAAAGAGGAATGGTCCATGTGCAGTAGTGTATATGAACCTTGGTCAGAATGCTAAGCAAAGGCTGTCCACCACAAATGAGCACATGGTGAAAGATTCCATTTACATGAAGGAAGAACTGTAACAAGCAGAGCTTATCTCTAAGGTTGGGAGACAGGAGAGGGGTTTCTCACTGAGGAAACTGGGGCGGTAACCGGATTGGAGCACAGTGGAGAGGAGTGGCCAGGCACTGGTCACGGGCATATGCTAACTTTGTGGAAAATTTTCAAGCTGTCCCCTTGATTTGTGTATTTTTCTTTAAATATATTTCATTTTAGTAAAAAAGTTTCAATACAATGGAAATATAATCAGAAATACTAGAGAACTGTATAGAAAAAAATATTTTAGAGATTTTAGCATTCTGCTTCATGGTTTTTGCTTAAGTAGAGAATAAACAGATTTTTGAATAATACAGCTATTTAGATTGAATTAATTAATGCATATTGATATAATACCTCAAACCATACATGTGTATATTATATACATGTATATACTTACATTTTCTAACTGTTAATCCTATATTATACCAAAAGGAAATCCTTAAAGTCCTCCAAGTAGGAACTGTACAGACCATGTAACAGTCTGAAACTACCATGTGGCAAACTAGATATTATTAATATTTTAAACAACTACAAAATTAACCACTTGGATTCTCTCTTAAAATAAATGTTTGGCCAATGATTAAATCAAGATGACAATTACAGATTATAATTATAACTACTTTTTAGAAAGTAAAAGTGAGAAAAATAAATGGTTCATAAAAGTTTTTCCAGATGTCTAAAGCTATGTTTGAGGCAGCAATGGTAAGTTCAGTCTTAAATGCTTTGATATTTTTTTAAAAACAAAAATAAATTAGGGGAATTCAAGATGGTGGTGTGAGAGGTGAGACAGAGAACTCCTCCCAAAACCAAAAATAGTATGAAAATGTAGTTAATTAATACATCTAATCCTAAAACAGCAACAGGAAAAAAGGCTGAACCAGACTGCATACAGATACCATGAACAGAGTAGACCTCATGAAACAGGGTAATGTATGAAAGCCTTGATCCAGCGGGACCCAAGCCCTTTACCCACCCCAGCTTACCGGTGGGAGGAAGAGAAACGGAGTGGAGAGGGGGTGGAAGCCTGGCACTACTGAACACTTAGCCCTGGAGATCTGCTTTGTGAGCAGAAACCTACTCTATGTGGTGCTCAGAAGGTTGGGGAGCTGGGACAGGTGGACTGCCTGAGAGACTGACATTTTGGCCATTTGTGGAGGACGGGATCCACATCTGGCCACTCTGTGACAGAGGAAAGACAGGCAGACTGAGAGGCTTCCTAGCAACGAGAGGGCTGCTGAAGGCACGGGGTTTGCACGGAGCTTGCTGCACGGGAGAATGGAGAGCTGGACAAGGTTGTCTGAGGGTGCTCTGCCCAGCAGGTTGGGAACTTTAAGGAGCTTCAGGTGCTCCATCCCCCTGGCTGGCTGCTCAGCTCAGAGGCCACCCACTGTGACATGCAGCCTACTGAGTCTTCCTCCTGGCCTGACAGAATCAGCTCGCAAACTGGCAGTCACTGCACTGGCATCAGGCCAGCCAGAGGGAGGCCCCGCCTGCATCAGCTAGAGACGCAAACCACAGAGGCTTACACCTGTGTGCTCGGCCCACTCTCTGTGATACTGGAGACAGGCACCAAAGACAAGAATCAAGAAATAGATCTTTCCTCCCCACAGGCACCCAGCTCCATTCCCCAGTGACAACCAACCTCACTCTAGGGGCTGAGCAGCACCAGAGACTGGAGCTTCTGGGCAGTAGAGGGTACCGTATAGAAATATGAAACGTCAGAAGAACCTGGCTCAGACCAAAATCTCACAAAGCTCAGAAAAAGGGCAAAATGAAACTGAAATCACCAGTCTTCCTGAAAGAGAGGTCAAAATAAAAATCATAAACGTGCTTATGGAGGTACAGAAAAATATTCAAGAACTCAAGAATGAATTTAAGATGGAAATTCAATCATTAAGAAATTCCATGTCTGAAATGAAACATACAATGGAGGGATTTAAAAGCAGATTATATGTAGTAGAAGAGACAGTAAATGGAATACAAATCAGAGAAGAGGAATACAAAGAGGCTGAGGCACAGAGAGAAAAAATAATCTCTAAGAATGAAAGAATATTGAGAGAACTGTGTGACCAATCCAAATGCAACAATATTCACATTATAGGTGTACCAGAAGAAGAAGAGAGAAAAAGGGATAGAAGGTGTCATTAAGGAAGTAATTGCTGAAAACTTCCCCAATCTGGGGAAGGAGATAGTCTCTAAGGCCATGGAGGTGCACAGATCTCCCAACACAAGGGACCCAAGGAAGACAACATCAAGACATATAATAATTAAAATTGCAAAGACCAAAGATAAAGACAGACTCTTAAAAGCATCTAGAGAGAGAAAAAACATCACATATAAAGGAAAACCCATCAGGCTATCATCAGACCTCTCAACAGAAACCTTACAGGCCAGAAGGGAGAGGCATGATATATTTAATGCAATGAAGCAAAAGGGCCTTGAACCAAGAATACTCTACCCAGCAAGGTTATCATTTAAATTTGAAGGAGGGATTAAACAATTTTCAGATAAGCAAAAGCTGAGAGAATTTACCTCCCACAAACCACCTCTACAGTGTATTTTGGAGGGACTCCTATAGATGGGAGTATTCCTAAGGCGAAATAGATGTCACCCAAGGGAAGACAAAGAGTACAGAATGTGATTCATAACATACAAAGAATGGAGAGGGAAGAAAAAGAAAAAGGAGGAAAATAAAAGAGAACCTTTAGGTTGTGTTTGTAATATTACAGGAAGTGAGTTAAATTAGACTGTTAGATAGTAAGGGACTTACCCTTGAACCTTTGTAACCATGAACCTAAAGCCTGCAATGGCAATAAGTACATACCTATTGATAATCACCCTAAATGTAAATGGTCTGAATGCACCAATCAAAAGACATAGAGTCACTTAATGGATAATAAAACAAAACCCATCTATATGCTGCCTAAAAGAGACTCACTTCAAACCCAAAGACATACACCGACTGAAAGTAAATGGATGGAAAAATATATTTCATGCAACTAATAAGGAGAAAAAAGAAGGAGTTGCATCAGACAAAATAGATTTCAAAACAAAGAAAGTAAACAAGAGACAAAGAAGGACATTACATAATGATAAAAGGGTCAGTCCAATAAGAGGATATAACTATTATAAATATCTATGCACCCCATACAGGATCACCTACATATGTAAAACAAATACTAACAGAATTAAAGGGGGAAATAGATTGCAATACATTCATTTTAATAGACTTCAACACACCACTCACTCCAAAGGACAGATCAACCAGACAGAAAATAAGTAAAGACACAGAGGCACTGAACAATGTATCAGAACAGATGGACCTAATGGACATCTACAGAACATGCCATCCAAAAGCAACAGGATACACATTCTTCTCAAGTGCACATGGAACATTTTCAAGAATAGATCATATATTAGGCCACAAAAAGAATCTCAGTAAATTCAAAAAGATTGAAATTGTACCAACAAGCTTCTCAGATCATAAATTACACAAAGAAAATGAAAAAGCCCACAAACACACGGAGGCTTAATAACATGCTCCTAAATAATCAATGACCCAATAAAAACAGAGATCAGGCAGTATATGGAGAAAAATGACAACAATAATTCAACACTGCAAAATCTGTGGGATGCAGTGAAGGCCGTGCTAAGAGGGAAATATATTGCAATACAGGGCTACCTCAGGAAAGAAGAAAAATCCCAAATGAACAGTCTAAACTCACAAAAAATGAAACTAGAAAAGGAAAAACAAATGAGCCCCAAAGTCAGTAGAAGGAGGGACATAATAAAGATTAAAGCAGAAATAAATAAAATTGAGAAGAATAAAACAATAGAAAGAATCAATGAAAGCTAGAGCTGGTTCTTCCAGAAAATAAACAAAATAGATAAACCCCTAGCCAGACTTATCAAGAAAAAAAGAGAATCTACACACATAGACAGAATCAGAAATGAAAAGGAAAAATCACTATGGACACCACAGAAATACGAAGAATTATGAGAGAATACTATGAAAAATTATATGGTAACAAACTGGATAACCTAGAAGAAACGGACAACTTTCTAGAAAAATACAACCTTCCAAGGCTGACCCAGGAAGAAACAGACATTCTGAATAGACCAATTACCAGCAAAGAAATTGAATTGGTAATCAAAAAACTACCTAAGAACAAAACCGCTGGACCAGATGATTTAACTGCTGAATTTATTAAACATTTAATGAAGATGTAATACACATCCTCCTTAAAGGTTTCCAAAAAGTAGAAGAGTAGGGAACACTCCCAAACCCATTCTATGAGGCCAATATCACTCTTATACCAAAACCAGACCATGACACCACAAAAAAGAAAAGTACAGACCAATATCCCTGATGAACATAGATGCAAAAATACTCAACAATATTAGCAAACTGAATTCAAAAATACATCAAAAAGATCATTCATCAGGATCAAGTGAGATTCATCCCAGGGATGCCAGAATGGTACAGCATTCTAAAATTCATCAATGTCAGCCACTACATCAACAAAAAAGACAAAAACCACATGATGATCTCCATAGATTCTGAAAAAGCACTCTACAAAATTCAACATCCATTTATGATAAAAACTCTCAACGAAATGGGTATAGACGGCAAGTACCTCAACATAATAAAGGTCATATATGACAAATCCACAGCCAACATTATACTTAACAGTGAGAAGCTGAAAGCTTTTCCTTTAAGATCAGGGAACAAGACAAGGATTCCCACTCTCCCCACTGTTATTCAACATAGTACTGGAGGTCCTAGCCACGGCAATCAGACAACACAAAGAAATAAAAGGCATCCAGATTGGTAAGGAAGAAGTTCAACTGTCCCTATTTGCAGATGACATGATATTGTACATAAAAAACCCTAAAGAATCCACTCCAAAACTACTAGATCTAATATCTGAATTCAGCAAGGTTGCAGGATACAAAATTAATACACAGAAATCTGTTGCATTCCTATACACTAATGATGAACTAGCAGAAAGAGAAATGAGGAAAACAATTCCATTCACAATTGCATCAAAAAGAATAAAATACCTAGGAATAAACCTAACCAAGGAAATGGAAGACTTATACTCTGAAAACAACAAGACACTCATGAGAGAAATTACAGAAGATACCAATAAATGGAAATACATCTCGTGCTCATGGATAGGAAGAATTAATATTGTCAAAATGACCATCCTGCCTAAAGCAATCTACAGATTTAATGAAATCCCTATCAAAATACCAACAGCATTCTTCAATGAACTAGAGCAAATAGTTCTAAAATTCATATGGAACCACAAAAGACCCCAAATAGCCAAAGCAATCCTGAGAAGGAAGAATGAAGCACAGGAGATCTCACTTCCCAACTTCAAGCTCTACTAGAAAGCCACAGTACTCAAGACAATTTGGTACTGGCACAAAAACAGACCCATAGACCAATGGAACAGACTAGAGAGCCCAGATATAACCCGAGCAATATGGTCAATTAATATACGATAAAGGAGCCATGGATACACAATGGGGAAATGACAGCCTCTTCAATAGCCGGTGTTGGCAAAACTGGACACCTACATGTAAGAGAATGAAACTGGATTATTGTTTAACCCCATACACAAAACTAAACTCAAAATGGATCAAATACCTGAATGTAAGTCATGAAACCATAAAAACTCTTACAAAAAAACATAGGCAGAAATCTCTTAGTCATAAACATGAGCAACTTCTTTATGAACATATCTCCCCGGGCAAGGGAAACAAAAGCAAAATGAACAAGTGGGACTATATCAAACTAAAAACCTTCTGTACAGCAAAGGACACAAAAATACATCCTACAGTATGGGACAATATATTCATAAATGACATCTGATAAGGGGTTGACATACAAATTATATAAAGAGCTCACTCACCTCAACAAACAAAAAGCAAATAAGCCAATTAAAAAATGGGCAGAGGAGCTGAACAGAAACTTCTCCAAAGAAGAAATTCAGATGGCCAACAGGGAAAGGAAAAGATTCTCCACATCCTTAATCATCAGAGAAATGCAAATTAAAACCACAATGAGATATCACCTCACAGCAGTTAGGATGGCTAATTTCCAAAAGACAAACAACAACAAATGTTGGCAAGGATGTGGAGAAAGAGGAACCCTCCTACACTGCTGATGAAAATGTAAACTAGTTCAACCATTGTGGAAAGCAGTATGGAGGTTCCTCAAAAAACTCAAAATAGAAATACCATTTGACCCAGGAATCCCACTCCTAGGAATTTACCCTAAGAATGCAGCAGCCCAGTTTCAAAAAGACAGATGCACTCCTATGTTTATCGCAGCACTATTTACAGTAGCCAAGAAATGGAAGCAACCTAAGTGTCCATCAGTAGATGAATGGAGTAAGAAGATGTGGTACATATACACAATGGAATATTATTCAGCCATAAGAAGAAAACAAATCCTACCATTTGCAACAACATGGATGGAACTGGAGGGTATTATGCTCAGTGAAATAAGCCAAGCCGAAAAAGACAAGTATCAAATGATTTCACTCATCTGTGGAGTATAAGAACAAAGAAAAAACTGAAGGAACAAAACAGCAGCAGACTCACAGAACCCAAGAATGGACTAACAGTTACCAAAGGGAAAGGGATTGGGGAGTATGGGTAGGCATAAAGGGGAAAAATAGTCATTATGATTAGCATGTATAATGTAGGGGGTGTGGAACTCAAGGAATGCAGTGTAACACAGAGAAGACAAATAGTGATTCTATAGCATCTTACTACACTGATGGACAGTGACTGTAATGGGGTATGTAGTGGGGACTTGATAAGGGGGTAGTCTAGTAACCATAATGTTGTTCATGTAATTGTACATTAATGATAGATAAATAAATAAATATTTAAAATTAATTATGTTTGCAATTCAATTTGGCAAGGCCAGTAGAAAAGAAACCTAAAAAATTGGAGGAAGAAGTATTAAGAATAAAAGCAGTAATGAAATAATTAGTAAAGTCAAAAGAAAATAATGCTAGTAAATAAATGTAAGTACTTATTCCTTGAAAGGATAAAAAACAACACAATAATATAGACAGACCTCTGACAAATGTAATTATGACTAAAATAATACTAAGATAAACAAGAAATCCAATTAGATAGAAATTTTTTCAATGAGGGGGTACTTTATACCATTTTATACCAATATGTATTTTTAAATTACAGTTATAAATAGTAAACCTGGGAAATTGCAATTACAAAAATTTATTTATGACAATAAAACCCTAACAGATGCTGAAGTATTGGAGGAATTGGAAAGATTATCAATTCACAGTTTGAGGTCAGACAGTGATTGCGAGTTTTTTTCAAACTTCTAAGGAGTCCTTCTGGGTGTGATTTGGCTTTTCCAAGTACTCACATTGCCATTTGATCTTGGCCAATCTGCTTAACCTTTCTGAGTGAATGGATGAATCAGTGAATGAGTGCTCATTTTAGGGTATAAAATAGCCTCTCAGAAGTTACAGACTAAAGTTAGGTAATAAATGTAAAGTTTTTAGCATAGGACTATTTAATAGAGAGCATTCAACTTAACAGTAGGTGTTATTATTATCAAATGTCATAAAAATCACAATATCAATGAGTAAACTTTTGATATTTGTATATTTTTTTCCAGGTTATCCCGATTCAGAAAATTTTTCCTGGACAGACTATCTGGAAGTTACTTAAACTTACGCAGTTCCTGCTGAAGTTTTTAAAATGGTAAGTTTGTATTTGTATACACTCTTAACTTTATTCATTGTCCATATTGACTTCATTTGGCCATTTAAATTATTCTACTTTTTTCTTTTTACATTCAAGTGTTATATTCATAACCAGTTTACCTTGCTTTTAGTTAAAAAAGCAAAACAGGGGACTCATTTACTATTGTTCCTATACACAAATGCAGATGGTGACTTCCTTCTTTGAAGAACACAGTAGCCTCCTACCCCACCAGTCCCCCTGGGCTCCTGAAAGCTCCTTGTCAGCCTCTTATGAATGAGTCCTTCAATTCTGGTTCTGCTGGTCCAATCAGAACTTTCACCATCTCAGGGACTGTTTGAATGTTAACAATGAATAAAATAAGTGAATTGTATGTAGCCTGTGTGTGTAATAGTTCTATCCATTTTGAGGGAAACATTGCTTTTAGCATTTGTTAGTATATCACTTTTTAAAGTTCCAATTGTGCTTATATATTTATTGCAGGGTTGAACCAAGTATAAATTCTTTTGTGAAAAAAACCTGTATTCAGATATGTAAATATTCTAAATGAGTGGTTTCTGACTGTTCCCTGTCAACTCTAACTTTGTATTCCAGGCTCCCTGACTATCCTTAATCAGAATTTCATACAGTGGGCTTCAACATACAATTTCATTTATCAGGAGTTTTCTAGGAATCAAAAGGGATTTTAGAGTAAATGCTATTTCATTTTTAAAAAAAATTTATTACAATAGGCTGAATTTAGAGGAGGAAGTATAATCAAATTAAGAAAACCAGAAGTTTTGGAGTGATAAAAAAAGGTTTTAAGAATTGAAAACACTCAATAAGCAAAATATCAGCTGCTTTTATTCTCTTTCTCTTTTGCTTTCTGTCAAATCTCATTTTATTTTTCCAAGAAAATAGAATCTTGAAAAGATTTAGTTAAAAAGGCTAGGGTTATTATGGGTTCACCTCAAACTATGTATCTTTGGCACCTGTAATCTGAAACAATTGCCTTCATTATAAGGGCAGTGACTTTGGGGAGAATAGAAAGATTTTCAAGGATCAGAGACCTAATTACAGTTAGTATAACTCCTTACTTAGTAGATGCAGTAGTGAATTTTAGAAAGAAAATATGCTTCCACAAAAGCTGGAAACAAACCAGATACTGAAGAAAGATTTAACTGTTTATTATTCATGTAAGTAAGGGTTTTATTTGCCTATTGCCTTTTCTAAATTTGAAGAATTCAGTACACTTTGATTTCAAGAGTCGATTGAACACTTTTATGTATAATAGCTTTCAAAGGGAAACTTTCCACCAACCTTTAAACACTATCATAGTTGTCTTTTGACTCTGATTTTTGATAGTTAAATTTCAGTGATTTGGTTAAGTCCCAGTATATATTTTCCAACTTCATCTTCTTTAATATTTCCTGAGTGTCCATCATTATAAACCCCTCATTCCTAGCACTTCAAGACTTGGAAGAAACCCTAAATTAATATAGTTTAACATGTTACAGATGAAGTAGCAAAAGCACAGGTTATGGCTTTACGTTATATTGTGGTATGATTTAATAATGGTTTAACCTATTTTAACTTTAACCTAAAGATATGTTTTAAACCTATTTTAAAACTTAGATTTGTAAAGGATCATGTTTATCCTTTCTAATCATTTATTAAATAATTTTGCCTTCTGGGTCATATACTCCATAACTGGGCAGTGAGAATATTCAACAATTTCTTAATTTGTAAGGTTGATTTCACAAAAAAAGAAAAAAACATCTAAACCAACAGATAAACTATAATCAGATCTTTTTTTGAAACTTGATGTGATCATTAATGAATTTATGATTTAATCTGCCTCTGTCTTCTTACCTGTCTTGACAAAATATTCATTTCCCCTCTCACAGGTTTTTTGAAACTGGATAAAGTAATATGCATAAACTCTTGAAACTAAATTCAAGTGTATTAAGGATCTGAATGTACCATGAGGACAGTAACATTTTAGAAAAAATTTAGTAGCGTATCTGAGTTGTTTTTGCATGACTTGCTGTACTTGTAACGTTACAGAGATTGCCTCATGGTTTTCTGCCGAATATGAAACTTGAAGTTGTGGATAAACGAAACCCCAGGTTAATTCGTGTTGCTACAATTAAAGATGCTGATGACCAAAGAATAAAGGTACATGTTTTAGATTAGTACGTTGTTATGCTGGCATTTTCACTGATGCTTCCTGAGAGGGTGGCTACAGAGACTGATTTTTTGGCTCAGCAGAAGAATAAAACCTTTAACTGACTTCATTTCTAGTCACATGTCTTTGGGTAGAGAGCTTTCTAACTGATGTATATGTGAAATGGGAAATCTACGGGTTAGACATGACTGATTTTGAGAGGGATTCTCATAAATTCCTGTTTGGATTTGCTGTTAAGACTTGATAATTTCTTAAATCTTCTTTTGGTTGGTATTATCATATTTTTCTGGAAATTGTTGTCATTGAACACCTTAAATATTAACAATTAAGTCTTTGTTTCCTACTATTATTTGTCAGATTAAAAGAAAATAGAAATAAAAACACTCAGTGACTGTAACTAAAAACAAAAGGTTGGATTTTGAAGTAAAGGTTTGACTAACAGATTTCTATACAGACGTTGTGATGTCTGTTTTTTTAAAAATATACACACCTTCAAAATGAAATTTTCCTAAAATGCAAGGTTTTCATTTTTCTTATACAGAGAACTGAAAGATGTGGGATTCAATAAATCTTCTATAGCATATAATAGTTCAGAAATTATTTTCCACCCAAGCACACTTTATTTTCATAATAATAAAAAGATTGAAGTCAACTAATTTTAATAGGCACTATTAAGCAAGATGTGTTTAAGTTCAGAACATCGTTTGATATAGTTTAAAGAAATCTTATTTACTATATGCCTAATTTGAGAAAAAATATCTAATTCATCTCATTGAGAATAATCAGGACATATATTTTAGTAAAATGTAAAATGAGTATTTGGATTGGTCATAGATTATCAAGTCTAGATTGACAATATTGTTTATTCTTCTGACAATGAAAACAATAACTGCTGAACACTAATCAGAAATAATACATTGTAGGTATTTTCTGCCATATACTTTGTTGTCAATGTTTTATTTTAAATTTAATTTTAAGTATATTGCTTAAATTTTTGTTTATTTGTGGCTTTTTATTGTTTACTTTTATGGCACTCTGAGAATGACTTTTGAGTATCATAATTAGTTCATAAATTCAGTAATATTTTGTCATTGAAAGTGACCAGGACTTTTCTCTGAATTCTTGTTTAACTTTCATTATAAAGCTATTGCATTTATACGAAAAGCTAAATCTTAATAGTATATCAAAGCTTATTTATAATTTTAATATTATTTTATTGTGATTCTAATATACATACTGTAGTATCCAGGTGAACACATTTGCCAGGTTATTATATGATTGCATTAGATTAGCACCTTACCTTATAGTATCATTTGAAAAACTTTAGCTCCAAAGGTGAATTTGGTATATTTCTTATTTACCATCTCAGCATTAATCTTTTTAAATCCCCAAGAATTTAGCTGATCCTTCCAAAGAAATATTTCATGTACATTCTCATTGTTTTTTCTTTCATGATAATTGCCTTGTCCTTTATTAGAGGAAAGAGTTGAAAAGTATCAGGTACTTCTGGCAGGGTTAGAGGAAACAAGTGTTACTACCTTTGTGCTTGTGGACATAATGGAAATCCCTTTAGAATTTTAGAGCTAAGTTAAGATATATTTATGCAAGTAACACTCTCTACTCTGAAAAATAAGGCTTTATAAAATGTGAAATGAATTGCTTCCACATACCATTCAGTATGTCAGTCTTGGAATGGACATAAATGTCTTTGGGCTTGTGGAATGCTTTTGGTCTCAGAAATAGCCTCAGACTTCTTGCAACCCATTCCTGGGATGGACCCTCCATTCTGCACCCTTCCCTAGTCAGTCCTACAGTTGGATAAATGCCTGTCCTGCCCCATGACATAGAGGGGAAAAGATTGTCTGTAGGCTGACAATTTTCTGAACAGAAACAAGATTCAGAAGTATGGCTTAAAAATTCCATTCATCAAGGAAGAAAAGGAATTGGTCTTCAAAAAAAGACACTGAAAATGAGTATCAGGTGTTTTTCTCTGAATTTTTGTTTAAGGAGGTTGAAGGTAGTGAATGGGGTCATCTTTTTCAGCTGAGAAAGCAATTGATAAATTGATGCTTTCCTGATCTCCTCTTCATCCAGTATATTCCTGTATTCCTTTATTAATGTGCTGATCATATTGTTCTATAATTTTTCTCTTTCCCAGTTAGTGTCCTTCAAACATTATTTTTATTGCTGGCATTAGCACATAGTAGATTCTTAATATATGTGTGCCTGCGTGAGGGAGTGAGTGGAGGGATGAATGGCATTGCATGTACTTTGGCATCCTGTTATTTGCGTGAAATGATTGTGTCAGTCCAAAAGTACTCTTCCTTTACTCTTCATTCCTCTTCTAATTACTCTTCCATTGAAAATCAAATTCAGCATCATGTACTGTCAAGTCCCATAGGATAAACTGATCTGGGTTTGGATTCCAGCTCTGACTCTTATTTAACTGTGTTATTAACTTGGTTATGGAACTTATTTGAACTTGCCTTATCTGTAAAGTGATGTGGTTAATGATGCCTACCTCATGGGTTTGTTGTGAACATTCAGTGAGTAATGTATGTTAACTCACTGACCAGTGCCTGGCTCTTTCTATCACTCACTAGTTGTTAGTCATTAGTCAGTGCAAATTCCCTGTGCCGCTCTCCCGAGATGCCTTCATTTTCTGTTAGTGAATGTGAAAGTAACTGCAATCAGTAGATGGACATGGAACAAGCCCACAGTCCTTGTGAACAAAACATGGGTTTGACTGGCATTCCCCAGAGGAATGCTAAGGTGAGCATTTGTGGTTGTACTGCATGCCTGTGTTGGAATGTTGAGAGTCAGCCTGTCGAATAAGAACAATATTAGTAATGCTAGTAATGACCATGATGGCACTTAGTTTTTGTCAGACACTTTTCTAAGGCCTTTATATGCATTAGTGTATCCTCACAACAACCATGTGACATAAGGTTATACCCATTTCAGAGATGAGGAAACTGAGGCCTGGAGAGGTTAAGTAATACCAAGGTCATGAGGTGGTATATGGGGTAACCAGGTTTTATACCCCAGATTTCACAGAGGTTTTCAACTTGAGAGCTTAAAGTTTTCCTACTCCTTCTACTCTTATGTTCTACTAGTTGTTAGAAACATCCCACTTCATAGTGGGAGAGTAGTGGTCTGGGATGGGAAGTGGGGCTCACCTGTAACCCCACACTGCTTTGCCTTTTGTGCTGAGCCTGTGTTGCCTACCCTGCCTGGAGGTTTGTGTGTAGTGCTGGCATTCCCTGGCACAGCATGGCAGATCCTGTGAAGACTGACTTTTTTCCTATCACTCCCCAGAAAGGTAGTTGCCTTTATGTGCTTGATTAATTCTATTTTTAAAACAGCTTTCTTGAGATATAATTCACACACCATAAAATTAATTGGTTTTGAATATATTCCCAGAATTGTGCAACCATCACCACTAAGTTTAGAACATTTTCATCCCCCACAGAAGAAAGCTTATACCCATTAGCAATCACTCTTCATTCCACCTCTCCCTCAACACCTGTGATTCACTGATCTATTTTGTGCCTCTGTGGATTTACCTGTTCTGAACATTTCTTATACAAGGAATCATATATAAAATCATATAATATGTGAACTTTTCTATCTGGTTTCTGTCACTTAGCATGATGTTTACAAGGTTCCTCCATGTTGTAGCATGTGTCAGTGCTCATTCCATTTATTTCTGAACCATAATCCATTGTATGGGTGTACTGCATTTTGTTTACTCATTCATCCTTGATAGACACTTGAGTTGTTTTCAGGCTATCTTGAATAATGCTGCTGTCTCGCCTGTGGGAGATTGCCCCTGGGCAAGTTAATTCTGGATTCGGTGAGACCAAGTAACAACAATGGAACCTTAGGGGTAAAAAAAGGGTTCATACCAAGCTTTACCATCACAGCAGAAGGTTGAGTGCTGGAATCATGTCTGCCTCTGGGGCAATCTGCATGCAGCAAGCCCATCTCCATCTCTGTCTCTGGGGAGACCACTGGGCAGAGCTCTTTATACAGCAGCACCAACAATAATGGCTCATTGCCAACAGGTGTGTGAGCATTAGCCTAGCAATACGTCAATTACATCATCAAGTAGTTTAGGGTCAGATGAGAATCCTGGCCATAGAAACTTCCAGTTTCCCTACAGCTGCTAGGAACATCTGTGTATCTTTTTGTATGGACAGATGTTCTCATTTTTCTTGAGTATGTATCTAAGAGGAGAATTGCTGGGTCATATGGTAACTCTTTGTTTAGCATTACCAGACTATTTTCCAAATTGGCAGTACCATTTTACATTTCCACCAGTGGTATATGAAGGTCCCAATTTCTCCACATCCTTACTAACATTTGCTGTTGTCTTTATTTACTTCTTTTTAAATTTAAATTTAATTAATTAATTTATTTATTTAAAATTTATTAATTTAATTAATTTTTATTAATTTTTAACTTTTAGCTACCCTTATATGTTTAGATCCAAAGACTCTGAATTATGAGTTTCATGTGACCACTGGTAATACCTGGTCTAACAGCAGTGTGAGTCAGTGAGCACTGCTGAGCGGTTGCAGTAGTAGAAGCAGTAATAATAGTGGCTGTGGTAGTGTCAGTCTCAGAAGTTACCGAGGTAGTAAGAGCAAGAAGACCCAGTTATGGAATGTGGACTTTGTTCCAGATATTTAGCTAATTATGTCATACATTACATATTTATCTTAACAACTTTTTAAATTTATTTTTTATTGAGATATAATTGACATGTGACATTATATAGTTTCAGGTATACAGCATAATGGTTTGATACTTTTATATATTGCAAAAATGATCACAATAGTTTACACAACAACTCTTATAGGTAGGTATTACTCCTCTTTACAGCTGGCATAGAGAATTTAAGTACTTAGACCAAGATTTCACAACTAGCAGTGAAGAACTGGATTTAAGCTCAGATGTTTCTAACTCCAAAGCCAATGCGCTCTCATTGTAGCAGTTACCCTGTAGCTGTGCTAAACTGTTGGAATTAGAGTCTGTAAATAATCAGCGCTGCAGCTGGGGCAGTGGTGGCCTGACTCAAGATATTCTACCTTCTTGTTCTCATAAATCCACTGGTACTAGTCAGTCCAGATATTCAGATTTCATTCTGAAAATAGTAATTTCGTTGTGTATGGTTTGTTGGTAGGTGAGTTGTGAGGTTTTCCTCACCATGGCAGTTTTAAGATGTTTTCCCCTTATGTTGATTACTGTGTTTATTAATTACTATGGTTACTCTCTAATAAATATTTATGATGTACTCAATGTGTATCTTGTTCAATTTATAGCCAGCTATTATGTTTAATAATTATTCTTTTGGTTGGTGGCACAGTGTACTCTGGTATATATGAAAACCCATTACTGTCATCTTATCAGGAAATGCACATTAAATTACAATAGACAGATGGATGCTTTTAGGAAGTTTAGCCTTTATTTGGAAAAAAATGTATTATAAGGGAGTACTTAAAACAGAATAGTATTTGATAACTATTTGTCCTGTGGGAACTGCAGCTAAGCTGCGAAATGAATTATAAATTAATTCCAAATAGATGCTTTAGGAAGTTCTAATGAATCATTAATGAATTGAGTCTCTTCAACAAGTCTTTTCATATTTAATGCATTAACTGGATGTATTTGTGGCATTTCTAAATGAAATATGAGCATCATGACCGAGAGAAATTGTTATGGTAAGTTGTCTACTTGTATGACTAGAAACTATTTTGAATTTTAGGTTAGATCAGTAAGTTCAAAGCTTTAGTTTGAAGGAATCTGCCATGGACTAGTGCAAAGCAAAAGTCCAAATATAAGTCAGTGCATTTTTATTTTAATTAAGGGTTGCCTGTGCTTCCAGAAAGTTGCTTGACCCCTATGAGTCCTAGTTTAATTATCTGTCAAAAAGGGATCAGAATCTGGAATACATCATCTCACTTGCCAATATTTCTAGCTGGGATGCATTTTAAAAGTGGTTTTGAAACAGGATAGAACAAGGTACTAACATTAAAAATGTCTTCTGAGCTATACTTCTAATTAATGGCCAAAACAGTGCCACAGATATTGATGACTGTCTTCATTTGAGGAGGAGACCGGGATGTTTTCAAAGATAAAATGACCAATTCATGAAAAGATAATTTTTAGAGTAGGTGAAACTATAAATTAATGTCAAACATGATTTTCAGAAAATTTGAAGCAGGTAGAATGCTTTACCTGGTATGGGGAGCTAGTATAATTACAGTAACAAATAGCAGTGATGGTCACTGATACTCAACTCAAATGTGGTATCTACATGTTTTGTGTTTTCTTACTCTCTCAATCCACACAGCAACCCTGGAAAGAAGAAGACACAGATGAGGAAAAAAGTGCAGACAGTTTAAGCAACTTGCCTCAGGTCACGCAGCTCTTCCATGGTAGGGCTAGGCGGGAAAGGGGCTCTCTTCTGCAGCCTGAGCTCTTAACACACAGGGCAGCATCTTTTTCCCAGCAAAGGCTTAGGATATTTCAGCCTTTGTGGACTATGTGGTTTCTGCAGCAGCTGTTTGGCTCTGTGGTTTAGTGCAATAGCAGCCACAAACAACATGTAAGCAGATGAGTGTAGCTGTATTCCTATGAAACTTGTATTTGTGGACACTGGAATTTGAATTCCATATAACTTTCACACCATGACATATTCTTCTTTTTATTTTTTTTCAGCCATTTAATTATTTTTTTCATTTACACAAAACCATTTTAGCTTGTGGGATGCACAAAAACAGGCCTATTTGGCCTGTAGGCTTTAATTTGCCAACTCCTGCTTTAATGGATACTCTATACTGATAGATTATGAAATGAACTTAGTAAGGTGCTACCTTTAGTGTAAGTTTTGTATTCATGCCTTATTTTCAAATATTTGATTTTTGACCCAAACTACATTTATATATAATTTTTAATCTAGTTTTAGAAATTCAGTGAGAAGAGGTAGGTGATATGAGATGTACCATGTAATCAACAGCTTCTGGACTTCATAGCTGTCTTACCAATGGGTTTCTGCCCTGGGCAAATTCTCTATGGATTCATTGAGAACGAAGAATGACAATGGAAAATTCTTGGGGCAAAAGGGTTTATTACCTGGCTTGTTCTCCCGGCAATAGGTTGAGTACTAGAATTACATCTGCATCCAACAGACTACAGGTCTGTAGCCCTCCTTCATCTCTGCCTCCACCCATAACACTGAGCAGAGCTCTTTATATAATGACTCAGTCAATAATAGCTTATTGCCTAGGGTGTGGAAGCTGGAAACATTAGCCTAGCAGTAAGCCAGTTACATCATCAGGTAGTTTAGGTTCAGGTGAGGATCCTTCACTTCATCCACACTCCATCCCTCCAGGATTCTCACCTTACAATCTACACACTCTCAATCTTCTTCAGTGGTCCCTGTGCGAGAAAGCTGGAGCATTGTAACCAGATTCCACAGCAACAAAGAGGATAACAACAACATAGAGATAATAACAAAATTAAGATACAACAAAATTTTGACACAGGTAACAAAAATTATAATAATCTTCAAGCCTGAGGAGGTTATTTCATCTATATTCAAAACCAATTCTACTCAGATGAGTTCATGACTCAAATTTAGTAGTGGTATGGATAGGGAACTCCATGTACCCCAGCAAGTAGCAGCTTTTTTGCTAGGGTGTGTGCCCAATTCACAAAGACCTTAAGGGCAATAAGACACATGTTTGAATGACACTAACATAGGCACATATTGTCCATCAGGTGGGATACATGCAAGAGAGTGTAATAGGACTGTAGCAGAAAGGGGGTCCCATCCAGGTCTAGTACCCCCACAGGGAGAGGGGGTAACTGAGGGGTCTACATATAGTGCTACTGGAGGTGCATGCACCAGCCATAATGATAAAACAAAACTCCCCAGTAAGATGCTCCTACCTCTGGCCATCAGGATATACTACTCTGATCATTAGGGGTCACTCTGCTGTTACTCCAGGAATACAGGAGGCCAGCTTCCAGGGCTTGTCCCCAAGGTGCCAGGAGGGCCAGTCATTGTTGGGCCAGGTGTTAAAATGTCCAAGGCCACATCCACTCAATGGAGTCTCCAGGGTTTAGTGCAGTTGGTGTGGGCAACAAGATATTATTCTGGTGGCCAAAGCTCAGCTTCAAAGACTCTTCCTTTGTTTGTACTTGCAGTTGTATAGGGGAGGTAGCAATATGCATTAGCATGTCTAGGGGGCTCAGGGCTCTCTTTCAGGGTTTCTTGTTCAAACACTGAAGCACTGTCCATAAGCGGACTGACAATCCCCCTGCACACTATTAGTGTCTGACTTCAGTCCAGATTTTAAAAAACCATTGTACCTCTCTATCATACCTGCCATGGTAGGATTGTATAGCATATGAAACTTCCATTTGATTCCCAACCGTTGCACCCATTCTGGTATTACATATCCAGTAAAGTGGATGCCTTGATCACTCTCAATTACCTGTGGTTGGCCATAAACTGCAAAGAGATGCTCCAGGCCTCTTTTGGTCATCTATTGGTCTATATGTATAGGAAAAACAGTCAGAAGTCCACACAAGTCATGGCATATTGGTACCCTTCTGACAAGGGCAGAGGCCCAATATAGTCTATCTGCTACCTGACAAGGGATATCAGCCCCTTAGCTATTGTCCCATGTAGCTGTAGGGACTCAGTGTAAGTCCCTCCTAGAACATATGATGCACTCCTGCCGGGCTCTGCTGACTTCTTCAAAGGTCACAGACAAGCACCACCAATGGGCTACACCCCACATTGTCTTTTGCCCTGCATGCAACAAACACTGATGTAACCAATGGGCTACATCAGAGGCAGGCTTTCTTTAGCCAAGATACCTGGGCCAATTCATCTGCTTCATCATTTCCTGGGGATGCCAGTGGCAAATGACCTCACACATGATATACTCTAACTGTATTAGTCTGACCACACGCCCATAAGTCTTGCCACAATTCTTGCCCCCAAAGAGGTCTATGACCAACCAACTATTTGGCATGGTACCATGTTGGTAGCCACAGGGTCAAGCCCTAATAGACAGCCCATCTGTCAGTGCAGACAACTATAGGGGAGGGCTCCTGGCTGATCACAAGCCACACTGCCTGCAATTCTGCCCATTGGCTGCTCTTCCCCTCACCATCTTCCACCCATATTGCCTCAGTCTTAGGATGGAAAGCTACTGTCCTCCATTTGGGGGGCTTCACATGGCTGGAGCTGTCTCTGTACCATGAATCTTCAGGTATAGGCACTCTTACTGTCAAAAAGAACTCTGTCACTAATGGTTCTAAAGTAAATTCTTCCTGCTTTTCACTAGTATATGTCACTGGCCCCAATAAGTCTTGGAGTTCTTCACTCAAGGGGCTACTAGAGAGGGCACTACACTACTGTAGGTAAGCAGCCCACTTGGCCAGTGTAGGCATTTGTGCCACACCACTCCTTCGCCTTTTTGTCCAGTCTGATACCCACCTCATGATGGGATAGGTGGTTATTACCTTTATTGGGTATCATTCCAGTGATGGGTTCTGTAGCCAGCAAGGCATGATACACGGCAGCCAATTGTTTTTCTGTCAAGGTATATTGTTCCTCTCCTCCTTCCCAGGATTGTGAACAGAACTCAATAGGCTGGCGTGTCTGTTCAAGCCACTGCCAGAGGCCCCATCCATGACCGTCTCCAGTCACATGAACATCCAGCTCATAGGGCCTTGATGGGTCTATCACACTCAAGGCCTGCATGGCCTTGACTGCCCGTTTTGCTGTAGTAAAGACAGACGCACATGTCTCATCCCAGTCCCACCTGATACCCTTTCATACCAACCGGTATAAGGGCTTCGAAATTTGTGCCAAGTGTGGGATAAACACTCTCCAGTAGCCTAGAAACCCAGAAACTCCTGTAACAATGCCACAGTTACAGGGGTAGAAAAGGCCTAGACTTTATCTATGACTGCTTCTGGTATAACTTAAGTCTTACCTCACTAGATGACCCCCCCAAGAATTTGACAAACCAGGTCCCTGAACCCTGGTACTGTTCACAGCCCATCCTTTCTCCTGTAAATGTTGCAGCAGTCTAGGTGCTGCACCTTCTAGATCTGAAAGAGAATCAGATGTGAGGATGACATCATCAATATAAGGGTACAGCTGCACTGTTCGCAGTTTCTCCCATGCTGCCAAGTCCTCAGCTACAAGTCCATGACAGATGGTGGGGCTATGGAGGTATCCCTGTGGAAGGACAGTGAAAGTCCATTGCTGTCCTTCCCATGTGAAGGGAAACTGTTCTTGACTCTCCTGCTCAATGTCAATGGAAAATAAGGCAATAGCGAGATCTACCACATAATGGTATGTTCCTAGTTCGTGCCTGAGGATATACATCAGGTCTGCAATAGAGGGGAAGGCAGCATGCATAGAAGGTATGACTTTATTCAATTCTCTGTAATCCATGGTCATATGCCAGGAGCCATCCGGCTTTTTTATTGGCCATACTGGGGAACTGAAAGGACTAAGGGTGGGCTTTATAATACCCACCTTTTCCAGCTCCTGGAGGGTTTCTCCAATTTTTTTATGCCCTCCAGGCAATTTGTTTTGTTTGGTATTAGTCACACTCTGAGGCACACGCAAAGCTATGGGAGGGTGCTTAGCATGACCTTCAGAACTACCTTCAACACATGTTATCTTCAGTCTGAACTCACCTGTAGTAGTCTGCAACCATAGACTCTGCAGGATATCAATCCCCAAAGTATATTCAAGGATGGGAGAGATATATACAGTATGCTCCTTTGGGGGTAGACACCCTATTCCCAAAGGGACTTGGGCTTGTTTCACCCTGATAGCCTTTCCCCCGTATCCATCTATAGTAGTGGAGGTCATGGGAAACCACTCACTTTATGGTCCAGGGTTGCCATAAATCAGCGAACATTCAGCCCCTGTGTCCACCAGAGCCAGGACACATTGTATGTTCACTGGGGACCAATGGATATATATTTCAACATGTGGCCTCTGGTCCCCCCTGGTCGCTCAGGGAAGGTACCTCAACCTTCCCCTCAATCAAACCATGCTCCCTAATCATCTTCCTCTGTGGGTTCAAGTGAGGTTGGCCCACCCTCCAGCAGGAAGTCTTGAAAACATACAGGCTGGACTTGTGGTTCTGTCTCTGGCCTCTGCCTCTGTTCTAAATGGCTGGAACAGCTGCTCTGATTTCAGTTGTTGCCCACAGCTCCAGTAAGATTCTTTTTGACTTCCCATCTAATTTCCTTCAGTCTGATCCTGCCCATATTAAATCAATCCACATCAGGGTCCTTGTAACCTTCATGGGGCCCTTTAAATTCTTCCTCTGAGTAGCAGACCTTACCTCTTTTCGTTATTTATTCCTGAGTAGCCGACCCTATTTCTCTCATTGCTTTAGCCTCTCCTAAGTCTGCTACTGTGTGGGTAACCTCATTTATGGGCTGCACGAAGTGAGGGGCAAGAACGTCCACTAGAGACCCAAAGAGGGATGTGGGAGTCCTTTAAAGCACAACATTTCTCATCTCTACAGTAAAAGGCTCCTCATCTGAGCCATAATTCTCTGGACTATAGATGACATTTTTTATGCCTAGCTCCTGTAACGCCTGTTGGAACTCAGCATACATCTGCCGTCTAGCAGGGGAGGATAGTAAATCACCCTGATTGGGCCACACAGCATGAAGTGCAGCCATAAGCCAATCAAGGAGGGAGTGATTTCCTGGGGTCTGATGTGCATTTTGTAATCTCTGCCTCAAGGCAGGATGTACTGTCAGAGAAGCCAGCTTTCCCATCTCTGATCCAGACAGAACAATTCCATTCACCCCTAAGTCCTACAGATGCAGGAGCCAAGCTTATATTGACTCTGAAGGCTTCTGCCAAAACCGGGACCCCAAATCCACCAGCTCAGCCTGAGTATAGGGGTGGTTGACCCATGACCTGGGGATGGTTCTGCACCTCTCCTGCAGGAACCCTCAGTTGCTGTGTCTTTATTTTCTTTTTTTTTCTTTTTTTTTTTAAGTTGCAAGCATCTCCTAGCATAAGGCTAGTAGTCTTTTATTTATTTATTTTTCTTTACAATTTATTTTGGTATCATTAACCTACAATTACATGTGCAATATTATGGTGATTAAACTACCCCCTTCATCAGGTCCCCCCCACCAACCCCATTACAGTCACTGTCCATCAGCGTAGTGAGATGCTATAGAGTCACTACTTGTCTTCTCTGAGTTGTACAGCCCTCCCCGTGCCCCTGCTACCTTACGTCTGCTAATCATAATACCCCTTTTACCCTCTTATCCCTCCCTTCCCACCCATCTTCCTCAGTCCCTTTCCCTTTGGTAACTGTTAGTCCGTTCTTGGGTTCTGTGAGTCTGCTGATGTTTTGTCCCTTCAGTTTTTTTCTTTGTTCTTATACTCCACATATGAGTGAAATCATTTGATACTTGTCTTTTTCGGCTTGGTTTATTTCACTGAGCATAATACCCTCTAGCTCCATCCATGTTGTTGCAAATGGTAGGATTTGTTTTCTTCTTATGGCTGAATAATATTCCATTGTGTATATGTACCACATCTTCTTAATCCATTCATCTACTGATGGACACTTAGGTTGCTTCCATTTCTTGGCTATTGTAAATAGTGCTGCAATAAACATAGGAGTGCATATGTCTTTTTGAAACTGGGCTGCTGCATTCTTAGGGTAAATTCCTAGGAGTGGGATCCTTGGGTCAAATGGTATTTCTATTTTGAGTTTTTTGAGGAACCTCCATACTGCTTTCCACAATGGTTGAACTAATTTGCATTCCCACCAACAGTGTAGAAGGGTTCCCTTTTCTCCACATCCTCGCCAACATTTGTTGTTGTTTGTCTTTTGGATGTTGGCCATTCTCACTGGTGTGAGGTGATATCTCATTGTGGTTTTAATCTGTATTTCTCTGATGACCAGCGATGTGGAGCATCTTTTCATGTGCCTGTTGGCCATCTGAATTTCTTCTTTAGAGAAGTGTCTATTCATGTCCTCTGCACATTTCTTAATTGGATTATTTGCTTTTTGTTTGTTAAGGTGTGTGAGTTCTTTATATATTTTGGATGTCAACCCCTTATCCGATGCATCATTTATGAATATATTCTCCCATACTGTAGGATGTCTTTTTGTTCTACTGATGGTGTCCTTTGCTGTACAGAAGCTTTTCAGCTTGATATAGTCCCACTTGTTCATTTTTGCTTTTGTTTCCCTTGCCCGGGGGGATATGTTCATGAAGAAGTCACTCATGTTTATGTCCAAGAGATTTTTGCCTGTTTTTTTCTAAGAGTTTTATGGTTTCATGACTTACATTCAGGTCTTTGATCCACCTTGAGTTTACCTTTGTGTAAGGGACGTCTTTATTTTCTTTACAACCACTGAGCATGCTTTCAATAGAGAGGTCAGTGCCCCTGGCACCACCCCTTCATCCTTCCTCAGCCCCTCCATTTCCGGAGCTGATGGAACCTTTCTTTTCACTCCCCTGAGTGCCTCTTCTGCTACATCCTTTACCTTTTCTACAGTGCCTCACAGCAGTGCTAGCTGAGTCTTCAGCAACTCTGTTACCTTCAATGCCTCGCAGCTGATGTCTCACGCTGCCTCTTCCTGTGCGTCCCTCAGGAGTACGTCCTTCTCCTCCATGGCCTTTGCCTCCTTCAGAGCACCTGGCAGCACTGCTGTCTCATTTTGTAAGGAATCTTTTACCTCCTCAACTGAACCTTGCAGCTTACTTTCTCACACTACTCTTCTTGTGGTTTTTGCAGAGGTCTGTCCTTTTCCTCCATTGCCTTTACTTCTTCCATAGTACCTCATAGTGATGCCATTTCAGTCACCAACAAATTTTTTACATCCTCGATGGCACTTCACAGCCATCATTCTTGTGCTGCCTCCTCTCACATCAATGCCATTTCATTCTTCAGTGAATCCGCACCAGTTCACAGCTCGTGTTCTTGTGCTGCCATTTCTTGTGCCTCTTTCAGTAGCATGTTCTCTCATCTGTAGACTTCTTTAAAACTGTGAGAAGCAGCCAGGCCACAGTTCCTGCTGCCTCACAGGCACTCTGTTTATCAAAGGACCTACTTACTATACCAAGGGCCACCCCTACGGGATCAGGTGTCACCTCCACCTGCCTCCAGTCCTGGGGTGGGGCCCAGCCCTCTAGGAAGCAAGCCACCTCAGACCACATACCCACTGGGGGACAGTCGACTGTCTCCCATTCATAGGGGCAGCCTGCTGAAGCACCCCTCCCATAAGGGAAGCCTGTTCTTTTCCTTGGTCTACAATGAATCCTGCTGATGTCACCAATTGCCTTACCAATGGGTTTCAGCCCCAGGCAAGTCCCCTATGTATTTCGTGAGGCCGAGGAATGACAACGGAACATTCTTGGGGTGAAAGGGTTTATTACCTGGCTTGTTCTCTCAGTGATAGGTCAAGTACTAGAATTATGTCTGCATCCAGCAGTCTTCAGGTCTGTAATCCTCCTTTGTCTCTGCCTCCACCCAGAGCACTGAGCAGAGCTCTTTATTTAGTGACTCAGTCAATAGTAGCTTATTGCCTACAGGTGTGTTAGCAGTAGTCTGACAGCAAGCCAGTTACGTCATCAAATAGTTTAGGTTCAGGTGAGGATCCTGGCCATAGAAACCTTCACTTTATCCACAATAGTACTGTTTTTTCTTATTACAGTTGATTACCTTCCATTCATTTGATTTTTAGTGTAAATGTAGTCAAGCCCCCAAAATGATGTGTGATCTTTCACAGGGTCAGCTTCTCTGCCACTAGAATTGCATTCTTCAGGAAGTGTACCTTTACCATTTTTATTAAAATCAGTATATCCAGAACAGAAACCTAAGCCCAACAGTGCAGCAGTGAAGAAAGGCCTTGGTGAGGAGTGGGCTGTCCCACCCCAGAACCACTGCTGGCACTCCTGAGGTAATCCTCACTCTGCCTCCATCTTTCCAGCCTGACCTGAGGATCTAATGAGATCCTGACATCTGATTATTTGACTAGAGGCATCAGCTTAGTCACAAGCCAGATAGAATAGAAATAGAACATTTCACAGTTTTCTATGCAGAACATAGTCTGTATAGAAACTTTTTAGATAAAAGATTATGATGATGAAGCATTAGGTATTCCTAACTCTTATTTTAGGGTTATGCATTTTTTCTCTGAGGGTCAGAGGAATGCTATTGATTGTTCTGCTGCAGAATGCACGTGCCTGAAGATACAAATACTGGACTATATTTGTGTTTCAATGGTTAATGGACTTTTGAGTAAGGCTTTATTTTAGACTAACAATTCTTAAGGTAATAAAAGGCTCTCCATTCTCTATATCCTGCCACTACATTCAGAGCTTTACATTTATTCAGAATATGTGAGCCCCCTCATTTGCTGTGGTAATGAAGCTTCTAATGTCCCAGACCTTCAGCCATAACATGCCATGGACTGTCTTCCTTAAGAGAAAATGGGGGAGTCTGTCAGCTTTGGGGGAGACCTGCATCCTCTGCTGCTGCTCCCTACAGAAGTGTGCTCTTATGACCAGCTGCAGTTTTGACTTTCCAAATGCCCTTCTAATACCAACACTTAGCTAATTATGCTTAACACTATCTCTTTTCCTCACACCCTATTTATAAGGCACTCTATTTTTACCACTGAAAGAAAGCTATCAAAAATAAATAAGGGAACAAAAACACCCTGGAATAAACTAACTTGGCAAGATGGTGAAAACATTTTCCCCCTTGTTCCAAAAGTTGTGTCATTTCTTGTGATACAAGGAAGAATGATGAACTCAGGGAAAGGAGACTCTTCTGTGAGAATGGAATGAGTAGATCCTTACACCAGATTAATTTATTTCCAAAATGTAGTTGTGCTATTTTCCCATTGCTACTGTAACACATTATCACAAATTGGGTGGCTTAAAAAACCACAGATATATTGTACTTCCCTAGGTCAGAAGTGCCACTGGTTTTGTGGGGCTGCATTTCTTTTTGAAGCTCTGAGGGAGAAGCCTTTCCTTTGCCATTTCCAGCTTCTACAAGCTTCTTCTGTTTCTTACCTCATGGTTCATTTTTCCATATCCAAAGCCAGCAGGGTAACATCTTCAAACCTCCTTCTGAGATTCCAGCCTCCCACTAAGGACCATGGTGGTTGGCATGAGCCCACTGGATAACCCAGGACAATCTTCCCCATCTAAGATCCTGAACTGAGTCACACCTGCAAAGTCCCTCTTGCCATATAAGGTGATTTCATCACAGGTTCAGGAGTTAGGATTTGGACATCTTTGGGAACCAGTATTCTGCTTACTGCAGTAGCGTTAGGTACAGTTAAGATACTCATAGTGAGGTCTCCTATGGAATCACCAGCTCTTGTTTTCTGAGCACCCCTGAGGTAGAAGAGACCATTCCAGGAGCTGCAGCCCCTAGCGTGAGGTTAAGACTTGGAATCTGCCCTCACAGTCTACTTGTGGAAATAGGTTAAATCATGGTTCAGTAGATAGTATATGGAACAAACCATCAAGTGCTATAACAGTTCATTACAAATGCAGTGAGCGTCGTGAGCAAAGATGCTGAGGGGCAGATGGCTCCTCAAGAAGAACAGTTTTTCTTCTCTTAGAAAAAGTATATAACATGCCTTGTTTTATTTGCATTTCCAAACACCAAATGCCTTTATTTACTATCATGTAGAGACAAAGAAGACTTCGAATTTAATCTGTGTGTGTATGTATGCGTGCACGTAGGTAGGTATGTACACATGTATATTTTTCTTTCTTAACTGAAAGCCCCTTGGACAGGTGGGCTTTGTGTTTGGACCTGTAGGCAGAGGTGTCATGGGAAGTTACATGGCTGTAGTAGCCATCAGGCTCTGCTGTGGGAAACAGGGACTGGGTCTGCAGCTCAGGTAGTTGCTGGGGATTATCTTTTCCTGCTGTTCCATCTTAGAGGCTTATTCCCAGCACCTCCTATTCCAAGACTCCATCTAGGGGTGTATGTGTGTCCTTATTCCCTTGGCTGAACCAGCACTAGGCTGTGGAAACAATAGGACCAGGCCACATTCATGCAGACTGTTTACCTCTAACCCAAGGGTCCCTGTTGGTGGAAAAAGAAGGGGTATGTAGATCTTACAAAGTCAGGGGACGGATCTGTGGAGATGAATCAAGGTTGAACTGAAGACTGGGGCCAGAGGTGCAGGTAGGATAATGGCCTCAGTGAGCAGGTTGCTGGTCTATTAGGCAGGCCAGGCACAGCCGAAAGTATTCAGACAAGACGCCACCTCCTGGCTTCAGGACGAGCTGGCTGTAACATAGTACAGGTGAGGGTTTTCTACAGCAGCAGAAGAAGGCAGACTCACCATCACCTGGGACCATGCTAGAAATGGAGAATCATTGTGGGCCTCACCCCAGACCTGCTGAGTCAGAATCCTCGTTAACAAAAGCCTCACCTGGTTTATTCTCAAACACAAAAAAGAAATACTTGTTACCTAGAAAAAGGTGGTCTGCTTGTCATCGGCTCTGGTTTTTAATACCTTCCTTCACATGGGCTGAGGGGACAGGCAGGTGCGCGCTGCTCTCCACAGTGAGTCTCCACAGGCAAAAGTGACTGATTTTGGCTCTGAATTCAGCAGACCAGCGCTCCCTGTCTGCTCTTTGCTTTGGGGAGTGGGAATTATTATGGCCGGTTCCTTGCAATTATATCCACCTGGTTCTCTTCTACTTCTTTGCTCCTTTTGAGTCTTCTTACTGGCTTTCTTCCTAACCTCTGCCCAAGCCTTGGTCTTTTTGTCTTTTCCTCTTGCCTGGGGGCTGGAAGCCTAACTGCATATTTAAGTTGCCTAGGGGTCTGTAAGCTCCGCAGGGTGATTTTAATGTACTGCCCACTGAGTAGTCAGCCAGGCTCTCTCTCCCTAAGTGAATGCATCTGTTTCCTTGGTTGTACCTTATATTTGCTAAGAACTTTCAGATTTGAATCTGTTGCCAGGACCTCTCCCCAGAGCTCTAGGGCCATGTATTTAACTTATTTCACATCTTTTATATGTTTCATGTTAATGTATCCCACACTGAATTCCTTAATCCAGAGACCCAAACCTGTTTTTTTTCTTAAATGTCCTCAACTTAATAAATGGCAGCTTATACACCAGATTCCTCAAAGTAGACACCTAGGAGCCATTCTGAAATCTACTCATCTCAGAACCACATATAGTCAGCCACCATATTGCATTAACTCTAACTCCAAAAACTATATCCTTAGTCTCCACACTTCTCTCTGTCATCCATGGCAGCCACCGCATGAAAGCAACATTGTTCTCTCTCACATGGGCCACTTCAGTTACCTAATATGTGGTTTCTTCACATCCCTTCCAGTTATTCCATGTTACACAGCAATGCCAAAGGGACCTAAAAATGTGGATTGGATCACATGACCCTCTTGCCTACACCGTCCAGTGTCTTCCTATTGCAGTGAGGTAAAAAAGAATCTAAACCTTTTAATGTGCCCTACTGGATCTTGCATATCTGTTTTCAACTGCTCCTGCAACCTTATCAACTTTGGAGAGCACTGTAAAATTTGGAAGAAAACAGAAAAATACCAGGATTTGGCTAGTGACTTTTATCAACTTTTAACAATTCTCTTTTAAGTTCAAAGGGATCATTCTAACTTTATCTGAATGGGTTGCACCCTACCTTTTCTTCTGCTTTTGAAAATGCCACTATACTTTCATGAGAACTAGCTACATTCAAAACCCATGTGGGCAGGGACAACTCTTTCATGGCTGATTTCTGTAACTGGCAACTGGCAAGTTTTTCAAAATCAATTGTTAGGTGCATCTTGATATCATAATCAATGATCTATAGTACAGGGGTGGTATGAGGGATGTGCATGATAGAATCAGGGAAATAGAAAAATTTCTTTTTCATGCTTTTTTCAGTGAAGATTTGTTTTATGAGGTCAGCAGATATGTTTTGTGTAATACATGGAAGTGGGCTCAATTTTATGTGAAGGTGCCAAAGTTATAAAGGGAAAATGAGGTATAAAGAAAACATTCCAATATTTGAACATATGAGCTTTTAACATATATAGATACTTTTAAGGTGTTCAAAATCGATAGAATTGTGGGCTGACTTCAGAGGTTTTGCATAAAGAGCTCCAGAGGAGCAAATGTCGTCCTGTTCACCACAAGCATCGTGTAACTGCGTTTGTGTTCCTTTTTGCAAGGCACTGCCTTCTTCTGCTTGGCGTGTCCTTCTGTGGTCCCGCATTTCACTGAGAATGTAATTTTTCTTATTCTCAAATAGATGAGAAATTAACAAATTTCTGAATGAGGTCAAGTTGAATCCTGAGGCTGGAGAAAAACAAAGAGCCATCCTGAGAGGTTTAACTTGATCTCCAGAAATGTCCCACAGATGTGAACCCTAAGCCCATTCTTGTGATTCTACTCCACTCCCCAATCAATTCACATTCCCATTATCCAAGAAGACTGTTTCACCCATCATTTGTCCTCACACCCTTCACCTTATTCTTCTCATGTAACCTTGCTTCTCATTCAGTAGGTAAATAGAAGAAATGTAAAGAAAATTGTTCCTATCCCCGTGGCCAAATCTACCTTCTATTCAAGTCTGAAAACACACACTCAGAATTTGTATTTGTTTCAATGGGAGAATTATCTCTGCTCCTACCTGAAGCAATTCACTCTCCTCTTATAGAATTTAATTTTTATGGTAAGACTTAGGGTTATCTGACACTAAATTACACATCTGTTTATTTCTTTGTTATCTGTTTTGCAACTAGAATGTAAGCTAATAAAGGAAGCACTTTTCCCTCTTGGTTACCCAAGTAATCTTGATAGCTCCCATACCTACGGAATAGTACCTGGCATTTCACAGGGGCCAAATAAATACATAGTTACTGAGTGAAGGAATGAATGAATGTGAGTTGTAAATAAAAATGTGCTGATAGGTTGTTTACTGGCAGTGAATTACTGTTTATTAAGGATTACTTATTCTTTATCAAAATAAATGTGCACTAACCCTTGACATTAATTAGATGCCTTCTGCATATTCTCTCTCAAAAGAGTAGCTATTTATAAGGCCTCATGGGAAATTGGATTAACTGGTGCTTCTGTATTACTACTATATCTTTAATAAGCAACATGGTAACTATAAACATGGCTAAGAATAATATATTTGAGTAATTGAAATCATGCATGATTTCATTGTATATGATGCTTTCTCCTTTGGAATATTGACATAGTGCATCATGGCAGTTATATAACGGTGTCAAAGAAGCATACCCCATTATGGAACCATTATACTAATAACACATGACAAACAGTGGGACTGTGGAGTCATAATGGATACATAATGGATAATAAATGGTTGGAACTCTGAACAGTAATGGTTGCTAGTAATGCTAATAAACCTCCTTCTCTTAAAATAAGTGTGACTTTAATGTCAAAAACTGCCAGCTGCATGAAGGTCCCACATTACTTTTTCTGGGTGGCCCATTTCCCTTGGCTAAGCCTCTCCAACCAGAAACACAAGTTAATCCCTCTGCTTCCCAGATGATGAGGCAGTTCCTCCAACGGCCTGTGCCCATGGTGTCCACAGCATATCTCTATCATGTAGTAGCATGGCATATCTTAATAAACAGAAAATTCCCAAACCCCAAATCTATGTATCCTATAATATACAAAATGTTGTTAGAGTGTCTCATTCACTGGGCTGCACAGTGATTTCTCACTTGCATGTGAGGCCCGAGTGAACCGTTTTATGCCATAGTGTGTTTTGCTGCCTTCAGGAAATGAGCAGCCTTGACTCCTGTGATGTGTTCCCTGGTGTTCCGCTCGCCGTCTCATCTCTAGCTATCTTTGAGGTTCCATCATGACTTCTGAGGAAGCCTCCTCTTTCCTGGGGGAGTGGTCCATTCCTCTGCTGGCATTCCAGCCTGGCACCTTCTTCCTGGACACTGCAAAGCTCTTCAGTTGCCTTGAGCCCTGGATATTGCTGCGAGACCACAAAGGCACATGTTTTGCTCCAATGATTAACCATAATTCATCTCTCAGCACCCCATGTGCCAGTTTGGTGCTAGAACAGTGATTCCCTTCTGCTGAAGTTCATTTTAATGTTTCCATTTAAGTTGCCTCCAAATACTATTCAAGAAAAAGGTCATAAAGGTCTCCCTGTGACCCCAAGTGTCTGCCCCTTGTCCTTCAGAGTCCCCTTTCTGCTTAGTGCTGTAAGGAGCGTGGCTGAAACCTCCCCCTAAACCTGTCATTCTTCCCACCTCGTGGCAATAGGGCTTATGTCACTTTTTCAAGACCATATCACCATTTATCCAGGTGGTAAACTGTATCTGCATCGACTACCAATAGGGGCTGCAGAGTGACCATGGAGACATTCTCTCTGCTTCTCCAGCGGGGTAGCCACTCACCACATGCGGCTGTCGAGCAACTGAAATGTGGTGCGTGTGACTGAGGAACTGAATTTTTAATTTAAGTTTAATTAATTTAAATGGAAATTGCCATGTGTAGGCAGTGACTGTCATATTGAATGGTGGCACACAGAGGTGGTGGCCAGTGTGAGCCCACCTGAAGAAGCCCCTGCAGGATCGAGGGGCCCTTAGCCGCCCCCAGGAAGCTGATGCTGCATGGGATTCGGGATCATCCATGTATCCCTGTCTTCTCTGTCAACTCGTGACTGAAGGTTAGGTTTCTGTTGTCTCTTTAACGTCACTAGCAAATATCACAAGCTATAGAAGGTTAAATGGATTTTTTTTTTTCATTTTGGGAAAAAAATACTCAGATGAGAAAAAAGAAACTGGTTGAACACTTGGCAAAATCAGTAATTACTCAGTGATTACATCTCAACACTGAAAATTGTCTAAATATTTAAATGGACCTTTCGATTTCTACTCAAAAATATGTTTTCAGGACTGTGATCATCATGATAAATAGATGCTTCCTCTCCACACTGAGAGGATATGTCTACAGTTCAGCAATTTAATAACTGTACTCCAGTCCTCGATATGACCAGCTTATCACTGTCACAATTTAAATTCCTTGTCAGACGGTGGGTACCCTGGCATACTAAAGGCCTGAGAGACCTTCATTTAATACGTTTTATGACACATGGTCCTTTTCTTTTCCATCTTGACTGATTTGTAGAGTTTTAGAATTTAGGCTCTTTTGGGGTGGCATTGAATTTGCTAAAGCTCAGAGCTATCGGCTTCAAGGAAGAAACGGGCCAAGGAACACATAAGAAAAAACACAACAGAAACTAACATTTTTAGGCCCATGGTTATTCATTTCTTTGAAAATATTTAATATGCGACCAGTCATCAGAGTTATAACAGAAGCAGCAGAATAAGGCAGAAGATTTTGTTAGACTTTAAATCTCAAAGATTAGGATAAGTGAAATACATTGAGAGTAGTAGAGAATTCCTAGGTTTTGAAATAGTGTTTTATCTTTTCCTGATAAATATGAGAAATCTTATTATAAACAGAAAATAAATCAGATTAGCTAGGTGGGGAAATGAAACAGACAGATGGAGCTAAAATCACTGCTTTATTAACGTCAAGTGTGAGTGGTGGTTACAGCCCTGCTTTGGTGCAGGGAATATGTTACGTTCAAGTTGTGTTCCTCACATTTTCATCATTAAGAGGTATCTGCCATGAGTAATGGAATGTTTCATCAGCAATAAAACACCCACAAAGAGAAACTGAAGAAGGATGGAAGCAGGATTTAGATTAGCGTGAGAGATCACAGCAGTATCAAGAACGAGCGAGGGGTTCAAAGAAATGGGCTGAGTGAAGAGGCCCTGGAAGTGGGGAAGGAAAGTGGGGTTGCCGCGGATCTTCAGCTCATAGCTACATCTGCTGCATGCCCACGGCACCTGGGGTTCGCCTTCCTTCCTTCAGATAGTTTGGACGGTGGCAGCGATAGCAAATGAACTCATACCTATAGGAACTTGGCCCTGGCAGTAACCATAAGTGGAAGTCCAGGTCACCAACGAGACAACAGATGCACCCACAGCCTGAAGCTGCACAGGGAGGGGGCACCCAAGAAAGGCCAGTGCCAGCCACAGGGGGCCAAGAAGGAGGCGTGGTTCATATCCTAGGGAATGGGTGAAGAAGCAGGATTTTCTGCATCGCCACCTGTCAGCAGTTGTTGGAGACTCCGTTTTCTAGTATCTGTAAATTACTCAGGGTCCTGCTTGGTTTTGCCCTTTGTGTACAACTTCTTTTAGAAGGGATTCCTTAAGGGCTGTTTGTCAAGGTCTTCTTTTCCAAGCGAAAGAAACCCAGGGCCACCGCAGCATAGGTGTAAAGGGGGCACTGAAACGGGAGGACGTGTGGACCTGGCGACAAGCGTCCCTGAATCCAGAGTCTCCGATGATTTTGCTGGTCTTTCTCCTGCTCCCTCACTCCCTTTCCCTTCAGATCTTGTTGTCTTTCTCTGCATCTCTCTCTCTCCAGATCTTTCTCTGTCTCCCAACTTCCCCTCCCACTATGGGTTAGCCTTTCCTCCTGAAAATGGGCTTCCTTGTTTAGATGTGGTGAGGCTGCCAGCAGTTCCATCCTCTTGTCATCCCTCATGGTGGCCACCACGTCAGTAGTTTACCTGCTGCTCTAGCAGAAAAGTCATGGGGAGGATTCTGATGGGGTCAAGAGCCAACCCCAAACCTGGCACTGTGGCCAGGGTCCTCTGACTGGCCCGGTGGTCCCTCATTGGGGATTTGAAGTGAGACTGAGACTTGCTGCTGGTACTTGCAGAGGTCTCAGACCTCAAAGGAAGGCAGCTCACTGGTCAGATGAAATGTGAAGTCACTTCAGTGTCACACATCCCTGTTAGTGGTCATCTCTGTCAGTCTTTTGAGGACAAAGGTGTGAAATCAAACATTTTTCATCCCCATTGGGACACACTGGGGCTTATTATTGAGACTGTTAGATGCTCAGAAGATTCAGGCTTTGCACCTACTCCTCTCTTTGGGCCTTTTTCATCTGCATAAGGCAATCAGTGTTTTATACTTAAAAAGTTTTGGATGCTTTCTTTTGGATAAACAGCTCTGTCTTGCCTTAGGGTTTTGGCCCTGAGCAAATTCACTCTTGATTGGATGAAATCAGAAAATGACAATGGAACATTCTTGAGTTGAAAGGGTTTTATACCCAACTTTATTCTCCCAGAGATGGCAGGTCAAGTGCTAGAATCCCATCCACCTCAGAGCTAGTCTGCATGTAGCAAAGCCGTCTTTGCCTCTGGGCCTCTCTACCCCCTGTAGCCATCTCAGTCTCTGGCTCTGTCTGTCTCTGTTCTCGGCACTGCCACCACTCCAGCTTCTGCTCTCCTGCAGCCGTGCAGCACAGAGCACTGGGTGGAGCTCTTTATATAGAGTCAATGATAACGTATTGCCCACACATGTAGTGAGCAAGTCCACCAGGTCAGGTGAAAATCCTGGCCATAGGAACTTAAATTTTCTCTACAAGCTCCATAGGAGCAAATAGTTTTCATAAGTGATATGACTCTTCTAATGGGTATCTATTCAGAGTTTGAATGCAAGACCCAAATTTTAAGAGTACGAATTATTCACAGTCAAGACTCCAAGGTTCTATGGAAGAGGAGCTGTAGGTTAGGGACTAATTAGGGTGTTTCATTTGTGGGAGAAATAGACACCAAGGAGGTCACCAGTGATGTAAACATTCACCTATGTGTTCTCTCATGGTGGAGTGGGCTACTGTGTAATGGCGCGGGGCCGCAGGGGGACAGTGAAGTTACAGGAGGAATGTCAAGCTGGGGAGAGAGAATGAGAGGCAGAGTGGGCAAGGCAGGTGGGTGCAGAATAAAGAGGACAGAGAGGAGCAGCTCCACTGGGGAGCCGAAGCATCCCAGCCAGCTTCTCTGCTCTGGGTTTGTTTGTAAAGAGTTAAAATTCCATTTTGTTTTTCTAGCACAGGAAAATCAGTTTTTGTGGAATAGTTAATAAGGCAAATCAGATAAGCAATCAGCAGTTGAAGAAATTAAACTAGCAGAGGCAGGGATTGCATGGAATTTTAAGAATGATTTCCCATCAACAACAAAATATTTTATCCCTAAAATAATGTTTACATAATAAAAATAAACTTCTGCCATTTTTCAACTGAAATAGGCTTTTCTGAGTTAGCTGTTCACATACATTTGTGTGTACGTTCCTCAGGCTGAGACTCATAAGGGATTGATTCAGCCCAATGTATCTGCCCCAAATGGAATTGTGTCACATGATATACTGCAGCTGTTTTCAGCCACACATAACTCTTAACACTGAACAGAAAACCCTGATGAATCAGTTAGATCTTAGCTTTACCAAGTAATTATATGGCAAGTCATCCAGTACCTAGGAGGGGGTGAGATAGTAGATGGCCCAGCTCTGGAGTACTTGAGTACTGGGGGCTTCCACACTTCCAGGTGATGGGGAATTCTCAGGCCTCCCTGCCTTGGACCACCAGCGCTGAGGGCCATGCTCTCCTAGCACAGCTCATGTGGGTTAGCTCTCAGCCAGATCAGACGTTGGTGTTGATTGACTAGAATCTCAGACCATGATCTCTTGATATTTGTATTGTTCCCAACCTACTGTCACTGTCACTTACAAATATTTTTTTCATCTCTATGTGATCATATCATCCTATGATCCCTACTTACTGATGACTACTCTACATCAGACACTTTCATACATTACAAGTAATAATTAGGGAACCTTGAACTTGAGTAAATTTGACATCATTACCTCCATTCTGTAGGTGAGGACATGGAAGTTGAGGTTGTATTAAGTGTTAGGATCAAGGTCACTCAGCTAGCAAGAGGCAGAGCTTGGGTTCTCTGTGGGCTGTATAATTTGAAAGGGCCGAGGCATTTCTCCTGCCCTGCACTGTGAGCAGTGGCTTCTCTGTTTCGGCTGTGCCCCGGCCTTGACAGGGCTCTTTGGAGCACCGTGGAGACTGGGGGTCCTCTGGGGCTCTCCTGGGTGCCCTGCATCTTTGCTGTGGGTGTCCTGTCCACACCCGGGTAATGAGCAGGTGCTGGGAGCCTTGCCTTCCTTGCTGACCCTTGGGCAACTCTTGGACTGTGAGGCCAGTTCCAAGTTGAGGGCCGCAGCACACAGAGTGGGGAAATAGAGACCTTCCTGTTAGATATTCTGTTTTTGCTGGAGTAATTGTGAAGTATGCCCTTGTTTAGGCTGCACAGGGCATGGGCTATAAGTAATCAGTGGGCAACTTCCCACTGTGCTTGCTTTTAAGTTGGTAATAACTATGATGCCATAGTTGTCACTTTACTGGAAAACTGTTTTTAAAATAAGTGGCAAAGACTATTATTAGGTGACATTTATCAGCCTACATGTGTCCTTTGTTCCAAATATGGCATTTGGCCAGTTTTCAGAAGTGGATGTGCTGCTGTGACCATCACCCACTCCCGAGACGGCTCATTCAGATTCCCTCACCGAGTACCTGAATCGCAGGATTTTTACTTCTTTTGGTGGTCATGCGGGCAGGTGTGCCACTGAATTTCAGTAAAGCATGAAACTGTATATTGGGAATCAACATGATTGCTGATTCAAATGATCAATATGATATGATATCCATTATCAATTTGCATATTGGAAACCAGTATGATCACTGTATATGGCAAGTTAACATTCACTGATGCCTAAAATTCTTAGAAGTTAAAACCACAGAATTTCTTTGACTTTTTTTTCCAGTGGGAAGAATTTAAATCTTTTATTTTCTCAAATCTTTTTTCCTATTTTTAGTTTTGGAACACTTCACCAGAGGACATTTAATGGGGTGTATGTCCCTCCTCGATCCCACAAAATACTGCATTGCAAGCTTGATCCAAGTTTAATTATACAGTTGACCCTTGAAAAACATGGGTTTGAACAGCACAAGTCCATTTATCTGCTTTTTCAATAAATATATTGAAAAATCTTTTGGAGATTTGCAACAATTTGAAAAATAATTTATTTAGCTTATTTTATTGTAGGAATTTAATATATAGTACATACAAGATACAAAATGTGTTGTTTATGCTTCAGTAAGGCATCCCATCAATAGTAGACTATTACTAGTTAAGTTTTGGGGGAATCCAAATTTATACTTGGAAGTTCCACTGCGTGCAGTCCAGCACCCCTAACTCCTGTGTTACAGGGTCCAACTGTACATACACCAAGGTTGGAAGACTTATTTGTCCTGATGTGCTTTTGGTCGAATATCAGGAGTTAGGGACAGTACAGTGGATTTGTTCTGATAAAAGCATTTAAGCGCAATCAAGTGTGGCCCCGGTGCTGGGACTGTGACCCAGCCTCCCCAGTCTGTCTGCCTCCCTTTCTCACAGAAGCCAAAAAGAACACCCAGCTCCCGCTCCTCAACAACCCCCAAACCCACAGCCTTGCCACTGCTTACTCCTCTGATGCCACCAGGAATGTGCCCTTCGTCTCTGTTTATGGTGGTTTGATTAGGAAGCCCAGACTCCCAGGGCACCCCTCAACCATCCCATACCCCTGTCCCCAGTCTGGGACCTGTGCCCTCTGAAATCTCTTTTTCATAACATTGTCCTCACTTTTCTACTCTAGACAAAGTCTGGCTGCCCCAGGACACTGCCTCTTCTTCAGCCCTCTCCATGGAGCCCTGCAGGGTCTGGAAGCGAGAGACTTGTGCTCTGAGCAACTCATCGTTTTTCCAGACCCTGTCCCAGTCCCTCCCTGGAACCCCGCCGCTGTGAGTCTCATGCCATCAGAGTCTCTCCACCATCTGCTCAGAGTTACAGTCACTGCTGATGACCCTCCTTCTTGGTTATTTTTGCCACCAGTTTACAGCCATGTCGCCAACATACCTGTCTTCGTTCGTGGTGGTTTCAGTGGACACATAGGTGATCTGCCAACACGCTGTCTTCTCTCGGGATTATCTTGGCCTCCATCCTGCCTCAGCCGCTGGCACCTGTCATCTTACTTTAGTTCATGCTTTAGGACACTATCATAATGACAATTATGTAACTTTTATAATTATAATTTCTTGCATCTTACTCTCTGACCACTACCATTTTCTTTCTAGGTGATCCCTTGAACACCCCAACTCTGTCAATCTCCCAACCCCTCAGGGCCTTTAATCCATCAATTCACCACAATTTCACTTTCACTGTCACTTATCTCTTTTTCCTGATTTCTGCAGCATGAATTTCATGAACAGTGGATATAAGCAGATCATTGCACATACTTTCAGGTTCATTATCCTTTAGTTCTTCTTATTTCTTGTCAAAACCACAGTCATGGCCAAAATCTAACTCTGCCTGTTCTGTACCTGCCTCAGGAAGCTAATCAAAAACTGCACGCAACCTGCTGTGGGCTTCCTATAAAACCGCAAAACGACCGTAGGTGATCTGGACCTTAACTGACTCGGAAACTTTATGTTTCCCTAATCTGTTGACTCTCACATTCTCCCGAATAACTATTTCACATCTTTTCCCCTCCTACAATTTCCTCGTGTCTCATCTGTGTTCTCAGCTGATGATGCTTAATATTTTCTATTCTACATGGAAAATCAAAGCAGTCAGAATAGAACTTCCCTACATTTCCAATGCCACATGCACCCACCCGCCTGCCTCTGTCCCTGTGTACCCCTCCTGCCTCCCTGTTAATAGATGGGCTCTCCATGTTCCCACAGAAGGCGGTTCTTGTGTACAGCGCCACCCTTTCTGTTTCCTCAGCCACATGTCAGCGACTCACCTCTTTCTTTTACCATCTGTTTCTCTTTCCACAAAATAACTTCCATCAACAAATAGAGTGTTATTTTTGTCATTTCAAAAACATCATCTCCTGACTCTATTTCTCCGTTCATGTTTTTTCCTCCCATTGAAAGAAAACCTCTTGGGAAGAGTTGTGTACACTTCTGCTAACACTTTATCCACCTGTCTTCCAGGGCACCACATTCTCCTAGTTTTGCCCCTTACTCATTAGCACTCCTTCTCAGACTGCTTATCTCCCCAAACCCTTAACACCAGCGTAAACCATGGCTTGTCATCAGAACTCTTCTCTTCTTCAACTTTATTTACTTCTTTGTAATCTCATCAAATATCATGGCTTTAAATATCATCCACATGACGATGAACTCCACACTCCTACATCAAACACCCTTCTTGACATGTCCATTTGATATCTAATGCATACCTTGGATTGATGTGTCCCAAATTCAAACACCCTACAACCTTCTCTAAACTTTTTCCACCTATTGTCTTCTCCATCTCAGGTAAGGGATGCTCCATCCTTCCTATCGCTCATGTCAAAAACATGGCATTATCTTTGACTCCTCTCTTTCTATCACAACTGATGCTCAAATCTGACAGCAAAGTGTTTGGCTATAGCTTTGAATGTCCGCAGGATCAGGCTTCTCTTCACCTCTGCTGCTGACACCGCTCTAGTCCAGGCCACTACCATCTCTCACCTGGATTATTATAACGGCTACCTAACTGGTCTTCCAGCATATCATCAAGCCACCTCCCCTTGGCCCCAGTCAGCACCCAGACAGATTCTTGCGAAAACAGATCAAACACTTCTGTTACTCTTCTGCAAGAATGCTCTCATGCCTCTCTCTCTATTTCTCCTAAGAGTAAAAGCCAAAGTCCCTAAGGCCCTACCTGATGTGGCACCAGTGTCGCCTCTGACTTTGACTCTGACCTCGCTCATCCTCCTTCACCTGAAGTGGACTCCTCGCTGTCCCTGAACATGCTGGCCTGCTGCTGTGGGGCCTCTGCATTGGCTGTTCCCTTGGCCTGTGATATTCTTCCTCATACATTCAAATATCTCCCTCTATTCTTTCAAGTCTCCTTTTGTCATTTTATTTAAAATTACAACAACTTTTAGCTAGCACACTCCTGATCTCCTTGACTCTGCTCTATTTTTCCAGTTTTTATTACCTTTAACTTACTAAAAATTCACCTATTTGATACTATCTGATTATCTCTACTAGAATGTAAGCTTCAAAAGGCAAGTAATGTGTTTCCTCTCTTTTGTTCATTGATATTCCTGTTGCCTAAAATAATCCCAGGCATGTAGTAAGGACTCGGTTCGTCTTTGTGTATTGAATGAATAAATGAATGATTGTTTAGAGTTCTATCAATTCTGAATCTGTCTCATTGTCAGACTAGCAAGCATGTCACAGTAGAGTAAATATTTGTGGACCCATTCATGTTTATTTTTAATAAAGGAAAATTTATATATAGTTAGATGTACACATCTTAAGTAGTTCAATATGTTTTACATATGTATCTATTCCTATGACTACCATCCAGGTCAAAATAGCATTTCCATCACTCAAAATTTTCTTTTAAGTCCTCTTCAGTCAATACTACAACTCCTTCCCATGCCTCTCCAGAGTAACCATTATTCTGACTTATATTTCACTATAAGATTAATTTTTACTATTAATTTTACTGTAAGATTAATTTTTCCTATTCTTACATTTCTTATGAATGGAATATCATACACTATGTACTCTTTTGTGTCAGACTTCTTTGGTTTAGCTTTTTAATTTTCAACCTATGTATCCTTATAGATTTAAGCAAATATATGAAACAGATATAAAAACAGATGTAGCTGAGTTTTGCTTTCCATTTTATCTAGTAATCTCTAGATCTTGGTTTCTACCAGTTTGACTTGATGTGCTCAGGTGGGTGTTTCTTTGTATTTTTCGTGTTCATTCAATTCAGAAAATTGAATCTGTTTCTTGATTTCTTGAACATGTGGGTTGATATTCATCATAAATTTTGGAAAATTCTCAGCCATTATCTCTTCAAACATCAGCTGTGCTCATTTTCTGCCTCCTCTCCATCTGAGTAAGTAGTCGCACATGTGTTAGGCAGACAGTATCCCACATCTCTCATGATCCATTCTATTTCTTATCCAGTCTTTTATATCTTTGTGCTTGAATTTAGATAATTTCTATTGATCTGTCTTTCATATCATTTATCCTTTCTACTTGCTGTTTCCAGTCTGCTGTTAAACTCCATCAATGAATTCTTAATTTCAGATATGGAATTTTAAATTACAGAATATTAATTTTGTTCTCTTTTAGATAGCATATTTTTCTGTTGAATTTCTCCAACATTTTTATCCATTTGGTTTCTTTTATTCTAATTCCTTTAGCATATATAAAATTATTCTTTTAATGTCCTTGACTGCTAATTTCAACATCTGGATCATCTGTTGGTTTCTCTATGGGCTGTATTTTCTTTTGATTATGAGACACATTATCCTGTTTCTCTATATGCCGGATAATTTTTTATATATGCTGGATATTGTGTATAAAAGGATTGTAGAGGCTAAAGTCGGTATTATTTTCTCCTGGAGAGGCCATGCCTTTTCTTCTATTAGGCAGCTTGTGTGAAGGATTGTAGTGGGTTGAAAGGTGGCCCTAGAAGAGCTACCCACCTCCTAACCCCCAGAACCTGTGATGTGCTTCATTCAGGACAAGGGTATTTGCAGGATACTTAAAGATCTTGAGATCATACTGAATTGTCCAGGTAGCACCTAAATCCAGTGACAAGTGTCCTTACAGGAGACAGAAGAAAAGACACAGAGGATGGTGGAGGGATGCAGTCCCAAGCCAAGGAACACTTGGAGCCACAGGATGCCTGGAGACTTGATAGATGGTTCCTCAGAATTTTCAGAGCAAGCTCAGCTTTGCCAATGTTTGATCCCAGACTTCTGGTCTCCAGAACTGCGAGAAAGAATTCCTGTGGTTTGAAGTCACTGACTTGTGGCTGTAGCAGCTCTAGAAAACTAGTGCGGAAACTGGTCACTTTGATCTAGTTGGGAACGAAACTGGGTCTGCGGCAGGCTGCAGGCTTAGTGTGTTAGTTCATGTCTAGCTTCAAATGTATGAGAAATGTGCACTACAGGCCCTCCCTCCCGTGATTAGGACTAGGAGATACAGGAGGTCTCTGCTTTCCAGCTGCTCCCCACAGCCTCCTGTGCCACCGGACACTCAGCAACAGCAGGCTTCCTCCAGGTCTGGCCCATGGAGGCAGCCCAGAGGGCTTCTCACCCACCCTGGCTGCTGCTCCCTCGAGCAGAACCCTGCCCCCCACGTCAGGCCTTGTCCTCTGCTTCCCCGTGAAGCAGCTGACCGTCTCTACCAGCATAGGAGGGGCCCTGCCTCGTTTGGTATTAAGATCATTTAGACATGTTTGCATCCATAATTAATTATAAAACTATGGTCTTATAGTTTTATAATTAGTTCCTAGATAATTATTAGTTGTAGTACTTCTAGTTGACCTGTCTTAATACCCAGCATCTTAACCAAAGGCAGAACTCCCTAAAATATCTCTTGCAGCTTAAATTTAGTAAGTAAAAGATAAATTTTCATTATTAATTATATTATATACTATGTAAAAATTATATGACCATAGAAATGTATATATAATTATATTAAAATATATTTGTATATAATTATACATATAACTTAAAATACACATAATTATTAATACCTTTGGAGGTTAGTGAGACTGGTGAAGGCCAGTAGTTGCTGATTTCAAATTCCATGGCTTTCAAGGGACAAAAGTGGGAAAAAGGCAGAGGATAAGTGAAAAAGCAAAAATATCCAGGAACATGTGTGCTGAAATATTGGAAACAGTTTCTGGCTTGACAACAATGATTATTTTTGGCTTTTACCTAAAATAAAGTAGAAAACTAGCCCTACATGATTAGATCTTTTTATGATACTTTAAATTTACATTATGGTTAGCTCTCCAGGCATGGGAAATTTAGAGAGCAAAAGCCAAGTTGCCAGTAGTTCTTTTAGTTTTTGTTTTTTTCTGTACCAAGAGTCCTGTTGGTAACAAATATATTTTCAACAGAAATAATTTAGACTTCTGATACTGAATTACAAATAAAAATGTAAGAAAACATGAGCACACATGTTAATTACAAACATTCATTCTCCTCTTTTCCTTCAAAGTTATTCACTGGCTTGAATATTGTTTATTTTCTCCAGAAATTTAATCCATTTTCAGAAGGCATTGTTCTGGTTGAGATAATTACTCAGTTATTACATGAAAAGAGGAGAAGGCTCCTGTAATCAACTGGATGAATTACCTGTTTCAGTGGGCACAGTACATGTAAATATGAGCAATTTGTATAGAATTTAAAATTTATGACACAGTTTTGAGCTCAGTCTCCTTGTTCTTTAGCAGAAATACACATTTATTTTAATGACCCAGTGTACTTCACAGGACATGAATATAATCAGTATGTAAATGAAACCTACTAAACATAGATATTATGGTTGAAATAGAGCCAAGATCTTCATCTATTATGATTTGACTTTTAGATGAAAACCTTTGAATTAAGTAATGTTGGAGTGAAATAAAAGGGGTGTTTTTTGTACAGAGAGACTAAACAAACCATAGAAAAAATACCTGAAATATATTTGCTAAAAATAAGCATCCAGATCCTAACAAGAATTTATTCTGAGTATGAATAGATGGTGATAATCAGTTTTCCAAAGGGACTTCTGTTTTCACCCATGTCACTGCTGATGGAGGTTGGCGCATAGAAGTCCAGGATTGTTAAAGCCAAGATCTTGAGCGTCGCTTGTTTCTGCTGCCTCCCCCAGTCCTGCCTCCTCCCCCACTGTCCTGTCGGTAGCCTCCCAGGGCTTCCCTATCTAGAACCAACTGTTAAGTGCATGGTGTAGGTGCGCCCTGGGAGGGGAGTCGGCTACATCGGCGCAGCCGCACCCTGCCCCTCTGCAGCCCTTGACCCGCTGTGGGGGAGGAAAACATCAACTGGAAGTGCCCCTGTGGTTTACAAGGTGCGGTCCCTCCTTGCCTTTCTCATCCTGTACCACCCTCTACCCCTACTGATGGCCTGGCCTCGCATCTGCCTGAGAAACTAGATGCTTCCCTGTGTGGATCTCTCAACTTCTCACCCTCCAGCTTTGCCACACTTAATTCACCTTACAGGCCTCTGAGTAAGCGACCACTTTTCTGAGAATGCTTCAATTGTTTATCCCATTTCCACCCAATTTCTTCATTTATATCATCAGTCACTTTCCGCAGGGTCTTCCCACTAGGCTGAGATCCAGTTTCTGTGGTCTTAAGCACATCCTTCCTGAGGAAGTGCCACTGAAACGCTTATCATGGACGCTGAAATAATTAAAAACACTTTACATTTGTTTCCCTTTTTGCCACCTAGTCAGGCTTCAGACAGAACTGGTCAAGATTCTGTTGCCTTGGCGGATTCTCAAGATGGTGGAAATCTCCTCCCAAAACCATATATATTTTGAAAATATAGCAAATACAACAATTCCTAAAAGAGTGACCAGAAGATACAGTACATAAGCCAGGCTACACCTGTGAGAACTCAACATACCATGGAAAAGGGTAAGATACAAAGCCATGACGCGGCAGGACCCGAGCACTCCCCCACCCCAGCTCACTGGTGGGAGGAAAAGAATCAGAGTGGGGAGGGAGTGGAAGCACAGGACTGCGAAATAACCAGCCCTGGTAATCTGCCCTGGGAGCACAGACACACATTGGGTGGTGCACTGCATATTAGAGGAGCAGAAAAGCAAAATCCAAGATTAAGACTGTGAACAGGTTCCCACAGCCGACTGCCCTGAGACAAAAGAAAAGCAGGTGCTTTAAAAGTCTTAAAGGGACAAGGGTTTAACAGGTGGACAAAATCGTCTTGGCACACTGAGCCCAGCAGGCTGGGAACTTTAAGGAACTTCAGGCACCCTAAACCCCTGGGTTGCAATGCAGCTCCAAACCCCCTCACGGCAATAAGCAGTCTACCGTTCCTTCCCCCCAACTGCAAGCAAACAGGCTGACCCGCCATTGCTACAGAACAGCCAGGGAGCAGCCACACCTACAGCAACTACACAGCTTAACACAGGATTGTCCCTGCACGTGGCTAACCAGCCCAGACCCAGAGGCTGCTACCTGTACACAATTGACTGGCACAGACAGTGGAGACTGGCGCAGAGTCCAGGAGGCACAAAGGGGCTTTGTTCTCACAGCAGAACACACGCCACTCACCTGCAAAACCCACCAGTGCCGTAGGCCATCTCAAGGGCTGCCCCGCACATGGCTGCTCAGGGGATTCACCCAGAGGGTGCTCCCTCTGTGCGATTGACTGGCACGGACAGTGGAGATGGGCACAGAGTCCAGGAAGCATGAAGGGGCTCTATTCTCACAGTAGAACACACGTCACTCACCTGTGACCTCTACCACTGCCCTAGGCAATCCCAGCGGTCGCTCCACCCAGGGAAGCTCAGGGGATTAACCCAGAGGCTGCTCCCTGCACGCAGTTCACTGGAAGAGACAGAGGAGAAAGGCAAGGTGGCCGGCAAGCAGGAAGGGACTTTGTTCTCCCAGCTGACACATGTGACACTCGCCGGCAACCACTCCCATTGCCACGAAAATGCAGAAGAACCTTGTGCAGTCCAAAATCCCTCAAACACCAGAGAGAGGGCTTGGTGAGACTGAAATCACAAATCTTCCTGAAAAATAATTCAAAATAAAAGTCACAAGCATGCTGATGGAACTACAGAGAAATATTCAAGAGCTGAGGGATGAATTCAGAAGGGAGATAACAGAAATGAAACAAACAATTGAAGGATTTAAGAGTAGTCTGGATGAGGTGAAAGAGACAGTTAATGGAATAGAAATCAGAAAACAGGAATACAGAGAAGCTGAGGCAGAGAGAGATAAAAGGATCTCTAGGAATGAAAGAGTATTAAAAGAACTGTGAGACCAATCCAAATGGAGCAATATTCGCATTATAGGGGTACCAGAAGATGAATAGAAAGAAAAAGGGATAGAAAGTGTCTTTGACAAAATAATTGCTGAAAACTTCCCCAATCTGGGGAAGGAAATAGTCTCTCAGACCATGGAAGTCCACAGATCTCCCAACACAAAGGACCCAAGGTGGACAACATCAAGACATATAATAATTAAAAGGGCAAAGATCAAACACAATGACAGAGTATTAAAAGCAGCCAGAGAGAAGAAAAAGATCACCTACAAAGGAAAACCCATCAGGCTATCATCAGACTTCAGAGAAGAAACCATACAGACCAGAAGGGAATGGCATGATATAATCAATGCAATGAAACAGAAGGGCCTTGAACCAAGAATAATGTATCCAGCAAGAATATCATTTAAATTTGAAGGCGGGATTAAACAATTCCCAGATAAGCAAAAATTGAGGGAATTTACCTCCCACAAACCATCTCTACAGTGTATTTTAAAGGGACTACTCTAGATGGAAGTATGCCTAAGGCTAAATAGCTGTCACCATAGAAAATAAAACCACAGCAAAGAAAGTAGACTAACCAAATACTAACTAAATGCAAAATACAATCAGCTATCCACAAAATCAGTAAAGGGAAACACAAAGGGTACAGAATAAAACACATAACGTATAAAGAGTGCAGGAGGAAGAAAAAGAAGGGAGAGAAATAAAGAATCATCAGACTGTGTTTATAATAGCATAATAAGTGAGTTAAGTTAGATGGGTAGATAGTAAAGAAGCTGCCCTTGAACCTTTGGTAACCACGAATACAAAGCCTGCAATGGCAATAAGTACATACCTATCGATAATCACCCTAAATATAAATGGACTGAATGCACCAATCAAAAGACACAGTGTAATAGAATGGATAAAAAAGCAAGACCCATCTATATGCTGCCTACAAGAGACTCATTTCAAACCCAAAGATACCCACAAACTAAAAGTAAAGGGATGGAAAAATATATTTCATGCAAACAATAGGGAGAAAAAAAGTAGGTGTTGCAGTACTTGTATCAGACAAAATAGACTTCAAAACAAAGAAAGTAACAAGAGAAAAGAAGAACATTACATAATGATAAGGGAGTCAGTCCAACAAGAGGATATAACCATTATAAATATGTATGCACTCAACACGGGAGCAAGTACATATGTGAAACAAATATTAACACAATTAAAGGAGGAAATAGAATGCAATGCATCCATTTTAGGAAACTTCAACACCCCACTCATTCCAAAGGACAGATCAACCAGACAGAAAATAAGTAAGGACACAGAGGCACTGAACAACACCTTAGAATAGACAGACCTAGCAGACATCTATAGAACATTTCATCCAAAAGCAGCAGGATACACATTCTTCTCAAGTGCACATGGAACATTTTCCAGAATAGACCACATACTGGGCCACAAAAAGAGCTTAAGTAAATTCAAAAAGATTTAAATTGTACCAAACAAATTCTCAGATCACAAAGTTATAAAATTAGACATAAATTGTACAAAGAAAAAAAAAGACTCACAAAAACAAAGAGGATTAACAACATGCTCCTAATTAATCAATAGCTCAATAATCAAATTAAAACAGACATCAAGCAATATATGGAGACAAATGAAAACAACAGCACAATGCCCCACCTTCTGTGGGATGTAGCAAAGGCAGTTCTAAGAGGAAAGTATATAGCAATTCAGGCCTATTTAAAGAAGGAAGAACAATCCCAAGTGAATATTCAAATTCAAAATTATTGAAACCAGAAAAAGAAGAACAAATGCGGCCCAAAGTCAGCACAAGGGACATAATAAAGATCAGAGAAGAAATTTTAAAAATTGAGAAGACTGAAACAACAGAAAAAAACAGTGAAACCAAGAGCTGGTTCTTTGAGAAAATAAACAAAATAGATAAACCCCTAGCCAGACTTATTAAGAAAAAATGAGAATCTACAAACATAAACAGCATCAGAAATGAGAAAGGAAAAATCATGACCGACACCACAGAAATACAAAGAATTATTAGAGAATACAATGAAAATCTATATGCTAACAAACTGGATAATCTAAAAGAAATAGACAACTTTCTAGAAAAATACAACCTTCCAAGACTGACTAAGGAAGAAACAGAAAATATAAACAGACCAATTACCAGCACTGAAACTGAATCGGTAATCCAAAAGCTACCCAAGAACAAAACCCCCACACCAGATAGATTCACTGCTGAATTTTATCAGACATTTAGAGAAGACATAATACCCATTCTCCTTAAAGTTTTCCAAAAAATAGATAAGGAGGGAATACTTCCAAACTCATTCTATGAAGCCAGCATCACTCTAATACCAAAACCAAGCAAAGACACTACAAAAAAGAAAACTACAGACCAATATCCCTGAAGAACATAGATGCAAGAATACTCAATAAAATATTAGCAAACTGAATTCAAAAATATATCAAGAGGATCATACTCCATGATCAAGTGGGATTCATCTCAGGGTTGCAAGGATGGTACAACATTTGAAAATCCATCCACATCATCCACCACATCAACAAAAACAAGGACAAAACCACATGATCATCTCCATAGATGCTGAAAAAGCATGTGACAAAATTCAACATCCATTCATGATAAAAACTCTCAAAGAAATGGGTATAGAGGGCAAGTATCTCAACATAATAAAGGCCATATAGGACAAACCTGCAGCCAACATCATACTTAACAGCGAGAAGCTGAAAGCTTTTCCCCTGAGATCGGGAACAACACAAGGAGGCCCACTCTCCCCACTTCTATTCAACATAGAACTAGAGGTCTTAGCCACAGCAATCAGACAACTCAAAGAAATAAAAGGCATCCAGATTGGTAAGGAAAAAGTCAAACTGTCACTGTTTGCAGATGACATGATATTGTATGTAAAACACCCTAAAGAATGCACTCCAAAACTAGTAGAACTAATATCTAAATTCAGAAAATTTGCAAGATACAAAATTAATACACAGAAATCTGTTGCATTCCTATACACTAATGATGAACTAGCAGAAAGAAAAATCAGAAAAACAATTCCATTCACAATTGCATCAAAAGGAATAAAATATCTAGGAATAAACATAATCAAGGAAGTAAAAGACCTATACCCTGAAAACTACAAGACATTCTTAAGAGAAATTAAAGAGGACATTAATAAATGGAAATTCATCCCATGCTCTTGGCTAGGAAGAATTAATTTTGTCAAAATGGCCATCCTGCCTAAAGTAATCTTCAGATTCAATGCAATCCCTATGAAAATAACAACAGCATTCTTCAGTGAACTGGAACAAATAGTTCTAAAATTCATATGGAACCACAAAAGATCCCAAATAGCCAAAGCAATCCTGAGAAGGAATAATAAAGCAGGGGGGATCTCGCTTCCCAACTTCAATCTCTACTACAAAGCCACACTAATCAAGACAATTTGCTTTTGGCACAAGAACAGACCCATAGACCAGTGGAATAGAATAGAGAGTCCAGATATTAACCCAAGCATATATGGTCAATTAATATACTATAATGGAGCCAGGGATATACAATGGGGAAATGACAGCTTCTTCAACAGCTGGTGTTGGCAAAATTGCACAGCTACATGTAAGAGAATGGAACTGGATTATTGTCTAACTCCATAGACAAAAGTAAACTCAAAATTGATCAAACACCTGAATCTAAGTCATGAAATCATAAAACTCTTAGAAGAAAACATAGTCAAAACTCTCTGAATATTAACATGAAAAACTTCTTCATGAACATATCTCCATGGGTAAGGGAAAGAAAAGAAAAAATGAACTACTGGGACTATATCAAACTAAAAGCATCTGTACAGCAAAGAACACCATCAGTAGAACAAAAAGGCATCCTACAATATGGGAGAATATATTCATTAATGACATATACGATAAGGGGTTGACATAAAAAGTATATAAAGAGCTCACACACCTCAACAAACAAAAAGCAAATAGGCCAATTAAAAAATAGGCAGAGGAGCTGAACAGAAAATTCTCCAAAGAAGAAATTCAGATGGCCAACAGGCACATGAAAAGATGCTCCACATCCCTAATCATCAGAGAAATGCAAATTAAAACCACAATGAGATATAACCTCACACCAGTTAGAATGGCCACCATCCAAAAGACAAACAACCACAAATGTTGGCAAGGATGTGGAGAAAGGGGAACCCTCCTACACTGCTGGTGGGAATGTAAACTAGTTCAACCGTTATGGAAAGCAATATGGAGGTTCCTCAAAAAACTCAAAATAGAAATACCATTTGACCCAGGAATTACACTCCTAGGAATTTACCCTAAGAATGCAGCAGCCCGGTTTGAAAAAGACATATGCACCCCTACGTTTAGCACAGCACTATTTACAATAGCAAGAAATGGAAGCAACCTAAGTGTCCATCAGTAGATGAATGTATAAAGAAGAGTGGTACATATATACAATGGAGTATTATTCAGCCATAAGAAGAAAACAAATCCTGCCATTTGCAACAACATGGTTGGAGCTAGAGGGTATTATGCTTAGTGAAATAAGTGAGGTGAAGACAAGTATCAAATTATTTCACTCATCTGTGGAATATACGAACAAAGCAGAAACTGAAGGAACAAAACAGCAGCAGACTCACAGAACCCAAGACTGGACTAACAGTTACCAAAGGAAATGGACTGGGGAGGATGGGAGGGAACGGAGGGATAAGTGGAATAAGGGGCATTACTATTAGCACACATAATTTAGGTGGGGAAACATGGTGAAGGCAGTATAGCACAGAGAAGACATGTAGTGATTCTGTAGCATCTTACTATGCTGATGGACAGTGACTGTAATGAGGTAGATGGTGGGGACTTGATGATGGGGGGAGTCTAGTAACCATAATGTCACTCATGTAAGTGTATATTAATAATATGAAAAATAAATAAATAAATAAAGAGCATAAAAAGATGATTAAAAAAAATCTGTTGCCTTGCTGCAGTTGCTATGGCTAACCATGGGCATTTTAAATTCTCTGTGTCTTTTCTGTGGCCGTGGCGCAACTGACCACTCCTCCCTTTCTGAAACAGCCCTCCCTTGACTGCTGTTTCTCATTGTCTGGATTCTCTACCTTCTTGTCTTAAGGGATTTTTATTGCTTTTTATTTCCCTGTCATATTTTTAATAGAATTCCTCAGGAATTCTTTGTAGACTTACGTATCAATCAGGGTCCTCTTGATAGAGATGACACATCGTTCATACTTTAGTAGAGGGCTATTTATGGTGTTTTGGGCAGCACTGAGGAATGGTGCTGGGCACACCTGGAGAGAACAGGAGCCGCTGGAGAACGCCCCAGGGCAGGAGCATGGCCTTAGATTGGGAACACCCATTGCCCGCCTGCAGGGAAGGAGGCCTGGGAATAAGCACCCCACCTCTCTGTCTGTCTTCCTAACCCTGCCCATACTTATCACTGGCCAAAACCTGGCAGAAACCTGAGGGCCAAGACCCACTGATGTCATCCATAAAGGTCAGTTTCCTCATCACAGATTGGATCTAGAGGGAAGAAGAGATAATATTCTGTCTCGTACTATTAGGTCTGTGCCTTATCTTTCTCAACCAACATCTAGAAACTAATTTCCATTTCTCTGTGAGACATTTTCACTTGAATATCTTTTTGGTGCTTCAAATTTAATCATATAGAATTCATTTTATTCTTCAACAAAATAAACAAAACAAAAATAAAAAAACAATCTGCTTTTCCTGTGTTCACAGCAAAAGGCTCCGCCATTAACTGGGTTACCCGTATTAAAAACTTTGTAATTTTCTCAAAGTTACATCTATACAAAGTGCAAAAGGTAATTCTGTAAGTTTTGTTATGAAGCACTTGTCCCCAAACCTCCTTCTCCCACATTTTCTCTTCTGCAGAGGCAACCATATTCATTTATTTCAGCTAATTGTTATGGTGTTTATCCCTGCGACTGTCAACATAGGTTTGTTTCGCAACTTCTTGACTTTTATGTGGGATTCTCACTATGTGGACTGAGCTTTTTCCTCTCCTAGCCTCCTCTCCATATACACGCTCTTTGCTCCACCCATCTTCCCAGCATAGATTGCAATTTTAGTTAGATCAAAATTTTTGTTTACTCACAACACATTAGTCCTCATAATCAAGATGAACATGTGTCTACTTTTATATTCTAAAAGAATAAATTTCTTAAAATAATTTCAGACACTTGTTTTAATTTCATATTACTTGAAAGAAAACTGAGTTGGTAGTTCTGAAATTAAATGGATAAGTCAATAGATTTTAGTTAAATTTAAATGGGTCCTTTAGATATATTTATTCAATAATGTTTACATAATTTGAATGTGCATACATGAATCCATATAGTCACTTGTTCTTTCATCCAATAAATAGTGTTAAATGCTTCAACAAATGTGCTCCAGATACTACTATCTGGTACTGTTGACAAAAAAATTATTTATTTTCTTATTTTATGTATAAGGAAGTTGAAAGTTGCCATTCTGTCCTAACAAGTAAAAACCTCAACAGACTGAAAAATCAACAACTCTTCTTGGATCCAAAAGTGAGAGGATGACCCAGGGAAAACTGGTGCCCCCAAGACCGGGGAGAGAGGTGAATGCAGGCAGCCATGGCTTACCAGAACAGAGACTCAACGAGCAGAAACCTCCATGGGAACCACTGCTGGGCTCGGAAAAAGAAAACCTGAACAGTAATTGACAAATTGTTGGAGGGTCAGTGTAGACAACTCTGAGTTTAAATACTCCAGGGACTCAGTCCTGGGAGGTGGGGGGCCCACAATACTGTGAGACTAACTTCTAGGAATTCCACCATGTTATAACAGGAGCTCAACTACAATAAATACTGGAGAAAAATCCCCTTGTACAACAGCAGAAGGAGAGGAAAAGGAACACTTTGAAATATACCAAAGACTGTGTTCTTCTTAAGAAGGCCCACCTTCAGGAGAAACTAGGTAACCAGAGTCTAGCCGGCAGGGGTATCAGAGACTAGCTGTCTTGGGGGAAGGGAAATGCTGAACTCCAGCCAGCCCTAGCCATCCTGTCCCCCTGAAGGAGAAAAAAACTGAAAAACACCTGTGAAGTGCATAGTCCAGGTGCACAGGCCCACTAAAACCCAGAGACCTAATCACAGGACTGCAGAACCCATCCTCTCATTGCACACCTCACCACCATATTAGTAAAGGCCTGTCTAGAACAGTTCACTTTAAATGATACCTCATGAATAGCAATCAAGAAAAAATTACAAGTCACACCAAAATGCACAATATACAATCTGAAGAGACAGAGCAAGCATTAGAACCAGACATGGTAGGATGTTAGAATTATCAAAGTGGGAATTTAAAACAACTCTCATTAATATACTAAGGGTCCTAATGGATAAAGTAGATACATACAAGAACAGACGGCAAGATAAGCTGAGAGCGGAAATCCTGAGAAAGAACCATAAAGAAGTGCTACAGGTAAAAAGCACCATACCAGAGATAAGAAATGCCCTTGCTGAGGAAGGAATCTCTGATTCTGAGCTTCAGGATTTCTCAGTGGAAACCTCCAAAACTAAAAAGCAGAGAGCAAAGATGGGAAAAAACATAACAATGTCCAAGGATTGTGGGACAAAAAGGAGTAACGTGTATAATGGGAATATCAGAAAGAGAAAAGAGAGAGAAGGAACAGAAAAAAAATTTGAGGCAATAATGACTGAGAATTTCCACAAATTAATCTTGAACACCAAACCACAGATCCAGATGGCACAGAGAACACCAAGCCGAATAAAGACAAAAAAAAAAAAAAAACAACCCAGAAACTACACTTAGCAATATCATTTTCAAACTACAGAAAATCAAGGAATAAAAAGCCATCCTGGAAAAACTAAAGAGATAAAAACACCTCACTAAGAGAGGAACTGTGATTAAGAATTACCTTTGAAAGCAAGAATAGAGGGAGTGAAATATTTAACGTTTTGAGAGAATATAATCACTAATCTAGAATTCCATATCCTGCAAAATTATCCCTTTAAAGTGAAGAAGAAATAAAGGCTTAGTAAGAAAACAAAAATTAAAGGAATTTGTTGCCAGTAGAACTTATTTGCAGTAAATAGTAAATTATTTACTTATTTTGTGGTTTGTTTTGATGTTTTTTTATGTAGTTATAGTTGATATACAATATTATATCATTTTTAGGCATACAACATAGTGATTTGACAATTATATATGTTATTAAATGCTCACCCCAACCAATGTAGTTATTGTCCACATAGAAAGATATTACAGATCTATTGGTTATATTCTCTATGTTGTACTTTCATCCCCATGACTAATTTATAGTAAGGTTGAATTTTGTTCCTCTCTCTCCCCTTCACCTATTTCACCCACCCACAGTCACCCTTCCCTCATGGTAACCGACACTTCTCAGTGTCTCTGAGTCTATTGCTGTTTTCTTTGTTTTGTTTTGTCTTTAGATAAGTGAAACCATATGGTATTTATCTTTCTCCACCTGGCTTATTTCACTTAGCATAATACCCTCTAAGTCCATCCATGTGGTGGTAAATGGCAGGATTTCTTTCTCTTTTATGCCTGAATAATATTCCATTGTATATATGAATCATCTCTTTATCCATCCATCTATTGACAGTGTGGTTGTTTCCGTATTTTGGTTATTGTAAACAATATGGCAGTAAATACAAGAGTGCATATATCATTTTGAATCAAAGATTTTGTTTTCTTCAAATAAATTCCTAGAAATGGACTTACTGGGTTGTATAGTATTTCTATTTTTGCTTTTGTGAGAAAACTCCTTACTTCTTTCTATAGTGTCTGCACCAATTTACATTCCAACCAACAGTGTAGGAGTGTTCATTTTTCTCCACATTCTCACAAACAATTGATATTTCTTGTCTTTTGAATTGTAGCCATTCTGACTCTTGTGAGGTGATATCTCATTGTGGTTTTGATTTCATTTCCCTGATGATTATGATATGGAGCATCATTACATGTGCCTGTTGGCCATCTGTATGTCTTCTTTGGAAAATATCCATTCATGTCCTCTGCTCCTTTTTTATTTGGATAATTTAGTCTTTTTGGTGTTGAGTCATATGAGTTCATTATATATTTGAGATGTTAACCCATTATCAGATATATCATTTGCAAATGTATTCTCCCTTACTGTAGGCTGCCTTTTTGTTTTGTTGATGGTCACCTTTGCTGTACAGAAGGTTTTTAGTTTTATGTAGTCCCACTAATTTATTTTTGCTTTTCTTTCCCTCGCCTGGGAATATGTCCAGGAAAAAATAACTCTTGCTTATAGTCATGAGATTTTTGCCTCTGTTTTCTTCTAAGAATTTTATGGTCTTGAGTCCCATAATTAGGTCTTTAATCCATTTCAAGTTTACTCTTATGCATGGAGTTAGACAGTAATCCAGTTTCATTCTCCTGTAGCTGTCTAGTTTTCCCAACACCATTTACTGAAGAGACCCTGTTTCCTACTGTATATTCTCACCTTCTTTGTCATATATTAATTGATTATACATGTGTGGGTTTATTTCTAGGATCTCTATTCTGTTTCATTGATCCCTCTTGTGCCAGTACACACATGGCTTTATATTTCTATAGCTTTGTAGTTTAGCTTGTAGTCCAGAAGCATTATACCCCTTTTGTTCCTTGTTCTTTCTCATGATTTCTTTGGCTATTCAGGGTCTTCTGTGATTCCAAATAAATTTTAGGACTGTTTGTTCTAGTTTCATTGAAAAATGCTATTAGTATTCTGACAGGAATTGAACTGAATTTGTAAATTGCTTTGGGCAGGATGGCCATTTTGACAATATTAATTCTTCCTATCCATGAGCATGACATAGATCTCCATTTATTTGTGTCTTCTTCAGTTTCTTTCATCAGTGTCTTACAGTTTTCAGAGTATAAGTCTTTCCCTTCCTTGGTTAGGTTTATTCCTAAGTATTTTATTCTTCTTGATGCAATTGTAAATGGCATTGCTTTCCTGATTTCTCTTTCTACTAGTTCATTGTTAGTATTTCAGAGCACGACATATTTCTGTATATTTATTTTGTATCCTGTGACTTCCTGAATCCATTTATTAGTTTTAAAAGTTTTTTGGTGGAGTCTTTAGGGTTTTCTATATATAGTTTCATGTCACCTGCAAGTAGTGACAGTTTAACTTCTTCTTTACCAATTTGGATGCCTTTTATATCTTTATCTTGTCTGATTGTCATGGCTAGGACAGCCAGAACTATGTTGAATAAAAGTGGTGAGAGTTGACATCCTTGTCTTGTTCATGATCTTAGAGGAAAAGCTTTCAGCTTTTCACCATTGAGTATGATATTAACTGTGGGTTTGTCATATATGGCCTTTATTATGTGGAGGTATGTATCCTGTATACCCATTTTGCTGAGAGTTTTTATCATGAATGGATGTTGGATTTTGTCAAATGCTTTTCAGCATCTATTTACATGATCATATAGTTTTTATCTTTCCTTTTGTTAATGTGGTATATCACATTGATTGATTTATGAATATTATATCATCCTTGAATCTCTGGAATAAATCTCTCGGTTATGATGGATGATCCTTTTGATGCATTTTTAAATTTGATTTGCTAATATTTTGTTTAGGAGTGAACATATGTTCATCAGGGATATTGATCTGTAATCTTCTTTTTTTGTATTGTCTTTGGTTTTGGTGTTAGAGTGATGCTAGCAACATTGAATGAGTTTGGATGTATTCCATCCTACTCTGTTGTTTGAAATCTTTTAAGAAGGATGGGTATTAACTCTTCTTTAAATGTTTGGTAGACTTCAGCTGTGAAGCCATCTGCTTCCAGAATATTTTTGTTGGGAGTTTCTGGATTACCAATTCAATTTCATTACTGGTATTTGATCTGTGTATATTTTTAGTTCCTTCCTGGGTCAGTCTTGAAAGATTGTATGTTTCTAGGAATTTGTCTATTTCTTCTACGTTTTCCAGTTTATTGACATAATTTTCATAGAATTCTAATTCTTTGAATTTCTGTGGTGTCAGTCATAATGTCTCCTTTTTATTTCTGATTTTGTTTATTTGTGTCCTCTCTCTTCTTTTCTTGATATATCTGGCTAGGGGTTTGTCTATTTTGCTTATCTTCTCACAAAACCAACTCTTGGTTTCATTTATTTTTTCCTATTGTTTTTTCTTATTCTCCATTTTATTTATTTGTGCTCTGATCTTTATTAATGTCCCTCCTTCTACTAACTTTTGGGCTTTATTTGTTCTGTTTTTTCTAGTTACTGTAATTGTGAGTTTAGACTGTTTATTTGGGATTGTTTTTGTTTCTTAAAGTAAGCCTGTATTTCTATGTACTTCCACTTAGAACTGCTTTTGTTACATCTTATAAATTCTGAATCATTGTGTTTCTGTTTCCATTTGTCTCCATGTATTGCTTGATATCCTCTTGGATTTGTTCATTGATCAATTAATTATTTAGAAGCATGCTATTTAGCATCCATGAGTTTATTTGTTTTGTTTTCTTCATGTAATTGATTTCTAATATCATACCACTGTGGTCTGAAAAGATGCTTGATACAATTGCAATAATTTTGAAGTTATTGAGGCTCTTTTTTTTCCTAATATGTGATTTCTTCTGGAGAATGTTCCATATGCACTTGAGAAAAATGTATATCCTGATGATTTGGGTGAAATGCTCTCTTTGTATTTTTCAAGTCCATCTGGTCTAGTGTGTCATTCAGTGTCTCTGTTTCCTTATTTATTTTCTGTCTGGATGATCTATCTAATGATGTAAGTGGGATGTTAAAATCCTCTTAGATGATTGTGTTGCTGTCTGTTTCCCCTTCTAGGTCTGTTAGTATTTGTTTTATATATTTAGGTGCTCCTATGTTGGGTGCATAGATATTTACAATTTTTACATCCTCTTGTTGGATTGATCACTTTATCATTATATAATGTCCTTTGTCTCTTGTTACTTTCTTTGTTTTGAAGTCTATTTTTGTCTGATACAAGTACTGATAGTCCTTTTTTTCTCCCTCATTTGCATGAAGTGTCTTTCTTCATTTTCAGTTTATGTATGTCTTTAGGTCTGAAATAAGTCTCCTGTAGGCAGCATATAGATGGGTTTTGTTTCTTTATCCATTCTGCTACCCTATATCTTTTTGTGGTGCATTCAGTCCATTTACATTTAAGGTAAGTATTGATATGTATGTACTTACTGACATTTTATTGTATTCTGGTTGTTTTTGTAATTCTTCTGTTTCTTTCTTCCTCTCTTACACTCTTCACTTATTATTTGATGGTTTTCTTTAGTGTTTGGTTTTCTTTTTTTAATTTTGTGTATCTGTAATAGGCTTTAGGTTTGTGGTTACCATAAGGTTCATAGATAGATAGTTTCTTAAATACGTAACAGTCTATATTAAGTAGATGGCCTCTCAATTTCAAACACATTATAAAAGTACTACTTTTTTCTTCTTCCTCCTCCATACTTTATGTGTAAGATATCATAATTCACATCTTTTGGGTATCCCTTGACTAAGTTTGTGTACAGTTGATTTTCTACTTTACAAAATTTTATTGTTATCAAATGTACAGCAAAGTGGTTCAACAGTCCTCCTCCCTTTCTCCCCACCCATGCACTCTCCTTTCCCCCTGGGTCACCACCAGTCACTTCTCAGTGTCTATGACTCTAATACTATTTTGTTACTTCTGTTTTGCTTTGTTTTTATATTCCACAAATAAGTGAAATCATATGGTATTCATCTTTCTCCACTATTTCACTGGGCATAATACCCTCTAGATCCATCCATGTTGTTGCAGATGGCAGGATTTCTTTTCTTTTTATGGATGAATAATATTCCATTTTGTATATGTACCACATCTTATTTATACATTCATCTATTGATGAATACTTTGATTGCTTCCATATCTTGGCTATTGCAAACAGTGTGGTAATAAACATAGGGGTACCTATATCTTTTTGAATCAGGGATTTTGTTTTCTTTGGGTAAATTCCTAGGGGTGGAATTTCTGGGTCATTTTTAGTTTTAATTCTGTTGGTATTTCTATTTTTTGAGGAACCTCCATACTGCTTTCATACTTGATTAGTAATTGGCCTACTACCTTTACTGTAGGTTTATTTTCACTGGTGAATAATATTTAGACTTAACAACATTTTCATCTGAAGAAGCCCCTTTAATATATTCTGTAAGGCCAGTTTAGTAGTGGTGAATTCTTTCAAACTTCATTCATCAGGGAAACTTTTAATCTCCTCTTCAGTGCTGAATGATAACCTTGTTGGGTAGAGAATTCTTGTTTGTAGATTCTTCCCTTTCAATAGATTAAGTGTTTCATAATACTCCCTTCTGGCCTGTAAACTTTGTGCTGAGAAATTTGCTGATAGCCTTATGAGGTTGCCCTTATAGGTAAGTGTCTGCCTCTCTCTTGCTGCTTTTAAAATTCTCTCTTTATCTTTAATATTTGCCATTTTAATTATTATATGTATTGGTGTTGTCTTCTCGGGGTTCATCTTGTTAAGGGCTCTCTGCACTTCCAGGACCTGTCTGTCTATTTCCTTCCCCTGATTAGGGAAGTTTTCAGCTATTATTTCTTCAAAAGTCTTTCTACTCCTTTGTTTTTCTCTTCTCTTTCTCAGACCCCTTTTATGCACATATTGTTTCTTTTGGAGTTGTCACACAGCTCTCTTAGCATCTTATCACTTTTAGAAATTCTTTTTTTTCTCTGTTCCTCAGTTTGGTTACTCTGCTGTTACCTATCTTCCATCACACTGATTCTTTCCTCTACTTCTAGCAATCTGCTCTTCATTCTCTCTATTATATTTTTCATTTCAGTTATTGTATTCTGTAGCCTGTGTGGCTCTTTTTCATATTTCTCTCTCTTTGTTGAAGTTCTTACTGAGATCATCAGTTCTTTTCCCTAGTTCAGTGAGCATCTTTACGACTGTTACTTTGAATTCCTTATCAAGATTGATATTGCTAATCTCTGACATTTAGCTCTTTTTCTGTGTTTTATCTTGTTCTTTTGTTTGGACCATATTCCTCTGCCTCCTCATTTTGTCTGGGTTTCTGTGTTTCTTCCTTTGAATTAGGTCACCTATGCCTCCTGGTCTTTAAAGTAATGGTTTTATGAATTGGGCACCCTGTGGTGCTCAGAAGCTCGAGATTCTTTGCTCACTAGTGCCTGGTTCTCTTTTGTGGCTGAGCCACAATTGCTGTTGGGCTGTGGGTGGGGCGCCTTTCTGCCTGTGTGACAGCAGTGACTGAATCCCACACCTTACTTCGGTATGCCCTTTGTGTGATGTGAGGCACTTCTGCAGGCATTCATGTGGGCAAAGCTGTCCTCTGCATGCCAGTCAGCCGTGGAGACCACTGCTGGGCCGGGTGTGCTAGGTAGCTGTGGGCTACTGGGGTTGAGTCAATGAGTTGGAGGACAGTTTAGGCTCCCACAAGCATCTGGGCAGTTAAGTGAGCAAGAGCCAGGAGAGTTGGAAAAGTGTAGTGTGCCCTCTGCCTGACAGTCAGCAAATTTGGACCACTACGGAGCTGTGTGTGCCAGGCAGGGTATGTAGCAGGGAAGTGCGTCTTCAGGAATAAGCTGCCAGTAAGGAAGATGGCATATGTTGAAGCTAGGTTCCATAAGCCCAACCAGTTGGACTGAGGCAGGACTAAAAATACTCTGGAGAGTTCTCCCTTGCCCCTCTGGCATACTTCCCACTGCTGGTAAATCTTTCAACCTGCCACCTCTGTGTTAGGTCTCAGCAGGACTGACAGAGCATGCCGGCCCTTCACAAGCAGCAGGGATCTTGGCTCCCCACAGTGCTCCAACTCTTCCTGGTGTCCAGCCGTTAGTCACCAAAGCCCAGTGCAATGTGTTCTTGTATTCCCAAAGCAGACCTCTGGGGCCAGGTGGTGGGATTCCTGAGTGTTTATTCCCCCCCCCCATTCCATCCCTCTTCCTCCCACTTGTGGGCTGGGATAGGGAAGACCTTCAGTCCCAATTGGTCATGGCTCTGCTAATTTGCCCTTCTTTGTATGGTCTTCTCTTCTTCACCAGGTGTATATGGTCTGTTCTTCAGTCTTCTGGTCATTTTCAGGGTTAGTTGTATTTGCTGTAGCTGCTTCCTCGGTTTGTACGGCGGAGGAGGTTTTGCTTTGGCAGCCTATTGTGACATTTTTTGCCCTGGGTTTCAAGAAATTCTTTAGAGGGAAGGAAAATGATATAGGCAGAAACTCAACTTTACATAAAGAAAGGAAGAGCACTGAAGAAGGTATAAATGAAAGTAAGATAAAAGCTTTATTTTTTCCCATTCTCAGTTATCTAAGAGATTGTAGTTTGTTCAAACTAATAGCAACATCATATTCTGTTATGTAAGTTTATGTATATATCTCATATACACATATATGTATTGTATATTTACATATGCTTATATATAAATGAAGTGAATGACAGCAGTGACACCAGAAAAAGGAGGAAGTGAGACATGTTCTTTGAAAAAATCAGTAAAATTGATAACCCTTTAACCAGGCTAAGAAAAAATGAGAGAGAACATAAATTGCTAATATCAGAAGTGAAAGGGGGCATCACTACATATCCCATAGACATTAAAAAGACAATAAAGGAATATTGCAAACAATTCTATGTGCACAAATGTGATAACCTAGATGAAGTGAACCAATTATTTCAAAGACGCAATCTGCCCAAATCCATGCAAGGAGAAATAGACAATCTGAATAGACCTGTATCTATCAAATAAGTTGAATCATAATTAATAACCTTCCAAAACAAAAAGTGCCAAATCCAGATGGGTTCACTGAGAATTCTATCAAACATTTAAGGAAGAAATTATACCAAGTCTCTATAATCTCTCTTCAGGATGGAAAGAGAGGGAATACTTTCTAACTCATTCCTTGAGGCCAGCATCAACCCTAATAGCAAAACCAAAGACATTACCAGAAAAGAAAACTACAGCCAATATTTGCCATGAACATAGATGCAAAAATCCTAAATAAGATGTTAGCACATTAAATTTAAAAATATATGGAAAGAAAAGATGGTGGCATGAGAGGTGAGACAGAGGCTTCCTCCTAAAACTACATATAATGTGAAAATATAACTAATACAACTAGTCTTGAAAGAGCAACAGGAAAGAGGAGTGCAACAAACTGCATACACCTGGAGAGAAGAGCAGCCCTTGTGGAAAAGGGTAACGTATTAAAGCTTTGGTCCTGCAGGATCCAAGCCCTTCCCCCACCCCATCTCACCAGCAGGAGAAAGAGGAATGGAGCAGGAAGGGAGTGGAGACCTGGGACTGCTGAATACTTAACTATGGAGATCTGCTCTGGGAGCATAAACCTACATTTCATGGTGCTTGCATGATACTCTCATGATTAGGGGATTGGAAAGCTAAGACAGTCAGAATTCCTGGAGAGACTAAGATTCCAGCTACTTGTGGAAATGTGGATCCCTATATCCAGCTGCTCTGGGACAAAAGAAAGGTGGGCAGTCTGAAAGACTTCCTAACAAAGAAGACCTTAGCAAGAGGGCTACTAAAGGGGCAAGGATTGCACAGAGATTGCTGCTCAGGAGAAAGGACAGGTAGACAAAATTATCTGGGTGTACTCTGCCCAGCAGATTGGGAGTTTTCACGATCTTCAGGTGCTCCAGCTCCCTGGCTGCCTACACAACTCCAAGAACCCCTTTGTGACAGGCAGACTAGTGCGCCTTTCTCCTGGCTAGCCCCACTGGGCTTGCAAACCGGGAAACCCTACCCCGGCATTAGGCCAGCCAGAGGGAAGATCTGTCTACAGCAACTAAAAACGCAAAGCACAGAGACTTATAACTGTGTGCTCAGCCCACTGGTTCAGGCAGTGGAGACAGGCATAGCAGCCAGGAACCAGGAAACAGCTCTTTCCTCCCCTGAGGCAACAATACCACTCCCCAAAATCCCCGACATTGCTTAAGGGGCTGAGCAGCTCAAGAGAGTAGAGCTTCTGGGCACTAGAGGGCGCCATACACAAATATGAAACGCCAAAGGAACCTGGTCCAGAGTAAAATTATTAATACAACTCCCGAGAAAGAATTAAATGATATGTACCTCATAACTCTCCCTGAAAGGGACTTCAAAATAAAAATCATTAACATGCTCACGGAGGTATGGAAAGATACTCAAGAACTCAGGAATGAATTATGGTCAGAGATCCAATCATTGAAGAACACAATGGACGGTGTTAAAAGTGGATTTGATATGGTGAAGGAGATGATAAATGAAATAGAAACTAGAGAAGAGGAATATAAAGAAGCTGAGGCACAGAGAGAAAAAAGGATCTCTAAGAATCAAGAATATTGAGAGAACTGTGTGACCAATCCAAACGGAACCATATTCACATTATAGGGTACCAGAAGAAGAAGAGAGAGAAAAAGGGAAAGAAAGTGTCTTTGAGGAGGTGATTGCTGAAAACTTCCCCAATCTGGGGAAGGAGATAGTCTCTCATGGAGGTGCACAGATCTCCCAACACAAGTGACCCAAGGAAGACAACATCAAGACATATAGTAATTAAAATGGCAAAGATCAAGGATAAGGACAAACTATTAAAAGCAGCCAGAGAGAGAAATAAGATCACATACGAAGGAAAACCCATCAGACTATCATCAGACTTCTCAGAAGAAACCTTACAGGCCAGAAGGGAGTGGCATGATGTATTTAATGCAATGAAGCAGAAGGGCCTTGAACCAAGATTACTTTATCTGGCAAGATTATCATTTAAATTTGAAGGAGGAATTAAACAATTCCCAGATAAGCAAAAGCTGAGAGAATTTACCTCCCACAAACCATCTCTACAGGATATTTTGGAGGGACTTCTATAGATGGAAGTGTTCCTATGGTTTAATAACTGTCACCACAGGTAATAAAACCTCAGTAAAGAAAATAGAACAGCTAATTACTAAGAAAATGCAAAATTAAATGAGCTAGCCCCAAAGTCAATCAAGGGATAGACAAACAGTACAGAATATGATACCTAATATATAAAGAATGGAGGAGGAAGAAAAAGGAGGAGGAAAAAAAAAACACAAACAAAAAAAGAACCTTTAGATTGTGTTTGTAATAGCATATTAAGTGAGTTCAGGTAGACTCTTAGATAGTAGGGAAGTTAACCTTGAACATTTGGTAACCACAAATCTGAAGCCTGCAATGCCAATAAGTACATACCTATCCATAATCACCCAAAATGTAAATGGACTGAATGCACCAATCAAAAGACATAGAGTCTCGGAATGCATAAAAAAAGAAGACCCATCTTTATGCTGCCTTCAAGAGACTCATTTTAAACCCAAAGACATACACAGATTAAAAGTGAAGAGATGGAGAAAGACATTTCATGCAACCAATAAGGAGAAAAAAGCAGGAGTTGCAGTACTTATATCAGACAAAATAGACTTTAAAACAAAGAAAGTCACAAGAGACAAAGAAGGACATTAGATAATGATAAAAGGGTCAATCTAACAAGAAGATATAACCATTATAAATATCTATGCACCCAACACAGGAGCTCCTACGTATGTGAAACAAATACTAACAGAATTAAAGGGGGATATAGAATGCAATGCATTCATTCTAGGAGACTTCAATACACCACTCACTCTGAAGGACAGATCAATCAGACAGAAAAAAAGTAAAGAGACAGAGGCACTGAACAACACATTAGAACAGATGCACCTAACCGTCATCTACAGAACTCTACACCCAAAAGCAGCAGAATACACATTCTTCTCAAGTGCACATGGAACATTTTCAAGAATAGATCATATACTAGGCCACAAAAAGAGCCTCAGTAAATTCAAAAAGATTGAAATTGTACCAACCAGCTTCTCAGACCACAAAGGAATGAAAGAACTAGAAATGTATTATGCAAAGAAAATGAAAAATCCCAAAAACACATGCAGGCTTAATAACGTGCTCCTAAATAATCAATGGAACAAATAAAAACAGAGATCAAGGAATATATGGAGACAAATGACAACAATAATTCAACACTGCAAAATCTGTGGGACGCAGTGTAGGCCATGCTAGGAGGAAAGTATGTTGCAATACAGGCCTACCTCATGAAAGAAGAACATTCCCATATGAGCAGTTTAAACTCAAAATTAACAAAACTAGAAAAAGAAGAACAAATGAGACCCAAAGTCAGTAGAAGGAGGGACATAGCAAAGATTGGAACATAAATAAATAAAATCGAGAAGAATAAAACAATAGAAAGGATCAACGAAAGCAAGAGCTGGTTTTTCAAGAAAATAAACAAAATAGATAAACCCCTAGCCAGACTTATCTAGAAAAATAGAGAGTCTACTCACATAAACAGAATCAGATATGAGAAAGGAAAGTCACTATGGACAGCACAGAGATATAAAGAATTATTAGAGAATACTATGAAAAATTGTATGCTAACAAACTGGATAACCTAGAAGAAATGGACAACTTTCTAGAAAAATACAACCTTCCAAGGCTGACCCAGAAAGAAACAGAAAATCTGAACAGACCAATTACCAGCAATGAAACTGAACTGGTAATCCAAAACCTACCTAAGAACAAAATGCCTGGACCAGATGGCTTCACCGCTGAATTTTATCAAACATTTAGTGAAGACCTAATACCCATCCTCCTTAAAGTTTTCCAAGGAGTAGAAGAAGACGGAATACTTCCAAACTCATTCTATGAGGCCAGCATCAATCTAATACCAAAACCAGGCAAAGACACCACAAAAAGGAGAAAACTACAGACCAATATACCTGATGAACATAGATGCAAAAATACTCAACAAAATATTAACAAACCGAATTCAAAAGTACATCAAAAGGATCATCCATCATGATCAAGTACGACTTATTCCAGGGATGCAAGGATGTTTCAACATACGAAAATCCATCAACATCATCCACCACATCAACAAAAAGAAGGACAAAAACCACATGATCATCTCCATAGATGCTGAAAAAGCATTTGACAAAATTCAACATCCATTCATGATTAAAACTCTCAACAAAATGGGTGTAGAGGCCAAGTACCTCAACATAATAAAAGCTATATATGACAAACCCACATCCAACATTATACTTAACAGCGAGAAGCTGAAAGCTTTTCATCTGAGATTGGGAACAAGACAAGGATGCCACTCTCCCCGCTTTTATTCAACATAGTACTGAAGGTCCTAGCCACAGCAATCAGACAACACAAAGAAATAAAAGGCATCCAGATTGGCAGGGAAGAAGTTAAACTGTCCCTGTGTACAGATGACATGATATTGTGTAAAAACCTCTCAAGAATCTACTCCAAAACTACTAGATGTAATACTGAATTCAGCAAAGTTGCGGGATACAAAATTAATGGTGCAGAAATCTATGGCATTCCTATACATTAACAGTGACCTAACAGAGAGTGAAATCAGGAAAACAATTTCATTCACAGTTGCATCAAAAAGAATAAAATACCTAGGAGTAAACCTAACCAAGGAAGTGAAAGACCTATATCCTGAAAACTACAAGATACTCATGAGAGAAATTAAAGAAGATACCAATAAATGGAAACACATCCCGTGCTCATGGATAGGAAGAATTTATATTGCCAAAATGGCCATCCTGCCTAAAGCAATGTACAGATTCAATGCAATTCCTATCAAACTGCCAACAGCATTTTTCAACGAACTAGAGAAAATCATTCTAAAATTCATATGGAACCACAAAAGACCCCGAATAGCCAAAGCAATCCTGAGAAGGAAGAATAAAGCTGGGGGTATTATGCTCCCCAACTTCAAGCTTTACTACAAAGCCACAGTACTCAAGACAATTTGGTACTGGCACAAGAACAGATCCATAGACCAATGGAACAAACTAGAGAGCCCTGGTATAAACCCAACCATATATGGTCAATTAATATATGATAAAGGAGCCATGGACATACAATGGAGAAATGACAGCCTCTTCAACAGCTGGTGTTGGCAAAACTGGACAGTTACATGCAAGAGAATGAAACTGGATTATTGTTTAACCCCATGCACAAAAGTAAACTCGAAATGGATCAAGGACCTGAATGTAAGTAATGAAACCATAAAACTCTTAGAAGACAACATAGGCAAAAATATCCTGAATATAAGCATGAGTGGCTTCTTCCTGAATGCATCTCCTTGAGCAAGGGAAACAAAAGCAAAAATGAACTCATGGGACTACATCAAACTAAAATGTTTCTGTATGGCAAAGGACACCATCAACAGAACAAAAAGGCATGCTACAGTATGGGAGAATATATTTGTAAATGACATATCTGACAAGGGGTTAACATCCAAAATACATAAAGAACTTACATGCCTCTACCCCCAAAAAGCAAATAACCCAATTGAAAAATGGGCAGAGGATATGAAGAGACAACTCTCCAAAGAAGAAATTCAGGTGGTCAACAGACACATGAAAAGATGCTCCACATCACTTATCATCAGGGAAATGCAAATGAAAACCACAATGAGATATCACCTCACACCAGTAAGGATGGCCACCATCCAAAAGACTAAGAACAACAAATGCTGGCGAGGATGCGGAGAAAGAGGAACCCTCCTACACTGATGGTGGGAATGTAAGCTAGTTCAACCATTGTGGAAAGCAGTATGGAGTTTCCTCAAAAAACTCAAAATAGAAATACCATTTGACCCAGGAATTCCACTCCTAGAAATTTACCCTAGGAATGCAGCAGCCCAGTTTCAAAAAGACAGATGCACCCCTATGTTTATCGCAGCACTTTTTACAATAGCCAAGATATGGAAGCAACCTAAGTGTCCATCAGTAGATAAATGGATAAAGAAGAGGTGGTACATATACACAATGGAATACTATTCGGTCATAAGAATGAAACAAATCCTACCATTTGCAACAACATGGATGGAGCTGGAGGATATTATGTTCAGTGAAATAAGCCAGGCGGAGAAAGACAAGTGCCAAATGATTTCCCTCATTTGTGGAGTATAACAACGAAGCAAAACTGAAGGAACAAAATAGTGGCAGACTCAAAGACTCCAAGAAGCAACTTGTGGTTGCCAAAGGGGAGGAGTATGGGAGGGTGGGTGGGGAGGGAGGGAGAAGGGGATTGTGGGGCATTATGTTTAGTGCACATGGTGTGGGGAATCACTGGGAAAACAGTGTAGCACAAGGCAAACAGTGAATCTGTGTCATCTTATTACACTGATGGACAGTGACTGAATTGGGGTATGAGTGGGGACTTGATAATATGAGTAAATGTAGTAACCGCATTGTTTTTTCATGTGAAACCTTCAAAGAGTGTATATCAATAATACCTTAATAAAAATATATATATAAATAAAAAAAATAATAAAAATACATGAAAACAAATATGCACCATGACCAAGTAGAATTTGCTCTAGATATGAAAGACTGGCTCAACATTTGAAAATCAGTTAATCCATCACATCAACAGGCTAAAAAAAGAAAAATCATATGGTCATATCAGTAGATGCAGAAAAAGCATTTGACAAAATTCAACACCTGTTTGTTATAAAAACTCTCAGTCCTTTATATGAGTAACTTAGTACTTGCTACCAGTAAAATTGATTTTGTACTAATAGGTAAATTATAAGAAAGGATAGGAAAATATGTAACCTACCTATATATGCATTCAAAAATTTTGGAAATGGTGCTAATGATACATTCAATTCATAAGTATACCTGTATGTGTGTATTTATATATACATTTCTATTTTGCTCATGCTACCCATGTAGATATTACATAGCAATATAAACAATTATTCATGAACTGTATCATATTTTCCATTGTGTTATTCAATGTTCTTTATATAAATTCCTGTACAATGAATTCCTATCAGTGGAAGTTTTGGAACTTCTTGCTGTTATGCTTTTTCATATTATAATTGGAATTGTGTAACATTTTCCCTTTGTCATTGATTTTCTGGGATTTTTTTTATTTATAGCAATTATCTTTAGATTACCAAGAGTAATTATGTATCTTGGCTTACCTGGAATAGTCCTGGATATATGGGTGTTGTAATGTGTATGTGTAATCATTATTAGTGCCTTCTCTTGCTCTAAAAAACGTCCCATTTGGACAATAAATTATGTAGTCCCTTAGATATAACCATTTTTTATTCACTTTCACATGCCTACCATTATTATCCTTTATTTTTCTACATCTTCTTTTACTTTAAAGAACTCAAGTCCTTTCTGAGTTGGTGGATTATAAATAATAAGTATAAATAATGTGTACTCAGTAGAAAACTCTTGATGATTTGATATAGGATCCAAAGTGTAAAACATTCAGAATGTCGAGGCACCTGGAAAGTGCATGCTGAGACAGCGTTTGGTGTTCGCTACAAGGGCTGGTGGCCTGGACAGAAGAAGGGCAGCGGTCTGGCGAATAACCAGAAGATGGTCTTTATTCTAACAGTGAATGTGTAGTGCATTCTGCTTCAGTGCTTAATGTTTTACAAATCTTATGGCAGAGCTTATGAATATATTTATGTTAGTTATAACCATAATCTGATTTGACATTGTTTGTCCTCACACTGCTTATGAAGGAGATTTTTCTTCCTTTAATATCACCCACAGATATGTGGCCATGGAGCTCTGAATATGCCTGTCATTATACCTTACTCTTATTAAATATTTAAAGATTGGTTAACAAGAATTAAAGCTCTGGGGATTCTATTAGAAATTTGGCATTTTTGATTCTTGTGGGACTCTTACTGTGGGAAAACATGGGAAAAACTAATTGTATTTGTTATAATAGTAGCCACAGAAATAGAGAAATGAAAACTTATGCAAATGTGTTTATCACAAATGGAAACATTTGGAGATGCATGTCCTCTGCATTAGGCCTTCAACCAGGTTTCTCTTGGGCTCATAGTCTCACAAAATGAATAAAGGTCTATGACTTAAAAAAAAATAAGTTATTTGTGATTACTTTATATGTAACTGTGAGTTTGGGCAAGTTCATTTGATTAACATTCCTGTTGCTATGGCGATACACTTAAAGAAGCATTTGAAAAAGTTTTATCCAAAAACCACCTTCAGCAGGATAATGTAGGGTGTGTGGTTAAAGAAATGCAATTCCCAAGTATCATTCCTGACATCTCCCCACCCCCTGCACTGAATTAGAGTCCTCGTGGGGACAGGGGATTTAGGTTGGAATTTTGCTTACTAAATTTTGAAAACCACTGCCCATGAAATATGCTGAGTTTGGACAATGACCTTAAAAAATGAAAAAAAATTTAATAGCTATAGTGAAAATATTAATTTTGCAATTTAATGATTAAAAGGTTTTTTCCTCTAATATTTACTAGAGGAATGGACTAGAAGGAAAAGGGATGCAGTGTTTTTTATGAAGAAGCAGATGCATTTAGGGGGTAAAGGATAAGGAATTGAGATAATTCATAGAAGGAGATGTGGGATGTGGGACTACTGAGAAGGAGTGTAGGGCCACCAGTTCTCAAACTAGTGAAGAACAATAATAATAAGCTCGTGGCCTGGGAGAGAGTGAGGGCTCTCAAATCACAATCAGTGACTTGGAAATGCCGGGCACATCTTCTAGTCCCTGTGTATCTCAGTAGCTTCTTTTGTAAAACAGAGATAATATGTGGAGTAGTTTTTAAAAGTATATACACTTTTCTGTTATAATCCCTTTCCCTCAGTTCCCTCTCCTTCTGGTCTTGCCTGAATAGACATGGAAGCATATTAGCTCAATGTGGGATTAATGTTTAATATGTAAAAGGTAGTCTTAGATTATAGACCTGTATTAGTCCATGTACTTTGTTTTCATTATTAAAATACCTATTTTATATTTAAAAAATGTAATTTAGCTCTGCTACAGCAGATTCCTAGGATATTCCCAAATATCCTCACAATTTATATCTTTGCATGGCACTCTCAGTAAACTGTTCTTAGTTTAAGACTGGTTTTGCCATTTCCTGGCTGTATGATTTCAGCAAACCTCTTAAAAGATTCCTTTTCTTCATCTATAAAAGCAACATATGTGACTATTAAGTGGACATTAAATGAACATATATATATATTTTAAACTATGCCTGGAACATGTAAGCACACAATAAAATTGAGTCCCCCACTATAACAAGCACTACTGCTCTTAGATTATGATGATATTTTATAGAGGCATGATATGTGCACCCTTGTCCTGCAGAGAAACAGAGGACTGGCCACTGTGCTTCAGCCACCCCCATGCCATCCTACAGCAGAGCCCTGCATCATAGGAAGTTAGATTCAGTGTAGACTCATTAGCACCAATAGGTATCTGGATAATATATGGAAAGTTTGTTCTTCTTTCTAGAATAAAATTTAAGACTAAGTCTAGTTAACTAAAAATGTATTCAGTTAAAGCTGAATTCAGTATAAGAGTTCAGGCACATTAAACCCTTTTTATAAATAAGTTAACATCACATATATGTTTATAATTCATTCACTATAAACCTTTAAAATAGATGAGACCTCTGACAATAAAGAACACATATCCAATAAGCCTATTAAAATAGAAATGAAAAATCATATAGCAGGAGCAAACAAGTATAATGACCACTTAGGCTAATGAAATTGTTGTAATTGAGCATTAAATTTAGCTACAGTATACCTAGGTAAATGACTGCTTGCTTTCCACCTGCCCAAAGGCGGAGCAAGGAGTGATAATTAGCATCATGCTTCTTATTCAGCCAGTGGTATTTTGAGGTGTGACAATAAGTAAGCCACAGTGCTAAGAATAATGGAGGCAGCGAAGATGACTGAGACATAGTGGTAAAGCTCAGGGGCTGAGGAAAGTTCCTGGAGTGGACATTGGACAGTAAATGATAAAGCAAAGCTAGAAAGACAGTGCTAGTCCAGATAATTGGCAGCTCTGGATTTACACTAAGGAGTGTGTGCTTGATTTTCTATATGCTGGCCTAGTTCTTAAATGTCCAAGTTATTTTACCAATCATTAATAACTTCATATTACCAATCATTTACCAATAATTAATATTTACCAATCATTAATAAGGCATATAATGTTAATACTATCAGGAAATATCATTGTCCATTGAAGGCTAAGAGCTTGAGACGGTGGATGATTCAATTATCTGGCCTTTGTTTTCCAGTTGATCAAAATCTGAGTGAGGAGGGTCTATATGTTTACTCAGCTTTATGCAAACCCAAGTATGTGAAAAATCATAAATATATGAAGTACATCATTGGAGATGATTTGGTTCCAAAATTATTTCTTTGCTTTACAAAGGACTCTGTAAATATTCTTAAAATGCCAATCTCCTCTGTTAGCTTGATCATTTGGTTAGAATTCTAAATATTGGATTTTTACTCCAGATGTCTGAAGATCCACAGAAGTGAAGACATCTTTCATAAGGATGTATATGGGTACAGGTCTTGGTTATGTATTCCGAGTAGATGGTGCTTGTTGGGGAGTGGGCCCTGAATCATTGGATTGAAGGGGCTATTTTTAATTCCCATGGTTTCATTTTAAGTAAATTACAGTAGCCTTGGAAAGGATAATTTAATATTAACGAGCAAAAGAAGAAAATGTTGAACAAAGTATATAAAAACACTGTATCTGCTTTCAAAAACATTTTTTAAAGATATTGTCTTCTGGGATATCTATCTATGGGATTCCTAAGTACAGGTACAAGAGCCGAAATAGAAAGGCCTTTCTCCTTGAAGCAGGATCTTGCTGGAGTACTTGGCCTGCCTTGTTTGTACTTATAGGTAACTTCCTTGCTTTTGAACATAAACAATTTGCAATGCAAACTTAGAAAGACACTGAAATTAGTTGGGTTTAAATATTAAAGCTTGAGACATTTGTCTGTTTCGTCTTCACCCCATACACACTTATGGGGGTAAATCCAAAGAAGCAGGCATCATCTGGGAAAGGAATGCCAATTTTATCTTTTCACAACTGGATTATTTAGCTGCTTGGTATTGACAGTGTTAAACAGTTTGACTATGTCTACCATCCTGATACATCACAATAAATAAATATAGTAAAAGATAAGAAGAGCCCCCATGACAGCAGCTGAGTGTAGAAGTATTTTAAATAAGTTAGCTTTATTGATACATAGTTTACAAATGATAAAATGTACAGACTTTTTGTGTACATTTTGATGAGTTTTGAGAAATATATATCCTATGCAGCCACACGAGTCAAGACTTAGTATGGTTATAATGCCACAAAAGACTCCTCTGTAGCCAGTCCTACCACCGCAATCCCCCCCCCCAAAGCAACCACAGATTGATTTATGTACCCGTTGTCAAATTTCCTGTAAATGGAATAATAGAGTATGCATTATTTTGTGTCCACCCTCTTTTGGTCAACATGATGTCTGTTTGATTGATATATGTTCATATGTGTATAAGCAGTTTATCCCTTTTTATTGTTGACTACCATTCATTGTATGCCTATACCACACTCAATTGTGAATGAATAATCCCTATTTTGGGGTATTTAGATTGTTTTCAGGTTTGGCTAATATGAATGAAACTGTAAAGGACACTTGTTTATGCAGCTGTGTATTATTTTTAATAAGGTACCATTGATATTCAATCATATGAAGGTTTCACATGAGCAACATCGTGTTTACAACATTCACCCATATTATCAAGTCCCTTGCCCAATACCCCATTGCAGTCACTGTCCATCAGCATAGTAAGATGCTGTAGAGTCTTTACTTGTCTTCTCTGTGCTGTACTGCCTTCCCCGTGACCTACCCATATTATGTGTGCTAATTATAATGCCCCTTAATCCCCTTCTCCTTCCCTCCCCACCCACCCTCTCCAAACCCTTCCCTTTGGTAACTGCTAGTCCCTTCTTGGAGTCTGTGAGTCTGTACAGCTTTGTATTTTCATCTCTTTTGGGTGGAGCTGCCAGAAGTCATAGGATAGGCATATGTTTAAATTTATCATCAAGTTGCAAAACACTTTCTAAAGTAACTGTACAATTTAACAGTCCTACTAACATTGTATGAATGTTCTGGTGAGGCTCACTCAAGTGAATATGCAGTAATGTCTGATTTGGGTTTCTCTGATGAATGGCGATGTCAAGAATTTTGTTATTTGCTTGTTGACCATTCATGAATGTTTTTTTAACTGTCTATCAAGTCTTTTGTCCATTATTTAATGGGTTTTCAACAGTTTTGTCAGATAAATGTGTTACAAATGTTTGTGCCTTGGTTTTTCTTTTTATTCATGATAATTTTGAAGAACAGAAGTTTTTCATTATGATGAAAATTTAATTTATCAATTTATTCTATTATGGTAGCACTATTTCTGTGTTAAGAAATCCCTGAATATCCCAATATCATGAAATTTTTATCTTCAGTTTTCTCCTTGAGTTTGATAGTTTTAGGCTTTATGTTTAGGTCTATAGTCCATTTCAAACTAATTTGTATGTTAGATGTGAAGTGTAGAGGTTAGCTAGTCACTTTTTTTCATGTGTGGATGTCTAGCTGATCCACTACCATTTGTTGAAAAGACTGCCTTTTCCCCAATGAGTACCCTTGTTATATTTGTTGAAAAGCAACTGACTATATATATGTAGATCAATTTATGTATACTATTCTGTTCCAACAATATATTTGCCTATTTTTAAACCAAAAAAATCCCACTCTCTTAACAACAGTGGTTTTATAGTAATTATATAAATCACATAGAATGGGTTTCCATCTTTGTACCTTGTTTTCATAATTGTTGTTGTCCAATCTGTGAATATTTACCTTCAGCCTGAAATACTTCCTGTAATGTTTCTTGTAGTGCAAAGATAGAGGTAATTCTCAGTTTTTATCTATAAATTCCTTTATCTTACTTCTGTTTGAGGGATGTTTTTATAAGATATAAACTCTTAGGTTTACAGCTTTTTTCTCTCAGTGCTTTCAAGATATCATTTCACTATCTTCTAGCCTCTACTGTTTCTGATGAAAGGCTGGCCAACATTCCTATCATGGTTACCTGTATGTAATGTACTGTAGCTGTCTGGCTTCTTTCAATATTTTTCCTTTCTCTTTCATTGTCAGTTATTTCACTATGACTTGCCTAGTTTTGATTTTCTTTGTGTTTATTATGCTTGGGTTTTGCTGTTCTTAAGCTTGCAAATTGTTATTTTTGACCAAGATAGGGACATTTTTTGGACATCATTCCTTCAACTTTTGTCTTGTTTGACCATTATTCCTGCTCTATACTCTCTCCTCTCCTTTTGGACTCTAAATACGTGTATGTTAGACCAGTTTATACTTCAGAAATACCCGAGGCACTATTCATTTTTAAAATTTTAGATTGTATGTACTTTAGATTACTAATTTCTGTAATTCTGTTTTCATGTTTGCTTAGCCATTTTTTTGCCATCTCTAGTCTGTTATCAAGCCCATCCAGGAACTTTTTTATTTCAGGTATTTTGCTCTCAGTTCTAGAATTTCCATTTGTTTCTCCTTTATAGTTTCCATTTCCCTGCTAAATTCCCTAGCCATTCATTTATCAAGACCATTTTTCCTTTAAGTCCTTGGAATATTTTAATAGCTACTTTAAAGTCCTTGTTGTTAATTACAACATCTGGGTCATTTTAAGGTCTCTTTCTATTGACCACTTTTTTAAAAACTATGTATGGCTTATATTCACCTGCTTATTTGCATGTCTAATAAATTTATATTCTATGTTGGAAATGACATAGAGTTAGGAGTATTTGTCTTCCTTTAAAAAAGGGTAGAGTTTGCTCTATGAGACAGTGTTACTGGTGGTTCTTAATCTGATTGAGGCTTCATTTTAGCCTTTTTTAGGGCTGCTCTAGAGTCCTTACTCTAGGACATGGTTCTTACTCCAAAAGTATGGCATTTTAGGTGTCTCAGTCAAATTTTCAAGGTATGATTGAGATCTCTCCACTCTGATCTCTACTCTTCTAGTAATGTGTGATGTCAGCCTCAAGTATCTTTGTTTTACTCTCAGCTCTCTATTAACTGTTTTCAGCTTGGCTTTGCCAACTCTCACCTTACACCTGTGTAGTCCAGCCCTTGACCAAGGTCTTGTGAATAACCCCCACAGACCTCTGGGGGCCCCTTCTCTGTAACTTTTATCTCTCCAATGTTTCTCTCCAATTTCCAACTGCTTTGTGATCTCTGAACAGCATAACAGTACTTTGTTTATGTTTCTTCTGCCTGTGCTGCTGTCAGGAAATTCTCCAGGCTGGCATTCAGGGCTCATCTGAGTATACTTAGGGATTACATTTCTGTGCTGCCTATTGTCCAATGTCTAAGACAGTCACTTCATATATTTTGTCCAGACTTATAGATGTTACTCTGAAAGGGCTCTATGTCATTTCCAGAAACCTATGTCTAATGGAAATGTTCTTTTGAAAATAATTTCTAATATTCCTGGCTCTCAAATGTTAGCATACATTAGATATATCTGTAGGACTTATTTACAGATTGTTAGACCTCATCCTTTAAAGTTTCTGGTTCAGTAGGGGCTCAACAATTTGCATTTGTAATACATATCCATGTGATATTTGATACTGCTGGTCTAGGAACTACACTTTGAGACCCACTTGCTTAGAAAGATGGATATTGAGAAAAAATGTTCTGACTGTATTTGGGACTTACTACACATAATTTTACCTTTTTTTTGGTCCTATCCTGTGCATAATAGACATTAAACATATTTCTGTTGATTTATTATAATTCTAGCCATCTTGCTCTTTTTATTCAAAGTATGGTTTTCAAAAAATTGTAAAATTTTTTCGACTGAAAAGGACCAATTCTCCATTTAATTGATAGTTGGAAACAGAAAGTACATGAGAGAATAAGTAGAGCTATATAATAATGAAATATTATCATTCTTATTTGTATGCACAAATAAATTTGATTCTTTTATCCTGATATCAAACTTCTAGAACATGGAGCTTGATAAGTTTCAGAAATAAATATGTGATTTTTGTTCCATAAATTGTGCTTTATATTAATTATTCTCAAAACTATGTGTGTATATGTGAGTCATGTGTATTCATGTGTGTGTGTGAATGTTTTGTAGGTAAAGATGCAAAACAGTGAAAACCAGCAGGATTGCTCGACCTGGGCTGTTCATCTTCCTTAGGTTCCCTGACAGCTTATGCATTGTCACCTAGTAGCTGCTAAGATATATTCATCTGTCTATCACAGCAACACATTTTGTCTCCTCTTTGCCTCCATTGTTCCATCTCTTTTGTTTGTCAGGGTTTTTAAATTTATTGCTTCTTTTTACTCTAATCCTTGCATTTCCCATCAGTATAAGGTTTGTACTGATATCAAATTGGTGGCTTTTATTGTTTATGATGATGGCATGGTTTTTGCAGTGGCTACCAGGACAGGAGATGTCCTCTCAACAACATTATGGTGTTTCTTCATTGGGAAAATGGATTGATGTTAATTGCTTCAAATTATAATAAATCCTTGACAAATGATTCTATTTACCCACTTTTTAAATTTCTTGGAAAAAAATACAGTACAATAGCCTTTGGTGGCTAGATTAGAAGACTATTTGATAGCACATATTAAATATTGTTTCAGCTATAATGTGTGATTAATATAATTTCAATCTCAATTTCAAAGATCTGTTCTCCAATATTTTGATAAAAGTTAGAAAAATACTAATTAGTAAATACTAACTATTCAACAGATTCATTTTGATGGCTGGGACCACAAATATGACTACTGGATGGATGTAGACAGCCTTGACATTCACCCAACGGGGTGGTGTGATGTGACAGGGCATCCACTGGAAGTGCCATATCGTGAGTATTTTGCTCTTTGTTGTTGCTTTTAAAATACTCATCCTGTATTCCGGCTAATGATGGTTTTTGTTCGTGTCATTATAAGTATTTTAAAACTAAATATCAGATAGGTGAATTAAGTAATCACCACTGTAGCTACACTGAAAACTAATTATTCACAATTAGGCGTCAAAGGACATGCTTTATATAAATGAGTAGTAATCTTAAGGAATTATTTTGATAGTGTTGTCTAGATGAGTCTTTATTTTGTACATTTACTTTGGAAAACTGAGCCAGGTTTAAATCCATCTAATTTTAGTCATTGCTTTTAGTTAAAGTATGTTTTGGTTTTGGAAACATCCCATTTTAATTTTTATTTATAGAATAGATTTCAACAAGTTTCAGATAAAACAGAAATATTTTAAATTTCAGCAATTAAAATTTTCTTTAGTTGTAAAAATTTTGAAAAACATCTATTACATTGTTATCTTAACTATTTCTGTCCTTCTAGCTACTTAAAGAGGAAATTAACCACTCTAAATTCTAATGAGCTGCAAATCAAAATATCCTATTCTTTTGTCTGAGGATTTATTTGATCAGATTAACTAGTTCCAGACATCTGCAAAAGCTCTCCATTCTTACATTTGTTTTGTTCCCCCAGTGCTTCTGTTGCCCTACTTTTGGCTTCTTGGGATGAAGCTGGAATGATATTCTGTTAGTGAGGATGTCTTACGTGGAACAAGCCCAGGGATTCTTGAATCTCTCATCTAAAAGGACTAACTGTATCTTTGAAAGAATTCCTTAACTTTGTGTAGAAGTGAGAAGAACTCCTGACTTGATAACTTGACAACCATTTTTATGTTATGCCAGATTCTTCAGGAACTATAAATCAATAAAGTACGGGTCCTTATATAACTTACAGTTCATTAGCCAGTGTCAGATCTGTACACAGAGAAGATAAAACAGGGAGACAATGGTCAGTTCCATGTTGGGGAAAAGTGTTAGCATTTTTGCTGTGTGGCTTTTCCTGATCCCACTTTCTCTCGTCCCTGATTTCACACTCCAGCATGCCAGAGGGATGCTTCTCACTTTACGTTAACCACCCCACAGGCACATGTCCATCCCTCATCCTGGTAACTTTCTCAGGCAGGAATGATTTCAGTGGAGGTAGGGATGGATCAGCATTTCATGTTCAGGGGCAGTTCTCTTCAGTCCACATGCCCCGTTGCCTGCTCCTGTGTCAAGCGGACTACCTGACTTCTTCACCTGAGTGTCGTGAAAGCGTCCTGAAGTCTATGTATCAAACCTTAACTCCATCCCAAGCCAAAAACTTGCTTTCCTACTGTAGTTCCTTCTTACTTCTGAAGTTCCTATTTCTTACCCATAAGTCACCTTTCTGTTCCTTCCTCACCCCACACCAGTCAACAAGCAGTCAACAACTCTTGCTGATTCTCCTTCCTTTTTTATAATAGAGGAATAGTTGCCATATAATATTATATTAGTTTCAGGTGTATAATATAGAGATTCAACAGTTATATACATTAAAGAATGTTCACCACAGTAAGTTTAGTTACTGTCTGTCATCATATAAAGATATTACAATATTATTAATTATATGATCTATACTGTACTTTTATCTTCATGACTTATTTATTCTATTACCAATTTATCTTCATCCCCTTCAACTATTTCACCTATAACCATTTATTACCCTATGGCAACAACCAGATTGCTCTCTGCATTTATGAATTTATTCTATATTTTTGCTTGCTTGTTCTTTCTTTTTTTTTATCTGACATATAAAGGAAATCATATTTGTCTGACTTATTTCACTTAGTATAATACCTTCCTGGTGCATATATGTTGTCACAAAAGACAAGATTTCATTATTTTTTATTGCCAAGTAATATTTCACTGTGTATATGTATCACATCTTCTTTATCTATTCATCTATTGATGGGCATGTAAGTTGCTTCCATATCTTGGCTATTGTAAATAATTTGGCAATAAACATAGAGGTACATATATCTTATCAAGTTAGTGATTTTGTTTTCTTTCGGTAAATATCCAGAAGTGGAATTACTGGATTTTATGGTATTTCTATTTTTTAGTTTTTGGGGGACCCCTGGACTGTTTCCCATACTGGCTTTACCACTTTTTATTCAACATAGTACTAGAATGCCTAGCCACAGCAATCTGACAAGCAAAAGAAATAAATAGCATCCAAGCTGGGAAGAAAGAAATAAAATTGGTACTACTTGCCGATGACATGATACTGTATGTACAAAACCCTGAACACTCCATGAAAAAAACTATTAGAACTAATAAATGAATTCAGTAAAGGTGCAAGATACAAAATCAAAATACAGAAATCTGTTGTGTTTCTATATACTAACAACAATCTGGTAGAAAGAGAAATTAAGAAAACAACCCCATTTACAAATGCATCAAAAAGAATAAAATACCTAGGAATAAATTTAACCAAGGAGACGAAAGATTTATACTCTGAAAAGTCTAAGACATTGCTGCTTTTAATTTCTACAGAATCCATCTCTGGCCACCTCTCTCCCCAATGCCATCCCATCTGGGCTGTCATCATAGTTAACAAATGATTCACAGGATGTGGCCTGCAGTCTGTTAGTTACTTAATTACACAGATCCTTCCAGTGAGCCTAAAATGGATCTAAGGATTCAAGTGCTAGAGGCAATGTAGTCTACTGGTTAAAGTATGAAATATGGAGTCACAGTGCTTGGATTTGAATCTGCTTTACTGTCTGTGCCTATTTCCTCATAGACAGTGTGCCTGTCTCCTAAATTTATAATGATCAAATGAGGTAAATGTATCTGTTACATTTCAAAAACTGCCTGGCTCATAAAATGTGCTCAATTAGTGTTATCTGCTCTCAGGAACAATTAGTGTTATCTGCTATCAGGAAATGATGCAACATTCTATAGATTTTCATTTTTACATGAAACTGTGTGAATTATTAAGGATTACAAAATTTTAAATTATATTAAAATTAATATGTGACTGAAGTTTCTAAATATTTTAATTCAGTTTTTTCTCACATTTGATTTCCATGTGTTCTTAACAATGTAATGAGATTCCTATTTTGTGTAATCACACTTAGGTAATTTGAATTTCTATAGTTTGGGGGAATTGACTCTGTTTAGTTGGTCATGATATGCTATTACTGCCGTGGTTGCTTTTTGTTATAAACTTGTTTATTTAGATTAATCATTAATATGGCTTATTATAAGTAGATTGGCTAACCCTGTGGTTTATAATTATTCATATCTATATTATTAGTTTTAACTTTATATACCTAGACTTTAAGACATGCTTATAATATGATTTAATACATATTACCCAAGCTTCTGTTGATAAAACAAAAATACCTGTACACACCCTGTAGCGTATAGACTTGAGCTGCCTTTGCACACACACAAGCCCTCCATACCTCAGTCTCCCATCATTTTTCACCAAGAACAGAATTACTTCATTAATACAAACATAATTGCTGGTAGTGCCTTGGATGTCAGCCTCATAAGGTTCTGAAGATAATACATTACATGTTTATACTTTCCTCTTTAACTTAGCTTCCCTTACAGAAAAAATCACACCCCTTGGTTGGTGACAAATGCCTGTGGGGAGGAGCACTTGCCCCTACAGTATGAATTACATGCAGGATCTTGACTTTTATCCTGTTTTTTGTGTATGATATTTGTACAAACAACCATACCAAATCATTTTTTATTGCTGAGGGCTATTTTAAGTCACAAGGTTGATCTCATTTACTCATATAATTGAAACTAAACTTGTATAGACATTAACTTTGATAATTGCATCAAAATAATTACATTTTGAAAGTGATCTATAAAATTATACACACTTTATCACATTATGACTAGATAATGTCATCTTACCAATGTTAATTTTCAGATATTTTAACTTGCAGGGTTTTTTTGTACTTTATTGTTTTACTTCTGTTATATTTATGTGATTCAACAATTACCTTCAGTAATTTATTATATATCATACAATATGTTTATTGATCAAACATTGCAAAGACTACTAAAAGTTTAGAGCTTAGAATCATCTATGAGGTAGACAGTTTTTTAATCTATTATTCTCACCTGTTTTTCTTTATGGCTGTTTTTCCCTTGACCCTTTTGCAACAAATGTATAGTTCAGTATAATAATAAATGCCTTGGAAACAAAGGAAAATTATACATATATATAATGATATGAGTTTTTCCTTTCTCTGATGAGCTTCCAGTTTCTGTTTGAGGAGATACAGCTTACAAATATAAGAAGTAGAATAAAACCACTAAAACCACACAGCTGCCTATGAATCAGTAAAAATTAAGCCCGGATTGCTAATGTGGTTTTGAAGACAGGGCAGAATGGCACAGTGCTAGTCCAGCCAGGTCTCTTAGAATGGTGTTGACCTGGATTCAGGAAGGCACAGGGGACCTGGGACAGGGGACAGAGAGTGGTGGCCTCTTCAGAGATGTAGATGGCACAGCATAAGCAAAATTCGAATTCATTGGTTCTCATACAAATTTTACGTTTTTCTAAATGAGTGGCAATGAGTCCCTTTAGTTTGTTTCTATGTTTCTAGTGCCTAATCAATGTATTTATACTCATTGCAGAAACTGAGCCAAGATATAATACATGCTGTAGCTCCAAGCTTCTGCAGAAATGTTTCTACTGTATACCTTGGCCAGTACCATAATATTCAATCACAAAGGCCTAATAAAAGTTATTGGAAAAGTAACTGTGAAAAGCCTCTTGAGAGTGAAAGCTTGAATATTTCCATTCAGCTTGGAAGAGTGTGGGTGTGCATGGCCAGGTGACAGTGATGTCCTCCTAGCCACCATCCCCAGCCTCACACCCTCACCTGCAGTTTGCTCAGTATCCCACTACTGATGAAACTCTCCCTCCTTTTCTCATGCTACAAAGGCACAATTTGCCTGTTTTTTCGGATGTATGGCCCTGCATGGTGGACTTTTTCTACACTTAGAATCAAAAATTGAATACTTAAGATTCAGCACCATTTTTAAGTCATCAAGATCTTTCTTTTGTGCTTTGAAATCCCTGAATGTCCTTACAAAGATATAAAAATATCAGAACCAAAAAAACCATGTGTACCTCAGGCATCTACTGGATTGCCTTTTGGCAATCTTTTTAGTCATACCATTTGGAAACTGATCTCAGTCACATTTGATGCTAGGTTTCTTTAAGTGGAGCTCATTTGTTTTATTATATGGTTAGTTATTTACCCACAGATTGCCTACTCCATTGGGCAATGAATGGACTATCCAAGAATCCTTGCTTTTGGAAATTAATCAAGCTCGAGAAGCCCAATGATGGACTTTGGAGTTCGAAAACCTTGGATTTAAATTTCTATTCTGTGCTGACTGACTCTGCCTTTGGTCAAGTTACTTTACCTCTGGGACTTGCCGGCTTCCAAGATTAAATACCGTAGTGGCTGCTTGCAGCTGTGGCACACAGTAGCCCTCTAGTAACTACAGGCTGGGGTGAAGAGCATAGGCTCATTTGCTTCCCATGCCATTATTTCTCTTCAATGATCCAGGAAATTGGGAGTTCACTTTATTTCATAAAACTTACACAACCAGTATGGTATTTTTCCTAAGAACTTATTATAATTGCTTTATGTATGTATAAAGGGGTTTGCTAATGTCTGAGCAAGTAATGACTAACATTTAGGACATTTTGAAACATTTAGATTTATTGACTTCTCTAGGCCTTAGATCAATCAAACCCTATAAGCCCATTAAACCAGAACTAAAGAACTTTGCTGTTCTTTAAAATAAAAATCTGAATACTTTATTGCAATTCTACACCCGATTTCCACGTGTGAGGTTCCCCCTACCCCATCCTCCCCCCTACCCCGCACCAAACAATTCTTCAACTCCAACTAGGTGTCCTATAATTCCCCTCAATAATGCACTATTTACCTAGAGATAGAATCAGGTTCCATGGTTTAAAAACAGGCTCAGTTCTATAAGACTGCCTCCCTCCCCAATCACAAGACCAATCACAAGTCTAGGTTGTCACCTGTGCTTCTAACCAACTGGCTAGAGATTGGAGGTTCCCACAGCCCCCTCCTTGGGTTCAATTTCTTTGCTAGAGTGTCTCACAGAAATCATAAAAATGTTTTATTTACTAGATTACAGGCTTCTTATAAAAGGTTATAACTCAGGAGCAGCCAGATGGAAGAGGGCAAGATATGGGGAAGGGGTGTGGAGCTTCCTCCCTCCCCACTTCTCCACGTGCCCCAACTCCCTCCTTTTGGGTTTTTATGGAGGCTTCAGTACAAAGGCATGATTGATAAAATCATTGGCCATTGGTGATTGAACTCAACCCCTCTCACCTCTTCCCTCTCTGGAGGTGGGGTGGGGGGCATGGGACTGAAAACCCCAAACCTCTGATCACACGGTTGGCTCCACGGGCACCAGCCTCCATCCTTAGTTACTTTCCAAAGGCGGCCCAATCACTATAACAAAAGGCACCTTTATTGCTCTCATCAAAGGAGATCCCAAGTGTTTTAGGCGCTCTGTGTCAGGACAGGGATGAAGACTAAGTATATGTTTCTTACTATAAATCACAATATCATAATTATAAATATACCACCAGTGAGATAAAATTATTTACACTGAGTTGTTCATTAGCTTTCTAGTCGTCAAACCAAATGGATATAATGGTCCATTCTCATCTTTCTCACCTGAGCCCTCCCTATTAAGCACACTTTACCATTCCTTACCCTGATTTAAGCATTGGTACTTGATTCAGGTCTCCTCCTGCCCCTCTTCTCAGTCTACGCGGGAGGCTCCTCTGCCTCTGTGTAGGCAGGGTCTGTGTTCCTTGAGCCTATTGTTCATCCTGCTAGCATCTGGGCAGAGATGAAATCCTTTGCTGTCAAGGGTCCTCTCCTCTCCAAAACTTTGATGTCCTTGGGATATGAATTATCTCTTTATCCTCATCATCCTTTCTTCTGTTGTATTGGAGTTACATTTTCCTTGCACTTCTCTGTCCAGAACCTCTGATGGCTTCTCATCTCACACAGAGTTCATTCAAGTGCTCCCCCTCCCCTGGAGGCAGCTCCCAACAGGCCATCTCACTCTTGGCTCCATCCAGCCTACCATGCTGGCCTTTGCAATATATCCAGCACCCCAGCCTTCCTTACCATCCTCCTCGGCTGTTCCCTTGACTAAGAGCTTTGTACCACCGCATGCTTCCCAGGCTTATTTAGATGTCCTCTCCCAGAGATGCCTTTTCTGCCCAAGCTGCCCACAGACAACAGCCCTGCCGTTCTGTAACCCCTTCAATGCCTCTGTACTTTTTGATGGCAATCTTATGGGCTGATATGATGTGGTATCCTTTCTTTTCTCACCCCTCATCCCTTAGTAGAGCACCTCTGCCAGGTGGCAGGGACTTTGTTTTGCTGTCCATCCTCTGTTGCACAGTCTATACACCACCTGCCCAGAACAGTGCAGGCTCAGAGCTCAAGAGAAAGTCACTGAATGAGTGAATGAATGAATGGATGCCCCCGCTTTTAGAAGGAGAACCCCTAGAGCAGGGTCTTCATATTGTTCATCTGTGCTCCTTGGAATATTCACAGTTCTTGCCGGTGGTAAATGCATGTCAGAAAATGCTTATAGAAGGATCCAGAAAGTGGTGATCCCGAAACCACCTCCCCGCCCCCAACTCCTGACTGCAACCCCAGACTGCAGTGGCCCAGCCTGTGGCCTTCCTGCAGAGTGGCCCTCGGTGGCCATTTGTCCAATTTGCTTGTTGTTTTCCTAACTTCCTGTATCTTGTAAATGTACTTCTTCTCTACTTAATTTCACCCTCACTGCCCCCTTCAGCCCTTGTTTTAAACACTCTTTTAGAAATCAGAGTTGAACAGCATAAAATACTTGATTGTATAGAAATGCTTTGTTAATGTTTTAAGGTAGGAATAGAAATAATGCAATAAAAATATGACAGGCTTCAACGCCTCTCATAAGACAGATGTTGAAGAACAAAAGAGCAATTTTTTAAATTAAATGCCTATTTGGATGTGCCGCGTGGGAACAAATAAGCATTTCTCACCAGGCTGCGTCTGAAGTGGCCCAGAGCCAGCATGCGAGGACAGAGCAGGTATGGGGGCACCTGGCCCTGCAGGACACCACCCCAGTGCAGGTGAAGCTGGCATTACGGGCTTGAGAGGAGCAAAGCTGCTCTGTCAGCCTGGATGCGAGAACAAGGAGATGCCGAGGGGATTTGATTCATATTCTTGAAAAGTCCGAGCCAACCTAGAAAAGGTGCGTTAGTCCTTCCTTGAGCATTATTACCAAAGATATGGATGTAGAACATAAAACTGGAAGAACCCTCCAAGCTCACCAGGTCCCAGGCTGTCCTGCTAAGGTGCCCAGGCCAGTGTTGGCACAGCTAGTCAGAGACAGAGGTGGGTCTCTGATCCAGGTCAGAGGACTTTCCTGACTTGCCTGAACCCTCCAGTGTGTACTGCTGTAATCATCTACATCTCTCCCCTCCCGTTACCCTCCTTGAGCAGGAAGGTGGGCAGCCCAGCTGGTGGGAAGGGCAGCCCCCTCTGTTCTGCAGCACCAGCAATGTAGCATGAAGCATGATGGTCATGAAGAGGGTGGCAAAAAGTAAAAAGAGATGACTTTGCAGCACAGCCTCATACCTGGAGAACCTGCAGTGACTGCACGTCATTCGTGATGATGAGCAGCTCACAGGGTGTGCAGCTGTTCCTGGGGAAAACCTGAACCTTATCTTTCCAGCAGAGGAGCACGTCATGGGCCTGGGTGGACTATTCTGGGTCCACACCTCAAGATACTTACCCCAAGTCATGTGGTCCTAGCTGCTTGCTCTAGTCCCCAAATCTCTCTTTACAGGGTTTTTAAATATTTGATCCTGGGCTTCTGCTCACTTACCAGCCCTTTCAAAGACTCTGTGCCTTCTTACTGAGGCATAGAACTGCTGGGCCTCTTCTGTGTCCACACAGCTTATGCCAAAGCAGAAGTATGGCCTTGGGCTCCTTAACGAGGACACTGGCCATTGCTCTGTCATCACCTTCTGCCACATGGGATCTTCCCATAGAGAGGCACAGCTACCACCTCATACACCAAATGAAGCAAATTTGCCACCTGCCATTGCCCCCGCCTCATTGTGCTATCTCTATTCATAAATAAATGCCCACCTCCACAGCAGGCTGAAGAGGGAGGAGAGAAGAGGAGGAGATGCGAGCAGAGAGGAGGAACGGGGGGTGCCCCCTCCCTGACCTCCTCCTCTTCCTCTCACTGCTCATCTGCTCCACTTACTCCTTTCTTTTCGTCTCTTGAATCAAATTCTTTTCACCCCAGGACCTTTGCATATGCCATCATCTCTGTCCTGAAAAGTCAATCTGCTCTTTTAATAGATGGCTCTTCCTCACCCTTTAGAATTCATCTCAAATGGCCCCTTCTGAGAAAGACCTTTCCTGGCCACATTATCTAAATAGCCACCACTAGTATTTCCCAATTCACCACTTCCTTTCCTGCATATGACATGGCTGCATGTCATAATGTGCAGTTATTTAAATTGTCTGTTTCCTGGCATTTTTATCCTTATGAGACTGTAAGCTCCTCAAGTGGAGGGATGGTGAGTGTTGTGTCTGCGAGAATCTCTCCAGTGTTTGGCTTCCAGTAAATATTTATCTGTATATTCATTTGTCTGTCTAAGAGATGGGTAATCACTGATGCCAAAACATGCATCTATAGAGACCACCTTGGACTCCTACCTATAACCTTTATGGAATGAATTCTTGAGTAATAGGTATGCAGCTAGTCTAGTCAGGCCTGGTAGGAGAGACATGGACCAACCCCCTACCCCTCTGCTAACAAAGAAAACTTTCATAAATAGAAAGTTCACAGGCAGAAAAAGGGGATTTCCTAGCTGGGCTCCATATCTAAATAATTTTGTCATTGTTCTTTCTTTAGCTTCTGTTTGATTTCTATTTGGAAGTAGTTATGTTTGATTACAAAGTGAATTAAATGAAACACTATTATGAAGTTAAAGTGTATATTAATAGAAGAGTAGTACAAACTATAATAATATCTACAGCCTTTATAGTTTGTATTAAACGCCTTGAGAACATTACTAATTTATTTAATGTTAAACATAAACAAGCATAATAGAACATAATAAAATATATAGCTCATTTTTTTCCCATTTGGTTTATTACACAGCAGATGTATAAATATAACGGAATGACTTATAAACATACCAAATAGCCTAGTACATTGTTTATCCTGTTAAGTAAGATAAAATACTTGAATCTATATTAGGAAATGAGTGATTAATAACATTAAATGAGTGATTAATGTCCCTCTTGGACAAACATTTGAGACCCTGTAGAATTAGAAAAGTTTAATTCTGTGGGAGGTGGAAATTCACTTAGATTATAAGAGTTTATGCAATTACTGTCCAGATCTGGAATGATAAAATATGATGATGGATAGATATCATTCCAAAGAAAATTTGAAGATTGTTAACTTAGCCAGGTAGCAGTACATTTTCAATTTCATTCTATTTTAAAGACAATTTTATAAGGAATCTTTAGTACTTGTTCTTCCAAAATAACAGCAAGCAAGTAATCAGCGATTTTAAGAGTCCCTAAGTACTCATTGACTTAATAGACAATTACAGCATATTGTGCTTTAAAAAGTTAGCTCTTTTAGAAGTCCCTAATTACAGATTTACATGATAGACTTATCAAGGAAAAATAATACATTTCAAAATGTACTTACAGTCTTAATGATATGATCTGTTTTAAATGTTCCTTGTTGAAGTGTTTATCCTATGTGCTCTACCTCCCAGAGGTACGAGGGCAGAACTCATTCCCTTTTGCCCTAGAGCTTGGCTTTGGGTGCCTAGTGCTAGCTCAGAATCATTTTGGAGATATTTTCTCATCATAGCCAGACAACTTCATTCACTGCTGTCCACAGTTGAGATGTAATTCACAATGTGGTCTTAGTTGTCCTGTTACAGACACTAATAGATTGTATCTCAGAAAGGCATAGCTCTGTTCAAAGTTACTGACATTTACCACAAATATATTTCTAAAAGTCATGGAATAATTCAGTGGTTGGATAACAGGCAAAATAGATTCTCACCTTGTCCTGGTTTGAGTCATATCTGGCCTTAATTTATGGATGTCAGCATATCAGTGGCCAGTAGAGCTCCTGGCTTGGGCAGGAGACCTTGCAGGATTTCTCTGAAAGACTCCTCTCACCTTCTAGGGAAGGGAAAGGGGAAGATATGTATAACTCCTGCCCCTACATAGCCCTACGGGTCCTGATTAACGGAAACCTTGAGTGATCAACTGACTGCCTGAAAATATTACTTGGGGAAGGACTTTTACCATTTTAGAGGGCAGTGTTGCTTTTCATAAAGATGTTTTGGTTTCTAGAATGTAGTTAGCACTGTGGTGGACTGGGAGAGTCCTGGAGGGCACTGTTCTGCACAGGTGACCATGAAGACGAAGCTTGGAGGTGAGATGGCCTGTGGAGAGCCCCACGGCGGGCTCACTCCGGCTGCTGCAGCATGCAGTGAGAACAGATGGAGGTGCCTCCTCTGAGGTGCTTTCTCCTGTTCACACCAAGGTCTTCTTTCAGACTTGGGGGTCAGAGTGCGGATGGGAAGCAGATGAAGGCAGCTCCTGGTGTAGCTTTAAAGGGATGACTGTTGGCATTAGTATTGTCTTGTTCGCTTTTCTTTCATGGTATTAGAAAAATTAAAAACTAGTCCATTTTATGAGTAGATATATTCTTAAATGACTCCCTGGAATGCAAATAGAACCAAATGCTTTTAAATGTAAAATAAGCATTATGTATATACATTATGAAAGAAGCTATATAGAGATTATTTGTTTGTTTTTTCATTTCACTCTGCATTCTAAGTAACCAAGAATCGAGGAAATGAAAATATATGTAAACCTAGAATTCAATCAATATGTGAATGACAGACTTACAGAACTCAAACGTTTAGAGCATATTTGGGAACTAAGAGCCTTTATTTTAAATGTTATTTTTCATATATGCTTTTGATATTCACTTCAGGCCAGAAAGTAAAAATTAGAATATTCTTCCATAACAAAGCAACTAAGTTTCACTTGAACACATAAGAGGATTATAATTGTAAGGGGTGGCAGAAGGCCCTGTGCAGGTCTTCGGGCTGGTAACTGTTCCTACACCTCCAGCAGTGGTGACTATAGGTCATTCCTCCATGACCTGCTCTCAGGACTGACACATTTAGGAGCCTCTCATCCTGCGGATTTGCAGATGCAAAGTCAGAGCTGCTTTGACCAGCCAGGAGCCTCTCTCAACTGTATTGCATATGATGTAACCCCTGGACTGTCTTTTGCTGCATCTCACCCACCCAAGGTCATTCCTTAGGATGCTCCTAAGTCTACTTGCATCATTCCTTCACAAAAATTCTCTGTGTGATGTTATTTCTATAGTCACTAAGTAGCTGAGCGTCATTAAGGGTGAGGGCATGGCTGTGGTAGCATGCCACTTTTCTTTTTACAGCACTAACCTTTCACTCCAAGGTATTAGTCCTCTTGGATGACCCTACATTCTCCTTGTTGCTGCTTTTCTTGCCTGTTTCCTGAACAGAAGCCTTTATGTGCTAAGGAAGTGGCTGCGGAAGTCTTCATTCTTTAGTGTGCAGCTCGCGTTCTTTAGAATGACAAGAACATCCTCCGTCAGCATCTTTGAAATAATTGTTCTCTTTTCCTTATCAATGGACCTGTTTTGTAAGGAAGTCACTAGGAGAGGAGTCTTTTTATGTAATGTTACACAATGCCAGGCAGCCAGAGAAAATTCAGCAATGAAGCAGAGCCACATCTGATTCTAGGGTCATCTTCTAAATTCAGCAAGTAAGGCAAAATGAGTAAGGCAAAAAATGTGTTTACTCACAATTACTGGAAGTGTGTCTTCGTAAGCTCAGCACAACAGGTTATTCCTCCACCATTGAACTAGACAATTAGCATGTACTGAGTCTAAGGGGAAGTGATTGACATGAGTTGAGGGTCATGCTGTATGGAAACCATATGGCATTTTTAAATACCAGGACCATTGCAAGCTCGGGAAACTGCTCCATTGTGAGGAGCGCATGAGGTCTGAGAGGAGTGGAGGTCCTTGATTCCCTGCACACACTCCTCCCCATGTTCACTGCTGAGCAGCGTGGTGGCATCCGCCAGACTGCACTCTGTTCATTTCAGATATTTGACTACCTTGGCATGCACAGCTCTTCTTGCTATCTTCTGAGTCTAGGAATAGTGGTCTAAGAAGGTTTCTGTATGTAAACAAACATCTAAAGGTTTTGATTATAGCAGTTGCTTATTGAGCAGCATAGGGAAGTGAGAAGCACAGATCTATAGTTAAGAATCTTGAATTCTTGTCCTAAATGCCATTAATATGACTTATGATCTGGCACAAATCATTAGACCTAAACTTTTGTTTCCCTATTTGCAGTATATAAGTGAATGGTCTAGGTCAGCGGTGCCCAACCTGATGGGGAACAATTAAGAAATAAGATTCACAAGCCTATCCCTGGAATTCTGAACTGTGGGAACTGGAACTTTATATATCTAAATATCTCTGTGTCCCTTTTAGCTTTGTATGCCATCAACAAAACCACTCTCCCTCCTCTAGTAGACTCACAAGCAATCCTTATCCTGTATGTCCATGGCCTCTGGCCTTCGAAGTCTGATATAATGTTGTAGTTCCACTGTTGTAGATGGTACTTGAAATGGCAGCCCTGGGAGCCATGCATGTGGACACTCACACAGCCACAGGCAAGTTAGAATTTGATGGTTAAACCATATGATAGGAGCTTTCTCCCCTTTTCTGAGTGGCATCTTTATAATGAAAGTGAATGTTGTTATTTGCCATTTTGATCAGGCAGCATATAGAAAGTCTAGTCTATTGCATCTCCTTGCATGGACCTCCCTCCAGGCATGACTAACACTGTCAGTGTGGGCTTATCCTTCTTTCTCAAGTCTATAATCCAGACTAATTCAGAGTCACCAGTGAACACACCAGAGCACAGGTCTAAGAGGGGATGTGGGTTGCTCCATCTGTTTCATCCAATTATCTATATAGACACTGGGTGAGGTATCTCCTTCCTGTCAGAAACATGACAGTTCTGCCAAGACTATTCACAAGTTATTCAGCATGGGAATGTCGTTAATTATAGAGTTAACTTTAGAATAATTATTAATTCTCTCTATGTAAAATGTATATATAGAAGTATATATACTTCTGAAATTACTCAGCATTTCCTATTAAGAATGCCTCAAAGCTCATTGGTAATGAAAGTCCTTAATGTGGCTATGTTAGGTCAAAGCTAATTTGAGGAGGGGTTAAGAACACCACAGTAACTGCTTTACATGTAATTTATGGAAAGATGTTATTGTCACCCTACTTAGGACTCCTGAGTTTAGAGTGTTTTAAATTCTTCTAAATAGCCAATTTCTTCTTTTGGTAAGAGGGAAAAAATCAGTACAAGGATCAGGGAAGCTCAAAAACAATTCATGAATGACCAAGATATACATATAGTTTAGGCCTGTCGCTCACCTCTCTTCAATGAACAAGAAAAATCCTAGGAATAAGGAGGGCATATGTTTCCATCCTTTTAGCTTCTGTTTCGTATCATGTTGAATGAGGCAAAATAGACAATGAGGGGAAAGAGGAAGAGGGAAAAAAGAGAGAGAAGAAAGTAGAAATAGAAATAGAGAGTGAGAGAATGAATGAGAAAGACAGAGGAGAGAAGAGGGCTGGCTTTCTAACACTTCCACTTGTTCAAATGGAATAATCCATTTACAAAACCAAGTACCAAATTCCTCATGTTTTTAAAAGCTTATTTCATATAAAAGACAAGCTAAGTAAGGTTTAGGGCAAAAGAAGGTGGTTTTAGTTTTTATAATATCGTTGAGAGAGAATTTGTATAGAAGTTCATGTTTAGACCCCAAATGCACGTCTGCTTTGATTTCTCTCTCAAGAATAATGAAAACGATGACCCAGCCCAGTCCCATGGAAGAGCAGCTGTGTCAGGCGCTCTCAGCGCTGTGCTTCCTTTCGGTCCCTCTCAGTAGGTTCCAGTGAGACATCAGGTAGGCGGAATTCAAGTTAGTTTGCTATGTGGAAACCAATTTTCTGTGCCAATAATCCATACTTTTTTTCTGCTCTTAAACTCTGTGCTTCTGCAATATATACGTGGGCCTCTCCAGATTTCTTCCCTTCCATAAATCAAGAGCGTCATTTTCCTGATTTTTTTCCAAAGGTTAAAAGCTGGGTTACAAAATAGGTTGGAATTTTATAAAGGCCTATGTTATTTGGAAATATAAGAAAAGCCTAGTTTTGTGTATTTAAAAGGTTGTGGTTTAAATTGATGGTACTAATTCTTTATTTTGAAATGCTAGTGTGACCTGTTAGAATGAGCCATATCTCAAAATAAATCTGCATTTCCCCCTTTCTTCCATAGTGTTATCCCAGCATTCCCTTTCTTCACTGCCTTGTCCCAGGTCCTTACAGTGGCTTATGCCAGTTGTATACACAGCCAGATCTAAGACCTTTCATCCAGGTACCTCAGGCGGAATCATCCCATTTTCCAGCCAGCCCCTGGTCTCCCCAGTCCTGTCCCCATATTTAAACATGAGATCCTTTTTTCTAGAATCCTTATGTAATTAACCAATTACCCACCATATTATTCTGTCTTATTTAAAGCTCAGCATGTGATAAATGCATTTTATTATGTATGCTAGGAAAATCTTTGCCAACTGCTCTGCTGTCTCCTATTAAATACTGAGCAAAGCACAATATAACCTGTCTCCCTTTGTACTGTTACTGTTCAGGAGCTCGATCAGGTCTGTGAAAGGGACTTTTAGAAAACTGTCCATTGCTGTTGCAGTGTTTTCTTACCATGTGGTGCAGTAGACTAATTGTTACTAGTCCTTCACGATGCTAATTAAAATTTCTAAATATTTTCCTGTGTTAAACAGATGGTTAGTTTACCTTCCCCTACTCATATTGCCATTGTTACATTTTAAAGGTTTTTATAGGTCATTAAATAAGTATAACATTCATATTTTAAGGACTTTCTAAAACTTGTTTTGTAGCATTTCCATTTCACAAAATTACTGTTCCATTTTCTTTACATGTCATGAAACTTGACAGCCTGAAATCTAGTATAAGCAGCCATGGTGTTTGGTTACACTATTTTCTTCTTCTATTCGAGAAACTCATTATCATAGCACAACGGGTATTTATTGTCCCTATTTCATTAGGGGATGGAGAACAGGTATGATTAATCTGTGATTTCAGTTTGAAAGATATGCTCATTATTTGCATTTTCTTACATTCAACGGTAATTATTCCATTAAATCTCCTTGCAAACTGTAATATAAATTTCCTGAGGGATGGGGTGAGAAAAAACCCAGGATACTAACCTAAAAGTTTCCAATCCAAAATACAGTGAAAGCTTCATTATTTGAAATGAGAACATGTGCATATTTGAATAGTTTGCTTTAATTTATTTTATTTTTTTAGCTCTAGATTTAATATTGTTGCTTTTCTCGCTCCATTGTAAATCTCAGCAGATGATCTTCCTGCTAATTTTGCTGAGAAAATTAAAGCTCTCAGTGGAGAAATTGGCCATCCTGCCACCCCTTGATGTACCAGCGCACCGCGCTCGGCGCCTGCAGGCTTTACTTCGCCTCTCACCAACTGGGGGAGCAGCCCCCGCTCCCGCCGGCACTCAGCCCTCACTGGCCACGGCGCCCCCCTCGAGACCCGCTCAGGAACCTTACCCTCAGTCACACCCCCTCTCTGTAGATGATCAAATTTTCCCTCTGCTGAAATATTCCCTTCACCACTCAAACAAAAACAATAATAAAAATACTTTCACCCAGAAACCCACTTTCATACCACCTTTCATATAAAAGCTCCATTAAAAAGTTGTTTCAGCGATTGCTTTCCCCTTATTTCTCTTCTGTTCTCCCTGAATAGCAGTTAGGCTTGTTCGTGTCCACTCACTGAAATCCACCCTGCTGCAGTCCTCCTGTCCCCGCGCCGCCCCCAGCAGTGTCCTGGCCATCCTCCTGTGAAGGGCGCGCTCTCACGGCTCCCCTGCCCTGGCCGCTCCTTCCGGCCTCATGTCACTCCTGCTTAGTCTCTACCTGTTGTGTCCCCAGTGCTCAGGCCTAGGCAGATACTGATACTGACGCCCATTGGGATGGCACCTCGCCGGTGGCCTCAAATGCCAGGCTGCCAGCACTGCAGCGGCAGCACGGAGCCCACCTCAGGGCTTGTCAGTAGAAGCAGCAAAACTCCTCAAAGAATGGGGCCTCACTAAGTGGGTCTCCCTTAATGGAGGCCTCTCTACACTTCCCAACGTCCCCCATCTGACCCAGAAGACAAGGGAGGCCCTCCTGCCTTGGCCCATGGGATTGCATCTCTTGCGCCCTGTCCACTGTCCTTGCAGCTCCAGCAAACGGCCTTCCAGCCATTGTCCCCAGACATCTCATGCCTTGACCCCACATGGGATCCCCTTCAAACCTCAGGACTTCTTCCCCGAGAACCCTGCCTTAAAAGCTTCCCCCCTGCCACCCGTCACTTATCTTCCTCCCCCCACTTCGTCTGCCTTCCTGGCACCATCACTGTCTGCACCACATTATGTTCTCTTTTGACTCTTTTTCTGTCCTTGTCATCGGGAAATGAGCCCCATGGGGGCAGGTCAGTCTGTTTGGTTCACGGCCATATCCCTCACCTCCAGAATGCTGTGCAGCACATAACAGGATCTCAGCTTCTCTTTAAATGAGTGAATAAACTCAGAGGTTATTTTTATTTAAAAAATAAGAAAGAATGAATTTTAAAGTATCTTAAATAAAATACCTGACTGTTGTCAGTGACATTTGAATCTGTTCTACCTTTCTGTATATCCTCTAGTGGACATACCACCCAATGCTAATGTCATTTCTCTGTAAAACGCTTGTTAAATGAATCAACTGAATTGAATCCTTCTTAGCAGTGGGTAATTAGTGCTGAAATAAGGATAAGAACGCTGTGCTTGAGCCTTTCTTTCCCATGCTGACCAGCACCAGTCTCATGTATTTAAATGAATAGATCGTTTTAATCTGCGTCAGTCGGTGCCGGGGCTGTCGTTCTGCTCTGGGTGGGCTCGAGCCGAAGGGAATGGCAGCTCTGAGAGGAGGCTGCTTTCTACTCAGGAGGACGGAGATGACCGCAGCTTCTCACCATCCTGGGGGGTAATAAGCCTTTTCACTCACATCACTCGTGATTGCCACTTTGGGGCCATTTTGAAATAAAAGATAGCTCTCTTTCTCATTTTTTAGAGATGAGTAAAATGTCTTTTATTTCTTAATTTTTCCCTTGATATCTTATCTTTGATGACAGTAGGTCTAGTGCCTACATACAATTCTAGTTTTTGTTTTAGAACAATTGCTTCATTTCACAGATGTAAAAATGAAATAAAATCGCTGTTTAATCCTAGGGATTTTCAGCTGTAGGCAACACAAAAATACATCTACAATGGCATCATCAAAGAGAGGGCTGTTTTTCCTCCATGACAGCTGCTGATGTGGTAGGTCCGTTCTGGCAGGTCCAGGCTTTGTCTGCCTTTATTCCCTGCCTTCTTCAACACTCGTGTGTTTCTCCTGCACTTGCCGCCTGGTGAGCCCTCACATCTGCCTTCTGTAAATGTTAAAGAGGAGGAAATGGCAAAACCACACCAGCAACCCAGCAACCCCCTCCTCCTTTCAGTGGGAAAGCAGCATTTATAGCCATTACTGTTCCCTGAGGTCTTACTGTCCTGCACAGAGTCACATGACACATCTGGGTGTGGGAGACCCTCGGAAAGCCAACATGTTTAGCTGGGCATGTTGCTCCCTGAGCCAAATCAGGGTTCGGTCAGCAGGAAAGGAGGGAATGGATGTTGGACAGGCAACATGCTTTGGCAGCCATGTAATTCCGTGTGAGTGGGGACCCATGAGGACATTGTACTTTGAGCATCATGTTAGTATGGGGCATCGCTCATTACTCAGATCATTTCTAATTTATAAGGATATTTTCCATTTCTTTTTTGTCCTTGTGGAAAGAACTCAGTTTGAACATGTGGAGTTTGAAATGCCTTTAAGAGATCCCCATGGACTTGATAAATGAAACTTTAGAAATAAATGGCCCAGGAACAAACCTCAGACTCTCTGACATTTCAAGGTTAAGTAGAGGAGAAAAGCTGACCCAGGAGATTACAAGAGAATGCCCATATGCAGCAGGGAAACTGTCAGTGTGATGTCACCAGAGCCAGTGGACAATTACAATTCAAGAAGGAGATAGTGACTGACACTACTGAGACATTGAGTGTGATGCACACCCAGGTGGACACATCGGGCTTGATGCATACAGGTCGTTAGTGACCTTAGAAGGCAGAGAAGCAAGACATGAGGAAGTAGAGATGACTTCCTTGAGAGGTTTGGCTATGAGAGGAAGAGTAAACATTAGCTAAAGGGGAATGTGGGTTCCAAGTAGAGTTTCCTGTTTTGTCTTTTTTTCTTTTTATGCTAGGGGAAACTGGAGTGATTAGAATATATGAGGGCCTAAAGATCCTGGAGAATGAGGTGGGTGAGGCCCAGACATAATACGGTGAGGGACTGGCTTTGGAGAAGAGAGAGTGTTCCCTGCATTTTGATGGAAAGCAGGGTGGGAAATGATGGCACCCAGATGTGCAAGCCCCTATCTTCTCAGAGCTCAGCCATGGAGAGTGAAAGGATGGAGGTTAATGGAAGGTTGGGAGAGTGCAGAGCGGCCTAGGTGATGGTGGGGACAGTAGTTTTTAGTAACACCTCATCTGCTCTGGTGTGTAATTTTTTCTTGGAAGATCTTTAGCTATGCAAAACAGAGCAGCAGAAGAGTAAGACTGATTTTTGGTTGGCTTTATTTTTTCACAAGCATACGTGATAAAGGTCAGAGAGGCAAGAGAGTTCAAGTTATTTGCAAGAGGGTCAAATACTGGTCAACAGAATTTAAGACGAGGGAAGGGAGTTATGATGAGAGGGTACTGAGAATCGGAAAAAAGGGACATCAGCGGCCTGGAAATTCTGGTGATGCTGAAAACATCATCAGAATTGGGATAGCTGAGCAAGCCATCTGGAAGCAGATGACTTTGCAGTCCAATGGGCTGTTTGCTGAGTGATTTTTAGAAGCAGTGCCATTTTGGGTGATGACAAGATCCAGAGGATTTTCTTTGGAGGAGGAACAGACTGAGGAAAATCACAAACAGAGCAAGGGCGGGGTTACATCCTGATAATCTTAGTGATGGATTGCCTTGAGGGCTTGGCGGAATTCATCTTTGGCCTGGAGTGGTTATGTAGAGCGTAGTATAGTGTAAGATTATATCATGTAGTATAAAGTCGCATAGTATCATGTAGTATCGGGTGGTAATGTGTAGCATCGGATAGTACTGTGTAGTATCAGGTAGTAGCATGTAGTGTCATGTAGTGTCGGGCAGTGTCATGTAGTATTTGGCAGTATTGGGTAGTATCATGTGTGCAGTATCATGCACTATCGGATGACGTTGGGTAGTAGCATGTAGTATTGAGTAGTAGTGAGTGGTATCAGGTAGTATCATGTAGTGTGGCCTGGGTCAGGCAGTTCTTTGTTTAGCTAGCTTTGACAGCCACTTGGGTAAGCACGGGAGGGCCCTGGTCACTCACTGTCATTGGCATGCCCCACTTGCTAACACAGCTTCTGTCCAGCATTTGGGGAAGATTTCTGTGCTTGAGAGGGAGTTTCATGGGGAACCCAAACTAAACCTCACCCTCTCACTTACCTATCTCATGGCTATATTGCTTTTGCTAGTATTACTCTTGGAATGAAATAAGTGAATATTCTCATATCATTTTTTTTTAATTTCTTCAATACCTGTGTATTTTGGTCTGCCTCTGATATTAGTTGCTGTTCGTGTTACCTAATCCAGCACCGATATTTTCTGCTGGATCATTTTATAAAACATCACAAGTACCCAATATATGTTTGGGTGATGGTTTGTTTTTAATTTCAAAGTCTCAATGAATATCATTTACATATTTTAGTCTTTCTAGTTCTTCTTTACTGAGGGTGTTTTCAAGGTATGTTCTTTTACTTCCTGAAGGAGCAAATGATATGAAAATCCTTCCAGGTCAAGCTGTTTGTCCTACTCCAGGGTGCCGAGGAATAGGCCATATCCGTGGCCCACGGTATTCAGGACATCACAGGTAAAATTTTTTCTTATTTAAATTACTTCAGGGATGAATTAAAACATTATGCTGATTAGCAGCTACAGGTAGCATCATAAATGACTCTCTTGGCACTGGATGCCTCCCCTTCATACTCCCTCTTTGACATTTTCTGCCTTTCCTAGAGGCCTCTTGGGCTCCCAAGGCTTTGTTCAGACTCACATCACCTTCCAGAGTCTCTGCTCTCTAACTTTTCTTAACAAATCCACTTAACTTGGAAGCCACTCACCACTCTGTGTCTCAACTCAGTCCTGAATTTTCTCCACACATGTGGAATCTTGATTTCTTCTAGAAAAATTCCAGAACCTCTTGCCTTTTCCCCTCTTGCTTTCTTTCAGCTTGCCCCTATTAATATTTATCTCTGTGTCTTATTCATTTGGAGGTGAGATACTTCTGTGATAGAATAGAAACAAACAAGTGTGAAGTTACATTGCAAAAAATATGCCCAGGTTATAAATGATAATAGTACAGAGAGGATTGTGCTTGTAAGGAAAAATAAGTACAAATAAATGTACTTTTTCTGTCCCCACCAAGTGGTAAAATAATGTATAGATGAATTATTAATATTGGTGATCTAGTTATACAATATATAAATTAAAACTGAACAGAATTGACATGAAATTTATACAAGTACATAAGTGTATAAAACAAATACAATATATAAGTATAAAGAGAAAAGAATAAGTCATAAAATATAAAATGTGAAACAAGAAAATGTTTATTTGATCAAAAGATACCCAAGTGGAAGTCATCAGATGATTACAGTCCTGGAAACCAGTGCTGAAAGCAGTTCTAAATGAATGAAAGCAAATGTTACTATAAGAAAATGGTAAACACTCCCAAATAGCATCCATGAATATGTTATATGTGTAAATATAAGGGTAATACATGAAAAAAAATAATACAGTTTCCATAAAAAAAAGAAAGACATGCAGATAACTTGGGTCCCTTGGGCCGATGTGGAGGACTCCTGGGTTTGAGAAGCAGGGCGGGACCTGCTGGGGCTGGGGTGGTGCTGTGTGAAGCAGAGGAAAACCGGGTGAAGGACCTGCGGCGGGAGGGAGGGAGGCCGGGGCACATCGCTGGGAGGGCGGTCTGTATGAGGTGCGGGACTTGTTGGAGTTGACAGCCACTCTCCAGACATCCATAGGGAACATGGCTGGGAAGAATCTTGCTCACAATTTTCTTATGTGTTTTCTGTTTGTTTAATCTAAAGCTGCAAACTCCATTATGGTGATCACTAGTCATATGTATCTGTTTAAATTAAAATTAAATAAAGTTAAAACTTCAGCTCCTTAGTCTCACTTAGCCACATTTCAACTGCTCAGCAGCCACACGTGGCTAGTGGCCACCACATTAGATGGCTCCGAAAGTCACGTAAGAGAGCCCTGAGAGTTTACAGTGTTCACAGAGGTTTGAGTGGCAGATATTTCCAGATTAAATAACTGGCCATTTTAGTGCCTTCTTCAAAACTTGAGTTGTTATCCTCAAAGTGAGCCAGACCATAATGTGGCACTTGGTCTGTACCTTCGCTCTCTCTGGAGTTTACCTTCCTGTGGCCCTTGGACTGAAATCACAGACAGCAGCCTGAACAGCTCCCTCAGGGCCTCTCCTCTCCAGACAGCTTGCCTCCCACACAGGTCTTAAGGCAGCTCAGCTCATTTGCCTCTGCCTACTGGTGGAAATCACAGCAGGTGCGCCCCACCTTGTTCTAGCAGCTTCCCTGAATCTTTCTCATCCAGTATGGTACAAATAGGTCCGAATGTTGTTCTTATTTGCAGTATCTAATTATGAATAATATTGAGAATATGTAATGTGATTTTCTCTACCAAGTACCCTTTAAATGTTGGCCTCAAAACTTATGAAAAACTTAGAAGAATGTGACAATAAGGAAGAGTTTTAAAAAAGACATTCTAAGAAGCTTAGGGGAAAAAAATGAAATACTGAACATATATGCTAGTGAGAAATGGGACATTTTTAGGGAACCAAAAGACAGGAGATGTTATATCTACTGACCCCACAATTGGCAGGCCTGCTCGGGCAATGCCTTTGTAGTTGAGCCAGGGCCTGTCCTGGAACTGGAGCAGGGCTCGTTGGAGAAAGGGAGGAGTCTTGAAAAGCTTGGGAATTCCATTATCTCAGAAAAGAATAGAAAAAGCAGTGAGTACCTGTGATAAGCTTCTGCTTGGAATGGAAAAGACAAAAAATAGACAACCGGATATTTCTGGAACTTGCATTTAGAACTTATAAGTCATTTAAGCCATCAAATAAAGTCTGACTTAACCTCTGAAACGAAGAGCAGATAGATAGCTTTTATTATGTTTAACACTATTTTGTATTCAAAGAATGAGGACAAACCTCTTGGCAGAGTTTGTATTGATTATAAGGCAGTTATGGATAAAAGCTTGCCTCTAGGAGGCACTGGGCATTTCTCTTTTAATGATTGTCAGTGACAGGCCTGTCTTTGCCAAGTTTAGCTTTGGGGTGCTAGAGTTATTTACTGACTGATTATATCCATTTTGAACTAATACATTGATTTCTTTTTAAACTACCAATTCTGTTTTTAATTCACTCCAGGTCCTCACATTGTGAAAGTCATTAACCAAGTTCATCAACTATGAATTTATTAACTATGAGTATAACTTAAGAATTTACTTAAATCCTTTTGGAATTAATTGGACAAAATTGTTTTGATATCATTCATAGTCTCTGGGACTTGTTTTCATGCACTTCTATTATTGTAGTCTATATTTTACATGGCTTTACAAGATGAAAAATACTGTTCTTCAGTATGTATCTTTGGTGGTATCTGTTGAAAATAATACACATACACACACACAAACACACACACACACACACACCCTAACTATACCTGCTAGAAATTTGCCATAACATACTCAAAGTTATCATTACAGATTTTGCTTCTTATGTGTCAATGAGATGGTAAGAAAGAGACGAGAATTTTAAAATGTTGCTGTATTCTCCCAGAATCCTAGATGTACTGCCATAATCATCTCTAGCTTGAGTTTCCTGAAGTATTTAAATTATAAACACGCACATTGCAAAACAAAAGTATTTTTTCTCTTGTCATAGATACATAACTTACCAAAGTGTCATCATTCTACAGAATGCTTTTTACAATCGCTAGTCCAGAAGATTCTTAGGCAAATATTCTTTTTAAGAAAAGAAGAAAAAACAAAATCAGAAACCCCCTCTGGTTTCACTGAGGCCTGTATGAAACAACTCCACTGACTTCTGCCTCCAAAGCCCTGGGGAACCGTCGGCAGCATAGGGCTCCACTTGAAGGAAGGAGGCTATCTTAGCTGCTTTTCTGTAAAATTCTCCCAGGCAGTGAAGTGCTTGCAAGTAGTGAATCTTGTTTTTAGCATTTCATGTCAGAATGTCTGATTCAGATATTGAAGGTCTGGTGTTTTGAAGGAAGTAAACAATGTTCTTAAAATAAGTTGTCAGCATGTTGTTTTGTACAGCTGTCAAAGAGAATAGTGACATAGGATATCGCTGAAGAAGTTTAAAAATAACATATTGCTTTAAGAGATCACACAGACCCTCCCTTGGTGTCTTTTTTAGATGGATTTCAGACAGATTTCTTTTAGTTTTCATTAAAATAGTCAAGGGGTTAACAATAACATTCCAACCTGTTTGGCATTCATGTATAATCTGCATAAACCATTATTAGAAAGAAATTACATCAGTTCTTATCTGTATGAAAATAGGACTTTTGGCACATAATTATCACACAATTTACATTTTATTTGAATGAATTTACATAGTGAGAAGATGAAATAGGTGTATATTTTAACACAGAAATATTTAAAGATGACAATATTAGGACTACAAAATGTTAACTTACTTTAAAATCATGGTCTAGGGTTAGACATGAAGTTGTTTTCTCTAAATGAGTAGAACAGACTCCAGGAGACTTATCTACCTCTGTGTCATAAAACATACAAAGGTAATATATTTAGGAACTAATAATTATCTTCTTCATGCAGAGAGCCAGGTAGTGTTACAATGTAAAGCCCTCTTCTGCTGGTGCTCCTGTGTGGGATGCAGGACACACATTGCTAGTGTCACTGTGTCGGGAACACAAATAGAAAAGGAACATCTGCTCAGAAGTGAGGATGTCAGATAAATCCAAGACATTTTGGGTGTTCTTCATGGAAACATGTAGCACAACTCAGCCTCTATTTATGATTTATCTGGAATCATTTTGCCAGCTCAAGAATAATGATGGAAATGATTTCAGGGGTTTTCTTATTTTCATATGTGTGTGTGTGTGTGTGTGTGTGTGTGTGTGTGTGTGTGTGTGTGT
>JAQQAC010022866.1:2936334-2975070 GCA_029783875.1 Phataginus tricuspis
TGTGTGTGTGTGTGTGTGTGTGTGTGTGTGTGTGTGTGTGTGTGTGTAGGGTTAATCTCTCTGTTGATGTTCAAAGTTTCAGACTGGCCTGGACTGGGCTCCCAGACCTAGCACTTACCATGACATATGGGCCAAACTATTGTACTATTCTTAGCTTCAGTTTTCTCACTGGTAAATGGGAACTCTTTGCAATAGAAAAGGTTAAATTCCACAATGAGACTAAAATAGACATAAGTCTTCATTCATGATATAATATAGCATCATATTAGTTATTACTTACTGGTGAAAACACAGCTATAGGAACTAAAAGGAAAAACAGTTGAACAATAGTATTTGCTGACTTTAATTCATCCATTTCAGATTATGATAGATTAAATAAGAAAAACAGAAACACAGATGCATAGAATCTGAATAACCTAATTAAAAAAATTAACTACAAGATATATATCAAGCTGAAAGTAGAACAAACTGACTTCAAAGCACTTTTCAAAACTCAACTATCTGGCCACAGTCACTTTAAGAAACTCTGAAAACCAAAACATGTCAGACCCATTCTCTGAGCAAATGCAGCGAAACAAATTGTTGAGAAAAAAACCTCAATTCACCTAGAAGACATGAAAGAAATTCATAAATATAATTTATAATTTATAAATACAATCATAAGATCACAGGAGACCTCAAACTTGGATCTCAGAAAATCTAGATTTCTGAGACTCTGCAGAAACCATTATTTGAAAGAAATTGCATAAGTTCTTATGTGCATGAAGAGGACTAGTGTAATGAGAACACTGAGGCCACGAACTTTTGGGATATCACTGTATGTATATCCAGAGGTGACTTTATATCTGACACAACAAGGAAGAATGAAAATAAAGTAAATACTCATTTGAAAAGTTATCAGGGTTTTAAAATGATTGAAAAAGAAAAATATTAAACTAAAAGTTGAAGTGAAGAAACGGGAAAATGAAAGCCAGCGAGTGGGTGTGAGTATCCAAGAACAAAACAACACTACAACAAACCGTGTGCACAGATGTGGTTGAGAAATGGTCTTGGGCAGTCACATGGTGTTCTGAGAAGCCCCCTCTTGCTGATGGAATTCACGGCACAGCCCTTGGGTTTCTTGCCGCTTCACTCTGACTTTACACAATGGTTTGTTTTTAATCACTGATCTTTTTTTTGAGACCTGTGGAACGCCTTTGGTCTCTTCCTCTCAGATATCTATCTCCCGTTATTCGTAGAAGTCACTACCTTTTCTAGGATTTGTGTCTGTGCCCTTTGTTGTGCAGGGTGTAACCCCTTCCCCCCACCAGCCATTGTCCTCCTGCCACTTGGGCAGGTTTTGAGCAAATACAGTGCCACTTCAGAAGACAACCCCCCATCTGGCCTCTGACGCCTCCCAGCCCTGCCAGGGACAGGCTCGGACTCCTGCTGAGTTCTTTCTCACCCAGGAAGCCCTTCTCAGCTGCAGTCAGGCCAAGCAAGTGGCCTCTTAATCAACACCTCCTGCACCAGGTGACCTTCCTGGAGCTCTCTGTCCTTGCTCTCCAGTCTGAGTTGGTTTCTCTGCACAACCATCTTCCTGGGACTTGCCTGCCTCCTGGAATTCCCTTTTCCTTCTTTCTGTAGGATCCTTCCTTTTCTGGACTCTGAGTCTTTTCTCTGGCTTATTTTCTCCTAGCTTTTCTGGATGGATTTGAGGGAAGGAATTATTATTTTTGTGTATCAAAAATATCTTTTATCTCTCCTCAACCCTAGTAGTCTACTTGTGGATAGAGTTCCAGTTGGAAACTTCTTCCTTCAGAATTATTGAAGGCATTGCTCCATTTTCCTCAGGTTTACCGGGAGTCTACTGTTACTCAAATTTCAGTTCTCAAAAAGGGTTGTTCCTCCTATTCCCCTCCCCCACCTTCTACACAGCTCTCACCACCTGGACATTTTCAGGAGTTTGTCTGTATTACTGGTGTTCTAAAATGAGTCTTTCCCTATTCATTGGTTCAATCTGGAAATGTATATTTTTTGTTTTCTGGGAAATGTCCCTATAGTATTTCTTGAGTAATACCCTCTTTTCTTTGTGCTCTGTTAGCCTTCCTGCACTGACACTCCAATCTTCCCTCCTAACTTTAAACTCTTTGTCTTTTGTTCTCTTCTATGGAATATTTACTCAAATTTGACTTCCAATTCTTTGATTGAAGTTTTTAATTGTACTATGATTTTTTTCAGTTTTTCAGTACGCATCCTTCTTCTCTGATTTGTTTGTCATCACACCCCGTTCTTATTGGAAGGATTGACTGTCTTTTCTTAACTCTCTGGTGATGTTTGAGGCTGTTTTCCTGTTCCCTGCATCGACTTTTTTCCAGGGCCTTATATTTTGATTTGGTTTTGGTTAGCTAGTCAGCTTCTTTGTGTTATACGGAGACATTTTTCAGATCCCAGCAGTCTGTCCTGCATTCACTTGAGACTGAGACACCAGAAAGGTGGTGTGTAGTTTCTGTGCATGCTGGGGGCTGCCAGCAGGTGAGCCTCATGGACAGTGGTCGGGCCGGGACCTGGCCAACACCGAGGAGCCCCCATTACCAGCAGCAACAAGAAAAGGAGCCTCTTCTTCTGAATAAATTCCATCTTAATTTATTGTCACCTTCAATTAAAGCTTTTATCATGCCATGAGAGTACCTTAATGACATGTGTTCACATTTATCTGATTCCTTTGTCACTTGGCCTGTCATTTTCTTTGACTTTATGTAACCACACAGTGAAATTGAACTGGGTGGAAATTTCAAAATAAACTTGCAGCCGTATTTTCACTTTAATAAGTAAAAAGAAAAAGAGTATCTGACTTTAGATAATGCTGTTAATTCTCAAAATGACATGATTAATTAATTACCCAATTTAGGAAAAGCATTCATGAAGTAACAGAAGATCAGCCATGGGTCTTTAAAATCACTTCTGTCAATTACTGTGAAGTTCTTGAAGGTTAATGCATACATCTGATTTTACTGAAATAGGAAATAATTATGTAGAATTCTATTTTTCCCTATTTTTAACAAAGAAGATTGCATATGGAATGCTTAATTTTAGAGCAACTGGGGCATTGATTTCCAAATAGATACTCTATTTTTGACACATTCTAAGGATTTTATTAAGTACAATATTCCAAATTGCATGAATTTCTAAGATTGTAGAGACTGTATCCTCTTTAAGATAAAAGCCAGTGTGGCTTTAGTTTATTTCTGTGTAAGAATCATGTATAGATATGAACAGGAGGTCAAAATGATGATGCCTGATAATTTTAAATCACTTTGAAAAATCAAAATCAAAGTAAAATATAGACAAAGAAAATCCATTCCTTCAAAAGTTGGAAATATTACCATGTACATTGTTTTAAAACTAATACCATTTTACTACAAAATTAGTCCATGGTCAATAGTCACATTTTGGATAATATGTATAAGATTCAAAAATAAATAAAAACTACTCATAGTCAAACTACAAAGTTATATGCCTAAATCTGTTTCATTTTTCAGGATTTTTTCTGCATATATACATACACATTTTTTCATGAGTAGCATAAGACAGATATACAATTTTTATCATTTATTTTTCAATAAAATATCAAGTAGTTTTTTTGTGTTAAAACATCTCAGATACTTTAATCAGACACCATGTGATACACAAGTCTCATAACCGTTGTGTCTTTGTGTTACGGCATCTATATTAGTTAGAAATTATTTATTTTTCCTTGACCTCTGCTTTGTCTTATATTAATAGTGCCAAGCAGAATTATTTTAGTTTTGAGTTTTCAGAATTTCTTTCTCTATTCTATTATTTTAGCCTGCCATGTCACTTTATGTAGGTATGCTTTTTGTGAAAAACACGTAACTGTTTTAAAAATAAAATCCCACCTAAGAGTCTTTTCCTGTTGGTAATAGAGTTTGACCTATTTGCAGTTATTGCTAAAAGGAAGGCTTTTAAGTTTTCTAAGTTATTCTAAAGGTTTTCAGAATCATTCCTAAATCTACATTTATTTAACTTTGTAGTTTGACTATGAGTAGTTTTTATTTATTTTTGAATACTTATACATATTATCCAAAATGTGCCTATTGACCATGGACTGATTTTGTAGTACATTAGAAGAACGTTAATCTTTGGTTTCCTTTTGTGAAATGGAAAACATTAAATGCTTTCCTTTTTTCCCTGGCCTAGCAAACCAAGTTGTATTAATTAAGTATGAGGTTATATACCTTCCTTTTCAGTTTTTAAGCTATAGAGATCAACTCTTGGAAGGAAAGAGAGCAAGTGATTTTGCAATCATATTTAAAACAACCATGTGTCTTTATTTCTATATATTTTACTGGTTCCAGTGGTAACCTCTGTCCTCTTCAGCCACATTTCCTCATTTCTTGATTTAACATCTTTCATTCTTTATTGTGGCACAGTGCTTTTCAAGGTTTGTTTTAATTTGTCTATAGTACCTTCATATTATATTTAAAACCTTTGCATATCAAAGAATGCAGCTCACCTGTGAAGGCAATTTGAAAGGAGATAGATGTTTTGAGCCCAAACTTTTTCTTTCAGAGCTCCTTGCACATGGTTCCATTCATCTTCTGGTTTGGTTGTGGTGTTGGCAAAGTCTAATGCCAGCCCCACTCATGGGAGCCTACCTTCCTTTCTTCAGGGTTTCCTGTAAAATATCTTTATATCTATCTACCTGTACATGAAATTTAAAATTCCCCTGCATATGTTTAGACATGGTTCTTTTCACTGACTTTACCAGTAATACTCTGTTCTCTCACAGTTTTTAGGCCAAAGTCCTCCTTCATATCAGAACATTATTTCTCCAACTGTTTTTTTTTAAGTTTTGCTTGTATTCTAGCTATATTCTCTACAGAATTTCTTAAATGATGTGGGGTTCTCTGCATCTGTTCCCCCTGTCTCTCAGCTTCTCTCATTATTTTAGTTCGTCATCTGTTCTCTCGGAGTCCTAAGTAAACCTAGTTTGATCTTTTGTGCCTCCACTGAGATTTTTCCATGTGGCAATAGTGTTAACACCTGCCGGCAAGCTACCCCGGTTCTCTTGTTTCATCTCTATCCACATTTACTACCTTAAGCCGGTATTAAGGGAAGACATTTCAGACACAGAGTTCATAGTTGATCCTAACACATAAACATCCATGCAGTGAAAGTTTCATTTCTTCATTTGTTTTTTCAAAATAAAAAGTTTCAAGTGGATTTAGCCCTTAGTTAAAAAGCAATTTAAGAGGATTCCTTGTAATTTCAGGTGGTTGGAAGAAAGTTCACATCATCTCGGGTCTCAGTTTTTTCATCTGCAAAACATGATGATTGGATTAGAGGATTTCTCATTTCCTTTTTAGTTACAATATTTGTGCTCTTATTTAGTGTAAGAGGTGCATATCAGCATAACCTCTTAAGAGTGATAGCATTCTGGCTGGACGAAACTTATTCCAAATGCAAGTGACTTACCCATTTGTGGACTTTACTGTTTATTAAAATGTAAATATCAAGATCTATATTCCAAGCATAATAACCAAACAATTGCTAGCAGAAGGCCCTGGGTGGGAATAGCCCCTTCTCTAAAGAACCTCAGGAATCAAGAGCAGTGATCCTTCCATTATCTGTTAGGCACAAGAGGAAAAAAATATAAATCCATAATCAACTTGCTCTGATTTCTTGGAGATACCCAAATTGTTGAAGAATTTTTCCTAGCTAATATGAATGCATGGGAAACTCTATAGTGTGAATTAAAATGAATTATTTTTTCCCAAGAAATAACATCCCTAAGCCTAGGAAATTTGCCACTGCCTATATAGTGCCTTTCTTACAGATAAATTAAGCCTAACTGTACCATGCCTTTGGAGACTGTTCTCTTAATTTTTAGATAAACACCATTATTAAAAGGTGATGGCTAAACTCCAAAGAGGTAATGTAGCACAGCCACCCTGCCTTTGTGAATGAGAATAATGTTGATTGTGCAGCGCTTTTTTAGAAGTTACTTGCAGTGTGGACAATAGGGTGGGTGAAGTTCGATACAAGGTTTGTATGTTGATGTTTTTCCTTTGGAAAAAGTCTACTGTACAAGATAATAATCATAATAGTATGTTATATTTGCATATGATTTAATTACTTACAGAATGTTGGCATATTCATTATCTATTTAATACATAGAGCAGCCCTGTGATGTAAGTTTTATTATCCCTATTTTAAAAATGATAAAAGTGAGTCTTGGACAAATGCTGTCTTATCATGGTACAGCTATCAAATGGCTGATTTTAAAGTGCATGTCTTCTAACTACTCCCAGATATACACGTGGAACTAGAGTGGTAGTTGAAATAATGCCTCTCATTTGTAGATTAGGAAGATTTGAGATAAAAAAGGGAAAAAGAAACTAAACTACACACAAACCTATGACACCTGGATGACCAGCTGTGAGGAGACTGTTAGGCAAAGTTTTCTCACTTGACACAAAGGCAATACAAAATAATCTCCAGAATTTGTTCCAAACTGTAAACTTCTGATTCTCAGCTCGAAAACACACATACACACACACACACACACACACAGGTTCTTAAAGACAACTGTAGTTGTTATTTATAATTTGTTATGGAAGATAAAGAAGAATACAGGCCACCTGAATGTCTTCCTCTTTTGGGTACATAGAGCTGTTAAAGCACTACTTGTAAAACATTAAATATCAATAAGAAACTTAGAACAGACATCTGAAATGAAAGCTCTAGTTATGAAAATATTAAGCTGGGTATGAAGATTTTAATTATCCCTTTGTCTTGATTATTCTCATTTTGATGACATAAGCACAGCAGCATACTCCAATTTCTGTTGTTATAATTCAGTGCCCACATATGTCACATTTAATATTCCTTTGCTTGTCTTTATGTGGGGCCAGATGGGAGGAGAGGTGCATTTCCTATTTATAAGAACTAGCTCCTATTACTGAATTTTCCAAATTCTTTCAGTGATAACAGTGGGGGCAATTGGTGGTTTAGGACTGCAATGGAAATGCCAGAACAATAATCCAAAGTAAATAATGAGGTGCCACTATCTACAAATGGTCATGTTAATTGCTAAAATAAACACAATGGCATTGACTTCCATTGTAACAATACATGCTGCAGAAGGTTCAAGTATGAATAGAAACAGATAAGTCTGCATGTAATAAATGGAGCTTGGATCTTGGAGGCCTTTTATAGAATGTGTAAGCATAGATGAGGTAGTAAACCCAAATTGATTTCAAAAGATATGGCCATTCCATTCCTAGTTAAATGCCCAATAAAAATATGTGCATAAGTTCACTAAGAGACTGGTACCAGAATATTCCTAGCAGCACTGTTTATAGAAGCTCAAACCTGAATCTAGTTAAATGCTCACCAACAGCAAACAAATAAATTGTGGCACATTCATATGATGATGCATACAACAGTGCAAACAGACAGACTCCCAGCTACACACAACAGCATGCACGAAGCTCACAAACCTAACATTGACTGAAACGTTTGAACCAATGCAAAAGGTGAACACTGAATGATTCATTAATAAAAGGAACCAAAGCAGGCAAAATTTGTCTCCTGTATAAAAATTCAGGACTATGACCACCCTTGGGGGAATGCCAGGCAGAGTGCCTGGAGGGGCTTCTGGGGAGATGCTCTCTTTCTTGATCTGGAGCTTGTGACAGAGGTGCCCAGTTTGTAAGAGGACACACAATCTATGCATTCTGAGTGCATGGCCCACTTCAATAAAAAAAATTTACACAATAAATTGCCTCCAGAATATTGGACTAGCCCTCCTGCTGACATTAGTCACAAGTTTCTATCAGCTGACCTCAACAGTGAGATAGGTCCGTTCGTTACACCAAGCAGAAAGGAATCCACCCAGGCTCCCCAACAAGGACCTTATAGGGGACTTCAGGTGCAGCATGAGGGCTGCTCGTGGCCACACCCAGGCCCTGGGGCTCACTGACCATTTCGTGAGACCCTCACTGAGACCTGGTGCACAGTTTAGCAGGCCTCCAAACGCATCTGGGCTGTTGTAAGCCCCCAGTGGAGTTTCACAGTCCACAGTACTAATTCTACCTTTTAATCTGCTTTGCCTGTCTCTATCATAGATTAAAAATGAACAAATAGAGCAGAGTAAAATGTTGAAATTTCCCTGAGTTAGAAATTAAGATATGTGCTTTTCAGCCAGGTGTCTGGAATATATTACCAGCTGTTGGCCTGTTTTTGCTTCCATTATACTTAACTTTGAGTGGGGTAGAGAGATGACTTTTCCTTCTATGAGACAACATCAGAGAAACATATCAGGATGATGAAGACTTACTTAAATTTCTTTTAAGCAAAATTTATATTTCACGAAAAGCCATGGTTTTATGCTGGAATTAAGCCGGGGGCACACACACCTCCCCCACACAAGAAAGAAGTTTGGAGTCTTCTGTCAAATGATATTTGGCCAGGCTTCTGTGAGCTATTTAAACTGGATTGTAAAATGAGGATAAAAATCGGAGGAAAAACAAAATAGTACATACCATTTCCTGAGTATTTCCTGAATAGTCATCCACATGCATACAAGCTTGACACCCTACCTCTTCCTCTCATCCCAACACACACACATTTATCTAAGAATTCTTTGCTGGTAATTCACAAACACTAAAAAAAAAAAAAATCTTTTAACGAAGAACTACGAACCATATTACGGTGAGCAGCAAGCTGATGTTCTGTCCTGAGCACTGGAACATCTCTGAGCCTGCATGCAGTGTTGGCGGGCTGTCTGCAGTTGTCAGCCATTTTCATACCTTTGTATGAAAGTCATGATTCCTTTGACAAGAACCCCAAACAGCTTCTAAGTTTTGTTCACAGGTGTAAGTGCTAAGGAATTCAGTACAGCATCCTTACATATTATATTTCTAAAAAAAAAAATCAAGCAAGCAACTGGGGCAAAAGACACCCGTGTTTTCTCTTTCATGATCTGTGGCTTCCTATAATTGGTATTGTTCATAATGTGGAAATTCAGTGATAGGCGGACGATATGCCACTCCAAGGGAGGTGCCCATCGGTCTGGAAAGGAGGCTTCTTGAAGGGAAGGATGCTGTTCTGGTAACAAAAAAAAAGTTGTGCAGATTCTTTGGGAGGTGCTGGATAAATTTAAGCATGTAACTGAACTGAGTGATTGGAGTCCTGCTCCGTACTGATACATTAGAGCAGATGGTGGGCCCGTAAGAGAACAGGCCACTTAGTGTTCACTTGATTCGTTACTTATGGTAACTTAACAAAATTTAAAAATAAAGCTACATTAAGTAGACAATGAAATTTTTATGTGTTTTAAGGGTTTCTTATGAACAGAAAAGCTAAAGAAAAACACTTTAGAAATTTATAATGTAAAAAATAGTTAAAAATTTACATTTACATCTTCAATAGTTATTTATGTCTTTAACAAAAATGTATCACATGGAATGGTTTGTGTTTCTTTCTTTCTCATACAGTTTTCATCCTTTCATTGAATGAGTTTTATTTAATGCTCTTTATGTGTCCAGCACTGTGCTAGGTATAAGATCTCTTCCTGGTTCTGGTCCTAGAAGCTCACAGTCTAGGGAAGGAGATGAGTAATACCTATAATATTAGTTAAACGGTATGAGAATGGTGTGTTTGGGAAGCTATTGCATGTGTGGTCCTGTGAGGGTCTTTTGATCCAGTCTAAGAGTTTCAAGAAAAGTTTCCCAGAAAAATATTGTGTCTTCTCTGAGTCCTGAGGGGTGAGTAAGATTTTACTAAGCGAAGAGTGAAAGAAGGGATACTCCTACAAGAGGCAGCAGCTAAGATACAGAACAGGTGCACATGCACGTGTGGGGGGTGTTTGTGTGTGTGAGTGTGCCTCACTTCATGTGTCTGGAGCTTGGGGTGGGGTGGTGGTAATGGGGGATGAAAAGTGACAGGTGAAGCTGAGATGTGACCAGAGTCGCTCCCACTGCAGCCCTAAAACTTGCCAAACTTTCTGGCCAGGGAACTTCATAGTCTCTTAGATAAGGTGTTGAGAGGACAGACATTCATCTTACATTCAGGTCTGAGCCTGTTCAGTCTGGTTGTTGACTTTTTCTCGGGTCCTGTGCTGGTGGCTGACAGGTGCACTGTGGTAATGCCCGACAGAGTAATAAACGTAAGGGCTAACTTTTCCTTCTCACGTAACAAAGACAGAGTATTAGACATTCTTTCTGTGAGTTATTCAGCATTCCCCAGCTAATCTAGATGTGGGCCCCAGGCATACATCTTTTCTAATAATGCCATGGTGGTTTCATTGTTAATAATCCACTGGTAGGTTTTTCTAGTGACATTTCAAAATTGGGTTTCTATTGTATGCCAAGATTTTGATATATGATGCTGTATTTAGTTATCACAACAAACAATAGATATATCTCCATTTTATAGACGAGTGAACTGTGATTGCTTTCAGAGGGTTAGCCATCTTACTGGTTACCAGTAAATGGCAGAGTCACACTTTGAATGTAAGTTGTTTGAGCTCATCATTGCACTGTGTACCATCTTCCTCTGCTGCTGTTAAACTGAGATATTCCAGGATGCCTCACCTGCTGAGGAAATTCTACAGGTAGGGACACTGAGCAGGCCAGAGGCAGGCCCTGCAGCCCCTGCTCGGACTCAGGCATCCTAGGAAGTCTGTAAACTTCCCTTGTTGTAGCTGTTCCATAGAAATTCTGAGTTCCTCCCCTCCTCTGCTTCACTCCAGACTGACTTCAGCTCCCACTGCACTAAAGAAATAATAACCAACTTGTCACAACTGCTTTCCTCTTAGAGAAACAGAGATGTCCTGTTGCTCCCCGAACCCCATCTACCCCATCATCCATCCATCAATAAATCCATGTCTTCCTTCTAATGGCATTTTCCCCATAATACCTAAGTATACTCCTAGTATATCTGTAAAAAAGAAAATCTGTCCAGCAGAGAAAAATAAACAAGATACAACCAGATGCAACATGCACGAATCTCACAAACGTGACATTTAGTGAGGAGGCCACACTGAAACAAGGCATTCAGCACAATGCGGACGGCACCAGGGTCTGCGACAGGCGACCCCCAGCCCTGTTGTGTAGGGATGTGTGCACAGCTGGTAAAACTGTAAATAAAAGCAAAGAAATGGTAGCAGGACGGTGGGATTGGTGAGGGGCACACCGGGACCTGCCGTGCTGGCAGCGTTCCCTTCCTTAGCCGTGATGGTGGATATGAAGATCTTTGCTTTATAATTATGTTTTAATATTTTTTGCCCCTTTTTATGTAGGATATAATGCAACAAAACAGAAAAAGAAAAAATTACATACTTAAATCTCTAATATTATAAAAAAAGCTTTTTTCAACTCAAGTCCTTCTGTAACGTTTCCTGTGTCCCCACCGCCCCTTCACCCCCAGACATCCTGTGGGAAGGGGTGTCCTGCCTGCCCCCCAGTATTCCTTGGTGCCCCGTCAGGTGGCTTCTGGCCACAGTGCCCACTGACAGTGCTCTCCGGGGTCACCTGCTGCCCTGTGGGCATTTCCAGGCCCTCACTGGACGTGCTTCCGCACTGCTGCTTCACTGCCTCCTGGCCTCCCTGGGCCTGGTCTCCACACTGCCTTCTCCTGTCCTTCTCTTCCTCTCTAGGCGTCCTTGCTGGCCTTCTTAAATTATATTCCCCACCGTCCTTCCAGGCTTTCAGCGCTCAGCAGACAGAATCACCAGAAAAGCCTTGTATAAACATTGTGTCTGGACCCCACCTCCCGGAGGGTCTGACTTCACTGACTGGGGTAGGACCGAGGTGTCAGGGTTGTTTTAAAGCTCTCTGAGTGGGTCTAATGTGCAGGGGGCTGAAAACCACTTCTCTCCCGCTTCGTCATCAGACTCTCCATGGGTTACTAATGGCTGAGTGTGTTACTCTCTTCATTCTCAATGCTTAGCACTTCCAGCAGCTGCCTCCAGCCTAAGTCAGTCCTAAGCAGAGACCTGTATGTACATCCGCCTGCCCAGTGAGCATCACCTTTTGTTGGACACTTGCTTGTCTTGTCCGGCTTGTATTCAAAGCTGAACTCATTGCTTCACCAGAATTTCAGTGAGTGCGGTGACCGTTCACCCAGTTACCAACCTGTGAATTGAGGAGTCATTCCTTCCCACGCCCCTTCTTTACACCTGCTATTTAGTCGGTCACCCCATCGTCTCAATAGTTTCTGCTTCCGAAATGGTCTTGAATGTGTCTTATCTGTTCTCAGTGCTGCCTCAGTGCAGCTTATCTTTCTCGGTGAATCAGCCAGCACCACGTAGGTGGAGTACCATTCAGTGTCCCTCACTACCGTCATTCCAGCCTTTCCCGCATGCGACGCTGGCCGTCTCACTACTGTGCTGAAAATACCACTTGCTTGCCGCCCATTCCTCACAAAAACATTAAAATGACTCCTTAGGTCCATCTACACTCTGACTGTATACAGATGTGTGGGCTCAGGTGTCCGAACGTGCTTCCCCCACTGCTCGAAGTCCACTTACCATAACTTCCCAGGGGTGACCCCACTCACACAACTTGGACATCTTTTTAGAAGAGTTCCGTGGTATCCCCTCTTTGAGCTCTGGAACCTCCTTTGTGCCCCAGAAGCGTGATATCCCCCCACCCCAGTGTACCTGAGCCCCTTGCCTGTCCACTGACTTGTTTTGCTCCAGCACCAGACAGCATTCTTGATGGTGGGCACTGCCCTGCACTCTAGCCAGGTGCCTGGCACACACATGTTGGAAAGTCATAAGGTAGCTTTCATAATTAAAAAATATTATAAAAATTGCAATGTAAAGAGATAAATAATGGGAAAAATTCTGAGTAAATAAAACAGCAAATATTTATGGAACAATGAGAGATGCAGTTCTCAGAATGTGATTTTGTCTTAATGATCTATTCTTGACTGTCTTAGTCCCGTCAGGCTGCTGAAACAAAAGACCATAGCCTGGGTGGCTTATAAACAATAGAAAATTATTTCTTGCAGTTAATAAGGGTGGAAGTCCAAGATCGAGGCACCAGCATGGTCCTGTTTTGGTGAGAGCCCTCTCCACGGTTCAGAGCTGGTGCCCTCTGGCTGTGTCCCCATGTGAAGGAAGGGGCAGGGAGCTCTCTGGGGCTCTTTAAGGAGGGCATTGACCTCATGCAGGGGGCTCCACTCTTGTGAGCTGAGCACCTCCCACAAGCCCGCCTCCTAACATCATCATGTAGGGCATTAGGATTTCAGCATATGAATCTGGTGGAGACTGGGGGGAACACAAACATTCAGTCTGCAGCACTGACTAATTATTCCAGAAACATTGGTTGAAATACTGCTGTGCCTAAGGCATTGTGTTAGAGACTTCAAGTGACAAAGGGAGTTTACAGACTCTCAAGAAGCTGGTTGTCTGAAGTTGAAAATAAGGTGAAATATATGAATACAGATTATTCAATACAAAATAGAGAATGATGAGTATCTTAGAACAAGCACAGATAAGTCCTTAGGGTTTTGGTGATGGAGACATGGATTTGTGGAGATGCTGGCACAGAGAGCTTCCCAGAGGAAGTGATGCTCACACTGTGAAGTGTATGGAGTCAGCCTAATACCCTGGGTGGAGAAGAGGAGGGGAAGGAAGTTTCCTGGCAGAGGAGAGGCATGGCTCATTCCCTCATCTCCTTCAGGTTACAGCAGTGAGTCCATGAGCACCTTCTGTCTCCCCTGCTTTATTTACCTTCATTGGAAACACTTTAGTGTGTGTGTGTGTGTGTGTGTGTGTGTGTGTGTGTGTGTGTAGGAGTGTTCACTGCAGGAGCTCCAATGCCTAGAACAGTTTCTGGCACATGATAAATGCTCAGTTAGTATTTATTTTGGGGAGGAAGGGGAAGGGATATGCAATTGAATTTGGTTTTGATCTCCAAGTAGGCAGACCATAAGAGAAGGGGTGAAAATGGATTATGGATAGATTTCCTTCAGGGCACGTTGGGGCAATTTAAAATACCCTGTGTCACATTTATAATTATCTGGGCTTTAAGTGGTCCAGTTTTTGACAAAGTAATTATGACATGAAACTCGAGTTGTCTTTTGAGTCATCTGTTATTAGTAGGATGTGAAAAGGAAACTGCCCCAGGAGTGGAGCCCGAGGAAGGTGATGGGGCGGTGCTTCTGGGACTGGTGGAGCAGTGCTGTCTTTGAGAAATCTGGTTCCATTCATATTGTCTGTTGTATTTCCAAATAAGGAAAAATAACAATTAGAGGACTATGAGAGCCACTATCAAATACTTCTGTGTAATTCTTTCAGCATTTTGGAAGGGAAGTGTTATATAAATACAAGTTGCTACTCCTTGTTTTTCATTTGCTTTTTTTCTCACACATCCCTCCAGTTACGCATGTGTCATAGTTTTACTTTAAATGCAGCAAAGCTTTATCAGTTTGTGTTGTTATGCAATGTAGCTTTTGAAACTGTTTTGAATATGCTTTCTTTTTTGAGTCTGTTTTTGTCTCTCACAGTTTCTGAAAACAGAGGACCCAATTCCCATTTCAATGTAAGAATATGTTGACCTTTTAATACTTATCAGATAAAATACTCAGACAGGCATGAAACATGAGAAAGTAATTTTTATTTCTCCAAAGACTCCTGTGCATTTTCTTTGTTTCATTATCAATATTTCCAATTCTGTAAAGTATTTTCCCATAATTTTATCTTTACTGAAATTGCTTTTTGGGAAACATTGAGTGAAAGATGCAGTATACAAACAAACTGGATTAAATATGAAAGACAGATGATTTGAGCTTTGTTCTTATGATGTGCTGGGAAGTTAACCAGGCACAGTTCATTAACACTAATGGAAAAATTCATCATTTACTGTGTGCATTCCCAGAATTGTAGAGGCAATGTCTCTCCCTAATTTGCTATGTAACTTGATTACTTCCAAATGTACTAAGATCCAAAAAGGAGCTATTTTATCAATCATACATCTTAAACATTACTCCTCATTATTTATATTTGACCCACTGAGAAGAGACTTCCTCTCCCAACATCAATTTTTTCCCATAAATACATCTATGACATGCTAGACACTATAATCTTCTCAAGGTTTCCAAATAATAAAAGTATATACCTACCATGTTTTAGATATAAGATATATATTTTATTGTGTTTTAAGTATTGCTAAAGATGCAGAAAAAAATTGTTCTTTCAGTTTGACTCAGAAATCTATATGGAGTAGAGATTTCAAACTGTGGGCATCCCTTACAGATGTGGAGATGGGTTATTTAATGTGGAACAAAGCTGAGACATTCTAGGTGAGCAGAGAAAAGCTTATGTGTGACCAAAAATGTGGCACCGTTTATGTACCTACAGGCTCCAGCACATGATACACTCCAGTTAAACTCTTTACAAGACATGGCCGTTCACTTTTCTAGTCCAGTGAATGTGAATTACAGAACAGAGAAAGGGAGAGGGACCTTTATTGGAAGGTCCACTAACTGCAGAGAAAAGCCAGTTAACAAATGATTGAAGATGAGGATCAGTCCCTTTTTAAATAGAGGTTTAATAGTTTATGTCAGAATTATAGAGCAGAACAGGACTGTTTTCACAGTGACATAAGGTTACATACTAGTTATTTCACATGTGTGCATCTGTGCATGTGTGTGTGTGTGTGTGTGTGTGTGTGTGTGTGTAATAGTAAGGAATTTTGGTTCTAACATTGTTAAGCAAGAGGGCATCTCTACTAATTAACTCTAATTAACTGTCAGTTTTTCCAAAATTAAAATGTATCCAGGAACTCAAGAGACAAGGACTGATGCTCAAACACTAGATCAGTTCAAACACTAGAGAAACGGAATCAGAGACCCTTGCAGGCAGGCTATTTCTCATCTTCTGTATCACTCTTTTGCATTTTCAGCTGCATCTTACAGAGTCTCCGTTTCTGGTGAGAAAGAAAGGCCATCTGTCCTGAAAACTAAATGATTCTATGGCCTAAAGTGGGGCTTTTAGCAGAGCAGCTTGGCTATACATCCAGTTGGCCCAGGGGCTAGCCTGCTTTGAAACATTAATATATTATTTTTAAATCTTAGTTCACTTTTTAAAATACAACTTCTTTATTAAAATATAATTCACATACCTGGCAATTCACCCATTAAAGTGTAAAATTCGGTGGCTTTTACTAGCTTCACAAAGCCCTGCAACCATCACCACAGGCAGTGATAGGACATTCATAATCAACCCCAAAGAAACCTTTCCCCAGTTGCATTGGCTACTCATTTTCTCTCCTTCTTTGCAGGGCTATCTATCTATTTTTTCTTTCCTATTGTAAGAAAAAAGGGCATATTTTCTTACTGTCTTTTCCTGATCCCCCTTTCCCTGTTTGCTTCTCTTTTAAAGTTCTCTTTCTTTTCATTGCAAAAGGCAGACACATTTCTTCACTATATTCATGCTGTCTGTCATGAAAGGAAGGGAAGGAGGAGGGGAGAGGAGGCGAGGGCAGGAGGGAGTGGAGGTGAGGGTAGGAGAGAGGGAAAGAAGAAAGGAGGCACCATTACTCTGGGAACCTGAGAAGTGCTGGAAAGGAGCAGGAGCAGGTGTAGGAAGCAGGAGTGCATCTTTCCAGCACCTTTCTCTTCTCCTTCTGTTGACACATTATTCCATCCCATCATTTCTTGGTAGTTCTTTACTGCACGCTCATTTGCTGTGACAGCCCTGCATCTATCTCACACCTGTCCTTGTATTATTCTCCAAAATAGTAACCACAGACAGACTAGTGGCCCATCGTTGCTGTCATCCACTGTGTCCTTTTTCTCCTTCTCTCACTTATATACACACAAACATACACACTCATACACACACACCCCCCACACAGCAGAGAGATACACATGGTGCATGTGTGAGAGTTGACACTCATAAATGTGCTGACATGACATTTCAAAAATAGTGTTTAGCTACAGCAGTTATTCACTTTATTATCAGAAAATTAAAATTTGAAACTTGGTAGGGATCTTGGGCATAACCAGGATCAGAGAGTTTTCCCCCTGGAGATAGAGATGTTTGCTGCCTCCAAGCCCCTTCAGGGATACTGAGCAAGTATGCGAAACCATGTTCATTTCAAATCCTCTCTTAGGACTTAGAGTAAATACTCATGATGAGACACATCCTTGGCTTTGCAGCCTGATGCCTTACAGAGGCACGCCTCCATTCACTCTGTGCAGACCCACCAACACCCCCCCTTATTCTGAATAAGATTCTGCTGGCAGTGGTGCCCATGGGGTGACAGGTGATTCAGTGCCAGGAAAGTACACTGGCTTCTTCTTTTCTTTAATAGAAAAAGAAAATATTAGAAAAAGACCACAGGAAAGTGTGAAAAATAATGAAAATCCCTCCTATTTTTAAAGAAAATGGAAAGGTCAGGAAAAACAGAGTTGTTAGAGACCTTCTGTGTGTTGGGCCTTATAGCCCAGGTGTTTTTTAGGTTGCTGGGTTATCTGGATGGCCTCCAGGAGGCCCAGGAAGTCAGTGAAAGTAGGTGCTATGTTTTGTGTGTATTTGCACATGTGTGTTTGTCAGCCAAGGAATCCATGATGTTCAACAGATGTTCAAAACCATTTGACCGGAAACAGGCTCTGGAGTAGCACTGGTGAATCCTTCAAGGGGACCTTGAAGATCACACCTGACATTGAGGCTCAGGGGGCCCATGCCAGCTGAGGGAGGGTCGCCCCAACAGACTGTGCACCTTGGACTATCATTGGTGCTGAAGAATTTGGAGTTGATTATCCTAGAATTGAGAAATGCAAGCCTCGTGTCAGTCATTGTGACAATGACTAAATCCATCTACACATACATAATGCCTGCACAAGTGACATAAAAAGTAAACCCAGAAGGAAATAGACAAAAACGTTGATGTTTGCAGTGGGAGTAGAGGGACAGTTTTTCTTCTACTAACATTCTATACTAGAAATTTTACAACTATAAACTATATACAATAATGCTTTATAATTTTTCCAAAAACACAAATTTCAGTATAGAGTTTGAAAGCTAAACTGAGAACAAATGAAACCTTGCTGAGGCCCTAAGGTAATAAAATTCCCGGTAATTTTCATGGTCTGAACAAAGAAGTATACTTTGCAGAAGTGTGGGTAGAAAGCATGGAGCTGAAATTGAAGTCTGTAAAGAATCAGAACACCTTTATAGGGATCTTGCTGTCACACTGATAAAATGTAATGAGTCAATAGAGATCTAAACAATATTTTTAAATCTAACAAGGTGAACAGTTAGGGTATTTGAAGTCCCAAAGAAACTGTTACAAACAATAAACAAGAACAACCCGTGGGTGGGGGTGGGGTCATGGGTTAATTTCATGTTTTATGGCAAGTATTGCTTTAAAAAGTGGCCCATCATTGGTCTAAAAAGAAATTGACCATTTCTCAGAGAGAAGCCAGTGTGTATTTTGTTGAGAAAGAGTTTTCATGTTTTGGACTAGTAAGAAATCCTGATTTACCACCACTGCTTTCCTTCCTCCAGAACATTCCTACCTTCAAATCTCTCCAGACATGCCCATCTGCACAGACTCACAGCCCTTGAAGGCCTCAGCTTACCAAAAACAAAAGGGGTGTGAGGTGTGTTCCTCCCAGGAAGGGAAAGGAAACAGCCAGCACTGCTCTGCACCCACATTCTAGAAAAGCCTATGTGCCCCAAGACTGACTGCTTCAATTACTTCCCAAGGAAGGACTCCCAATCAGTGACTAGCTGTGAAATCCAGTTCTATAAAATCACACTGAGAGCAATTTAGGGCCTGAATAATCTATGCTCCTGCAAATTGGAGCTAGTTTCAGCTTTCTTAGATTGCAAAACTAACACATCTAGGGATCTTAAAATGCCAGCTTATCTAGACAGATTTGCCAACAAAAATATACAACTGGAAGAACATTTCTATTGAAACTATTTTTGGTAGAAGCAAGTTTTTAAAAGATGGTAATTGACAAAGACCAAGACTTTTCTGCCTTTTCAAATAGTATTTCCCCTCAGTGCAATACCCACATCCCACCTCCTCCCTGGAGTGTCCCCCTGGCCACACCAGCGACGCCTTTCTTGTCTGAAGGGCACTCTTCAGCAGTAATGCACATGTCCTTGCCCCATTTTAAACTGTTATGAATTATGTCTCCAACCATTCCAGTGCAGGAGGGCTGAGAGTCTCCCTGCTCAGAGCAGAAGAGAAGGAAGTGCGGGCAGTGAGCAGAGGGTGGGAAGCCCATTCGCACCACGTCCTGCCTGTTGTCATGTCCTGAGATCATCTGGGGGTTCAGTAGTTAATCCAGTGACTCACAAGAATTTGTCATCCAGCCAAAGAAAACAAGGTGAATTGGGCAGTGTAGGCAAAACTTTGGGAGATGTCCAGGAGACATTATGGAGTACAGATATACGGTAGATGAGCAGGAGCCGGTCTGTGGTCAGGCTGAAACTTGGAGAATGCATCCGTCCTGGGCTTCAGCCACAGGCGTCTGTCAGCAGCACCCCAAAAGGCATCTTCTTGCCTGACTTGTCACTCTGAGTTATCCTGTCAGTTCTGCAGTTTAAAATGGTAGCAACAAAGCACATTATCTTACCCTAAAACCGGCCGCTCAGCCTTACCCATCTTTATCATCACACTCACACGCTTAAATTTCATTGTTTCTTTTAACAACTCCAAATTTAGTAAGTTCCCAAATCCCACTGATTATCTTTTTACAGCACATGTCCAGAACCAACTTTTCCTGCTGCTCCTGTCCCTGTTATCCAGACCCTCAAGCCTGCCATCCCTCCAGCTGGTACCCTCGGCCAGAGCTGCTAGGGTGACCTTTGAGTGGGCACCAACTTTGCCAGTTCAAGAATCTACTGCTTCTTTGATCACTTAAACTCTGTGGGGAAAATAGAAGAACGCTAAACTACTTGATGATGTAATTGTCCTACTACTAGGCTAATGCTTCCACACCCATAGGCAATAAGCTATTATTGACTGAGTCGCTATATAAAGAGTTCTGTCTAGTGCCCTGGGTGGAGGCAGAGATGGAGGTGGATTATGGGCCTGCAGATTTCTGGATGCAGAATTGATTCTAGTGCTCGACCTACCGCTGTGAGAATAAAGCTAGATATAAACCCTTCTACCCCAAGAATGTCCCATTATTATTTCTCCGTGTCACCGAATCGTAGTGAACCTGCCTAGGGCTGAAACCCTCTGGCAAGACAAACTCTGCCAGGCCTTCAACCAAAAATGAGCATATCGGAAGCTACTGTCTCCAGCCCTGCTCCCGTTTACTCTTCATCCAAAGACTGATTGAAGCTGGTCCCATTTTAAGAACTTACCCCTATGTTCTCCTTAACCCTGAATTAAGAAACAACAGCATTGACAACAAAAATGGTTTCATGAAAGCATGTCTCTCCTAGACTTTATTTTTCTAATGAAATAATGCATATACTATGATGTACATTCACCATGATGCCTGGTTGCATATTAAATGTTCAGTAAGCATATATTTCTATTACCATAATTATATCATTTTAAACATGTACTATTCATAATAACAGTAAACCACGGCATACACTGCTTCTGCCTTGAATGCTGTGACTCCCACCCTTTGACCCTTGAGGTCAAAAGGCCTTCAAGGTAGGATCTTTGCCATCCTCTGGGTCACTGAATGCCAAGTACTCTGCTGTGCAGACGGTGGTATTCTGTAACTATTTGGGCATGGAACGAAATAACAGCAGCTTTGCCTCCTGGTCTCAGCCTCCACTAAACAGGATAGTCTTTGGAGGCTTGTGTATCTGTTAGGTACAATGTTGTATTTGGCTGTGTAAATGTAACCTTAGTGTGTGTGTGTGTGTGTGTGTGTGTGTGTGTGTGTGTGTGTGTGTACATATATATATGTATATATATGGGTATGAAAAATTTAAGTTCTCATTCAAAAACATGCTAGGATGAGGTTTTAAAATCTTTTTGGCAGAAAGTCAAGACTATGTCTTGTCTATTTTCTTCTCCTTTCTCACAGTTTTATAAATTACAACTTGTCCCAATAAAAAATTATCCAGATGGCCAGTTCTTCACATTACAGTTCATTCCCTGCAGAGAATGTGCCTTTAAAAGTTTCTAAAGAATCCCTCCTTTACCACAGTTCTATTCTTGCAGCAACTCAGTTAATTTCAGAGTAAAATTGAGAAAACACTGAACAGCTTAAATTCTCTCAAACTATCCTAATTTCCCTACTTGTTCTTATCTATAATCAACAATTCCTAGGATGTTTTACAAATATATCATCAATATCCATGGCAAAGCGCCTAATATATGAAAGACATTAAGCCATGTGTTTCGTATCTTTTTTTATTTTCTCTAATGTAGTCAATGAAAATTCTAATCCCAGAAGCAGTCTAGACCTTGGCATCAGGCTACCTGGGTTTCAATCCTGTTTCTACAACTTCTTAGTTGTGTGGCCTTGAATGGCTTACTTAACCTCTGTGCCTCGGTTTCTTCATTCATAAAATGCAGATGCCTGTTTCATAGGGATATTGAGAGACTTGAATGATTCAACATATAAAGAGTTTAAGTCAGGTTATAGTGCAGAGTAAAAACTGTAGAAGTGTGACCTGTTATTCATAATATAATGAATATTAAACTAAGTTGTGTTTTGATAGCATCTTCCTTTATTTTAAAATAATTTTACAACCTAAATTTAGTAGAAATAAAAGCATCCATATATGTATTTTAGGTTAGCCTGATTATTTTTTTTATAGAATATCTTACATGCTGATTCTCAATAACCAATAGTTAAAATAAGTTACTTGAGCAAAATTTTAGAATAGTTTATGGTAGAAAAAGTGGTACTGGCCATATTTTCTTGAAAGAAGTAGACTTTCGTATTTAACCATGATTACATTGATGCTTCCAATCTTTAATATCTCAGGTTGAAAAAAAAAACTTTTGAACAGTTTCCTTCAAGATTTAATGAAAGATTTCTAATGTTGGTTCTTATGTCTAATTAGAACAGTCTTGCTTTACACATAGTAAATTACAGTTACACATTAGCCTTTGGTGTGTTACCTAATTTAGGGGGAAGAGAATTGGCAATCAACTTCTTTAATATGGAACCTGCCTATACATATTTGAACCTACAGATGAATTCTTATTTGCAGACTGTGGAATGATAAAAGGTCACCTCTTAAATAGGGATCCAAAATGCGTGCTTTGTACTCAGAAAGACTCCTTAAGGTGTTGCTTACAGGGGACGGAGGGCAGCAGGACTTCTCTGAATCCTCTTTTACCTATTAGTGTTTGGGACTATTTAGCTCTAGTTGAAGGATGCTTTGTTCCCTGAGATGGGCTAGTTTCTCTTCCCTTTTTCCGTCACATGGACTGCACTCCTAATGTCAGCTCGTAAGTTTGTCAAATTGATTGTGCCTTTATCATTTTGAGCAAGAACATCCTAAAACAACATTTGAATGCCCTGTTGTCACTGGGTCAGTATTAGCATTCAACACAGGGGTTATATGCTTATGGGTATATACAAATACATAAATAAACATACCTTCAATACATTTCCATATAATGTTTGCAATTTTATTTTAAATTAAGTGTATTGAATTTAAACCATTTAAAAGATGGAATTATTTCATTATGATCCATAGCCAAACTGTACACCTTTAATTTATGGGTAATGTTTAAAAATTGTGCTTGGAGCATTTTTGAGTTGAATTATATTCTCCAGATGCCCTTTGGACAGCTTATCTGTAAAATGCTTTCGCTTCTGAGGGAAATTTTGTTTTTAAATAGTGCATATTTATAAAAGGGGAAAAAGTATACTTTCAAGGCCTTTGCAGAAATTAAATGTATTTCATTGAAAATGCACTTGACAATTTAAGCTATAAAAAATAACCTTGACATATTCATACCACTTAACACAAATATTAAACTTAAAACAATTGTATATAGTAATACAAATGTTCATTGTAATAATAGAAATACAGACTTATCACTGTAATTATTTTGATTGTTAATAATGTAACTGCAGATTCTATTCATCAAATCTTCTCCATGCATAGATTATACAAATTACTTACTCATACATTAAGCTGGTTTCAGCATAAAATTTTAAGGGCTGTTATTGCTCTACTTTGTATAATACTATCACATTCCTTGAGAACAATTCACACCCTGGAAGTTTCTAGTAATCATAAACTAAAAACTTCAGAGCAAAGAGAATAAACACATACACACACACACAAACAATAACCTTCACTCTTGATGCATTTTTCCTTCCCTGTATAATTTACTGAAAATATTACCTATAACTTAACAGTTCAGATATCATTTTTGTACACTCAATTAAAAAGTATCGCTAATGCATACCAAGTAATTGTCATATTATTACCAGAAATGGGTCCTTGGTCTCATTGTGATCTTTATTACATTAGTGAGTGTGTAATGTACTTGGAGGTGAAGTCAGAGTCAACTTCTCCTCCATGTTGGAATCAGCCAGTTTTGGCTGGTATATTATCTATACCTTCACTCCCCATCCTATGAGAACAGCCTGTACAGAATGTGTAGAATGTAAGCAAGCATCTGACCCAATTCCCCCTCCCTCTCCATTCTTATGTCTAGCTGTCTACCTACGCTAATATGTTGGATTTGACTCTTTGATATTAGGACAAACATTAATGAAATGAATAAGTTCATATCTCTATGAAACAAAAATAAATGGAGCTTGATTTAATTTTTATATCTTTCTGTACATCAGCATGGTTCATATTCTTGGTTTGTACTCTAGTCTTTATCAGTTTAAATTTGTGAGTATTTTTGAAAACCACATCAGGAACCCAATAGGCTAAATTGTGATGGGGCTAAATCTTCAGGAAGAGGCTGGTTTTCCACCTCTGCAGTTGAGCCTTTGTTGTTTCATCTGGAGAATGGATAGAGATGCTAGAAAGTGGAAAAAGCTGGATTCGTTTTTCTCTAAGGACAGAGGCAGCTCTTAGGAGGAAGGATACGATCTGAAATAGCTAAATAGGGGACTGGACAGAGAAGAGCCCACATGGGCTGCATTTGGAGAAATTGATTAAGGGAGTAAGAGGAGAGATTGAGGACAATATCTGTGCTGAGATATGCAAGTCTCTTTTCTGTTTTTTTTTTGCTTGAAATCCTGCTTGGCATCAATGCAAGTAACATCCATAAATACATATATATAGACATACACACATACATATACATATAATTTATGTAAATTGTATATAACTTTATATCTATATGTCTGTTATTTCTTTAGAGTAGAGACTGATAGGCGGCTGAGGTGCTAAGACAGCTAAGTTTTACTTAGTTCACTGATATGAACAATTATAGCCCCTGATTTTAAGAAACTTACATAGTATAGAAGATGTAGATATACCAATAAGTTATCATTAGATAAATATTCAAAGAAGTTTGAAAGTGTGTGTTATATCTAAGAAATATTGGTTATTCTAATGTAAGTAGAGCTTCATAGTCAAAGAAGCTGGAAATTGTGTGTTAAATCTAGGAAGTATTGGTTATGCTGATGTAACTAGAGATTGACTTTTATAGATAGTAATGATGAAAATGGCTTGGAAAGGTGGCATGGGTCAGATCAAGGAGTCTTTGAACACCATGTGAAAGAATTTCTACTTGGGTCCAAGAGCACATATTTATAATAGAAGGAAGGAAAGAAATAATGGCTCCTTTTTTCTGTATCTGCAATATGAAAATTGAGTTCCTATAATTAACAGTAATATGAATTATATAAAGATAACTTTGAGTTAGAAGGAAATAGCCTTTGTTGAATGTACATAGGCCTGGTGTTATACTAAGCATGCTATATCCATTGTAACCCTCATATTGACACAAAGAGTGGAAAGCTATTCTTCGTGTTATATGTGATCTACAGAGAGTGAGGATTAGTAATAAGAGTAGGATTGAAACTAAGTTTGGTTTGTCTCTAAAGCCCTTTTTGCTCTACAGGATTCCCTGGGTGCTTTGGTTGAGTCAATAAATTATTCCTTTCAAAAGAGAAGTAAAGAAAGGATTGTTACCCCAGAGGAGATTTCAGTAAAGTTTCTTAACATTTAAAGGATCATTAGGGACTTCTCCTTCCAGAAAGATGGAATAGACATATTTTTTATATTATTCACACTAAAACCTGGACATTATACATAAAAATAAATATATGAAGGCACTGAAAGGTAGAGAGAAGGAGGCAGAACCATCTAGAAACCTCAAGACTCAAGTAACCACAGTGGTGGATTCTCTGTGTAATTTTTCCCCTCATGTATGGGCTGGTTGTTTACATTTTTTCACTTCTTTCAAATGTGTTAATAATTGCCTGTTGGAGAATTTTTATTGTGTCTGCTTCACACTTATGGTGAGATAATTCCAGCATCTGTGTCATCTTGATGTTGGCATTAGCAACATGGAAACATGAAAGTATAAAATTCACTGGTAAAGGTAGTCATATATTCAAATTCAGAGTACTCTACAGTAATGGTGGTTCATCAATCACTTTAACTCTACTAAAAAAGTTAAAAAATAACTACAGCTTCAAAGGGATTAAAGATGGTGGCATGAGACATGAGACAGAGGCCTCGTCCCAAAACCACATATAATATGAAAATATAATTAATACAACTAATCCTGAAAGAGCAACAGGAAAGAAGGCTATACCAGACTGCATACACCTGGAGAACAGAACAGACCTCAAGGAACAGGGTAACATACTAAAGCCATGATCCAGCAGGACCCAAGCCCTTCCCCCATCCCAGCTCACCAGAAGGAGGAAGAGAAACGGAGCAGGGAGGGAGTGGACAACTAGGACTGCTGAACACCCAGCCATGAAGATCTGCTCTGGGAGCACGAACCTACATTATAGGGTGCTCTGGAGATTAGTGGGGTTGGAAAGCTAAGACAGGTAGAATACCTGGAGAAACTGAGATTCCTGCCACTTATGGAAAACATCAATCCAAATCTGGCTGCTCTGGAACGAAGGAAAGGCGGGCAGTCTGAGAGACTTCCTAACAGTGAGAGGGCTACTAAAGGGGCAAGGATTGCACAGAACTTACTGCTCAGGAGAAAGGACAAGTGGACAAAATTGTCCAGGTGCACTCTGCCCAACAGTTTGGGAACTTTTAGAAGATTCAGGCACTCCATCCTCCTGGCAAGCTACTCAGCTCCAAGGCCGTCCACAGTGATATGCAGCCTGCTGCACCTTCCTCCTGGCCAGCCCGCACCAGTTCTCAAACCAGCAGCCCCTGCCCTAATGCCAGGCCAGCCAGCGGGAAGTCCTACCTACAGAAGCTACAAACGCAAAGCATAGAGGCTTACACCTGTGTGCTCAGCCCACTGGTTATAGCAGTGGAGACAAGCAGAGCAACCAGGAAGCAGGAAACAGCTCTTTCATCCTCCCAGGCACCAGTGCTGCTCCCCTGCAACCCCTGACATCGCTCCAGGGGCTGAGCAGCTCCAGAGAATAGAGCTTATGGGCACGAGAGGGCGCCACATACAAATATGAAATGTCAAAGGAACCTGGTTCAAACCAAAATTCTACAAACACCAGGAAAAGGGCCAAGTGAAACTGAACTCATCAATCGTCCTGAAAGAAATTTCAAAATAAAAATCATAAACGTGCTCATGGAGGTACAGAAAAACATTCAAGAACTCAGGGAAGAATTCTGGATGTATATTCAATCATTATGGAATATAGTATCAGAAATGAAACATACAATGGGGAGATTTAAAAGCAGATAAGATATAGTGGAGGAGACAGTAAAGAGAATAGAAATTAGAGAAGAGGAATACAAAGAAGCTGAGGCACAGAGAGAAAAAAGGATCTCTAGGAATGAAAGAATATTGAGAGATTTGTGTGACCAATCCAAACAGAACGATATTTGCATTATAAGGGTACCAGAAGAAGAAGAGAGACAAAAAGTGATAGAAAGTGTCTTTGAGGAGGTAATTGCTGAAAACTTTTCCAGTCTGGGGAAAGAAATAGTCTTTCAGGCCATGGAGGTGCACAGATATCCCAACATAAGGGACCCAAGGAAGAGAACACCAAGACATAGAATAATTAAAATGGCAAAGATCAAGGATCCATCCTCCCTAAAGCAATTTATTGTTTCAATGAAATCCCTATCAAAATACCAACAGCATTCTTCAATGAATTAGAGCAAATAGTTCTAAAATTCATACAGAACCACAAGAGACCCTGAATAGCCAAAGCAATACTGAGAAGGAAGAATAAAGCAGGGGGGATTATACTCCCCGACTTCAAGCTCTACTACAAAGCCACAGTAATCAAGACAGTTTGGTACTGGCACAGAACAGAACAATACACCAGTGGAACAGATGAGAGAGCCAAGATATAAACCCAAGCATATATGGTCAAGTAATATATGATAAATGAGCCATGGACAGACAATGAGGAAATGACAGCCTCTTCAACAACTGGTTTTGGCAAAACTGGACAGCTACATACAACAGAATGAAATTGGATTATTGTCTAACCCCATACACAAAATTAAACTCAGAATGGATCAAAGACCTGAATGTAAGTCATGAAACCATAAAACTCTTAGAAGACAACATAGGCAAAAATCTCCTGAATATAAACATAAACAACTTTTTCCTGAACGCATCTTCTTGGGCAAGGGAAACAAAAGCAAAAATGAACAAATGGCATTACATCATGCTTAAAAGCTTCTGTACAGCAAAGGACATCAGCAGCAGAACAAAAAGGCATCCTACAGTATGGGAGAATATATTTGTAAACAACATATCCGACAAGAGTTAATATCCAAAATATATGAAAACTCACACGCCTCAACAACCAAAAAGCAAATAACCTAATTAAAAAATGGGTGGAGGATATAAACAGACAATTCTACAAAAAGAAATTCAGATGGCCAACAGGCACATGAAAAGATGCTCCACATTACTAATTATCAGGAAAATTCAAATTAAAACCACAATGAGATATCACCTCACACCAGTTAGGATGGCCAGCATTGAAAAGACTAAGAACAACAAATGCTGGCAAGGTTGTGGAGAAAGGGGAACCCTCCTATACTGCTGGTGGGAATGTGAACTAGTTCAACCATTGTGGAAAACAATATGGAGGTTCCTCAAAAAACTAAAAATAGGAATGCCATTTCATCCAGGAATTCCACTCCTAGGAATTTACCCAAGGAATACAAGTTCTCAGATTCAAAAAGACAGATGCACCCCTATGTTTATTGCAGCACTATTTACAATAGCCAAGATATGGAAGCAACCTAAGTGTCCATCAGTAGATGAATGGCTAAAGAAGATGTGGTACATATACACAATTGAATACTATTCAGCCATAAGAAAGAAACAAATCCTACCATTTGCAGCAAAATGGATGGAGCTAAAGGGTATTATGCTCAGTGAAATAAGCCAGGCAGAGAAAGACAAGTACTAAATGATTTCCCTCATTTGTGGAGTATAACAACAAAGCAAAACTGAAGGAACAAAACAGCAGCAGACTCACAAACTCCAAGAAGGCACTAGAGATTACCAAAAGGGAGGGGTGAGGGAGCTTTGGTGGGAGGGAGGGAGAAGGGGATTTAGGGCTATTATGATTAGTACACATGGTGTGTGGGGGATCATGGGGAAGACAGTGTAGCACAGAGAAGACAAGTAGTGACCCTGTGGTATCTTACTACACTGATGGACAGTGACTGCATTGGGGTAAGGGGGGGACTCAATAAAATGGGTGAAAGTAGTAACCACATTGTTTTCATGTGAAACCTTCATAAGAGTATATATCAGTAATACCTTAATAAAAAAATTGTTTTAAGGAAATAACTATAGCTATAATAACTTGTAATGGATACACAATATAAAATATGTAAATAGTGACATCAATAGCATAAAAAGTAGTAACAAGAAGTAAAACACGGAGCTTCTGTAAGTGATGGAACTTAATGTTTTACCGGATTAAAATAGACTGTTGAAACTATGTTTTATATAAGACTTATGGGTAATTAGAAAGAAACCTGTAATAGGTACCATTACAATAAATATCATCAAATCATGAAGGAAGACAGCAGGGAATGGAAAAAGGAAAAAGAAACTATAAAACATTCAGAAAACAATTAACAAAATGGTGTTAGTAGGCTTCTGCCTATCAAAAACTATTTAAATATAATAAAAAATATAGATGACTGAATGAAAAAGCAGTATCTGGCTATATGTTACTTACTAGAGATCACTTGAGCTCTAAAGACATATGCAGGTTCCAAGGAAAGGAGTGGAAGCAGATATTCCATGCAAGTGGTTACCAAAAGAGAGCAAGATTGGCTAGATTTATGTCAAATAAGCAGACTTTAAGTCAAAAACTCTCATAAGAGACAAAAGGATAATTATGTAGTGAGAAAGGAGTCAGTTTAACAAAAGGATATAACTGTTGTAAATATATGCATAGTCAACATCAGAAAATCTAAATACATAAAACAAACATTAACAGAAGTGAAGGGAGAGATAAACAGTAACAAAATAGTAGAGGACTTCAATACCTCAATTTGAGCAACAGGTAGATCATCATCCAGACAAAAAACCAGTAAGAAAACAGTGACCTTAAATAATACTATTGGCTAAATGGACCTGACAGACATATAGAGAACATTCCATCCAAAAGTAACAAAATACACATTCTTCTCAAGCACACTGCATGTACTCTCCAGGATAGATCATATGTTACATAACAAAATAAGTCTTAAAAAATCTAAGACTGAAATCATATCAAGTATCTTTTCCAAACATGATGATATGAAACCAGAAGTCAGTAACAGGAGGAAAATTAGAAAATTCAGAAATATGTATATATTAACACATTTCTGAGCAGCCAATAGGTGAAAGAAGAAATCAAAAGTAATTAAAATATATCTTGAGGCAAATAAAAATTAAACACAACATTTCAAACTTCTGGGATACAGGAAATACAATTTGAAGAGGAAAGTTTATATTGATAAATGCCCACATTAAGAAAAAAGAAAGATCTCAAGTAAACAACCTAACTTATACCTCAAGAAACTAGAGAAAAAAATAACAAAATAGACCAAAAATAGCAGAAGGAAAGACAAAATAAAATTAGAGTAGAAATAAATGATGTAGAGACTAGAAACACAATAGAAAGACCAATGAAACCATTAGTTTTTGAAAAGATTAAATTGATATACCTTTAGCTAGACTAAGAGAAGAGAAAGAAGACACACATAAGACGCTAAATGAAAGATAATACATTACAACTGAATGTATTACACAGAAATACAAAGACTCATAAGGAACTATGGTGAACAGTTATATGCCAATGAGCTGGATAACCTAGAAGAATGGATAAATTCTTAGAAAGACACAACCTACGCAGACTGAATCATGAAAAAATAGGCAATCTGAGCAGACCAATAGGAGTAAGGAGACTGAATGAGTAATCAGAAACTTCAAAACCAAGAGAAGTTCTAGATCAGAGAACTTCACTTGTGAATTCTACTGAGTAGTTAAATAATTAATGCCAGTTCTTCTCAAACTCTTCAAAAAAAGAGGAGAGAACACTTTCCAGTTCATTTTCTGAGGCCATCATAACACTAATACCAGAGCCAGAGAAGGACATTACAAGAAAATTAACTTACAGGGCAATTTCCCTAATGAACATACATGTAAAAAATCCTCAACAAAATGCTAGCAAACCAAATTCAACATGTATCAAAAAGATCATAAAGTATGACTGGGTGGGATTTATCCCTGGGATTCAAAGATGGATCACAAATGCAAATCAATAAATGTGACTCACCACATTAACAGAATGAAGGATAAAAATCATACAGTATATACAGAAAAAAAAATCGTTTTTGATATAATTCAACATTCTTTCATGATGAAAACTCAACAAATTATGTATTGAAAGACTATATTTTAAAGTAATAAAGGTGATATATGACAAGTAGATAAATATCGTACTCAGTGGTGAAAAGTGGAAAGTTTTTCCTCTAAAATGAGGAATAAAACAAGGAAGCCCACTCTTGATCCTTATGTCTGACATAGTGCCGTAAGTCCTGCCCAGAGAATTAGGCAAGAAAAAATAAATAGAAGAAAGAATCCAAATCAAAAAGGAAGAAGTAAAATTATCTCTGTTTGCGGAAGACATGATCTTATATATGGTAAACCCTGAAGACTACACTTAAAAACTGTTAGAACTAATGAATAAATTAAGTGAATTTTCGAACTAGAAAGTCAACATACAAAAGTCAGTTATGTTTCTATACACTAACAACAAACTATCTAAAAAAGAAATTGAGACAATCTCATTATAATAGCATCAAAAAGAATGATACTTAGGAATAAATTTAACCAAGGAGTGGAAAGATATGTACAGTTAAAACTATAAAACACTATAAATTTTTAAAAGACACAAATAAATGGAAAGATACCTGTGTTCATGGATTGAAAGAATCAATGTTGTTAAAAATAGCCATACTACTCAAAGCTACCTATAATTCAATGCAATGCCTATCAAAATTTCAATGTAATTTTTCACCAAAATAGGAAAAAATCCTAAAATTGATGTGAAACTGAAAAAGAGCCTGGGCAGACAAAGCAATCTTGAGCAAGAGTAACAAAACTGGAGGTATCACACTGTTCCTGATTTCAAATTATCCTACAAAGCTATAGTAATCAAAACAATATGCTGCTGGAATTAAAAACAAAAGAGACACATAGACCATTGGAACAGAATAGAGCCCAGAAATAAGCCCACATATATATGGTGGTCAACTGATCTTTGAAATGGGTGTCAAGAATACACAATGGAGAAAGGATAGTCTCTTCAATAAATGGTGTTTGGAAAAGTGGATATTCACCTGCAGAATGAAACTGGAGTCTTGTCTTATACTATACACAAAAACCAACCCAAGATTAATTAAAGACTTAAGTGTAAGACCTGAAGCTATGAAACTCCTAGAAGAAGACATAGGGTAAAAGTTCCTTGACAGTGATACTTGCAGTGATCTTTTTGGATATGACACTAAAACACAGTCAACAAAGGCAAAAATAATTGAGTGGGATTATATCAAATTAAAAAGCATCTGCACAGCAAAGGAAACCAGAAATAAAATGAAAAGATAACCTACAGAATGGGAGAAAATACTTGCAAACCATATATATCTATGGGGTTAATATTCAAACCATATACATGTAATATATATGGTTAATATCCAAAATATGTAAAGAACTCATACAAATCAATCACAGAAAAACAACCTGATTAAAAAATTGGTAAAGGACTTGAATAGACATTTCTTCAAAGAAGGCATACAAATAGCCAACCAGTACATGAAAAGGTGCTCAGCATCACTAATCCTCAGAGAAGTGGAAATTAAAATCACAGTGAGATAGTACCTCACACTTGTTAGGATGGCATTATAAAAGTAATAAAAAATAACAAGTGTTGGTGAGGACATGGAGAAAAGAGAACTCTCATTCACTGTTGGTAGGAATGAAAAATGGTACAGCTACTATGGAAATTAGTATGGAATTTCCTAAAAAAATTAAAAATAGAACTACCATATGACCCAGCAATTCTACTTCTGGTTATTTATGCAAGGAACTGAAATCAGGATCTTGAAGAGATATCTGCACCTGCATGTTCACTGCAGCATTATTCACAATAGCCAAGGAGACATGGAAACAACCTAAATGTCCATCAACAGATGAATGAAATTTTTAAATGTAGTATATCCATACAATAGAACATTAGTCTTAAAGAAGGAAATCTTGCCATTTACAACAACATAGATAAATCTGGAGGTCATTTTGCTAAATGAAATAAGCTAAACGCAGAAAGACAAATGGTATGTGATCTCATTTATATGTGAGATCTAAAATAGACCGATAGAAGCAGAGTGTAGAATGGTGGATGCGAGAGGTTGGGGGACTGGGGAGGTGATGATGTTCAAAGGGTACAACACTACAGTTTTACAAGATAAATAAATTCTAGAGATGTGCTGTACAGCACAGGACCTATAGGTAACAATACTGTTTTGTATACTTAAAATTTACTAAGAGAAGAGATTTCATTGTGTTCTTACTGCTAAAAAAATAAAAAATAAATTATAAAGAGGGTGGGAAGAGACTTTGGGGTGTGATGCATATATGTATGGCTTTCAAGGTGGTGTTGGTTTCATGGGTATAAACTTATTTCCTAACTCATCAAGTTGTATACATTAATTATGTACATCTTTTCATATGTCAATCATACCTCGATAAAGTGCTTTTAAAAAAAGAAGAACCAAATGGAAATTTTAGCACTGAAAAATTCAATAACCACATAAAATGGATCATTAGCATTATATTTTGTATCAGAATAAGCCTTTTTAAAGTTAAAAATGTATGAGTAATTTGTGCTAAGAACTTGCGTGAATTATCTCATTTACCTTTCACAAAAATTCCTATGTTACTATCACTGTTCTATAGGTGAAGAAATGAAAAACACAGGTTGAATAAGTTAGCACAAATTTCTTTTGCTAGGACCTTTAATCCAGTTTCCTCTAATTCTTAAACCCATGCTTTTCAGCGCTATACTAAACTGATTGCAATGTTAATCTGACTAGCAATTCTCTTCCAATTTCCCAGTTGACTATTTTCATTAGTCCATGATATCTAGCATGACTTCACAGCCTGAATTACCCCACAGAAATATATTTTTAGAACCAATTTTATTTCATCAAACTCCTTGAATTATAGCTATGGATTTATTTTAACTCTGCTTATGAAACTTTTGTTTTTAATATTTATACTTTTCTTACTGTGTGCATTAAATTTCTAACACTTTTAATGACAATTAAGTGAACATATCAGTTATTTATTAGACAAAAGTTAGATATAATATGTCTTTAACCTCAGTTTAAAATCACAGGAATCTGAAAGAGATTGACCCTCAAACCTTAGAATTTTATATATAACAATTAGATTTTGCTCCTCTCAGTGTTTGAGAACAGCGTAATAGAAATCGTGTTACATCATCATTAGATATAAAAGAACTATAATGGCTCTTCCTTCCTCGTCTCTATTCCAGTGTGTATCATTTGGACTTGCTCTTAATCCTCACAGAGGTAAAATTCACAAAGAAATCATACATTAGCTTTTAAAGCTTCTGTAGAAGGTATTATAGGTATTCCATAATTTCAGTAATCTGCATTTCAGTATTATCATACCTTTCAGTGCCACTTGGCCAAAAAAAATCAGTATTAAGAATAGAAAATGTTCCTTTAACATGCTTATATGTAAGTTCAGACTACCCACATGTAAAGACTGAAAGGAAGTGACATTTTTTTAAAGATAGAACTAACAGTACTCAGTCTCCTGGGAAACAGTATGGGGTGGGGGTGCTACTTATCTCACGTGACCATTACGATGCAGGCCCCTGCCAACATACAGGGTCTGCGGCCAGACCACAGGCAGGAAGCAGTTATTTATCTAGCTCTTTTCCATTTCCTTGCTGACCCCTTTCTTGCCCAGTCTTTGTGCCCTCTGATCTGACGGAGGCAGCGTTCAGCCCACCATTCAGCCCTTCTGTGCTGCCCTTTAGTTCTGGGAGGCAAACCTCTCAGGCTACTTCTTCCATGAATGCTTCCAAATAGGCTGCCTCCACACAACCCAACAAGCCTCTATCTTTTGAAGATAGGTGAAGACACTTAGAATCTAACCTCCCAACTCGTGTGATTCTTCTGTGTAGTCTTACCTATGTCTTAGATGGAAAAGAATGTAATTGGCTAGTAAAGTAATAAAAACACAATAGGCCTTGCCTAGAGGTGGGTAGTTGCATAAGAGAGGAAGAAGTCTTTAAAGTCTAGTGACATCTCTAATTCCTGGACTATATGAGGGCATATTCCTCAGTCTGGGCTCCCCCTGGGAGCTTGTGCCTATTTTGGGCGACTCTACTTTCCAGGACCAGGGGAAATGTTGTCAACGACTTGACAATCTTCCTGAAATTCTTCTGACTCTGACTTTTTCATTTATGTTTTGAAGTACAGCACTGAAGGCGGTATTTTATCTTTGCCATATTACTGAAATCTGTAATGCTGCCCAACCTTTTTAATGTCACATCACAGAGAGAAAAAGATAATCAGCATTTGAGAACAAGTGAGGATTTAGGGCCTGGAGGAGGTGCTCAAGGCCGGAAAGACTGGCCTGAGACTTTGGTTCCCCAGGCCCCTCCTGGCCACCTCGAGGGTGCAGCTGTACACCTACCCTGATGCTTAGGAAGCTACCATCGTGTAAGTCATGACACCTTAGTTACAACCTCATGGTCCAAACTGTCCGTCTCCCAGGATTTGCCAGGGCATGGCAGAGCAGGGTCGTCAGAAGTAGAGACCTAATTTGCCAACTCAGGTATGAGAAAATGAACACATTGTCAATATAAAATGATAGTCTAGTTGGGTGATCAGACCTGGTATCCAAAGTTTTTGGCAATCAGTGGTCATCATCTGGACTTGGAATTGGGGCCAGATGGGAAGAATCCAGGATGAAGGTGGTATCCCAGTTAGGAGGCAGAGCACATACTAGGGAATAATTCGTGGTGAGAAGCACATAGAAGACTGGCCTGGTGGCACCTGGGAAGCGGATCTCTGCTTCCCAGGTTGGGACGAGGGGACAGAGGTCTTGTCATGGGAAGGGGCTGTAAAACGGTAGGAACATAGTGCTCTGTCCCAGCAGGGCCCCTGGATTCCAGTCATGGCAGCAGACAAGGCTTTTTGGAGCATATGCCTAGCTAGAGGCCCAGGGCCCACCAGGCCGACCAGACTCATGAACAAGGCAGGAACACAGGTGTCAGACCTGCTTCAGGTTCAGACCTTTGAACTTTAGAATAAACAACTGGGTTCCAGAAATTTCCTCCGGCCTCAGATTAGGATTGGTTTGGGGTAATAGGGGGAAACTACACCAACCTATGGAATCAGGTGCCCCTGCCCTGAAAGGAAAGAAGAATTCAGAGGCCGAGGGCCCTGGCCTGACACAGAGCAGTGGTCCCACGGCAGCTGCTCCAGCCACCACGCGGGCAGAGCCAGTCGGGAACGCTGCTTTCAGAAGGAGCACAGGACAGTTTACTTTTATTTTTCCCTTTACCCTCAGATGTTAAAAATTATACTTAAATACTTTGAAAAGCAAAACTAGTATTTTATTTGCAGTCATTTTTATGTTTCTCTGTATGAATAAGAGGACAACTAGACTCTCAGTTTTAGATCTGTCAGAAAATCTCTTTTAAAAGTTGTCTGCAACTGTCTAGCAGCTTTCTGCTTATTCAGTGTTTACCCTCTGTTCATCTCCCTTGCTGTTGGTGAGCGTGGGGCTGACATTTTTCGTAGGTTATTCTGTTGAACCTTATGAAAGTCCCAATATTTGACTGTCTCTTAAAAACTGCACTTTCATATGGGTCAACTTAGTAGCTCCTGCTGTCTCATCCTTCTTTTCCTGCAAACAGCAAAACGAATGGAATTAAGGAGAGAAGGGGAAACAGCCAGCTCAGTCCCAACAACCACATCTCCACGGGACCCGGCTGCCCAGCGCGTCCCTTGCAGCCTGCCATCGTGACCCTTGCTCATCTTGGTCCATAATGAGCTGAGGTTTGAATATGCTACTTCCCTGTCAGCCAGAAACTGATTGTTGTACCTTGGCCGACAGAGCTTTATGTCACAGAAAATTCAACTTATGTCAGCAATTTCCTACAGAGACTATGTCTTTGGAACCTTTTTTCCCCAAACTCAGCCGAATCGAAAGTAAATGTTGAATGATTTTATTTCTCACACCTAGGACAACCGCTCCAGTCAGGCCTTTTCCTGTGTGTATAGAGTGTGCCGAATCAGCATGCATGCAGTGTCCCACACACACAACACATGCACACACATATACACGGGTAAGGGTCTGAGTTTGCAGAAAGGCAGGGGAAAGTGCGGGGTGCTGTCTCTTTAGCATAACTATTTCTCTTCAAAGAATGCAAGTAGGTGTAGTGCAGCAATGCAGAAATTTGTTCTCAGCAGAACCCAGGTTGAAAAGGGTGTGTACAATTCTATCTGAAACCACATCTTCCCCACTTTTGTATATTCTGTTGTCTCCCGTCGTTATTTTCTTTCAAATTCTCTAGCCAGCATATTCTTCTGTGAAATATGTTTTTGTCAGTTAATATATTCTTTTGAATTTCACACTTCATTCTGACCTGTATAATCTGGAGGTTTGTTCTCACATGCTTTGCCTCATAGAATCGGGAAGTAGTCCGCTCTGGTGACACTTGGTGCGTTCCATTTAGTTTTGCATACCTGATTACTGGAGAGCCAAAGAGGAGCTACAATGAGATTAGGAAATAGACAAATGATTAAATGACTGGAGGGACTGATTTATGAATGAAGATTGAAGGAAACACCATTTCTTTCAGTTTATGCAAGTACTAAGGATGGGGATCAATAGTAGCTGTCTGCTCTACTGGGCATGTGAGCCTTAGGAAAAGACAGCATTAGGGCCATGCAGCATGAGTCATGTAAGAGTGATGATATGAAATTAAGAAAACTCATCACCATAACCATCATTAAAAAATCTCAAATTGAAAGTATGTGTTAGATGGACAGCAAAGCTTCTGAGTAATGGTATCTTAATGAAAATTCATTTGCGCTTGAAATAAACATTTCCCAACCTCCCTCAGATTACCCTAATGCCTTTAACTTTTATTTGCAGAAAGTTTTTTTCTAAAATCTCCCTTAAATCTCATATGCCGCAGGTTAAACTCATTGCTACTGCTTCGTCGTTACTGGAAACAGTACCTTATCATTTCATCACTGCTTACTCAGGTCCCCAGCAGATGCTGCCAGGTTTTCCCCTGCAAATGCCTGCCCTGGCTCATCTTTGCACAACAATTATGCCATGTTTCCTGCGTGTTTCTTTTATTTTTTCTTTTTCTTGATGATATTAAAAACTTTGCCTCACTTCTGCTTACCCAATTGATGCTAATAATCAAAAGTGTCAGGCAACTGGGAAAGTTGCTTATCCTGTGTGAACCTGTTTTCTTACCTGTAAAATAAATACATGAATACCATTTTGGGGTATTCAGTAAGAAATATTAGAAATAATATATGTAAAACAACTTGAATTATAATTGGCCTATCATATACACTCAATGGGGTAGCATTTTTTGTTCTTATTGTAAGTTGTATTTATTAGTAAATAGGTCCTAACTGTTTCACTAGATTTGTATTCTCTAAAGAGGATGTAGCACATAATCAGTAATGAATGATTGAGTCAATAACTGGATAAACCAACAAATAAATGCCAATCATTACAAATTATGGGGGCTGCATTTAAAGGGGCTCCCCTGTTTGTAGCAGCTGCTGATCAACTGTGTTGCCAGCGCAGATTGACACAGTGTGCTGGGCCAGGCCGGTGTCATTCTAACCATCTCATCTTGAATTCCAGAAGGTCCATTCTAGATGTAGATTGATAGTAAAGTCCTTCTGGGGTTAGATTGCTTTTAGGCTCTCCCTGGAAAACTCAGTCTGCTTTAAAATAGAGGAGAAACTGCATAGGTCTCTGATTTTATCATGGCCTTAAAATAAATAAAGAAAATTTCACATATTCAGAAAGAATTTATTAGGCACTGGTAACTGCAAATTTATAGTAAATAGGAAATGAATTCCTAAAAAAAAAA
>JAQQAC010022866.1:2975570-2999018 GCA_029783875.1 Phataginus tricuspis
TTGTTTCCAGTCCCAGTGCAGGCCAAAGGTGCTCATCCTCCAGCCCTTGAGAGCCACCCAGCCCTCCCCACGTGGGCCTTCAGTGAGCTGCTGCTCAGGGGCTGCCACCTCTCCCAAGCCTCCTGCGCCTCGCTCTCCTCTCTCAGTGTGTGTACAGGGAGGATGTGAATGTCTTCCGTGGGCCAGAGTTTCCACCAGAAGGACTTGCTGCCCACTGACACCTCCAGTCCCACCGAGATGCTCCACACCCCCAAGGGAGGCCTGCTCATTACAAGAGTTTGGTGCAGAGGATACACTTTTCCACACGGATTTTACACCCTGGACTGTGGGTTTTGCCCTTTTTTTTTTTTCATGCAAATGTTGTAATAGAGCATCTGAGTGCTGTATCACTTTTCTTAAATAGCTTATTTTGATTTTGATCATTCTGCACGCGACTGCAGATGCTCTCCCTTATCGCATGATCTATTTCCTATGGATACGCATGCCTCTCTATTTTTGTAGCTGTATCTTGCATTTTTATTATTTGTTTACACCCACTTCTCTTGCTGAAACTTCACAGGGTCTAGTTGTTCTTTACCGCCTTCTCACACCCACGCTGCTTACAACTTTAAGAAGTTTAGAGCTTGAACATCCTTTCTATTTCCTAGTTGAGTGAGAATTTTTTTCTTTTCTTCAACTGTGTTCCAAGGAACAGTCTTTATTTATTCCAGAATTAGAGACCAGTACATCCATTTGCCCTTTTTATTTTTTGTTCTGTTGTGTTCTCTCTTTTCTCAAATAAAAATTCAAGTTCTCTTGTAAACATTTCAAGTATTCATCTCAATGTCAAAAGTCAGAGAGACTAAACAGAGCTTTGAACTGCTTTAAAAAAAATGATACACTGTTGTATTCTCTCAGAAGCTAGCTGAGCCTTTCCTCTTGGCAAACACAGAGCCTTCCCTACTTGAACTACTCTTAGGAATTTATTCCTTACATTACACTATTATGTGCTTTTATTATTTTGTAGGGCTTTGCACTGAAATGTATCAGATAAGCATAATTAGAAAAGATAGAAAAAAGAACAGAGATGTCAGTTGATAATGGAGTAGGAAAGTCACCTATGATCCTATTCTGTCAAATCCTATTTCATGAATGCACAGAAGTATAAGTAGCTGAGTAGGGAGAGGGGAGTCATATGCACACACTTTGGATTCTTACAGCTCTTGTTGCTTTCAGATAAAGACCAAAGCTATCTTTGCACTCAAATCCCCACCCACTTTTTTAAAACCAAGTATCATAACAATGTTTGGATAAATAGTACTGGCAGTAGCTCCCACTTGTATCCTGCCCCCATCTCCATGACATCCTGTTCATGGTCTAGAATTCCAGGGTGAGGAAAAAAGAAAGCAAGGAAGTCAACAAGGAATAATATGTAGGCCAATTAGGAGCAAATAAACTATATTTTAACTCTCCTCACTCTTAGGTGTAATCATTTCCTGAGATCTTCTTCTAAACCATGTCTTTGCTCTTAAAATCACAAGATAATCAAGTACAGGTGGAAGAGAATACTTAAATTCCATCTCTTTTCTGCTTATATTAAGGAGAAAATATTTTTACTTGGCTCATGTCCAGCAATAAGCATGGGGGTTGAATTAGTGAAAATTAGAGTTACCATTTCTGCTCACCTCCCACCCACCTATCTATCCATTCCTCACTGAGCTCAGGACAGCCCTTCCGTATTTCTTATACAAGCAACACTTGTGACCTTAGAATCTCCAGACTTCTGAGAGTTCACGTGTAAAATTAACTCTTGACAGTTCTTCCAAAATCAATTAGATGTTGCCCAGTGATTTAAGGAATTTTTCTTCCATAATTGCATCCCAGTTGTGTGATTATTTTTTAAAAGTGTATTTTTCTCATATTAATCTTGGTGGAGGGAGTTATTATTAGTAAATTTTAAGTCTCCATGACTTAATAGAGAAAATAAGTCTATTTATGTTCACATTTTCTTAGTAGAGGATTAAGTTTTCATTTTGAGTGGATTATATATTACATATTTACAAGATTCACCTTGATAACAGTAAGATTACATGTTACTACAACTTTAAAGAGTCAGACTCAAAGTAGGGTACCATTACAGAAAAAAATACATATATATATATTCTTTTTTCCTTGTGCTAATAGAGTAATAATATTCATGGTGCATTAAATGGAGACAAATGAACTGATACTTGAGTTTCTTTCATTTAGGGATGTATTCCAGGGGAAAAATATGTTTAATTTGTTTAAAAGGTTACAGTTTGCACATACATTACCTTTGGATTTTCCCACAGTTTTGTGATATGGCGGATATAACTGCCATTCATGGATGAGGAAGTAGAGATCCTTCCTGGCAGATGATCTGGGACCCAAACATAGGTCTTCTGGTTAAACCTGTGTATTCCTAGGTCAGTAAGCTAATAGTAGTAACAGCCAGAAAGAGCAGCAATAACTGTCTAATATATTGCACACCTGGGGGTGCAAAACACTGTGTGAGACAACTTGTGTGCATCATCGTGTTGATTCTATTTTACCCTCTCAACAACCCGACATGTGCTGAGTATTCTTATGCCAATTTTATAATATAGGCACCTAAACATTCAGAGAGGTTTGGGGAAATTGTACGTGATCACAGATAATCAGTAGAAAAGTTGAGATTTGAACCTACAACTGCCTGATGCCAAATCCTATGTGCATTTCCACTACTTCAGCTTAGCAAAAGAATGAGAGTCTAAGGCTTTGAAAAAACCTGTCTGGGCTTATATTTAGACTAGTTTCTACCTCTCTCTGAAATTCTCAGGGCCATTTTATGATGCATTTGTTTCTTATTTTGTGAAAAAAGGGCTACTGAAGGGGAAGAATCTTACCATGTTTTCCGAAAACTGTTTATTCTTATTGATACTGTATGTAATATAAAATCTTCCACCCTGAAAACATTTCACTGTAATATTCCAATGGCTTCTATTTGCAACAAGGGAATAAAATTATACTCATCAAAACAGGTTCATCATATAGAAAATTACTTTGAAATGCAACTCTTAGCTGGCTTCCCCAGACCTGAGTAGGGCAGTTTTTTCAGGCATTTCCCATACACCTAACTATTCTTTAATAACTTCTTTGCCTCCCAAAAGCAGTGCTTAATATATGCTAATTCACACAATTGGTAGTACCAGCATTAGTTAAAATTCCTGTCACATTCAGTCATTGCTATTAAGAAAATATAAGAAAATGCCTAATGAAATTCACTTTCTTTTTCCTCATGTCTGCCATATTATAAATTTAATGCACTTCCCTAAGGCCTATATTGATGATAAAAATGGCTGGGGAAAATTATGGTAATCAGGGAGAATGGCATGTAGTGGAATAGTTCCTTAATAATCCTCATAATAAATTGCACTGCCCTGAGCCAACTAGTTTATTTCCACTACTCAAATTAGCTGCAAAATAAATACCTTCTATGAGGTCCATTCTCAGAATTAAAAGAGCATTGGTTGGTTGTTCCATGTATTAACTTTCTGAGTCATTAAATAGGTGTTCTTTAAGCCATCAGTCTTTTCTCTCAGTCCTTTCCGCATAAATTCTCTGCATCGGGAGGTAAAGTCTGCTCAGTGTCCCACTCGCTCCTGTCGTCACCCGTGGTCGTTTCTGTTCCTGCGGGGGCCTTCTTTACTCCTGCCTGCATCTTCTCCCTTCTCCAAGGCTCAACTCCATCTTCAAGTTTTCCGTAGCAATGTCAGCCTGTATGAGCTCCTGGTGGTTAGACATCCTGTTTTACATGTCTCTGTGTTTCTAATACCAGGATAATGCCTGACACTTAGTAGGCACTCAACAAATTAATAGATTGTGAGAAACCACTGTGTGCCAGGGATATGGATATGTGTGGCTCTGGGATTTGGATCAAACAAGACATAGTCCCATTCCTTCTTCTTAACATCCTTTGTGCTTTTGATCAAAACCACACATCAGTAGCTTGTATGTGTGTCTACATTTGTCTTTTGAATACTTAAGTTGTGTGTGTGCCTTTTGTCTCAAAAAGGCTGGAGGCTGCTAAAGCATACAAACCAATTTCATTATGCTTTTTTCTTCATTGCTGTTCACATCATAGGTTCTTAGTAAATCTAAGTTGATTAGTTTGCTCCTGCAGGGTTGGGCCTGTTTTGTTCACCTCCTTACCCCTTGCACCTAACTCACCACTTGGCCACAGTAGAAGCACCCTGCATATTTGCTGAATGAATGAATATTGATGCAATGGACAAATCAATACTCACTTCAGTTTGTTTCTTTTTTGGTATCATTAATCTACAATTACAGGTGCAACATTATGGTTACTAAATGCCCCACTTCATCAGGTCCCCCCAACTTACCCCATTACAGTCACTGTCCATCAGCGTAGTGTGATGCTATAGAATCACTACTTGTCTTCTCTGAGTTTTACAGCCCTCCCCGTGCCCCCAACATTACATCTGCTAATTGTAATGCCCCTTTTTCCCCCTTATCCCTCCCTTCCCACCCATCTTCCCCAGTCCCTTTCCCTTTGGTAACTATTAGTCCGTTCTTGGGTTCTGTGAGTCTGCTGCTGTTTTGTTCCTTCAGTTTTTTTCTTTGCCCTTGTGCTCCACATATGAGTGAAATCATTTGATATTTGTCTTTTTCCGCTTGGCTTATTTCACTGAGCATAATACCCTCTAGTTCCATCCATGCTGTTGCAAATGGTAGGATTTGCTTTCTTCTTATGGCTGAATAATATTCCATTGTGTATATGTACCACATCTTCTTTATCCATTCATCTACTTAGGTTGCTTCCATTTCTTGGCTATTGTAAATAGTGCTGCAATAAACATAGGGGTGCATCTGTCTTTTTAAACTGGGCTGCTGCATTCTTAGGGTAAATTCCTAGGGGAGGGATTCCTGGGTCAAATGGTATTTCTATTTTGAGTTTTTTGAGGAACCTCCATACAGCTTTCCACAATGGTTGAACTAATTTGCATTCCCGTCAGCAGTGTAGGAGGGTTCCCCTTTCTCCACATCCTCACCAACATTTGTTGTTGGTGGTGTTTCAGATGTTGGCCATCCTCACTGGTGTGAGGTAATATCTCATTGTGGTTTTAATTTGCATTTCACTGATGATTAGTGATGTGGAGCATCTTTTCATGTGCTTGTTGGCCATCTGAATTTCTTCTCTGGAGAAGTGTCTATTCATATCCTCTGCCCATTTTTTAATTGGATTCTTTGCATTCTGTTTGTTGAAGTGCATGAGTTCTTTATATGTTTTGGATGTCAACCCCTTACTGGATATGTCATTTATGAATATATTCTCCCATACTGTAGGATGTCTTTTTGTTCTACTGATGGTGTCCCTTTCTGTACAGAAGCTTTTCAGCTTGATATAGTCCCACTTGTTCATTTTTGCTTTTGTTTCCCTTGCCTGGGGAGATATGTTCATGAAGAAGTCATTCATGTTTATGTCCGAGAGATTTTTGCCTATGCTTTTTTTCTAAGAGTTTTATGGTTTCATTACTTACATTCAGGTCTTTGATCCATTATGAGTTTAATTTTGTGTATGGGGTTAGACAGTAGTCCAGTTTCATTCTCATACATGTAGCTGTCCAGTTTTGCCAACACCAGCTGCTGAAGAGGCTGTCATCTCCCCATTGTATATCCAAGGCTCCGTTATCATATATTAATTGACTGTATATGTTTGGGTTAATGTTTGGATTTTCTATTCTGTTCCACTGGTCTGTGGGTCTGTTCTTGTGGCAGTACCAAATTGTCTTGATTACTGTAGCTTTGTAGTAGAGCTTGAAGTCTGGGATCGTAATTCCCCCTGTATTATTCTTCCTTCTCAGGATTGCTTTGCCTATTCGGGGTCTTTTGTGTTTCCATATGAATTTTAGAATTATGTGTTCCAGTTCATTGAAGAAAGCTGTTGGTAGTTTGATAGGGATTCCATTGAATCTGTAGATTGCTTTGGATAGTATAGACATTTTGACAATATTTATTCTTCCTAGCCAAGAGCATGGGATGCATTTCCATTTGTTAGTGTCTTCCTTAATTTCTCTTAGGAGTGTCTTGTAGTTTCCAGAGTATAGGTCTTTCACTTCCTTCATTGGTTTATTCCTAGGTATTTTATTCTTTTTGATGAGATTGTGAATGAAATTATTTTCCTGATTTCTCTTTCTGTTAGCTCATCATTAGTGTATAGGAAAGCAACAGATTTCTATGTGTTAATATTGTATCCTGCAAATTTGCTGAATTCAGATATTAGTTCTGGTAGTTTTGGAGTGGAGTCTTTAGGGTTTTTTATGTACAATATCATGGCATCTGCAAATAATGACAACTTGACTTCTTCTTTACCAATCTGGATGCCTTGTATGTCTTTGTTTTGTCTGATTGCCGTGGCTAGGACCTCCAGTACTATGTTGAATAACAGTGGAGAGAGTGGGCACCCCTGTCTTGTTCCTGATCTTAGATGAAAAGCTTTCAGCTTCTCGCTATTAAGTATGATGTTAGCTGTGGGTTTGTCATATATAGCCTTTATGATGTTGAGGTACTTGCCGTCTATACCCATTTTGTTGAGAGTTTTAATCATGAATGGATGTTGAATTGTGTCAAATGCTTTTTCAGCATCTATGGAGATGATCATGTGGTTTTTGTTCTTCTTTTTATTGATGTGGTGGATGATGTTGATGGATTTTCGAATGTTGTACCATCCTTGCATCCCTGGGATGAATCCCACTTGATCATGGTGTATGATCCTCTTGATGTATTTTTGAATTCGGTTTGCTAATATTTTGTTGAGTATTTCTGCATCTATGTTCATCAGGGATATTGGTCTGTAATTTTCTTTTTTGGTGAGGTCTTTGCCTGGTTTTGGTATTAGAGTGATGCTGGCTTCATAGAATGAGTTTGGAAGTATTTCCTCCTCTTCTATTTTATGGAAAACTTTAAGGAGAATGGGTATTATGTCTTCTCTATATGTCTGGTAAAATTCAGAGGTGAATCCATCTGGCTCAGGGGTTTTGTTCTTAGGTAGTTTTTTGATTACCAATTCAATTTCGTTGCTGGTAATTGGTCTGTTTAGTTTTTCTTTTTCTTGCTTGGTCAGTCCTTTAAGGTCGTATTTTTCTAAGTCCATTTCTTCTTGGTTTTCCAGCTTGTTAGCATATAGATTTTCATAGTATTCTCTTATAATTCTTTGTATTTCTGTGGGGTCCGTCGTTATTTTTCCTTTCTCATTTCTGATTCTGTTTATGTGTGTAGATTCTCTTTTTCTCTTAATAAGTCTGGCTAGGGGTTTATCTATTTTGTTTATTTTTTCAAAGAACCAGCTCATGGTTCATGGTTTCATTGATTTTTTATATTGTTTTATTCTTCTCGATTTTATTTATTTCTTCTCTAATCTATATTATGTCCCTCCTTCTGGTGACTTTGGGCCTCATTTGTTCTTCTTTCTCCAATTCCAATAATTGTGTCTTTGGACTATTCATTTGGGAGTGTTCTTCCTTCTTTGAATATGCCTGGATTGCAATATGCTTTCCTCTTAGAACTGCCTTTGCTGCGTCCCACAGAAGTTGTGGCTTTGTGTTGTAGTTGTCATTTGTCTCCATATATTGTTTGATCTCTGTTTTAATTTGGTCGGTGATCCATTGATTATTAAGGAGTATGTTGTTAAGTCTCCAGGTATTTCTGAGCCTTTTTGTTTTCTTTGTGCAATTTATTTCTAGTTTCATATCTTTGTGATCTGAGAAGTTGGTTGGTAGAATTTCAATATTTTTTAATTTACTGAGGTTCTTTTTGTGGCCTAGTAAGTGGTCCATTCTGGAAAATGTTCCATGTGCACTTGAGAAGAATGTGTATCCTGCTGCTTTTTTGGTGTAGAGTTTTGTAGATATCTGTTAGGTCTATCTGTCCTATTGTGTTGTTCAGTGCCTCTGTGTCTTTTCTTATTTTCTGTCTGGTTGATCTGTCCTTTGGAGTGAGTAGTGTGTTGAAGTCTCCTAAAATGAATGCATTGCTTTCTATTTCCTCCTTTAATTCTGTTAGTATTTATTTCACATATGTCGGTGCTCCTGTGTTGGGTGCATATATATTTATAATGGTTATATCCTCTTGTTGGACTGACCCCTTTATCATCATGTAATGTCCTTCTTTGTCTCTTACTTTCTTTGTTGTGAAGTCTGTTTTGTCTGATACAAGTAATGCAACACCTGCTTTTTTCTCCTTGTTGTTTGCATGAAATATCTTTCTCCATCCCTTCACCTTTAGTCTGTGTATATCTTTGGGTTTGAGGTGAGTCTCTTGTAAGCAGTATATAGATGGATCTTGTTTTTTTATCCATTCTGTCACTCTGTGTCTTTGACTGGTGCATTCAGTCCATTTACATTTAGGGTGATTATTGATAGATATGTACTTATTTCCATTGGTGGCTTTAGATTCGTGGTTACCAAAGGTGCAAGGGTAGCTTCTTTACTATCTAACAGTCTAACTTAACTCTCTTGTTAAGCTATTATAAACACAGTCGGATGATTCTTTATTTCTTTCCCTTCTTATTCTCCCTCCTCCATTCTTTATATACTAGGTGTTTTATTCTATACTCTTTTACATTTCCTTTCACTGTTTTTGTGGATAGTTGATTTTACTTTTTGCCTATAGTTAGTATTTGGATGGTCTGCTTTCTTTGCTATGATTTTATTTTCTCTGGTGACATCTTTTTAGCCTTAGAACTGCTTCCATCTAGAGCAGTCCCTTTAAGATATCCTGTAGAGGTGGTTTGTGGGAGGCAAATTCCCTCAGCTTTCACTTTTCTGGGAATTGTTTAATCCCTCCCTCAAATTTAAATGATAATCATGCTGGATACAGTATTCTTGGTTCAAGGCCCTTCTGTTTCATTACATTAAATATATCATGCCCTTCTGTTCTGGTCTGTAAGGTTTCTGTTGAGAAGTCTGATGATAGCCTGGTGGGTTTTCCTTTGTAGATGATCTTTTTTCTCTCTCTCACTGCCTTTAATACTCTGTCCTTGTTTTTGATCTTTGCCATTTTATGTGTCTTGATGTTGTCTTCCTTGGGTCCCTTGTGTTGGGAGATCTGTGGGCTTCCGTGGACTGTGAGACTATTTCCTTCCCCAGCGTGGGAAAGTTTTCAGCAATTATTTCTTCAAAGACACTTTCTATCCCTTTTTCTCTCTTTTCTTCTTCTGGTACTCCTATAATGTGAATATTGTTCCATTTGGATTGGTCACATAGCTCTCTTAATATTCTTTCATTCCTAGAGATCCTTTTTTCTCTCTCTGCCTCAGCTTGTCTGTACTCCTGTTCTCTGTTTCTATTCCATTAACAGTCTATTGCACCTCGTCCAGTCTGCTCTTCAGCCCGTCAATCGACTGTCTCATTTCTGTAATATCTCTCCTCACTTCCTCCCTCAGCTCTTGCATATTTCTCTGTAGATCCATCAGCATGGTTATCAATTTTATTCTGAATTATTTTTCAGGAAGATTATATAAGTCTATCCCATCAGGCCCTCTCTCTCTGGGGTTGTCTGTGTGATTCTTGTCTGTACCATATTCCTCTGTCTTTTCATGATGATTGAAGTAGTTGCTGGTAGGTGGCACGTGTGTCAGCTGGGTAGAACAAAGTCCCTCCCTGCTTGTTGTTCTCCTTGCCCTTCTCCGGGGCCTGAACTGGTTTCTCACACACTGGAGGCAGTCTCTGGGATAATCCCCTGAGCTGCCTGTGTGTGGGATCGCCATCAGCCTAGCCTATAGCACTGCAGAGGTTTGCAGTCTTGCTGGGTGCCTTCTGGTCCCCTTGGTGCTTTCCAGCCCTTGTTCTGGGTTCTGGGGTCCTTCCCACTTAGCTGCACACCGCCTGGAGTAGATTCTGTGAGGTTGCTGTGGGCGGGGCTGCTTTGCCTGGCCACCAGCCAGGGGATCCAAAATTCCCCATGGCTTTCAGCCTGCTGGGCTGAGTGTGCTGGGATGATTTTGTTCTGCTGTTGGGCCCTTGTCTCTTTAGTACTTTTAAAAAGCGCCCGCTTTTCTTGTGTCCCAGGGAGCCGGCTGAGGGGACCTGCTTGCAGTCTCCGTCTCAGATCCTGACCTTCTGTTTGTCTAATCTCCAGTACACCACATAATGTGTGTCAGTGCTCCCGGTGCAGATCACCAGGGCTGGTTATTTGGTGGGCCTGTGCTTCCACTCCCTCCCTGCTCTGATTCTTTTCCTCTCACTGGTGTGCTGGGGTGGGGGAGTGCTTGGGTCCCGCCGGGTCGCGGCTTTGTATCTTACCCACTTCTGAAGCGCTGAGTTCTCACAAATATAGCTGTAGCCTGGCTGTTGTACTGTATCTTCTGGTCTCTCTTTTAGGAATAGTTGTATTTGTTGTATTTTCAAAGATATATATGGTTTTGGGAGGAGATTTCCGCTGCCCTGCTCATGCCGCCATCTTCCCAGAAGTCTAGTCTCTTCCATTTTTAAAAAAATTGTTGATTTTAAAGTCTTAGAGTTGGGCTAGTTCTAGCTGTGTATATAGCGCACATCTTTGCACCAAACATCAAAATGGATATGTTTATTTATTTAGTCTGATATTACTTTGCATCTGGAACTAAATTAAACCCCTTAATCAAGTGAGCAGTGACTAAAACACCAAGACACCCAGTATCTTTTCCAGTCTGTAGAGGGTTATGGCTGGACAAGAAAGCCACTGACCATCCAGACAAGCTCCCTCCCACTTCATACTTCTGGTAGAAGTCTGAGGAACTCCTAGCCTTGCGTTACAGTCCTGGAGCTTTACAATGGGAAACAACTCAATAGACTATAATTCAACTTCTTCAACATAAAAATAAGGATATCAAAGCCAATGAGGAGTTCCCTTACTGACATTGTCATTCATGACAATTTTGAACCCTCTGACTCCCAGGTCATTGCTTTGCTCACTGTTCTATACATCCCCCTACCCAGAATTAAGATCAGGGCAGAACAGAATTGGTTTATGGCATGGAATACGTGAATGACACTTATATTACCGAATTCAGGATCCTGACCATAGCCAGGTGCTGTAATTTGACATACTCATTCATTCATTCATTCATTCAACAGTTATCCATTGAACAAATACTTAGCAAGCTACTATTCCAAATAGTGATACAGCAATTAAACAACAGACCAAAATCCTGCCCTTATTAACTTTTCACTTGGTGATAAGAAAATCACCCAACCTGCTAAGTGGCAGACCAGGTATATAACCCAGGCAGGATGTCTCAAGTACCTGCAGATTTGGCAGCGGGCATGTTAATTCATCCATCGCATCAATATTCATTCACTCAGCAAATATGCGCAGAGCTTCTGCCTTAGCCAAGTGGTGTGTTAGGTGCAAGGCATAAGGAGGTGAACAAAACAGGCCCATCCCTGCAGGAGCAAATCTTCACGGAGAGGAGGAGATGGAGGAGGAAAAGCAAAAGTAAACCATAAATGAGAGGAAAATCACAAGTTGTGATCAATTCCATGGAGGAAGTGATAAGGGGAATAACACTAAAAATGTTCTCAACAATTATTTGCCTTAAAAGTCCTGGAGATGATGAGCAGACCAAAGTCATTAAGAAAAAAATGGTCTGTTAAGTATTTTGCAAACTGAAAAGTCAATGAGTTGTGTCCAGTTATCAGCTCAGAGGTGTAGGTAGAAACTGTAACGGGGTGAAAGGCTTTGGTCCTCATTGGAGTCCTCTTCCCTTGCTTCTTTGGCATCTTCTTTATAGTCTTGTGTTTCCTAAATAAATTTGCAGTCTTGCTGAAATGTCATGAAATAACCAATGTATGCCTTAAAAAGATCTTTCACTAATTTTCTGAGCTTGTTCTAATAAGACGTTCTGTAATTTATTGTGGATCTCTGAATTTCTGGAATCTTGCCTTGGCCCAGGCCCTTGGCAATTAAATGCTGTAGAACAGGGTGTGCTAAAATAAAATGTCCGTGGCTCCTTACATAAAGGAAATGCTGGTGTTCCCGCACCCCAGGAAAACAATGCTTTGTTGCTCAAGCACCAGCAGGCATTTTTTCTCATCTATATTCTTAATCTGGCTTTAAAATAATTGTTTCCTATTCATTGTGAACAGTCAAGTCAGGACCTTTAACATGATTTTTTCTCATAACTAAAGCAACACTTGTGTATTACAGGAAAATTAGAAAACATAAATTAGTAAAAAGAAAAAAATTAAAAATTAAAAACATTAATAATGCCAATACCTTTTCCTATCAAACAGTATTAACTGAAGCTTGTAAAAATATATTAAAATTTCCAGTGCAATAATTCAGGTAATATAGAACTTTTGAAAAAAACATAACTTCTCACTCTTCACTCTTCAACTCTGATGCTGCATCCTGAGAATAGATTATGTGGATAGATTGTCATGTTCTTTTTATTTGTGGTTTTTTTTTTTAACATTTTCTGTGTTTATGTGTACGTACAGATATGCAGATACATGGACTGTTTTTTAAAATTTTACATTAGCTTTTTAAACGTTTCTTTGAAGGCTAACTTGTATCACTCTGGATAGATTATGACATAACTACGTTGATATGGGGGAAAGATGCCACATTCCTGCAAGGTTAACACGTGCCCAAGTCTTTAAATGCTGACATTAAATGCTGCAGCTTTAATAAAATGCACACATATTTTACCCAGTTTATAGTGGTTGTGTGAACAAGGCACCTGTAAATAAATCAGCCTTTAAGCCAGAAGAAAAATAATCTGATCTTGGGCTTTTATTTTTATATGGAAAATTTGTAAAGGCTTAGGCAACTAGTCTACGCATAAAGAAAGACCAAATGCGCTGCGAAGTCATCATTTATTGGCTCAAAGAAAGTCTGACAATAAAAAAATATTAGCTGAAGAAAGTTTTTTATTTAACAGTATGTCATGGATAATTTGCCATATTAACACAAATGGATTAACGCATTACTTGTAATAACTATAGCACATTCCATAGGGTGGATGTACCTTAAGTTGTTAAGCTTATTCCCCTATTGACAAGTATTCATGTTGTTTCCAGTGTTTTTCCTCTTGTAACTAATGCTGCAAGAAACATTTTAACATATGTATCATTCATTGATGCTTTATAAGGCAGTATTTTAAATTTTTAATCACTTTTCATTTACAAATTAAACATATTATATGAATCCCTCTTTGACTGATGAAGTGTTACAGGACCTTGATCCGTTTTGCTTTACTGTATATAAATAAGCTCATGTATGCAAACATACACACACACAAGCGTGCACACATACATGTGAATGTAGAAAGCTTTGGCAATCCTCAGGACTCTCCCTTCCATCCCGGCTCATGGCACACCACATCTCATCACCAGTTCCTCTCTCACCTGCCCTCCACATGTCTCTGTCTTTGCGATGTCCCTGTCTGTGCTTCCTTTAGTAAATTTATGTTCTGAAACCTAATTCAAACTCATCTCTTCCCAAAAGTTTTTTCTAATCTCTCCAAACGTTTAAGCAGAAAAATCCCCTCCCTCTCTGTGATCTCCTAGGAATTTCTTCATCCCTTCACTGTAGCCCTTTTCTCAGTCTACTTTGTGTGAAAGTTGGCAGCGCGCACATCTGTGTCCTGTTAGATTATGAGTCTCTTGGTGGCAGACACCATCTCGGCTAAATACAATGCCTGCATGTAGGGAAATCTCAAAGAAATGTTGATTGGACTTGAACAATTTGTCTAAAAATAAAAAGCCCTTTCAAGACCTATTATAACTAAATACAGTTATTAAGGCAATTTTGGGAAAAGATAGCAATGTTCAACAGTCACATGAGGTATGTATAATTTGGGCCTTAAGGACCTTTTCCCTTTATTTGTAGAACAAGGGTCAGCAAACTTTTTCTGTAACGGCCAGATAGTAAATAGTTTTAAGTTCTACCAGCTGTAAGATCTGTGCTACAATTACTCAACTTGACCCTGTAGTGTGAAAGCAGCCATTGATGGTAAGGAAACAAATGAGCACTCTGTGTTCTACTAAAATTTCACTTACAAAAACACACAATGGGCAGGATTTGACTCGAGGGCTTTGTAGTTTGCCAACTCCTATTCTTAAGGAGTCTAGCTTTAGACTAACCTGAGTTAAATTCAAATTCTGGCTCTTCTACTTTGGCTCTTCTACTTGCTGTGTGACTTTGGATAATGTCTCTGTCTTTTTCAATACATAAACATAAAATTGATACTACCTCCTTCATGTTAGGCATCTAGTTCAGGGACTAGCATTTACTGAGCACAGAAACAGTAGCCACTCATTTGCCTTGTTAAAAGTAACAGAAGCATAAAAAGAGGATCAGAGAACATGTAACCCCTTTTTTCAACTGGAAGTAGCCAAATCCTAAGGAAAAGGCAAGTAGAAAATCAACACATAGCAGAGACTCTTGGATGACAGGGGCAGGCCTCACCAACAGAAGCAGTGATCCTGTAAGTCGTTACACTCCACTGTAGAATGAATCAGGAACGGACAAATGGGTAGCTTGACATTTGCTGTGGCAACAGCAGTTTGCAAGGATCTAGAAGACTGTTTAGAGTGCCTGGAGCTATGACAACCATATAAAAGTTGCGGGCCAGGCATTAAGAATCATTGGTGAAGTAGCGATAGCTGGAGATTTCAATGATACTATCTTTTTAGCTAAAATATCAGCAAATATTAATCTTTGGCATGTCCCTGGCCTAATTGTGTCCAACATTTCCACTGCCTGTATGCAATAGATTTTTCAAGGTTCAATCGCTTTTTCCACTGCCATCAAGATAAGCCCAAACACTTGAGAACAGTAGGCAGGGTGCCCCACAGCTGGGCTCGAGCTTCCTCTTTGAGCCTCCCCTTTGGTCCTTCCTCCCCTTGCACACTGCAGACACTTCAGCCAAAGAAGTTGATTAGCTGATTCATGTCCCCAAAGCACTCTCCCTTCCATTTTGCTTGTGCTCATTCTATTCCAGTTCCTGCTTTTCTCCCACCCTGATTTTCTAGACCTTTACAAACCCAGAAGTCATCCACATCCCCATCCTTTCAGACCAGACCAGCTCCATCCTCTGCAGAGCTCCCCACTAACCCTGCGCCAAGCCACATTGTCCCTGCCACCGCTTGAAGCATCACTGACCCTCCCTTTCTTTTGCTCTCCCTGTGACATGCCCTTCCTGATGCCTCTAAATGCCCAGTAAACCCTACATTACTGGGAGATGGTGAGTAGAGTAGAAGGAAACCTGGGTTTGGAGTCCAAAGACTTGAGTTTGTGTCCTGGCTCCACCATGGACTCACTATGAGCCCAAGATAGGCAGGTGGTTTAGTATCTCTGAGCCTGTTTCGTGTTTGCAGCAAGGGTCCTAAACCTGCCTTAGAGAGAGTTTCTATGATAATTAAGTTAAATTAAGTGAAAAAGGAGTCTGGGAATCCTTAGAAGGGTCCTGGGAGGTCTACCTCAGTCAGGACATGTAAGAGTCGGAACTGTTTACAGGATTTTTCTCCCTAGAGGTGTAATAATTTTGAAAGCAAGAGCTATACCAAAATATATCCATGATTAATTTCAGGGCCTGGCAATATTTTAAAAAGTCACTCAGTAAGCTTATTCTATTTATTTTTAAATTACTTTTTAAAATCCCCTTCAAAATTATATAAGATGTGCTAGCTTGTATTTTTTTTAACTTTCTAAGATAGAGCCAGGTTCTTCATAAGCATATATTGGAGAAGGGTAATTTAAGATGGTTTGAAAACCAACTCAGTTTCATAAAACATATAAAGTTTGAAAAATACCCAAATATTTGCCAAAAGTATGTAATCAGAGCTAAAATTGTTGTTCTCTTTTCATCTGATTCTTTGTAAAATGACTGTACTGGGCTATTTAGTACACATGCTGTGTCTCTAGCACTCCGTGTTGACCAGCTCCCGCCACCAGATGCTCACTACTTAAATGTAAGCTTCTATCATTAATGTTCTTTTCTACAAGGATGTAAATAACTCCTGATTTTATATTTTTATATACACACACACTATAAATATAGAGTGCATGGTCTATATATATGATATATATATAGAGAGAATATAATGCAAATTAAACATATTGAATTAATGAAAATATTCCACACTTTCTAGGCATCTCCATGATGCATAAGAGTTTGTAGACTACTTTATAATATTATTTCACTAAATATCCCGAAGAAATCCTGCAAGACAAGGACTGTTTCCATTCTGCAGATTGGGAAGCTAAGAGCTCTGGAGTTTAAATGTGGACTGTGGGCATGGCTGCTAAGACATGGGCCCAGGTTGTCCAATACTGGGTGTACTGCTCTCTGCGCTGCACTGCAGGTGATTAACTACCTGGGTTAGTATTGTCCACAGTAGCTATGTAGGACCTCCTTTTAAGGTCCAAGGATAGGATTTCAATAGAAATTCTTTCTCAGTTTCTTGCTTTTTTGATTAAAAGAGTCTTAATGGTAAAAATACCTAACTGATAAATAGAATGTGTTTTGACCATGGCATACATGTTTATAGAGCATATAGACAAAATTACCCCAAATTATGTACAAGTCAGATCTGTATGTAAGGTTTTGATAAGTGAAACAGTTTACACACCTAAATCAAAATTAAAATAGTATTTTCATGCCTAACTCAGGCATGTCAATGAAGAAAAAATGAGAGAGCTGCTGTCCAAGTACAATAAGAAAATACATTTGCAAAGCAAGATATTGTAATTTCCATTAAAATCATAAATATACACAGATAAATTAATCAACTATCTCAAGTCCTGTCTACCTGAAATTAATTACTAGGTAGTTAGCAACACTAGAAAGCTTCATATTAGCAACTTCCAAATTTATTACCATCTATGAGCCTCAAGTTGTAATAAAGTTCTTCGATGAGTTACAAAATTAATCCTTACTGCATACTGGAGCATTTTATAAGTTAATTAATCCTCTGACATTCAACAATGTAACTGAATTACTTTATACAGTTGTTTGAGCACAATGTCTACAATCTTTTGATTAAAATAAGCGCTAAAATCATCGATAGCAATGTTTATTTACCCACCTACCACACAATCACCTACCATCCCTAACAGCCCCTCCTCAGGATCTGAAGAGATTGTTCTCCAGAGTTGTAGGAACTTTTGCTGTAGTAGAATAAAGGGGGATGAGGGGCACATTTCAATTTCCGTCTTCAAAGTTAGAGTTTCTGAGGGGGGAAGGGTATTTTTAAAATTTTAAGTTGAAGAAAAATTCTAACAAGGCTCTGTGCAGCAAAATACCTGATAATTCACAATTGTTTACCCTGTTGTTTCTATTTAAATTTGTGCTGTTATCATAATTTATTCCTACCTCACAGGATAATGAATTTAGATTTTATTTCTGTTCTTTGCCCAGACTTGTACAGCAGGCAAAGTGTTTGAAAATCAAAGGAAAAGAAGATATTGACTTGGATAATCTCTTCAGAGGTAAAAAAAAAAAAAGAAAAAAAAACACTAGCAAAAACACAGACTATACTTTCTGTTGTGAAAAATGTCTTACTTGGTTGGTTGGTTTTATCACCCCAGCAGGGAATGGGGGGGAAGCCCTTGACTAGCAGAGAAGAGATTGGTATTCCCAGCTCCAAACCTATGAACGATAAGCATTTCTTGCTCTGAACCTTAATTTTCTCATTTTTAAAGTGAAAGGACTAGATTCTGTAATTGCTATGGTCCTCACTCGTGATTGGACAGTTCTAAGTCTTTGTAAGTAAAGTCTCAGTGGTGGAATCTCTCCCTGCCGTCTACAGAGGGCCTACAGAGAAACAAGAGTGCTTGACTGTGTTTTTATGTAATGGTGGACTTAGAAATGCACCTTGTTAGTAAGACAGGAAAGATTATTGGAAAAAGAGTTTAACCATTAAAAGCTGATGGATTGCAAGAGTGTTGGAAAAAGAATTGCATATTTTCATTTAATTATGTTCCTTTTTGACTAAGACTTGATATAGGCAGAATTTCATCTATAATTTTGAGGTTATATTGTAACAAGCTAAAGAATAATTTCCCCTTGGTTGTGTTAATGTAGTGCAATCATTTTTATTTGATCAGATGAAAATATCAGTAATTTGTAATTAGCATTCTTATGTCTCCCCCCACAGTAGTTCTGTTTGTGTCTCCCACAGGAGATTTGTTTATCTTCTAGAGGATGTTGCCAAAAGTGCAACAGACTAGCACAGTTTGGTAACACTGCATCTCCAGTACCATTGCCTGTCCTACTTCTGAAGAGAAAGTGTGCTTGGCAGGCCTTGAGCAAGGGTGGCTTATGAGCAAAGCTGGCCTATTTATTCATTTCAGAAAGGACAGCTCAGCTTGATTAGCTCTTCTTGTGGTTGGAAGAGCCCTTGATTTCACCTCATCTACAAAGGGAGGAGAAATTTCTTCCTCAGAAAATGGAGGGCAGCTAAGTTATTTGGTTTCATTGTGTATCTACACATTTCTTGCTAACCAGAAAAATGTCTGTGTAATATGACCAGATCTGAACACGGCTTTAGATAAAATAAAATAACTGATATCTTAGAAACTGCTCCCTACAAATCTGATGTGTTTTGCCAAGAATCTATTCAGTAAACAACATGTTTTGGGATGTGTAAGGAGCCCTAAAACAGTGTCTGTTTTAATTCCTATTTTGACACTTTAAAAAATATCTCCACAAAGTAATTATGTATATATCCTTTTAAGACAGATGACTTTCAGTTTTGTAGTTCACATAGTAAAATAGTAATAAGGATCATCCTTATAAAAATAGAAAATATCACTAGCAAAATGCATTTGCATAATGAAAGTTGAAATCTCTTCTTACTTGCTCAGTATGCACTTCTTCTTTTCTACATTGTTTATAAAAGGTTTATAACCATATGCTTTAATTTATTCATGCATTTACAGTGCTCTTTGATTTAAACACTTTGATTCCCTCACAGCAAAGGTCAGTGTTAAAGATTCAGGGCAGCAACGACCTAAGAGTGTGCAGTGGAACACCCTGCCCAGTGCCGAGCGCACAGCTGCCTGGGGACCCGTAGCACCCTCCTGTTGAGGAATGCCTTCAGGGATCTTTTCCAGGCCATGAAACTTAACAAGATTTACTTAGCACCTGCTTTCTAGTCCAGCCTTTTGTCGCCCAAGTGATTCTTCCTCTTATTGGACTAATTGTCATTATTATAATTAAGCTGATTTTCTCTGGTTCTAACCTAGATGAGACAAAATAACAAGAATAAATATATTTCTACTGTGACATTAAATGATTATTTAATAATTCCCATTTATTTTCCACAAGGCTGTCAGTCTGAGCATAAATTCCAAGTTCTTAGTTGTTTGATTGGGTTTTTGTTGTTATTGATGTTCTGGACAGAGATTGGAAACACCTTTTTTATTGAAATTTAATTGACATTATAATTAATAATATTAACTTTGTGTGTACAGTTCAATTGGTTGTTTGCTTTTCTTACTGAGTTATATGTGTTCTCTATATATTTTGGATTTAACCCCTTGGATGTATGATTTGCAAATATCTTCTTCTTTTCAGTAGGTTGCCTTTTCATTTTATTGATTGTTTCCTTTGCTAGGCAGAAGTTTTTTTGACATGGTCCTATTTGTGAATTTTTGCTTTTCTTCCTATTTATTTTGGAGCTGTATCCAAAAATTCATCACCAAGATTGAAGTTAAGATACTTACTATCTATATTTTCTTCTTTTTGATCTATGTTTCAGGTTTTCTATTCAAGTCTTTTGTATATATTGTAATTAAGTGGCTCAATTTCATTCTTTTGCTTATAGCTGTCCAGTTTTCCCAACACCACTTATTGAAGAGACTGTCCTTTCTCCGTTGTATATTCTTGCCTACTTTGTTGTAAATTATTGAACATACATGCATGGGTTTATTTCTGGGTGCTCTATTCTGTTCCATTGCTCTATGAGTCTGTTTTTATGCCAATACCACACTGTTTTGATTACTACACCTTAGTAGTAGAGTTTGAGATCAGGGAGAATGATACCTCTGGCTTTGTTCTTTTTTCTCAAGATTGTGTTGGCTATTCACAGTCTTTTGTAGTTACATACAAATTTTTAAATTATTTGTTCTATTTGTGTAAAAAATACCATTGGAATTTTGATAAGGATTGCCTTGAATCTGTAGATTGTTTAAGGTAGTATAGACATTTTAACAATATTAATTATTCCAGTCCATGAGTATAGAATATCTTTTCACTTTTTTGACTCTTCTACAATTTCTTCCATCGGTGGCCTATAATTTTCAGTGTATAGGTCTTTGATCTCCTTGGTCAAATTTATTCCTAAGTATTTTATTTTTCTTCATACAATTATAAATGGGATTGTTTTCTTAATTTCTCTTTCTGCTAGTTTGTTATTAGTGTGTAGTAATGCAACAGATATATGTATATTAATTTTGTATCCTGCATCATTACTAAATTCATTTATTAGCTCTAACAATTTTCTGTTGAAGTTGTTAGGGTTTTCTATATAGAGCATCATGTTATCTGCAAATAATGATGGTTTTACTTCTTTCTTTCCAATTTGGAAGCCTTTTATTTCTCTTTTCAAGCCTAAGTGTTGTGGCTAAGACTTCCAATATTATGTTGCATAAAAGTGGGGAGCGTGGGCACCTCATCTTGTTCCTGATGTTATAGGAAAAGCTTTCAGCTTTTCACAGTTCAATACATTAGCTGTGAGTTTGTCATATATAGTCTTTATTATGCTGAGGTATGTTCCCTCTATCCACACTTTGTTGAGAGTTTTCATCATAAATGGATGTTAAATTTTATCAGATGCTTTTTCCTATTGAGATGGTCTAATGGTTTTCATCTTTCATTTTGTTAATGTGGTGCATCACATTGATTTGTAGATGATGAACCATCCTTGCATTCTCTGGAATAAATCCCACTTGATAATGGTGTATGATCCTTTTAATGTATTGTTGAATTTGGTTTGCTAATATTTTGCAATCTATGTTCATCAGGGATATTGGCCTATAATTTTCTTTTTTTGTGGTGTCCTCGTCTGATTTTGGTATCAGGATAATGCTGGCCTCGTAAAATGAGTTTGGAACCATTTCCTCCTCTTTAGTTTTTTTCTGAAAAGTATGAGAAGAATGGGTATTAAATCTTTGAATGTAGATCCACCAGTGAAGCCATTTTGTCCTGAATTTTTGTTTGTTGGGAGTTTTGTTGTTGTTTTTACTGACTTAGTCTCCATACTAATAATCAGTCTATTCAGGTTTTATATTTCTTCATGATTCAGTCTTGGAAGATTGTATGTTGTTAGTAATTTATTCATTTCTTCTAGGTTATCCAATTTGTTGGTGTGTAATTATTAATAGAAATTTCTTATGATCCTTTGCATTTCTGTGTTATCAGTTGTAACTTCTCTTTCATTTTGATTTCATTTATTTGAGCCCTCTTTTTTCTTAGTGAGTCTAGCTAAACATTTCTCAGTTTTGTTTATCTTTTCCAAGAACCAGCTCTTAGTTTCACTGATCTTTTCTATTGTCTTTTTGTCTCTATTCATTCCAGTTCCAGTCTTTAATAACTTTCTTCCTCCTACTAACTTTGGGTTTCATTTGTTCCGTGCCTAGTTTCTTTAGGTGTCAAGTTGGGTGGTTTATTTAAAATTTTTCTTTTTCTTGAGATGGGCCTGTATTCCTATGAAATTAGCACTTATAACCACTTCTGCTATATCACATAGCTTTTAGGATGTCATGTTTGTTTCATTTGGCCCTATGTATTTTTTATTTCTCATTTGATTTCTTCAATGACCCATTGTCATTCAGTAGCATTTTGCTAAATTAACATATTTTTGTGGTTTTTTCCAGTTTTCATCTTGTAATTGCTTTTTAGTTTCATACAGTCATGATCAGAAAAGATGCTTGACATGATTTCAGTCAGTCTTCTTGAATTTATTGGGACTTGTTTTGTAGCCTGTGTTCTATCCTAGAGAATATTCAACATGCACTTGAGGAGAATGTGTTTTCTGCTGTTTTTAGATGGAATATTCTGTGTATTACATTCATCTGTTCTAATGTTTTTTAAGGCCAAAGTTTCCATATTGATTTTCTGTCTGGCCGACAAATCCATTGATGTAAGTGATGTATTAAAATCCCATTCTATTATTGTATTGCTGTCAATTTCCCACTTTATGCCCCTTAGTATTTGCTTTATATAGTTTGGTGCTCCTGTGTTGGGTGCATATATATTTATAAGTGTTGTATTTTCTTGCTGGATTTACCTCTTTATCATTATGTAATGTCATTCTTTGTCTTTTATTACAACATTGTTTTAAACTGTATTTTGTCTGACATTAGTATATAGCTAAACCAGATTTCTTTTCATTTTCATTTGCTTGGAATAACTTTTTCCATCCCTTCACTTTCAGTCTGTGTGTGTTCTTAATTCTGAAGATGAGTCTTTTTTTCTTTTAATAGATGAGTCTTATTTATTTAATCCATTCAGCCACTCTATGTCATGATTGGAGAATTTAGACCATTTATATTTAAAGTGACTACTGGTAGGTATGTTCTTATTGCCATTTTGTTAATTTTTTTCTGGATATTTTGTATTTCCCTGTTTCTTTCTTCTTCTCTTTCTTTCTTCCCTTGTGATTTGATAACTTTTTTAGTATTGTCTTTAGACTCCTTTCTCATTTTCTTTTGTGCATTAATTATGCATTTTTGCTGTGTAATTACCTTGAAGTTCACATACACCATGCTATGTATATAACAGTCTGTCTTAAATCGATAGAAACTTAAAATTGAATACATTCCAATACACTTTTATGTTTTTTGTCACATTTTACATATTTTTATATTATATATCCCTTAACTAATTATTGTAGCTTTACTTAATTTATTTTTGTCTTTTGACCTTCAAACAAGCTTTATAATTGATTAATCAACTACCTTTACTGTATGTTTACACTTTCCAGTGAGATTTTTACTTTCTTGTATTTTCTTGTTGTTAATTAATGCCATTTCTTTATAGCTTAAAGAAGTACCTTTAATATTTCTTTTTTTTTTTTTTTTTTTTTTTAGCTTAGAAACAAGCGAAGTTTATTTCTCACAGTTCTGGAGGTTGTGAAGTCCAGAACCAAGACTCCAGCATTGTCACATTCTAGCGAAGGCCCACTTCTTTCTCAGTTCATAGCTGCAACTTCTTGCTGTGTATCCACATAATGGAAGGGTCTGGAGAGCTCTCAGGACCCTCTTTTTTTTTTTTTTTTTTTTACAATTTATTTTATTTTAGTATCATTAACCTACAATTACATGAGCAATATTGTGATGATTAAACTACCCCCTTCATCCGGTCTCCCCCACCAACCCCACCACAGTCACTGTCCATCAGTGTAGTGAGATGAGAATCACTACTTGTCTTCTCTGAGCTGTACAGTCCCCCCCGTGCCCCCC
>JAQQAC010022866.1:2999418-3228195 GCA_029783875.1 Phataginus tricuspis
TTACTCTGTGTCTTTTGATTGGTGCATTCAGTCCATTTACATTTAGGGTGATTATTGATAGATATGTACTTATTGCCATTGCAGGCTTTAGATTCGTGGTTACCAAAGGTTCAAGGGTTGCTTCTTTACTATCTGAGAATCTAACTTAACTTTCTTGTTAAGTTATTGTGAACGCCGTCTGATGTTTCTTTATCTCTCCCTTCCTATTCTTCCTCCTCCTTTCTTTATATATTAGGTGTTTTATTCTTTGCCTTTAGTTGGTATTTGGATGGTCTGCTTTCTTTGCTATGCTTTTATTTTCTCTGGTGACATCTTTTTAGCCTTAGGGGTATTTCCCTCTAGAGCTGTCCGTTTAAGATATCCTGTAGTGGTGGTTTATGGGAGGCAAACTCTCTCAACTTTCTTTTGTCTTGAAATTGTTTAATCCCTCCGTCATATTTAAATGATAATCGTGCTGGATACAATATTCTTGGTTCGAGGCCCTTCTGTTTCATTACGTTAAATATATCATGCCATTGTCTTCTGGCCTGTAAGGTTTCTGTTGAGAAGTCTGATGACAGTCTGATGGGTTTTCCTTTGTAGGTGATCTTTTTTCTCTCTCTAGCTGCCTTTAATACTCTGTCCTTATCTTTGATCTTTGCCATCTTGATTATTATGTGTCTTGGTGTTGTCTTCTTTGGGTCCCTTATGTTTTGAGATCTGTGGGCTTCCATGGACTGTGAGACTATTTCCTTCCCCAGCGTGGGGAAGTTTTCAGCAATTATTTCTTCAAAGACACTTTCTATCCCTTTTTCTCTCTCTTCTTCTTCTGGTACTCCTATAATGAGAATATTGCTCCGTTTCGATTGGTCACACAGTTCTCTTAATATTCTTTCATTCTGGACTCACAGTTACCAAAGGGAAAGGGACTGGGGAGATGGGTGGGAAGGGAGGGATAAGCAGGTAAAAGGGGCATTACGATTGGCAGACATAGGGTGGGGGGGCACGGGGGGGACTGTACAGCTCAGGAAGACAAGTAGTGATTCTCATCTCACTACACTGATGGACAGTGACTGTAATAGGGTTGGTGGGGGGGACCTGATGAAGCGGGCAGTTTAATCATCACAATATTGCTCATGTAATTGTAGGTTAATGATACTAAAATAAAATAAATTGTTAAAAAAAATATATTCTTTCATTCTTAGAGATCCTTTTATCTCTCTCTGCCTCAGCTTCTTTGTATTCCTGGTCCCTGTCTTGCAATTCCTTGATCATGTCTTGCACCTGATTCAATCTGCTGTTGAGCCCGTCGATGGCTTGTCTCATTTCTGCATTGTCTTTCCTCACTTCCCTCACTTCCTCCCTCAGCTCTTGCACATTTTTCTGTAGATCCGTTAGCATGGCTATGACTTTTATTCTGAATTCTTTTTCAGGAAGACTGTGCATGTCCATTCCTTCAGCTTCTTTCTCTGGGGTGGTGTTTGTCTGAAGCTTTGTCTGTATCATATTCTTCTGTCTTCTCATGACTATAGAATTGGTTGTTGATAGCAAGGAGAGATAAGAAAGGAGAGAAAAGAAAAAAAAAGAAATTTCTACTACTAATAAAAAAGTAAAAGGAGAGAGAGAAGAAGGAAAAGAAAAGAAAGAAAAAGAAGAAGCAGCAACACGTAAAAGAAAACAGCAACAACAACAACAACAAAAACAAACAAAACAAAAAACAAAAAAACACCAAAACGCCCACCTGCGGTGGTTTCTGTGTGAATGCTGTAGGTGGCGCTATTGCTCCACTATTCCAGAGCCATGGCCACATCACTCCACACGGCCCTTTAAAGCTGTGGCCAGGGTGAGAATGAATGGGAGGCTTACCCGCCTTGCCAGGACTCCCGCCGGAGTGCTGGGGTGGAGGGGCGCTCTGGTCTCGCTGGATCGCATTTCCGTCCTGCCTCACCGGGTGCCGAGTCCTCTGTCCGGAGTGTCTGGCCGCCGGAGCTCTGGGGGGGGGAGCGCTCGGTCCCACCGTTTCGCTGCTCCGTATCCCTTCCGCCTCACTGGCTGCCAAGTTCTCACAGGTGTAGCTGTACGCTGTGCACTTTCCTGTGTATTCTGGTCTCTCTTTTAGGAATAGTTGTATTTGCTGTATTTTCGTGAATAAATATAATGTTGGTAGGAATTTTTCTGCTTGTCCGTTCACGTCGCCATCTTCCCGGAAGTCCACCTTTAATATTTCTTATAAGGTTGGTTTAGAGGTAATGAACTCCTTTAGCTTTCTATTATCTGGAAAATTACTTCTCTCTCCTATTCTGAATGATAATCTTGCCAGGAACAATTTTCTTGGTTGGAAGTTTTATTTCCTTTCATTATTTTGACTATATCATGCCACTCCCTTCTGGCCAGCAAAGTTTCTGCTGAAAAAGCTGCTGATACTCTTTGGGGTTTCCCTTGTACATGGCAAGTTGTTTCCTCTTGCTTCTTTTAAGATTGTCATTTTATCTTTAACTTGTGGCATTTTACTTACTGTGTATTGGTGTAGGCCTCTTTGAGTTCATCTTATTAGTTACTTTCTGTGCTTTCTCGACCTGGATGTGTTTCCTTCCCCAGAGTAGGGAAGTTTTCAGACACTGTTTCTTCAAATAAGTTTTGTGTCCCTTTTTTCTCCTTCTGCAACTCCTATGATGCAGTTGTTGTTCTGCTTGATGTTATCCTATAGGCCCCTTAAGTTATCTTCACTTTTTAAGTTTTTTTTTTCTTTTGCTGCTCTGTCCAGGTGAGTTCTATTGCTTTGTCTTCCCGGTTGCTGATCCTTTCTTCTGAACCATTCAATCTGCTGTTGAACCCCTCTGGTGTATTTTTCAGTTCAGTTCTTGTACTCTTCAGCCCTGTGACTTCTCTCTGGTACTTCTCATATTTTCTATCTCTTTGCTGTGGTTCCCACTGTGTTCGTCATTCCTCTCCTGAGGTTGGTGACATGTTCACAGTCATTACTTTGAACTTCTTATCAGGTAGATTATTTATCTCTGATTGATTAAGGTGTTTTACTGAGCTGTTGTCTTGTTTTCTTGTTTGGAACACTTACCCTGTGTCCTCATTTGGTCTGATTTTCTGTGTTTATTTCTATGTATTAGGCAAAACAGCTTGTTTATTTGTTTATCAAGCAAAACAGCTCCCTCTCCCAGTCTTGTAAGAGTGGTTTTCTATAGTGGATCACCTTTGGGGCCCAAAAGCAAGTTCTTCCAGTTATCCATGCCAGGTACTCCAGGGGCAGCCACTGTGTGGGCTGCGCATACCTGCCAACTTTGTCAGTGGCACTCATTGGTATGGGTGAGGTGCCGGGGTCATGCATTCTCCCTGCCATCTGTGGTGCAGGGAAGGGTGAGATGTACCCACCTTTGCTAGCAGGTTAGAGGAAGATCACAAAATGGTCAAGTACAAAGAAGAGTGATACTGCAAAAATGACACACAGCAGAATTCAGCTGGGAGAGAGTCCCAACAGGTTTCTGCCTCTCTGGCAGTCACTCTGAGATTAGTAAGTGTGTCTCCTTTATATGTGATCCAAGTGCTTTTCAAAATGTTACTTTTGTACTGGGTCCTAGGGTGAGTGAGGCTTCATGCAAGCCTTTAGAAGCAGGTTCTCCATTCCCTACAGTTCTGTGGTTCTCCTGGATGTAATCACTGCTGGTTTTATGTTTTGACAGCTCCTCTCTCCAGTGAAGGACCCAAGGATTGGGGTGCCTGATGTGCGGCACAAGCTCCCCTCATTCCTCAAGGAAAAGTTTTATATTTTTGAGATCCCTCCTGACTGTGGGTCATACTCCTGTGGTGTGGTTTTTGGTGACAGTGAGTTTCTGCTCCTCCTGCCCATCTCAGTGTGGCTCTTTTATCCTTTATTGTGGAAGCTTTTTCAGAGGAAATTTTCAGGACTTTTTCAGAGGAAATTATTCCATATGTATCTGTAGATTTCTTGTATCCAAGATCGGAGGTGAGTCCAGGATATTCCTATGTTTCCATCTTGAACCACTTTCTGAATAAATGTCTTCTTAATTCATCAGGAGTATTTTTATTAAAAGGAAAATGGGCTAAAATTTATTCTCCATTTTTTTCTATCAGGGGAAATAGTGTATTTTGAACTTTAGAGATTGTGTGCATATGCATACACATGCATATGTGGATTCTGTTTTTTGTATCTTGTGCTTGTTTTCAATTTTTACTTGAAAATATCTTTATTTTCTGAATCATGTTATTCAAAATACAGTTGCTTGGCGTATTCAATAAAAAAATCTTTTAAAGGCTAACCATAATTTTTTTCAAGTATATTTCTTAAACATTAAAAATTCTTTCCTTTCCCATAATAATGCTAAAAATAAGATTGGATGGTATAATTTTTCAATTAGTTTATAATAATATAAATTTGTCATGGAAAGCATAATTATCTGAAAGGATGTTTGATAGTAAGTTGAGTTTGTCTTACTAATCTAAAGGTTTACAGTTAAGCTTATTGAGTATCATATCTAGGACATGGCAAATCGTAATTGTCCTTTGTGTTTTTTACTAAGTAAAATAATGCATGAGCATATAGTTGCCACATTTAACACCACGTGTCCCTTTTCTAAGGTTGAATCGGGCATCATCTGCTCAGGGGCCTTCAGGCACCTTTGCTCAATGAGTGCCCCAGAGAAAACTGCACAAAATCTGCTCCTTTGAACACAAGTTGAGTGAGGCTAATTAAAATTCATTTCCACTAAGTGTAAAGGACCCGCTCATCTATGTGATCTGCCCTTCTGCACACTCAGAGTGCCCCAGAACCAGAGCAGCTAAAACCCAGCTACTGGGTATCACATGTGGAGGTCATTGTCAAGGCTACCACACTGTGCTAAAGGGGTCACCTTTGGTATTGTGGAATTTCCATATAGAAAGCTTTCTCTTTTATTATTTCTCATTTTTGACCTTAAATATGTAACTAATGCTCATTTTTTTAAATCCAAAAATTTCATAAAGCAAAAAATACAACTGATAAACATGAAAAAGGTAAACATTATTAATAAGTCCTTCACAAATTATTTTGGACATAAGAACTCACCTTTTTGTTTTTTTACCAGAATAGAATCATATTGTATTTGCTGACCTACAATTCATTTTTTTTCCACTTGCTGATGTATCATGGTTATCTTTCTGAGTTAGTGCATACGTTTGGGTTCCTGTCTTTTTTTTTTAAGTAAATTTTAAAGCAAGTGCGCAGGAGATCACACCCATTTAATCACCACGTGGGTCAAAAAATAGAATCTGAGTGGAAGCCCACCTCATGCCAACCAATTAGCATCCCTGGCCAGTATAGTCACTCTTCTGATTTCTGTCATTATGACTCAGTTTGGCCCTGTTTTGAATATTTTATAAAGGAAATTGTACTGTATGTATTCTTTTATGTCTGACTTCTTTTTCTATTTGTGAGGTCCATCCAAATCATGGTTTGCTATTCTCAATACTGCATATTATTCAATTTTATGAAGATACCACAATTTATTTATCCATTTTAATGTTAGTTGTTTTCAGTTTTGCCCTCTTGCCAATGGTGCCACTAGGAATATTGTATAATGTGATTTCATGGATGTGTTTATATAATTCCATAGAATGCATAATTAAGAATAGAATTTCTGAATAATTGGATTTGCATAAGTTCAACTTTAGGAGCTAGTGTCAAATGCTTTTACAAAGTGGTTGTACTAGTACATTCCTCCAGCAGTTTGGAAACTGCCAGCAGTTAGTATTTGTCACTCTGTTTAATTTTAGCCAGCCTGTGGGCTTACACTGGTAATTAATTATGCTTTTATTTTGCATTTCCCCAAGGCCTAATAAGCCTGCACACATTTTCATATATATTGGCTATTTGAGTGTCCTCTTTTGTGAAGTTTCTTTCCAATTTGTCTTTTATATTGTCTTTTTTCTTTTTGCTATACAAGCAATTCTTTATATCTGTAAGTGAATCAATATTTGAGTACATATTTTGTGAATATCTTCTCCAGTCTGATTTATCATTTCACTTTCTTAGTGGTTCCTTGTGATGATAGAAATTCCAAAATTTAATACAGTCCATCAATCCTTTCCAAAATAATTAGTGCTTTTAGTGTCCTATTTTTTAAAATGTGCCCATTACATGTTTGTGAAGATACTCTGCTATTTTTTATTCTATAATGTTTACTGTTTTATCTTTCACATTTATATCTACAGTGTGCCTGGAACTAACCTTTTATACATGGTATAACATAGGGATCAACATTCGCTTTTCATATGAATACTCATGGCCCAACACCATTTATTGATACCACTGTGTTTGTCATAAATCAAGGAACTACATATGTGTGGATCAGTTTCTGGACTCTGTTCCATTAGTTTGTCTATTCTTGTGCTGATACCATACTATCTCAATTATTATAACTTTGTATAATAAATCCTGATAGCTAAGAATGTCACTGCTCCAAGTTAGTTCTTTTTCTTTTAGATTGCTAGGCTATTGTCCCTTTGCATTTCTAATTATCTTGTCTATTTACACACACACACACCAAACAACCTTCTCTCATTTTGAGTGGAATTGCAGTAAATCTGTGGATTGATTTCAGGTAAACTGGCATCCTGTAATTCATGAGCATAGTATATCCTTCAATTTCATTAGGTCTTCTTAAATAGTTTTCATACTATTAGGTAGTTTCTCAGCAGCAGGACCTCCAGTATAATGCTTAATGGATGAATGATAGCAGAGCATCATCTCATTCTGCATCTCAGGAAGAAAGCATTTAGAAGTTTAGCATCAAGTACGATGCATACTGTACTTTTTTAGTGCCCCTTAACTGGTTGAGAAGATGCCTCATTTTCTAGTTTGTGTTATTTTTATGAATGGGTATCTAAGTTTATCAAATGCTTCTTCTGCATTTATTGGGATGATTACATGATTTTTCTCCTTTAGTCTGTTAATGTGGTGAATTATAATGATTACCAAGGAAATTCCTTATTGAAATATGTATTTTTAAAAGTGTGTAAATATATGAATTACTCAATGAATTTCAATAAATTAATTGTCATGTTCCAGTCACCAGATCAAAAATAGAACCAGTATCCCTTTACCAGTACAGGTAAACCTTGCTTTGCTAAATATGCAATGAATTTCGATTACAATGGTTTAGTTAAATAACACTAGTCCCCCAACACACAATTCAGATTTCAGTTGCTCCAGTATGTTAACTGTAATAAGTGCACAAAATACTAGCTTGTAAGTGCACAGATCACTAACCTAGTAAAAGATCTGCATTATAATCAGTGACCAATGTCTGTTCTTTCAAAGTGTGTAAGAGATTGTTTCCAGTATGTCTGTTACTCCATTCACACACTCACAGCATGTAGTTGTGTTCCCTGCTTACTCCCAGAGACACATATGCTACAAAACTGGATACGCTAAAAAGGAAATGTTTCTACTGAAGGTACAGTAAAGATACAGTGATAACACTGGGAAGTGAATTCTCATCATAGGTAAACAAATTGATAGAACAAAAAGCTGAGCATGGAAAATTGAGAGAAAAAGATGGTGGCATGAGTAGTGAGGCAGAAATCTCCTCCCCAAACCAAATATATTTTGAAAATATAGCAAATACAACTATTCCTAAAAGAGTGACCAGAAGTAACAGTACACCAGCCAGTCTACATCTGGGAGAAGTCAACATCTCATGGAAAAGGGTAAGGTAAAAAGCAGCGACCAGGCAGGACCCGAACACTCCCCCCACCCCAGCTCATTGGCAGGAGGAAAAGAATCAGAGCAGGCAGGGAGTGAAGCCACAGGACTGCTAAATACCCACCCCTGGAAATCTACCCTGGAAGCATGGACCCACATTGAATTGTGCTCTGGAAATTGGAGTGGCTGAAAGGCAGAGTCTGTTATTAAGACTGCAAACAGGTTCCCACACTGGCTGCCCTGGGACAAAAGAAAAGCAGGTGCTTTCAGGGATCTCTCAATGGTCAGAGGACTGCTAGGGGGACAAGGGTTTGGGAGAAGGAACAGGTGGACAAAATCATCCTGTCACATTCAGCCCAGCAGGCTGGGAACTTTCAGGAGCTTCAGGCACCCTATCCCCCTGGTTGACAACACAGCCCTGAAGCCACTCACCATGATAAATAGCCTGCTGCTCCTTCCTCCCCACCAGCAACTACATGCAAACAGGCTGTCCCCACCATCGCTGCAGACCAACCAGAGGGCACCCCTGCCCACAGGAACTACAAAGCTCAATGCAGAGGTTTCTCCCTGCGTGTGGCTAACCGGCCCAGACCCAGAGGCTGCTCCCTGCACGTGGTTGACCATCACAGAGAGCAGAGACAGGCCCTGATACTGGGAGCCACGAAGGGACCTGGTTATCATGGTGGAACCCGCACCGCTCGCCTGCAGCGCCCCCCCCCCATTGCCCTAGGCCATCCCGAGGGCCACCCTGCCTATGGCAGTTTAGGGAATTAACCCAGAGGCTGCTTCCTGCACGTTAACCAGCACAGAAAGTGGAGAAAGGCACAGTGACTGGCAAGCAGGAAGGGACTTTGTCCTCCCAGCTGACAAATGCACCACTTGCCAGTGACCACACCCATAGCTCCAGGACTATGAAAAAGGTAGAAGAACCTTGTTCAATCCAAAATCCCTCAAACACCAGGAAGAGGACTCACTGAGACTGACATCACCAATCTTCCTGAAAAAGAATTCAAAATGAAAATCATAAGCATGCTAATGGAGCAACAGAAAAATATTCAAGAGCTAAGGATGAATTCAGGAGAGAGATAACTGAAATGGAACAAACAATGGAGGAATTAAAAAACCCATTAGGTGAGGCAGAGGAGACAGTGAATGGAATAGAAATTAGAGAACAGGAATACAGAGAAGCTGAGGCAAAGAGAGAAAAAAGGATCTCTAGGAATGAAAGAATATTAAGAGAACTGTGTGACCAATCCAAATGGAACAATATTCACATTATAGGGGTATCAGAAGAAGAAGAGAGAGAAAAAGGGATAGAAAGTGTCTTTGAAGAAGTAATTGCTGAAAAGTTCCCAGTCTGGGGAAGGAAATAGTATCTCAAGCCAAGGAAGTCCAAAGATCTCCCAACACAAGGGAACCAAGGAGTTGCATATAACCAAACGTATAATAATTAAAATGGCAAGAGATTCAAGATGGCGGTGTGAGAGTAGAGACAGAGACCCCAGCTCACCAGCTGGAGGAAGAGAAACAGAGCAGGGAGGGTGTGGAATCCTAAGACTGCTGAACACCCAGCCCTGGAAATCTGCTTTGGGAGCTCTGGAGATTTATATCTACATTTATATCTACAGTGGAGATTAGTGGGGTTTGAAAGCTAAGACAGGCAGAATATTTGGAGAGACTAACATTCCAACCATTTGTGGAGGACAGGGATCCACAGCTGGCTGCTCTGGGCAAAGGAAATGCAGGCAGTCTGAGAGGCTTCCTAGAACTGAGAGGGCCGCTGAAGGGGCGGGGTTTGCACGGACCTTGCTGCGTGGGAAGAGGGATAGGTGAACAAGGTTGTCTGGGCGCACTCTGCACAGCAGGTTGGGAACTTTCAGGAGTTTCAGGCTCTCCATCACCCTGGCTGGCTACTCAGCTCCAAGGCCACCCACCGTGATATGCAGCTTGCTGTGCTTCCTCCTGGCCTGCTACCACTGGCTCACAAACTGGCAGTCCCTTCCCTGGTGTCAGGCCGGCAAGAGGGAGGCCCTGCCTATGGTAGCTACAGACACAAAGCACAGAGGCTTACCCTGTATGCTCAGCCCCTAGCTCTGACAGTGGAGACAGGTGCTGCAGCCAGGAAGCAGGAAATAGCTCTTTCCTCCCCCCAGGAACCAGCACCGCTCCCCTGCAACCCCCAACACTACTCCAGGGGCTGATAAGCTCCAAAGACTAGACCTTCTGGGCACTAAAGGGTGATACATACAAATATGAAACGTCAAAGGAACGTGGTTCAGACCAAAACCTAAGAAACACCAGAAAAAGGTTCAAATGAAATGGAACGCACCAATCTTCCTTAAAGAGATTTCAAAATAAAAATCATAAACATGCTCATGGAGGTACAGAAAAATATTCAACAACACAGGGAAGAATTTCGGATGTAGTTTCAATCATTATGAATACAATATTAGAAAGGAAACATACAATGGAGGGATTTAAAAGTAGACTAGATATAGTGGAGGAGACAGTAAATGGAATAGATTTAAAGAAGAGGAATACAAGGAAGCTGAGGCACAGAGAGAATAAAGGATCTCTAAGAATGAAAGAATATTGAGAGAACTGTGTGACCAATCCAAATGGAACAATATTCACATTATAGAAGTACCAGAAGAAAAAGGGAGAAAAAAAGGATATAAAGTGTCTTTGAGGAGGTAATTGCTAAAAACTTTCCCAACCTGGGGAAGAAGATAGTCTCTCAGCCCATGGAGGTGCACAGATCTCCCAACACAAGGGATCCAATGAAGATACCACCAAGACATATAATAATTCAAATGCAAAGATCAAGGATAAGAACAGACTTTTAAAAGCATCTAGATAAAAATGATCACATACAAGGGAAAACTCATCAGGCTATCATCAGACTTCTCAACAGAAACCTTACAGGCCAGAAGGGAGTGGCATCATGTATTTAATGCAATAAAGCAGAAAGGCCTCGAACCAAGAATACTGTACCCGGCAAGATTATCATTTAAATTTGAAGGAGGGATTAAACAATTTTCAGATAAGCAAAAGATGAGAGAATTTACCTCCCACAAACCACCTCTACAATGCATTTTGGAGGGACTGCTATAGATGTAAGTATTCCTAAGGCTAAATAGCTGTCATCAGAGAAAATAAAACCACAGTAAAGAAAATAGAACATTTAATTACTAAGTAGATGAAAATCAAATCAACTACCCCCAAAGTCAATCAAGGGATAGACAAAGAGTACAAAATATGATACCTAATATATAAAGAATAGAGGAGGAAGAAACAAGAAGAAAAAAAAGAACTTTTAGATTGTGTTTGTAATAGTATATGAAGTGAGTTAAATTAGACCGTTAGATAATAAGTGAATTACCCTTGAACCTTTGGTAACCACGAATCTAAAGCCTGCACTGGCAATAAGTACATACCTATCGATAATCACCATAAATGTAAATGGTCTGAATGCACCAATCAAAAGACATAGAGTTACTGAATGGGTAAAAAACAAGGCCCATCTATATGCTGCCTACAAGAGACTCACTTCAAACCCAAAGACATACACAGACTGAAAGTAAAGGGATGGAAAAAGATATTTCATGCAACTAATAGGGAGAAAGAAGCAGGAGTTGCAGTACTTGTATCAGACAAAATAGACTTCAAAACAAAGAAAGTCACAAGAGACAAGGAAGGACATTACATAATGATAAAGGGATCAGTCCAACAAGAGGATATAACTATTATAAATATCTATGCACCCACCACAGAATCACCTACATATGTGAAACAAATACTAACAGAATTAAAGGGGGAAATAGAATGCAATGAATTCATTTTAGGAGACTTCAACACATCACTCACTCCAAAGGACAGATCAACCAGGCAGAAAGTAAGTGAAGAGACAGAGGCACTGAACAACGTATTAGAACAGATGAACCTAACAGACATGTACAGAACACTCCATTCAAAAGCAACAGGATACACATTCTTCTCAAGTACACATGGAACATTTTCAAGAATAGAGCATATACTAGGCCACAAAAAGAGCCTCAGTAAATTCAAAAAGAAAAGATTGAAATTATACTAACCAGCTTCTCATATCACAAAATTATAAAACTAGAAATAAATTACTCAAAGAAAATGAAAAAGCCCACAAACACATGGAGGCTTAATAACATGCTCCTAAATAATCATTGGATCAATGGCCAAATAAAAACAGATCAAGAAATATATGGAGACAAATGACAACAAAAATTCAACACCACAAAATCTGTGAGATGCAGCAAAGGCAGTGCTAAGAGGGAAATATACTGCAATACAGGCCTACCTTAGGAAAGAAGAACAACCCCATATGAACAGTCTAAACTCACAACTAATGAAACTAGAAAAAGAAGAACAAATGAGGCTCAACGTCAGTAGAGGAGGGACATAATACAGATTAGAGCAGAAATAAATAAAATTGAGAAGAATAAAACAATAGAAAGAATCAATGAAAGCAAGAGCTGGTTGATCAAGAAAATAAACAAAATAGATAACCCCCTAGCCAGACTTATTAAGGAAAAAAAGAGAGTCTACACACATAAACAGAATCAGAAATGAGAAAGGAAAAATCACTATGGACACCGCAGAAATACAAAGAATTATAAGAGAATACTATGAAAATTATATGCTAACAAACTGGGTAACCTAGAATGAATAGACAGCTTTGTAGAAAAATACAACCTTCCAAGTCTGACCCAGGAAGAAACAGAAAATCTGAATAGACCAATTATCAGCAAGGAAATTGAATTGGTAATCAGAAACCTACCTAAGAATAAATGCTTAAACTAGGTGGTTTCGCTGCTGAATTTTATCAGACATTTAGTGAAGACCTAATACCCATCCTCCTTAAAGTTTTCCAAAAAGTAGAAGAGGAGGGAATACTCCCAAACTCATTTTATGAGGCCAGCATCACTCTAATGCCAAAACCAGGCAAAGATAACACAAAAAAAGAAAATTACAGACCTATATCTCTGATGAACATAGATGCAGAAATACTCAATAAGATATTAGCAAACTGAATTCAAAAATACATAAGAAAGATCAGCCATCATGATCAAGTAGGATTCATCCCATGGATGCAAGGATGGTACAACATTCAAAAATCTATCAACATCATCCACCACATCAGCAAAAAGGACAAAAAACACATGATCATCACCATAGATGCCGAAAAAGCATTTGACAAAATTCAACATACATTTATGATAAAAACTCTCAAAAAATGGGTATAGAGGGCAAGTACCTCAACATAATAAAGACCATATATGACTAACCCACAGCTAACATTATACTTAACAGTGAGAAGCTGAAAGCTTTTCCTTTAAGATCGGAACAAGACAGGGATGCCCACTTTCCCCACTTTTATTCAACATAGTACTGGAGGTCCTAGCCACAGCAATCAGACAACACCAAGAAATAAAAGGCATCCAGATTGGCAGGGGAGAAGTTAAACTGTCCCTGTTTGCAGATGACATGATAATTGTACATAAAGTACCCTAAAGAATCCACTCCAAAACTACTAGATGTAATATCTGAATTGAGCAAAGTTGCAGGACAGAAAATTAATACAAAGAAATCTGTTGCATTCCTATACACTAATGATGAACTAGCAGAAATAGAAATCAGGAAAATAATTCCATTTACACTTGCATCAAAAAGAATAAAATACCTAGGAATAAACCTAACCAAGGAAGTGAAAGACCTATACTCTGAAAACTAGAAGACACTCATGATAGAAATTAAAGAAGATACCAATAAATGGAAACACAAGCCGTGCTCATAGATAGGAAGAATTAATATTGTCAAAATGGCCATCCTACCTAAAGCAATCTACAGATTCAGAGCAATCCCTATCAAAATGCCAACAGTATTCTTCAACGATCTAGAGCAAATAGTTTTAAAATTCATATGGAACCACAAAAGTCCCCAAATAGCCAAAGCAATCCTGAGAAGGAAGAATAAAGCAGGGCAGTTATGCTTCCCGACTTCAAGCTTTACTACAAAGCCACAGTAGTCAAGGCAATTTGGTACTGGCACAAGAACAGAGCCATAGACCAATGGAACAGACTAGAGAGCCCAGATATAAACCCAACCATATATGGTCCATTAATATATGACATATCCAATAAGGGGTTACCATCCAAAATATATGATGAACTTACATGCCTCAACACCCAAAAATCAAATAATCCAGTTAAAAAATACGCTGCAGATCTGAACAGACATTTCTCCAAAGAAGAAATTCAGATGGCTAACAGGTACATGAAAAGATGCTCCACATCACTAAATATCAGAAAAATGCAGGTTCAAACCACAATGAGATATCCCCTCACACCAGTTAGGATGGCCAACCAACAAAAGACAAGCAATAACAAATGCTGGCAAGGATGTGGAGAAAGGGAAATCCTCCTACACTGCTAGTAGGAGTGTAAATTCGTTCATCCATTGTGGAAAACGGTATGAAGGTTCCTCAAAAAACTAAAAATAGAAATAGCATTTGACCCAGGAAATCCACTCCTAGGAATTTACCCTAAGAATGCATGAGCCCAGTTTTAAAAACACATATGTACCCCTATGTTTATCACAGCACTATTTACAATAGCCAAGAAATGGAAGCAACCTAAGTGTCCATCAGTAGATGAATGGCGAAAGAGGGTGTGGTACATATACACAGTGGAATATTATTCAGCCATAAGAAGAAAACAAATCCTACCATTGGCAACAATATGGATGGAGCTAGAGGGTATTATGCTCAGTGAAATAAGCCAGGTGGAGAAAGACAAGTACCAAATGATTTCACTCATCTGTAGAGTATAACAACAAAGCAAAAACTGAAAGAACAAAACAGCAGCAGACTCACAGAATGCAAGAATGGACTAACAGTTACCAAAGGGAAAGGGACTGGGGAGGGTGGGTGGGAAGGGAGGGATAAGGGGATTAAGGGGCATTATGATTAGCACACATAATGTAGAGGGTGCATGGGGAAGGCAGTATAAGACAGAGAAGACAGGTAGTGACTCTATAGCATCTTACTATGCTGATGGACAGTGACTGTAATGGCCTATGTGATGGGGACTTGATAAAGGGGGGAATCTAGTAACCGCAATGTTGCTCATGTGATTATGTATCAATGACACCTTAATAAAAAAAAGCTGGTCATGGAAATGCTGACATGCCACCAGGAGAGATGCTAGCTGTGCTGTCAGCAGAACTAAGTGAAAGAAGACTCAGTGACATAAATGTGGGGAAAGTGGTTGGGACAAGCAAAATGAATGTGTCCCACAGGAAGTGACACTGGCAAAAAAAAAAATCTTCACATTAAAGGGTCTCTCAGAGGAACTTCACAACACTGCAAATGTAAAAGAAAATATTGGGAGTTGATCCAAGTTTAGAAATTAGCACAACAGTTTACCAAAGCATAGACTTGCTTGTTCCACACAGTAGTTACAGGACAAGAGAAAAGCCAGCTCTGCTCAGATAACACTTGGTAAGGCTTTCCAATGCAGTTCACACTTTATGCCAGTGTTTTTAATGTTTCAAACCTTGTGTGTATTAAATAAATACGACTACCATTTAAAAAATTTCCCTGAACAACTACAATCAGTACAGTACAACTACAATAAGAGAGCTTTTAATATTTTGATCAAAATTTGTAAAGGCCATTAGGTTCATGTAAAGTTAGAATAATTATATCTACATCACAACTCTCCCTATTGATTATTAAGCTCACTTTGCATTAAGCCCACTTTCAGCTTGCAGTCACTTTTACATCCCATATTTCTATGCCAAGTGAGAAAGGCCTATATCTTATAAATGACTTTTTCAAATATGTTTATAAAGGAAATTGGTCTGTAATTTGTCTTATAATAGCTCATCATGTTTTGGTATTAATAGTAGTGGCTTCATAAAATGAGTTGAGAAGTATTAGCTCTTTCTCCATTACCACAGAGTTTGTGTAAGATTAGTGACACTTCTTTCTTAACTGTTTAGATAAATTCACCAGAAAATCTATCTAAGCCTGAAAAATTTCTAATGAGAAAAATTTCAATTGTATATTCAATTTCTTTAATAGATTGAAAACTTCAAATTTTTTAAATATCTTGCTTCAGGCTGTGTTGATTTTTCTCTACTGTGCGTTTGTTCTCTCTTTTATTAATTTGTCTAATTCCTGCTTCTACTTTCTTTGGAGTTTATTGTAACTATTTCTCTGACTTATTTGAGTGACAACTTAGATCATTTATTTTTAAATTTACTTTAATATATGTACTAGTAGCTATTAGTATTAATCTAAGTGTAGCTTTTCTTTCATTCCACAATTTTTGATTCATCAAATTTTGTAATCATTTAATTCAAAATATGTTCTCATTTACATTGTGGATTTTTTTAATCTCTGAGTTGATGTATACCACTTCATTTCCAGATAGTTGGGGATTCTGTTATCTTTTTTTTATTCATTTCTAGCTTTATTGCATTGTGGTGAGAGAACATATTCTGAACAGTAAGTTTGTTAATCATGTTATTAGACCTTCTTTATCCTTACTGATATTTCTTTTTAGTCTGCTTGTTCTGTGGGTTCCTGAAATAAATTGCTAAATCCCTCTACTATGATTGTGGCATTAATTATTCCTTCTTTACTGTATATTTTAGGCTGTGTTATTAGGTTCATGTAAAGTTAGAATAATTATATATTCCTAGCCAATTCCCTCCTTTATCATTTTGAAATATGACACTTTATCTCTCCTAATACTTCTGTCCTAAAAGTCTCCTGTCTCTAGTATTAATATCACTGCATCACTTTTCTTCTGGTCAATGTTATCTGGTCAGTGTTCGTCTTCCCATCCTTTATGCCCTCCATTACTGTCCTTATATTTTAGTATGTCTGTTTTAAATGGCATGTGATACTTACTTCGATAGCCATCTGATGATAGTAGTTATTTAATTGGAGTATTTGATATATGTAATGTTATTACTGATCAGTTGGGTTTACATCTGTCTTAATAATTAGTTTTTATTTTTCTCAGCAGTTTTGTGTTTGTTTTTATATTTCTTATTTTATTTTTTATTAAATATGAATTTATTTTATTATACCATTTTCCCTACATATTCCTGTTGGTTATGCATTTTAATATTCTTTTAGAAGATACAACTATACATACATCTTTGTATAGGATCAATTTTCCTGTGTATGAAAAATTCCTTTTCGTATTTCTTCTAGAGTGTCTCCTAGCTATGTTTTCAAAAAATAAGCTTTTCTTTGTCCAGAAATGCCTTTCATTTGCTTTAACTGTTGAAGAAAGTTATTTTTCCTGGTTAGAGTATTCTAGACTGACAGTTAATTTTTTTTTCAAGCTTTAAAGCTGATACTCCATTGTCTTCTGACCTCCAAGGTTTGTCTCAAGAAGTCAGCCAGTCTGTTACCTTTGAAGGGGGTGTGTTTTGGAGTATATCACTCTCTCTACCTGCTTATAACATTTTTCTGTTGTCTTTGTTTTACAGCAGTTATATTTTGAAGTACCTAGGTGTGTATTTCTATGTTTGTCTTTTGGGAATTCATAGTGTTTTTTAAGTCTGTGGGCTTATGTGTTTCATTACTTTGAAATTTTTCTTGACCATTATGTCTTCAATTGTTTGTGCTGCATTCTCTACTTCTCTCCTTTCTGTTTTGAGAATCCATTTACAAATGTGCTAGGATTTTTCTTGTTCATGTGTTTTACATGCTATTTTCTGTGTTTTCCTTCTTTTTTGAACTATGTTCTTCAGTGTAGATTTTTTCTACTGATTTTTCTTCAAGATTACCAATGTTCTCTTTCACTGTCTCCAAACTGCTACCATCCAACAAATTTGAGTTTTTAATTAACTTTGTGTATACTTGCATTCTGAAATTTCTATATTCATGATTTTTAAATAGTTTATAGTTCATGGGTAAAATTCTTTGTTTTGCCAGAGTTATTAATTCTGTGCCTTATAATACCAATATCTAAGTCTCTTGTGGGCCTGCTTTTCCTTTCATTCTTTGTAGGAGGGTTGGTCTCCTAAAGCTACTCCTTTATAACCGGAAGTAGAATTTCTACCATATTCTTGCTTAACAGCCACAGAGAATTTCACAGGGCAATTCTACCATAATGTATTTAATAAATGCTCATTTGTGAACATTTTAGTTATTTTCAGCCTTTATGTTTAAAACAAACATAGTAACACTTGTACAATTATATGTGAGCATGTGTGGGAGTATTTCTATAGGATTAATAACTGAAAGTGAAATTGATAGATAAAAAAGTACACATTATAAATTGTGAGTGTTATTGTCAACCTGTGTTTAACCTGTCTTTAAAGTTTTCATTGCTGTTAATCCTCTTAACAATGTATGAGTACTTCACTCTACCTTTGCAAGTAATGCCTACTGCTTTTCCTGTCCTTTGTTCATTTTACCATAGCTTGTGTTAATATTATAAATTTAAAGCTGGCCTAATATATTATGGATACCAGTTCATTATCTGTTATGTGTCTTAGTAATAATTTTTGTGTGTGCTCCCATCTTGTGCACCCACTTTTTATACTTTTGCTTTTCATTGTTTTAACTAAAGATGTTTTTAGGCAATCTAATTTATCAATTTTTGCTTTCATGGCTTCTAGTTTTCATTTTATCTTTATTCTAAGATCAAGATTATACAACTATTATACATGTATTGTGCTAGAAAATCTATGGCCTCATATTTTTAACATTTAAATCTGTGCTCTATATGGCATTGATTTTCATGCAAGGATCAGTATAATATCCAACTTAATATTGTTTTATTGAACTGTTTCAATACCATTTCTTAAAAATCCATTTATTTTTCTTTACTAATTTAAATACAGTCTTCATATAAGAAGTTCTGTGTATACTTGAAAGTTAAAAGTTCTGTCATCAATGATATTATATGTGTGTGTGTCCAAGACTCTCTTCCTACCTAGAATTGTGGGTGCAACCTCGTTCCAGGTAAATCTGCATCCAGTGGAGGAGAGTCAGCGCTGATGTAGCATCAGAAAGTCAGTCAGGAGGCACTGAGGAAGATAGAGCAAAGATATAAATAATGTCAATCTAACAGGAAGAAGGAAAATCGCAGCTAGGGAACCAAAGACAGGAAACAAGAAGCGTTTAAACAGTATGTCAGAAAGCCACAACTTGTGGGCCTTCTCCACAGGTTTAAAAGATACATGCCTTCTTGAGTATCTTTTTATCTCATTTAGTTCTTTATGCAAAGTGACTCAGAGTCACAAAACTTAACTACTTTTATGCACACATAAAAAGCCCTCTGAGCAGCCTCTGTGCATCTATTTACCAGGAATTTGTAATCATTGGAATTATGATACAAGTCTGTGTGAAGGGCTAGAGTTGGAGCTTTAAGTTTTCTATTAAGTCATTAAAGTTATTGTTTCTGTGCATGCCTGAAAATCTTTAACCATCACTGAATTAATAAGTTGTTGCTACTCATCCTAGAGCATGCCTCATAGAGTTGCCAGTGAAAGAAAGAGCTTAATAGCAACTTGATACCTATATCTGCTCTGGGTTGTTTTGGCTTTTGGGGTGTTGATTTCCACAAGGCTCACATTTGGCATTAGTGTCTTACCTATCAAAGGCATCTCTCTTGCTCCGTGGGGCATGACTGCTCAACAGGCAGTGACCCCAGCCTCAGGTCCACAGGCAGCAGCTGCCCAACTTGTGGAAGTGCCTGTGGTCCCCAGCAATGAATCTCATGCTTACTACAAAATTTCTTTATTAGGCTAGAGACTATCACCAGCACATCCTCTAAAGTTGGTGAAAATATATTCTTCCAGTTTTAGTTTATATGGTGAAGGATGGACAGAAACACATAAAATTATCAGCAGTAACATTACATGTTATTTATAAAAATAACTTACTTATGCTATGAGTTATATGTATATTGAGTTTTAAGGGCCTTCTCAGCGTTCATGCCCTAAGGACTTGCTCTCACTTGAGGAAAGCAATGAGGCTGTACAGCCTTCCTACTGACATTGTTTGCCCATGGGAATCAGCACAGCTAAAAAGCAAGTTATTGGTTTCAGCTTACATATAAAGATCTTGTAAGTCATCACTACTATCCTCACAATAAGATAAAAGCTGGACATACTGAAAATCAACAACTCTTCTCAGATCCTTCAGATAATTAAGGTCCTTCACTCAAGGGAAAGAACCTTACCAGTGGCATATATGTCCTGGGGAAAGGCATTTAACAACTCCAATTCTCTCTAACCATCTTTCATATAATGGAGGTAAAAAGGCTAAGAAACTCTTCTGAAGGTCACATTCCAGGGAGTCAGGCACATTTAAAAAAAACTGGTTTTAATCATGAGACTCTAGAACACTTCCCCCAGCCAGCACTTTGAGCACTATATGAGTAGGCGTCCAATATAATAGCAGTATATTAGAAGAGAGAACTGTAAGACACAGACTCTAAGAAGAAGTTTCTAGGGAAACCCAAATACACCAGAGGAAAGAAAAGGAACCTAGAGGAAACAAACTTTTGTCACCCCAAAACCAAACATTGGAAACAGCCTAACTCCTAACTGTATTAACATAATCTCACACCAAAGACCTTTTACCTAAGTTCCTATTATCTGGTACATCAACTCAGGCTTTCAACAAAAAGTATAAGGCATGCTAAGAGGCAAGAAAAAAACAAAAACAAAAACCACCACAAACTGAAGAGAGAGAGCAACATCAGATCCAGTCTCAGAAGTGGTAGATGATTTGGAATTATCAGACTGGGAATTTAACTATGATATAGTGATATAATGTAACTATGATATAATGAAAACTCTGCTGGAAAAAGTAGGCAAAATGCAAGAGTAGCTGAATAGTATAAGCAAAGAGATGGAAACTCTAACAAGGAATCTAAATAGGAAATGCTAGGAATCAAAGACACTGTAAGAAAAAGAAAATATGCTTTAGAGAGGCTCATCAATTATGATCAAAAAGGCAATTAGTGAGCTGGAAGATATATAAATAGAACTTCCAAAACTGAAAAGCAAAGAGAAAAAAAAATGAAAAAGATGCTACAGAATATCCAAAACCTGTAGGAAAATTGCAAAGGATGCAAAATACATGTGATGGAAATATAAGAAGAAAGATAAAAAGGAGAATATTTGAAATATTAATGGATAAGAATTTTCCAAAATTAATGACAGACACCAAACCACAAATCCAGGAAGCACAAAAAAACACTAAGGACAAATGCCAAAATTTCTACACTTAGCTATATCATATGCAAACTACATAAAGTCGAAGACAGAAAAAATCTTCAAGGAAGGCAGAGAAAAAGCACCTTACCTAGAGAAGCAATAATAAGAATCACATTGGATTTTCTTCAGAACCCATATATGCAAAAATAAAGTGGAGTGAAACATTTAATGTGTTAAAAAAAACACACAAGCAAGAATTCTGCTCACAGTAAACTATCCTTCATAAGTGAAAAAGGAATAATGACTTTCTGAGACAAATAAGAACTGAGGGAATTTGTCTTTGGTAGACCTGCCTTGCAAAAAAATGTTTGCAGAAGAGTTCTTTAGGGAGAAATAAAACAATACAGGTCACAAAATCAGACTTACAGAAAGAGCATTAATGAAGGAACAAATGAAAGCAAGGTAAATCTCTTATTTTTTTATTTTTAATTGATCTACTAAAGATGTTTGTACCAGTGCCTTTCTAAATAATAACAACACTGATGATTATAGTTTTTGGGTAAGTTAAATGAATGATAGCAATATTACAAGGGATGGGAGGGAATACTCTGTTATAAGGTGCTTGCACTACTGTGAATCATTATAATATTACTTGAAGAAGGACTTAGATAAGTTATAAATATATATGACCAACTCCAGGACAATCAATATAAAAATTTAAAAGGAAGTATTATTGATATGCTAAGAAAAGAGAGAAAAAAAAACATATAATGCTCAGTTAAGATCAGAGAAGGGAGAAAAAGAAGACAACCAAAAAAGAAGAAATAACAAGGACAACAAATTAAAAATGGAGTAAACTCAAAATCACAGACCTAAGTGTAAAATAAAAAAACTATGAAACTTCTAGAAGACAACATAAGAGAAAATCTAGATGGCCTTGTGTTTGGCAATGGGTTTTTAATTATAACAGCAAAAGTGTAATCCATGAGGGAGGAACTTGGTAAGTTGGACTTCATTAAAACCAAAAACTCTGTTCTGTGAAAGACATTGTTAAGCAAATGAAAAGACAAGCTTCAGACAGGGAGAAAATATTTGCAAAACACTTACCTGATAAAAGACTTGTGTCCAAATTATATGAACAACTGTTAAAACTCAACAATAAGAAAACAACCCAATTTTTAAAGAGGCAGAGCTCTGAACAGACACTTCAAACACAGATGGCAAGTAAGCATATGAAATGATACTAAACATCTAATGTCATGAGGGAAATGCAAATTAAAAACAACCCTGCAATACCCCTACACACCTACTAAAATGGCTAAAATCCCCAAAACCGTGAGGATGTGGAGCAACAGGAACTCTCACTTATATTATGATGGGAATGAAAAACTGTATGGCTACCTTGGAAGAGTCTGCCAGTTTCTTACAAAGCTATACAGTCTCACCATATGCTCCAGCAATCCTGCTCCTAAGTATTTATCCAAATGAGCTTAAAACTTACATTCAAACAAAAACCTACACACAAATGTTCACTCATAATTGCCCACAGCTGGAAATACCTAAGATGTCTTTCAATAGGTGACTGGATAAACAGACTGAGGTATATCCATACAATGAAATATTATTCAGCAATAAAAGGAGTTTAGAAAGACATAGAGGAACCTTAAATGCATATTGTTAAAGGAAGAAGCCAATCTGAAATTGCAACTATATAATATTCTATAAAAGGCAAAACTATAGCAACAACAGAAAGATCAGTGGTTGTTAGGAATTGGGGTGGGGCAAGGCAAGGAGAGACAAACAGGTAAAGCACAGGGGATTTGTAGGACGGTGAAACCATTCTGTCTGAATCTATTCACCACAATGATGATACATGCTATTACACATCTGTCACAACCCACAGAACTGTATAACAAAGGCTGAATCCTAATGTAAACTATAGACATCTGTTCCAATAGTAATGTATCAATATTGGTTTATTAATGATAAATATACCACATTAATGCAAGATCTTACTAGTAGGGGCAGCAGTGGGGCTGGGGGAAAGAAAGGGTATATGGAAACCCTCCCTACTATTTGCTCAATTTTTCTGTAAACTTAAAACTGCCCTAAAATAAAGCATTAATTTTTTTAAAGCTGAATTTAAGTACTTAGTATCTTAGTAATGACTCAGCAGTATTTGGCGTGGAAGTGCAGGCCACACAGAGGGATGGGACAGACTGGAGTTAGGGGAGAGAGGAAGGGAGCTGTTTACAGTGGGTAAAAGATGATTCCAGGGGCAGGAGCTTAGTACCCACAGTAAATGGAAGAGGGATATTCTGAGCAGTAAGTGAAAGGAAACTGATGGCATGAATAGTCCCAGTTTTAGTCTAGACAGTTTCCAACAGCTATCATAAACATCTGCAGTGCCGTCAGACAGCAGAGGTGAGGTCTGGGTGCTGAGGAGCCGTCACGCTCCGTATGCTCTTGATCATACTCCCGGCAGGGGCTGTGCTACTTTCGGGGCTACTTTCTTTAGAAATCAGTTAAAATACTAATAATAAGAGCTTCCAAGGTAGAATAGAATGTAATAAAACTTTCTCATTAAAAAGGAGACTTTCCTTTAAAAACCTTACTTTCCTTTAAAAAATAAATAACAGAGAGCTGTATCCCAATTTAGAGACCAGCTGAGAGCAGAGGTATTGAGAGAGAGATTTTGGAGGTGCTGAGAGTTAGTGATTAGTTTGTTTCTCTGTAACAGACTCTGAAACACTCACACTGGCGGGCCTGCTGGTCCCTGCATTGTAGCAGCTGGGAAGGCTCAAAGTGAGAGGAAAATTCTTGGAAGTGAGCAGAGGGGTCTGGTGCCTCGCAGCCTTCTTTCTAGGATATATTAAGCTTTTTTTTTTTGGTTGGTTTCTAACATGTTCTATATTGTTTTTTCCAAAAATTCCCTTCACCCTTATCTTCATGCAAACTCTTTTCTCAAGCTCCATAAACTCATAAAAATGAGAAAACTAGTTTCCTAGCTGGATTCAAGACCTAGTTTATAGTTTATGGACTTTGAAGACTGGGAAGTATTATTGACAAAATATTTTGAAAATTCAAATGTGGAGAAAAGTTACAGTGCAAGAATAAAGAAGTCTGAATAAAAATAAATCTGCTTTAATAAGTAGATACTTATTTTTAGTTATAAGGCTTGAGGGACTGACAACTCTGAAAACTAAATTCTGCAGCACTGAGTCTGGTGTGATGTGGGCAGCCATGCCATAAGCTTCCTCGGAGTCTTCCCAAAATAACCCTTTCGAACTGGAATCTGCTGCTGACACATCCTCTTCTCCACCCTAACACCGTCTCTGGCTATATTAGATGCATCTCTACCTTTCTAAATCACTCCAGCCTTGTGCATGGTTAGCCCCTTAACCAGTGTTATGGGGTAGTGACTGGACACTGGCTGTCGAGCTGAGGGCCCCCCTCTTGGTTGCCCTTCAGAGTTATGGCAGAGTGGGCAATCCAGAGACAACCAGAGAAACAGGCCTTTTTTCTAGAATAGAACTGTACCTTCATGTTCCAACACTGCACAGTATTCTTTCTCCAGGGCTAAAACCAGATTCCTAGATTCTTCACCTTCTCCCCAGTGTCAGATCGGAGGGATATGGGTATTCCCTTCTTGGAGTCTATGCATTGTAGGGGTGTATGTGCGTGGAGGGGATACCTCCAAAATGAAACACTTCTCTTCTTACTCCTCGTTTCTCCAGGGCATGCCAGGCTTGCTTCCCTAGTCTCCAGTCTCAGCGGTAAAGGAGAATATCCCAGTGTATATATATATAGCAGGGAGCCTTTACCTTGATCCAGGATCAGAGAGAGAATGCCCCTGCATCTCTCCAACAGGTCGATTGCATGAGCGACTTTTTGTCTTGAAGATAGGGGCTGAGGACTTGGGAGGGAAGAAAACAGCCCTGATGGAGAATCTCCTTGGAGAGAACACACCTGTTATATGAGAAGAAGTTTTCTAAAGATGGGACTTCTGCCCCTTAAGGACATACTTATTGAAGAAGAGCTCAGGGCTTGTTCTACAGGACACAGCACACAGGTGAGATGGGAGAGAAGGTTCAGGGGGCTGGAGCCATCGAGGGAATGGTGCAGTGGAATTTCTTTTCTTAAAAGGCCTTTAGCCAAAGGTTGTCCTGGGTTTCTCAACCCAGACCACATTGGTATTTTGACATTCCATTATTACTGAGAAAGGAGACTTTTAAATAGTAATGCCAAGAACCTTTTGTCTAAATACTGAATATCTCTAAATAATTCTTCTATAAAACTGGGCAGCCATCATGTCAGATTCCTGAACTGAAATTCATTGGGCCTAAAAATCATTACTGATACGTAGAGAATGAGAGTGATGCTGCACCCAGTACACTTGGCTGCTTTCTTTAAAGTTATGCTGATCTATGATGCAGGTTAGAAGACACAGGAAATTTTCATCTCCTTATAACTTAAAGGAATGGCTATTAAAATGAGTAATTTTACATAAATAAGGGGCATCCAATACTTCAGTCCCCTATGAAAATGTACCTGAAATATGTTTAGTGTATTAATGAGGTGGTTGGTTGAGTCAGTTCTGACTACATTGCATCTGTTCTTGTTGCCATGGTTACCGTTGCCTTGTGAGGGTGCCTCCTGTATTATTTGCATAGTAGACTATTAGCAAAGACAGCAGTTTCTTCTGTCATTTACCTTGTTCTCCCTCCGTCACTGTTTTCTTAGGCTTTTCTTCATTGACTTGTTTTCCTTTACTGAATAATTGTAGATGATGCCATGTTCCTTCAAATTTTGACTGCCCAACCTTTAGTGGTTTTGATGTGCAGAAAATCAGATTATAAAATAATCGTAAGAAAATAAATAATAAAATGATAAGTATTTAAGGAAACTAAAAGCTGATCCTTAAAAAGATGATTCCTGAATTATTCTGGATGTAGGTACTCTGATGACATTTTTCCTTTATTTACCTTTAAAATAAAAAGGATTTGGGCTGGAAAATTCATTCATGGTAGGACAGCAATTCTGTCCTCTTTAAGGAGAAATTTCTGGCAATTCAGAAAGGCATTCTTCTGAAGAAAAGGACTGTCACCAACCAGAATAAGAACGTCAGAAACACTGAAATGGCTCCTACGTCAGACTTCATTGCCAGTCTGTTCAACACAAAGCAAATTCCCAAAGTTTCTGCAGAAGTTTGCGTCTTTCATGTGTAAGTGAGAACTCAGCAGCTGTCAGAGGAGGCGGAAGTCACCCCAGCACCAGGCACGAGGCACCTCGGTCAAGGAGGGAACTCCAGGTGCTATTCATCCACCTCTGATGGTTTACAGAGAGCGTGCCCGTGGTCATACTCTCATATACACAGTGCTTCATTTTAATGCCCTTTCATATTTTCTCTTTTGATCTGCTCAACTCTTACTTCGAGAGGTAGAGAAATGGTCTCCCTCTGACAGGTGGGGAAACGAAGGCCCGCAGCCTAAGCTGCTCAGCCGCGTAGGTACTGAGCTTGTGGTTGCGCTTGAACTCAGGTCTCCCAGCTCTCCTTCCAACGGTGCCTTCCACTGAGCCACACAGTCAGGTGCGTGAGCAGGTCAGGAAGAAACAGCTACCGGGTTAGGGCTTTGCATGGGTGAGAGAAATCTAAGTTGGAACTCTGTCATTTCCCAGCTGACTGTGTGCCCTGAGACTAGTCACCCATCCTGCATTTCAGTCGTCTCAAGAGTAAAATGGTAACCACAGCCCTTTAGAGGGAAAATGCGCTGATAATTCACTTTATAATATGCAAAGTGCTAGATGAATGTGTTATTATCATTTTCACCATCAAGGTGACCATATTAAGAGAACAGCTATTATTTGATGCCACTACTAAGAAAAGTTAAAAAAAAAGTGTTTGAATAAAAACTAGGCAAAGTATATAAATGAAAACTCTACCACTAGGGGAAAATTTGTCTTAAAGCCTCATCTTTCTAACCCACCTGTGTTTCACATACAGATCCTGAGGTATAGTGGACAGATCCTTTCCTGAGGGTCTGAGAATGCAGGTTCAGTCACTATTTCTGTGGCATGGGGCAACCCCTCCTGGGTATCTGTCAGATCATGGGTTTGCATTTGGCTAGATTGCAGGAGGGGGAGTTATTTGTTTCTATAAAAAAAGTGGTTTTTTTTCTCCTGTGAACACAGGAGTTGGGAAATAAGTTTTCAAAGTATCCTTGTTTGAGTGTTATTTTACTCTTTAGCCTTAAAATTAAGAATGTTTCCTGAAAAACCTTTTTAAATCACTCCCCCCACCAAAGAGAACTCATCACAAACACAATGTCAGAGAAATCTTTTAACTCCACCTGCTCACAGTGGTTGTGGTGGTCGCGGCAGTCACGACTGAGTGGCTTGCCCAGTGATTTGAAAGGTAATTAGTTTGGGGTGAAATGAGCATGATACCAGATACCATTAATCAATAGAAATTAACCTTGGAATAAATGCCAAAATGTTAGAAATTTTCTTTGAGGGGACAAGGTTAAAACCTCTTTAAATATATCTAGAAAATTCCATAGAGAGGCTGCAATAGGTAAAATGATTTCTCTCTCACATGTATTTATCTATTCACTGAAAATAGGAGAGATGTTCAGTTTGAGTTGCTTCTTCAGCAATGGACCACATGGAAGTCTCTAGTCATACTGTCTCACAGATTCCTGAGGTAAAAGGTATAAGACCTTGCAAAGAGTTTTGAAAGCAAGTAGTTTTCAGACTGTATTTTAGTGTCTTCCAGTGGAGTCAGAGGGAAAAACCTAGAAGTCAAGAGATAAAAGCTGAGCCGCAGGGAGGGGCTGGAGCCCACCCAGGCTTCCCCAGCCATGCAGGGCCCTTGAGGCCTTTCCACAGATCTATTCTGTGGGGCCAGGATCACTGAACACATACCTTTTCCATGCCCCGTGTGACTCTAGGCATGGAGGGGACTTCAGTACACAGGAGCAGAGCTCGTCTTCATTGTCATGGCGCTCACAGTCCAGCGAGAATGACTGACTGATCTGTGTGACATACAGCCGACCTAAGTGTCCTAAAAGGACAGGGCCACTTCCAGATTTCAGGGAGGGCTTCATTGAGAACACAAGGACCCATATCTGAAGGGTAAGGAGACGTAACTGGACATTAGGGCAAGGGCAGGGGCAGAGGGTGTTCGCTGAGTGTTTACATTAGCCGGCAATGTGAGTACTGGGTATGGTAAGTTGTTTGCTGGGTATCTGATATGATAGTCTTAATACTATGTTGAGAGTACTGCTTTTCAACCCTTTTTACAGATTAGGAGAAACTAAGGCTCAGGAATTGAGCCATGTACTCTCAGTCCCACAGCTGAAGATGATAGGGCAGGTTGGTCTTGAGACAAGTTGGTCAAGACACCAGGTCTTCGTGGAGCCACAGCCTGGGCCTCTCCCTGCACGGCCTCCTGATGTGAGCAGGCCGTGTGGGGCCGGAGTGACAGTGACGCATCAGTCAGTCTGTCTGCCAAAAGGTCACCATGTAGGCTAAGTCTGGTGCTCCAGCCCATTACTTCTCACACCGAGCGGTATGACACTGTAAAAGTGGACTTTTGAGAGTCTCTAGTGGGAAGGATATCACTAAGTATGGGCAGACAGGCGAGTACTGAGAGCCTTTGGGCACCCGTCAAACAGGCACGGTGTGTGTGAAGTACAGAGCTTACTTACATGGGCCCAGTCCGTCAGACTTCCCAGAAGCACCTGCCTGCCACGGCTCCTCTTTCAGACCTCTGGCCTCATTATGAGTTCATCTGCCTTACTGTAGATATGGCTTCACTCTCATTTAGATACACCTGGTAGATGGAGCTTCTCGCAGGCCAGGAATCTTTGCTTATTTTTGTACCCTCTGAGCCTGGCCCTGTGCTAGTCTTGCAGTGGACACTCTAGACTGAAAGAATTTTGTGGCGTTTTGGGACCTGAGACCCTTGTCCCTTTCTCTATGGAATATTTGTTGCCTTATCAAATTTATATTTCAGTTCTGCAAGTAGTAGTTGTTTTACTAACACAAATAAAGAGATTACAGATGTCTTAATTATCTCAGCATAGTATGTTTTAAAGAGCCAACACTAACTGAAATATATAAGAAACCTCCTTATACCACTTAAAATTAGGAAAACATAATAAACAAGGACAGGATGATAATCACACGTTCAAACATTGGACTTGTTCTTTCAAGTATTAAATCTGTTGTGTGGAGTATAAGTTGACAGAACTTTCTATCAGAATTCTCTGGATTGTAAATGGTTTCTGCCTGGCCAACTAATGCACGCTGTAGTTCAGGTGTCTGTGGCACTCGATTTGCATAGCCCAATTCAGGCCATTGCAGTACATTTTCCAGTTTGTTGACTTGTTCTTTCTCTAAAACCTAACAATGTCAAAATTCTTTATGCCCATTAGCCTACTTACCCACTGGATCTTGAAACAGAAAATTCTTCACTATTGGTAAAGCAAGAAAGAGCTACTTGAAAAACTTAAATCGATAATTCTCTTTTAACTCATAAAGTTAGGTAGGAAAAAATTCATATAAATTTTGTAACTCACTTGTCCTTTCAGCTGTTAAGGTCAATCAAGGGTATTTGACTTTTTTGCCATTTTTTTTTCAACTTGGGTAATCAGTCTGGACACTAATGTTTATTATTCCACAAGAGGCGTGTACAGTACAGTAAGCCCTACTCATTGTGACCAGCATCTGGCTGGAAATAGGCACAATTCATGTTTACTATTATCCAATGTATTGATTAATTGAAAGTGAGCTATATGCCAACTACTCTATTCTGAAAATTGAAATTAACTTGATACTGAAAATATGCTGAACATATTTTATTACCTTCTGAGAAAGCAGTCCAGACTTCCTAAATGTGTGAGCCGTTGTCTTAACATCATTTTAAATTGTATTGATCGATGTGATAGTACCAGTTGGGAGGAATTTCTGATCCATAACATGCTCTGAGTACCTGTTCTTATTCATAATTTTTAAACCGAAACATCAAAGAAAAAATGTTTATGAAATTGACTTAATGACAATTTTTTAGTCATTACTGTTTCTCTAAGGTCTTAGTAAGCCAAAACAGACATTTTATTACCGAATAGTTGCTATTAGAGAAGCCACAAGGGAAGCCATCAGAAATCAAGCACCCAGCTCAGTGGCCAAATAGGTACCATCAATATTTAATGATATAAAGTAGCCAACAGATTGGAAATCATGCAAGACCCCTCTGGTGTTTCTGAGATAGCTGCTCCCATAGTCACAATTACCACTTTGAATTGTCCCTGCTGTTAACACTTATCCGGCAAAGGCAGGGACTTTAAATGCCATGTAGCAAAAGCCACTGCTGAAATATAGGGCACCTCTGGTTCCAGGACCCCTCCCCTTGAGAGGCCTTCATCAGCATACATCTTTCAGACTCCCAGCAAATGACAGGGAGGAGGGCTGCTCCCTAGAACAAGGGTCAGTGTCTCCATCAAATCACAGAATAAATTCAATCCACTACCAAGACTTGAAGAAGTAGCTGAATTCAGTCATTAAATCTGTCCTACCAAGGAAGGAAATGCACCAGGATTTCTAACTCAGTTCTTGCGTGAAGGTACGAATGCAGACGGTAATGGCCTCAGCGGCATCTCCTTGCTCCAGGGATGGCAAGATCTTAAACAGAATCCTTCTGCACTGGCAACCAAATTAGGTCGGCACTCTGTGTTCTGTTGACTTTTGCATAGAGAAGATGCAGCAGGAATAAGACCACAGGAGGTGCCACAGAATATTCCTCTGCACATGGCAGGCTGAGGAAGGGTCTCGGGGTCAACATCTAGGTCTCTCCCAACCAACCTTCACCCTCAAACAGCTGCCACCTCGCCTCTCACATTTGCTTCTCCCAGAGACCTGCGGTAGGCAGAAAACAAGTACAAATGTGTTGCCAACTGTGTTGATGTCACATGCCCATGATTCTTTAAAATGTAGCATATTGAAAAAACTAAGAACTTAAGAGCAGATCAATAGAGGTTATGCAACAAAAATTTGCTTTAACATTTTTTTTCCCATTACAAGAAAATTACCTACTGGGAAAAAAATATCCTTCCCTTTACTGTCTCTCCCTCTCTCCAGAGTTCTTCAGACCCATGTTATTTCCCTAAGAGAAAAAAACCAAACTCCACTGAAAAGCATAACTTGTTCATTTCACAGCAGCAGCCCATGGAGCTGCTGGGGAACAACATGGATCTTATTCAAATAGCAAGTCTGAGAGTTCTGCACACTGGAGTCACGTTACATTTGTATTTTGGAAAACATTAGGTACTGATTTTTTTGAGTTGATTAAAATTAGATACTTTAGAAATTAATGTGCACAGGTATTAATAATGGAGAGCATCATCATTTATAAAAACTAAAGAATTTTACTCAAACTGTAAAAGTTCTTCAGTGACATTATTAATATTTTTATCACTTTTTAGAGTACAAGGTTAACTGCTTCTCAGGATGGTGGGACTAACTAGTTTTTATACACTTTCTACCTAAAATAGAAAGCAAAATACCAGGATTTTATATGATTCTGAAGAATTTCTCTGAGATACTGTGGAAGACTGTGTGGGGAAAACAGGATGGAGTGGGAATTTAGGTTGTGCAGAGTTCTCTGCCTGGAGGAGAAGAATGATGAACATATTTTATCCAATGAACCACTTCAAAATGTTAAGAAGTCTGTGCCAAGGCAAGGGGCACACCACGTGCCAGGCCAGGGGGTGCTCCTCTCACTCCCCACAAACCTCTACATCAAGTCCTATTACATTTTTTTAAAAAACTATGGAGAAACTGAAGTACACAGAGTGTACATTATCTTCCCAGAAGCTAATAAATAGCTGGCTGGCACCAGCACCAACATTGAACCCTTACTTTGACTTTCAAATTTTGTGTCGCTTTTTATAGCATTTATTAAATAGAGGCCTGTCCTGGCACTTTGTAATGATCTTTCTAAAGTTTGGTCTCTTAATTATTAAACCAAATGGAGTAGCATGAGTGCTGTGGGTACTTATTTTGCATTCTCAGAATACTGTATTACTGCCTTGCTGAACTCATCCCTGTGTTTTTGCGACAGGATTTTTCCAGCACTTGACTGGTTAAAAATTTTTATTAAGTACAAAACAGAATAGATTGTATAAGTGCTCTGTGCAAGTACAAATTGGACTTAACTGTGCAACATCACTTTTCTGAAACCACTTTAATAACATTGAAAAGTTCCTATTGGTGCTTCTGCTCTCTCCTTTTCCAAGAAATCATCAGATCATGGATAAAGGAAAGGTGCAGACCGTGCTAGTGGCAGCTGTGGCTCTCAGCTAGAGATGTCGCGGGCCAGTTGTTCTGAGGGCCTGTTAAGACCCTGACTAAGTCTTCTGGAGACATGCAAGTTCAACTCACAGTCAACTCTATTTTCAAGACTTAAAATTAAAATAACATTAAGTGTTGGAAGCAAAGCCAGTTCTGTGATCTTTGGGGGCAGAAGTTCCTCTTCCAACGAACCACTTCAAAATGTTAAGATTGTGCCAAGGCGGGGTGCACACTGCGTGCCAGGCCAGGGGGTGCTCCTCTCGAGCCCCACAAACCTTTACATCAAGTTGTATTACCCTTTTTTAAAAAATTATGGAGAAACAGAAGTACAGAGAGTGTAAAGTATCTTCCCGGAGCCAGAAGCTAATACGTGGCTGACTGGCCCCGGCACCAGTACTCGGTCACCATGACGGCAGCGTCGTGGGGCAGTGTCCTGACCACTAGTTTGTCGGCAGAGGCTGGAGTCTCCAATCTGTGTTAAATCTTCACAGTAAACACTTTCCTGAGTTCCAGCTTGAGATGCAATGACAGAAGAATTGGCCAGCTCCCCACCACTTTCATCTGTGGTTGTGGCATGAACATAGGCTCACGTGTGTGTTTTCACCAAAGTGTGACGAATCAGCCAGGTGTTCTTACTCTGCCTCAGAGAACTAGTGCCATATGTCAACATCCATGTTCTCTTACCGCATTCTTATAGGAATTTTTCTTAAAGTAGTTATCTGAGCACTTAACATTCCGAATACAATTCAAAATCTTGCCTAATTCAAGCATCACCTAAAAATAAAAGCAGTGTTTTACTTGTGCTTTCTAGTCCTTGCTCTTGAGAAAACATCCATATTTAACTTTGAATCAATGAAAGTCAGTTATAAAATAATGAACCTACCTAAGGATCCTTTTACTCCAAGATCAGCCTTCGACAAACATTTTATGGAGTAATTACTGTGTGTCTAGCACTGTGAGTTTCAGTCAACCAAACTGTTAGGTCAAAGGAAAGAAATATAGAAGTGAATTGTTTTCTAACAAGTTCTAGAAAATTCTGGTCATTGGAAGTGAGATTTAAAAAATTGTCTTTCTGTAATTTAACTCAAAAACTTACATCTCTTTTGCCTTGTGTTAAGAACACAGGTATAAGAGTTTATGCATTCATTTATTTCATAAATATTTATAGATAGTCTGCTACTTAACAAGCATTGTGTTAGACATTGGTACATTGCTTACCAAAAACAGAAGCCACTGTACCTTCATTGAATATTACGTTCTAGTTGGGAAACAGATTAGTCAAAAGACCATATTTTAAAATCCTAATCTGTACGTGTGGCAAGTGCTATAGAGAAGAATTTATGTGAGGCTTTTAAGAGCCTATTTATTATAAGGATTTGATGTAATTGAGGAAGCCGTGAAGTTTCTAAGGAAGTGACATTTGAGCTCAGATCTAAGGGGTGAGCAGACGGCAAAGAGGCGAGGCAGGGAAGAAGGGCAGTAGGCATGACAATTTCACGAGGAGCAGACAGTAGTGTCAGGGACCAATAGTCCAGCTACAGTTTGTGAGGAGAGTGTGGTTCAGGATGAACCTGGAGAAGCTGAGTCTGGTCTTTGTTCTGAAGCAGCAAGGCCCTGATGGGTTAAAGCAGGGAGAGTGGATGGTAGGGAACTGGGCAGAGTGCATACGAGTAGGTCAGTTGTCAAACTACCAAAGTTTCAAGGATGCAGACGATGACGGCTCAGAGTTGCATGGTGGTGTGCAAGAGATGGAAACAGAGTATATTCAAGGTGTATTCAAGAGAACACCAGCAAGCCCTGGATATTGGGGATAAAAGACAGGGGGTGTTAAGGACGATTGAGCTGGTGGTGCCTTTCACTAAAATAAGGGAACTTGAACCAGATTTGGGATTTGAGGATAGTGGGGGCAGAGCTGAAGACATTGAGCTAAGTGTTAGAATGTGGAGTTTGCAGAGGTCTTTGAGGAAGTCAGAGGAAATGTCAAGCAGCTAGGGTATGGGCTAGAACTCGGGGGTGAATTTTGGCTGGAGGTTAACCTTGGGTGGTTGCGCAGAGGCAGTAATGGAACTCCTGGGTACTAACTCTCTTAGGGAGAGGGTGTGAAGGGGGAGGTGGGTTACAGCAAGGCCTGGAGTGAAGTCTTGAGGAATTCTAACCATTAAAAGCCGGTTCAGAGGGGATGGCGTACTGGCTTACTGCCCTGGGGAGTGACACTGGACCCAGAAGATGCAGACCCCACGGGCCACGCCAGCAGGATGGGCAGCCCTGCAGGCCAGGCTGGCTTTCTGTCTTGATGGCAGCTGCCTCCAGGTTGCCTGGGGCCGGCAGCTTCACACCCAAGCCTCGGATCATTCATCTGATGGCGTGGGTTAGCCGTGCTTGCTTTCTTGGGATGGGTATGAAACAGCGCCACACCTGCCTCCTGATAGGGGTCCATACACGGTGTCAGAAAGCTGCTGTTTTGTTTTTCTCTGTGATGCAGATGTTTCCTAGGCAGACCACAAGTTTGTTCTTTTTAAATTCTAACAGTCAAAGCAGAAAGACATTTTGAATTTTATACAAATGGTGTGATTTGTAGCAATATTACTATGCTGACTTAATCTTTTCCCCTGTGACTCTCCAGCTGAGGGTTGAGAGCCAACAGGTCAGCTGTGGGGGAGCCAGAACGAGGGTCAAGCCAATCATCAAATAGGATGTCTTAGGTGCTTGCTATTTTTGAGCCTCTCTTTCAGACTAGGAGTAACGTAGGTTCCTTTCACAAACCATAAAATGCAAGTTTCAGGCACTGAGCAGTTAAGGCCACTCAAAGAGCCCCATGCCTCAGAACAGATGGGAATAAAAAATGCCCTCAGTTAGGTTTATTTGTTTACCTGGTAACACACACAGCGTGGATGGGCCCGAGGCCTGTTTATCTTTGCGTACACCCCCTGACCACAGGGGCTCACGACTGCTGGTTGCACGGAGCAGACTGCAATTTGTCAAGTGTTCAGTTCTCTGGTGAACCGGAGTTTTTCTCATCTCAGCACTGTTGACATTTTGGGCAGATAATTCTCTGTGGTGGGTGGGGGCCGTCCCGTCTATGGTAGGGTGTTTAACAACATCCCTGGCTTCTGCTCCCTAGATGCCAGTAGCAGCTCACCACAAGTTATAAGAACCAAAAATGCCTCTGGACATTCCCAAATGTCTCCAGGGGAGGGGGACACCATCGCATTGGGCTGGGAACCACTGGATTAGAGGAAATCTTTAATGTCACCTATGTGTTGAACTTTTTAAAGTTTCTTGTATTATTCACAGAGAAAAAGTCTGAGCTATAGCCTAGAATATCTTGCAGGGTTTATTTCTGAAAAGTAAGATTCTCAGTGTTTGTGCTTTCTTTCTGTATTCTTTTGGCTTTTCTGGAATTTGTCATATTTCTCCACTATACATATATTAATCTTACAAGTTTAAAAGGCAAGGAATGAAAGAGTTAAATATGTAAAAATGATTCATTTAAGAGTATGTAACTAATTTCTTTCTGATATCCTGACACTCCTAACAATCATATTGACCTAAGCCAGTGAACATTGTATTATTCCTATTCTTATTGTGAATTTTGTTTAACTAATTTGTTAGGTAATTATAATTACTTTGAGTATCTCAATCAACAGTGTCATAATCTACTATCAATTCAAGTTCTACATGTTGACACAAATTCGTTGGTCACCCGAGCACTGGATTTCAGTCTCAGAGACTCTTGGCTTTATTTCTATAAAGACAGGAGCTCATCCAGCGTCAGGTGACTTTGGGATGACCACACTTGTCAAGTGTCACTGTTGAGACCAGGGGCCCCAAATACAGGAAAGAAAGGGTGTGTATGTATGATGCATTAATAAACTCACAGTCAAATTTAATTTTTTAAAAATCAGTCAAATAAGAGATTCTGCAAAACTCTAAATCAAAGAAAGACCCACAAGAGCACTCTGTTCACCATTCCATTCCACGTCTTGGCAGCATGTGGATCAGCTCACAAAAGCTCACAGAACACCGTGTGGAGTTGTGTTTTTTGTAGAATAACCAGTGCTGCAGAAGCCTGCCACCAGGCCGTGCCCTAGAAGGGCGCGCATTACTTTTAAGGTGTTTTGCATTTGTTAGGATGTGGTTTCTGTCAGCCCGGACCCGGGAGTGAAGCCCACTCGCTAGCCCAGGAGACAGATGCAGGGGACAGAGTCATTGGCCCCGGCCTCCTGCTCTTCAAATCACTGAATCAAGACATGGCGCAGATTCTTCCAGCTCCTTCTTTCTCCACTTATCCTGACTTTTTCTGAAGTGCTGTTTCTCCTGCCTGTGGATGTATAAGTTACTTTCTCCCTTTATGTTTTTTCCAAGTTTCCCCGTCAGCTTCTTTCTTCCCAGGGCCAACTACGTCTCCGGGCCCTCTTGCCTTTCTCTCCCTGTTCTGTAGAATACTGACGCTTGTACGTATTAATTAAACTTTTGTGCTGCCCTCCTCTGAGAGACTGGGAGAGAGTGGGGGGTTGGTGCGGGCGAGCGGCACAGCTGGATCTCTGGAGAGCTGGGCGTTCCCTGACATTCATCAGTCAGCCTCCTTTATATGATCTAATATGTCATTATGCAGAGGAACGGAATAAAGGTTTCTAGATCATAATACTTCAAGCCTGTGTTAACAGAGGCCACTTGTGACTGTGAAGTTGCAAGTGGCTGTAGATACAAACCTGTGTTCTATCAGTTCCCATTTGCATACTGCAAACAAAATAACTGGTTACTATGTATCAAGCCAATTTAACACAGGATTTGTAGAAATCAAGTTTCCAGTCTTCCTTACACATCCAAGGGAAGCATCCTGCCCAGATTTCTATGTGGAGCATGGTGACCATATCCCAATTAACTTCTTCACTTCAAGGCTAAGAAGCCTCTGGTTTCTGTGAATTTCCCATGAGGCAAAGAACCGTCCCTACCAGCAACTTGAAATGTCTGAAAAGTTGCTCACGGAGAAGTAGCATTTCCTGTATATTCTCTGTCTGTCTAAAATGAAATGAAAGAAGGAATTTATCTTCTCAAGAACACAAGAACGCTCTCTTCACTATTCCATTGTGCTTCTTGGAAGCAGGTGGATCAAGCCGCAGAAGCTCACAAAAGAAACTGAAATGATGTTTACTGATCATTCTACTCCCATGAGGGAAAAAACATAAATCAGAAAAACAGCTGGGCTGGGTGGGGGCTTGGGCCACATGAGGCTTTTCTCAATGATCGCAAACTCAGGCATCCTAACAAGTAACAGTTGAATTTATTAAGCATTTTATGGGTCAGTCTAGTGAAAGACCAATAAAATTGAAACAGATAGAGCCAGCTTGGTCAAGAGAAAGATGGGATGGTAGAAATAATGAATTTGTTGGATATTTCACAGCAATACCTCACAAAGGAAAAAACATCACTGGGTGTAACTTAGCTGCCTATGATTTAAATAGTGTAGTTATGCTATATTCTGTGTTCATATATCTATTTTAAAATGTCTTATGTCATTATATAAGAAATTTTTAAATGCAGTGAAATTTAAAGCCAGATAAGTCTTAAAATTTTAATAAAGTAGAAATTGAGAGAGCAGTAAATAAAAATAAAATTTTGGAACCACTTTTTTGTTTAGCCAAGTTTGAAGCGGAAGAAAAAGCAAATGCTCTGGGCCGGCTTAGGTGCAACTGCTGACCAAGCTTTGTCCCCCTGGAAACTCTGGAATTGAAAATATTTTTTTTTCCTTTTCTTCCTTTTCTCTCTTTTCTGCAATGAACTTGTAATACTACCAGGTGATGCTGAAAGAATCACACGTGCTCTGAAAAGGAAAGACAGCTAAACAAAAGTAAATGTGTGTTACTTTTTCCCCCATAAAAGCCCCTTTTCTCTGAAAACAAACCTAATGCTTCATTTGTTTAGTAAAACAATGAAAACTAACACTATCAACACTCAGAAAATGTACATATATATATGTGTTCCTGCTTTCTTTCCTTTACTAGCCTAATGCTCCCAGACTTAGCTTTTTACTAGCTACTTGGCCTAGAATTTGGGGGAGGCTAAAACTATATTAATGATTTTTGAATGGGTATTACAAGTGCTTGGTACAAAATTCAAGTGGTGCAAAGGGGTCCGTAGTGAAAGATAAGCACCCCCCCCTCACATCTCGGAGACCAGCTTCCCTGCCCAGGGTGATCGCGCTGATCCTTTCCTGTGTATCTTCTAAAGAGAGTCTCTAGTTATTTTAAGTACATGTGTGGTTTTACACAAATGATGGCGTATGGTACACACTGGCAAATATCCCTCTTTTCATTAGGCTGTAAAACTTGACCAACAGTTCATTCAGTGTGTATGGAGTTCCTCACCCTTTTTTACCGCATGGATGTACTGTAGTTTACTTGACCCTCCCTGTTGATGGTCATCTAGGGGGTTTTCAATGTTTGTTATGTAAATCTTGTTATGTTTTTTATGTAAATGCTTGAAAGAGTGCTCTATATCCATCATGTCACGTCTGTGAGGTGCTCTGGGGCAGATTCTGGAAGGAGAGTCACTGGTTAGTGGACATGTGCATTTGGATGATGCCAAACTTTTCTCCACAAATAAATGGATGTATTCTCCCACCAGCAAGGCCATCAAGGCCTCCTTCCACATAGTGTAGTGGGAACCTTGTCCATCCATGCCAATCAGCCATTAAGAAAGAGTAGTAAGAGTGACAGTGAGCGGGCATCTTTTCGTGTTTCGAGGGCCATGCGTATTCACCTTATTCTGTGAACACATTTAAATTGTGTTTCCATTTTTCTATTTAGTTGTGGCTCTGAGTGAATACAAAGGGAAATTAGCCATTTTTCTGTATTGCGCATTAAAACTACTTTTGCTCAGTCTAGCATTTGTATATCAGTCTTTTCCTTTGTGGTTTCTAGTTTTATATCAAACTAAAAGAGCTCTTCTTTCCTTAAAAAGAAATCTGCCATGGTTTCTTGTCTTTCATTACTTCATTATTACAACTGAGAAACTTGCTCATTTGGAATTCACATCTGTGTAGCGCGTGAGGCAGAGATTTAACTGACCTTTGTCCTGGACACCTCCCTCTTGTCCCTACTCTGCGACTAAACAGGCCATCTTCTCCCCACTGACTTGAAATCTCACCTTTATCCTGTATTGAAGTCCCTTACGTGTTTTAGTTCATTGGCATTGGTCTGCCTGTTTGTTCATGTGTTAGTGCCACGTTGTTCTAATTGCTGTAGCTTTATACTAGATTTTAGAACCTAAATAGCCATTTTTCCCTCTTAGTAGAACTTCCTTTCAGAATTTTCACAGCTACTCTTGCGTGTTCATTTTTCAAATGAATTTTAGTATCACCTTTTCTGGTACAGAAACAAAATCCTGTTGGTAATCTTACTGAGGCTGTATTAAATTTATCTTTTAACTTTGAATCTGCTCCTTCATGAAGTTAACCACAATAAGCCTCTCCCAAACTCAAATATTTCCTGTCCCATGATAGCATTTTCAATTTTCTTCATGTAAAAACTACACCCTTCTTATGAAATTTATGCCTAAGCATATTATCACTTTTGTTGCTACAATAAATAGAATAATTTCTTCCTTCATATCCTCTAGCTAGTGTTGTTTGTATGTAGAGGCTGTCAGGGTCTTTACATTAATTTAGACTCTGACACAGATTCTCTTCTTGTAATTTATTCATGCAATTGGGTTTTCCAGGGAAATAAATGCATCATCTACAAATAATTGTCATTTGACCTATTGAAAAAATGGACTATTCTCATTTTTCTATTACACAACTTTCAGACCGTGTATCTAAACATTGTCTTTGGCAAGCAGGGGTCTCTGTGACTTCAGAGCCCCATTACTGCTTTCACCCAATTACACATTTGCTTTTATTTTAATTTGGCTTGGTTAGCCTCTTACTTACTAAAAGAAATTACAGCCACAAATTTCTCATATTTGTTTAGTACTAAAGAACAGTGGGGATTGGAGGGCGTAGTAATTTAAACTTTTATTTTATCAGTTTCCTTACAAATTCTGTTTAGCATCTGGAGAGAAAAAAGTGGTTACGTTGCTGGTTTAAAATTACCCAGTTTAAAATATGTGGAGTATTATTTTAATACTGAGCATGTTTCACTGTAGTTCCATTGCCTGAAAACTGATAACGTAAGGAGCCACATGCCTCCTTCTCTAACGTCCTCAGGGTGGTCCCAGGGCCACAGAGCTGCTCACTCCCATCAGCAGGAGCGTCATTCACTGGGGGGCATGCAAGGCAGTTCTGACTCCTGACTGAGAGAGTGTTCATCGCCTTGGTTTTATTGTAGTTGAATTTAACATAAGGTGAGGAAAATTAATGCAGGAAGTCATAGACTGAATGTTAGCTCAGAATCCAGTTTGTTTTGCACCCCTTAGCAAATCATTTAACTTCTCTATGAAATTTTCAATTTTTGAATGTGAATACTATTAAATACTCAATAATTTAATATTAATATAAGTATTAATAGTAGATATTCAACTCCTTATATTTATAATCATATTCTACAGTCATTATTGAGTCCTCACTAACAGCTCTTTGTATTGATATTAGTACTCACTGTAGCTCTTCTGATCCCAGCACGGTATTTTAGATGAGGAAACTGGGCAGTTTTTCATGACTTCTGTGCTCCTTCCACAGAAGGAAGGAGTGGCTGGGATAACTCACAACCTTAGGTTTTAACCAGCTGCTGCCCTTCGCATACCATAAGTCCATCAGCTACCGTCCTGCAATTTATCGCTTACCACCTTCTCAGAAAGGTGATAAGGATTTATTTGTTACCTATTGCTAAAGGCATTGCAAGATGGAAATGTTAAATAATATAAATGCAAGTAGACTGCCTAGGGATAAGGCACTGGCATTGAAAAGCATTGTGAAGGCTTATAAAGAATCTTAATTAAGAAGAATAAACCCTATTTGAAATAATAGTCAAAGGGGCAAGTTTCAAAATTTCCTTTAAATTATATATATACCAAGTTTTTACCTTCCTTCTAACCTGCACACTAGTATCTGTCTCTTGTTCTGACTGTGCTTTTTATGATGTCCTAACTTTACAGCCCTGGGTAAGACCAGGAAGAAGTCCGTGGCAGAAAGGATCACTAGAAGGAAAAGCCACAGGAGAGAAGCCAGTCATACCACATGAATCTTGTTTATCTGCTGCTGACATCGTTTCAGTGCTGATGCCAGCAGTTGTTACCCTAGACCTCAGCTAGATGAGAAGCAAAATACCCACCAAAGTTTACAGTGCAGAGTAGGAGTCTGAAAACTAATGAGTGCTGTGAAACTCCACATGGCAAAGGTGTACAAGAGTAAAACAGAGTGAATGGTTAGCAGTGGGGGTAATGGAGCAGACATGTGCACACAAAATGGGTTATTTAGATGCTGAAGGCATGGCAAGATGTAGGCCTGTCCTGAGGATGAGATTAATCTTGAAAAAACCAGACGATCCTGGAGATTCACTGGGTGGGTGGGGGCGGGGCTGGGCGATAGGACCAGCACATACCCCACCTGATTTTGAGACCTCTCAAGGGGAGGCAAAGGCTTGCTTTTCTTTCTTGAGCTGAGGAGCAGTGCTCTAAAGTGTCTGCGTCGTCACTTTTATCTGGAAAATCAACACTGCAGGGATCCATCGGATGCTTAGCCAAGTATTTTACTTCTGGAATGTCATCTTGTTTTGTTTTTACCAAACCCAAACCAAAATCCTTGTTTTCAAACACGCTCCACAAAATTGTAATAGTGCTGAGGCATTTGGAGGGATCCCATAAACTAACCACGATCACCCTGAGGAAGAGAGGTGGTTATTGATGGGCAGTCGCAAGTAAGCAGGGAAAAGAAAAGAAACTGCTTGGAAAAGAGGAACAGAAATTATTTTTAACCACCTTTGTGATTTGTAACTAAATGCATACTGAACTTTATTTTCAAGTATGTGACCTTCTCACCATCATAAACTGCAGTAGTTTGTGCCAGAATGTGCAATAGTTTTAATCGGCCCATTGTGTAAAACCAGCGACCAAACTGAAGAGATTTTGTTAGAACCCGCTGATTTGGGAGTCACTGCAAGCTGCACTCCTCAGCTGAGGTTGTCCTGTGGCCTTTTTAATATTAACTCAAGTAGGGCAAAGAAAAGGTACATGACACTATTTGGTTTTATTTCTTGCTTTAGGAAAATGAATGTGGTCAGCAGTAATTAATTAGCAGAGGTGCTCTTTACGGAATGGCACCTTTCAGCTTGTGCGTCTTACGGGGAAAAGGTGGGTGGTCTCTGTTCTCTGGGGGCTTTAGCGACTGTGATTTAGCAAGGCAGTATCTTGGAATATATTAGGAAATAACAATGACAGGTTCGTTTTGTATTTAGTGCCCTGAAAAGCCCTTTATGTAAATGTAAAGGCTGTATTTGTAATATAAAAATAGCTGGAAATTGCCAGCTCCTCAGTCAGTGTTTGTAAGATGATACCCATGAGGGAAATCTAGGAGTCCTCTGCCTGCATTTGTGAGTATTAAATCTATATAGAAATGCAGGGGTATGCCCTCATTTTGAAGGAATTGCAATAGATGACCATCCAAACTTCAAAATAAATAAATTAGGGTAGTGTGAACATTGCAAAAGAGTCCTGTTGAATAAGAAACAAGAGGAACTCACAGCAGAGTAGTAGCAGTGATCAACTTCATATACATGAGAAGTGGAGAATTTGTCTCTAAATGTGTGGTATGTAGCAATGAAAAAAAAAGTCACTCTATTAAGAAAATGTTGATTTATGGACAACTTTTCAGGGGTACATCTATTACATAATGTGGGGGTACATTTCCTTTTAATCTCAATGGAACTTTTTCCAAAATGGGAAATATGATATAAATAAGCCACACTGGTAGGCTTTAAAATGAGGATAGCAGACCTAAAAAGCATAGTGATTATGTATTTGCATTGGCATTGTGTAGGAATGGGAAGCTCACCGGGTTCAAATCATAAGCCTCCCACTTTCCAACTACACAGACTTGGGCAAGTTTCTTAACTTCTCTAAGCCTCAGTTTACACCTGGTAAATGACAGATAACCATACTCCCCAGTGGGCCCAAGGCCAGGTGAGATGATGTGTGAAAGGTACAGCCTGGCCCTTGGCATGTAGTGTATTGTTATTTCCTTTTATATGAAAATGGTTTTCAGTTAAAATTACTTTAAATACTTCTCCCAAGCAATTTTAGTAGATTGCAACCACCACCACCCTTTCTTTATTATTTTCCAAAATTCTCTGCATAGTGGTTGGCAAAAGTGGTACTTAATAAATGCCTGTAGCATGTTGAATTATTTTATCTTCATTAATTTACTTTCTCATTTCTTAGAAAGCTCAATGCTTCCATAGGAAATCAGATGCTTACTTCTACATTTTCCAATGGAATCTTCTCTACTCTATCAAAAGCAAACAGAAATTGACTCACTTTTCTGTAGATTTTTACTTTCTTTTCCATTTGACTATAAAAAAGTAGAGTTTTCTTTTATCTTTCTACATATCTTGAATCAATGCACTGGGATGAAAAACATTTTCCACTTTTCTTATCTTTTCCAGTTTTTATTGTCATTTCCAAAGCTAGTAAGAGGAATTTTTCCAGTATATTCTCTCCCACAGAAGTCAGTATGTCTAGCCACATAAATGATTTCTTTTAAAGGGTTAGTATAGTCAGATCTATACTGGACCAGTATATGAACAGGACCAGTGCCCAGGGAGTGAGCCTACCTGCATGGAGCTCTGACCGCGCCCTAGGCACACCATCCTGCGGGCTTCACATCTATAAGCTTGCTGAATCCTCACTGCATCCCACGTGCACTGGTTTTGCAGGGGAGTAACCCAAGGTCTATTCGGGCATGGCCACAAGGCGAGAAGTAAGGGTGGCAGTGGCAAACAGAGCAGCATGCCACAGGAGTCACTGCTGCTCACAGCTGCCTGGCAGTGACAGCTGGGCTCTCCCAGCAGAAGGTACATGTGTTTAGTACCTGCTGACCTAGAAAAGGGAAGCACAGTAAAATGCTGTGAAATACACAAACTCTGGGTTTGACTTCTGGCTTACTGTAGCTCAGTAACCCTAAACCAAGTCACTTAGTCTCCCGGTTCCTTAATTTTTGCAAAACAACAACAAATTACAGTACCTACTTTACGGAGATGTTGTAGGGAGTAGATGTGATAATCCACGCAAAGCACAGAGCCTGGCACACGGGTGGATGATGAGGTTGTAAAGATGGATTTTCTAATGACCTTTTAAGTCATGCTAAAGAGCTTCCACAATAATATGTTGACAGAAGGGAATCATTAAAAGTTTATAAACTTGTCCAGGAGGTGCATGATCAGATTCGTAGTTTTGAACAATGAGTTTAAAAGCATGGAAGAGGATTAATGAGTGGAAGCAAGACCAGAAACAAGCACGTAGGGTGGGAGCATTTCCTGTGGTCCTGGTAAGAGGGAGCGAAGGTTTGAAGTGGGGGAAGGGTGGATAGCGATGGAAGAGCAGACCTCCAGATACTGTAGGGGACGACTTGAAGGGACTGAGTTGCCAATTTAGTATGAGGGCCTTGGGTCTCCAGCAGCCAGGTGTATGGTGATGTAATGCACCAAAAATAGAAAATGTGAAATGAGAAATAGATTTTATGTGAAAATTATAAGCCTAGTTTTTAACATTGAATTTTAGATTTCCTACCAAAAATTCTGAGAGAAAATGTCTATCAGAAACTGACTTGGGTGTTCAAAGCTACATCTGAGATAGGAATCAACATTTGGGAATTAGAGAGTGGGTGGCTTATGTACACCTGGGGAGTAAATGGTCACCAGCTGGTATCGATTCAGCATCAGCAAAACCACTCACAGTGGTGCCCAGCAAATCTTCGTGGATGGAGGGGTGGACAGGAAGGAAATGGCTTGAGAGGGAGTGCGAGGTCAGCAGGGAAAGGGCCAAGAAGAGGAGGGAAAGGAGGGCCCAGGGGGAGGGCCAGCAGAGGAGGCTGACAAAACTCACAGGAGTACCAGGAGCATGGCACGCTCTTAACTGACCTCCGTTTGTCTCTATTGAATAAGATTTTACAGATGCCCTAAAGATCAACGTTTTCCCCTTTGTTCCCACCTCAAAAGTAGCCTGACTTACTGTGTTGAGTCACTTCAGAGCGGAGTGCCCTGAAAGGCGGGAGCTCCTCCTCCAAAGAGCAGCTCCTGTTCCAGGCACAAAAGTACTGAGCTTTCCAGCAGATCGTGTCTTTGAAAATAAGTGACTCATGGTCCAAGCTGTTTGTCTCCTTCGGTGCATTTTGCCATTGTCCCTTTCTGAAGTCGCTCAGCGAGCATCGCTCTACCCTGCAGAGAGACCTGTTGGCGGCATCTCCCACAGCTGCATGGAAATACTTTGAAAAAAAAAAAAACCTAAACTAAAATTTCCATCCCGCTCTGGATTTCAGTGAGGAGATGTGAGTCCAAGATGTGCTTTTGCCATTAGTGAGCCCCGCAAGCCCTCCTCCGACAGCAGGCCGGCCACCCCCGCTGCCAGGGCCCCGACGCTGCTCTGCTCAAGGGGAATACTGATCTCCTCGCTGCAAAATCCACTGGATGTTTTCAGAACTTCCTGACTCGACCGTGGAAAAGTGTTTGTCCCTGTGAGACCACTCCCACCTTCTTGAAAAATTCTAGTCTGGCTTCCTAGACATCACCCTCTCCTGGATTTTCTTCTTCCTGACCTCGCCTTCTTTATCAGGGTCCTTTGCTGCCTCCTTTCCTCTCTCTGACTTTCAGTATTATTCCACAGAGCTGTCGCCTCCACCAGTCTGAGTAATCTCAGTCTCGTGACTTCCAAAGTTCTGTCTTCAGCTCCTGTCTCACTCGACCTCCATCTGCTTAATGAAGCATCCACTCCAGACATAGGAAACTCTTTATCTCTTCCAAATCTAAACCAGAAAATGGCTACACTGTCCAACTGCCCAAGCCACAAACCTAGGGTCATCCTTGACTCCTGTCTTTATTAATCATTATATCCAATTAGAAACCAAACCTATTAATTCTGCATTCAGAGTCTTCTCTCCATCTATGCTGCCACTATCCCAGTCCAGCCACCAGAGTCCCCCATCTTGCCTATAAGATTGTCTCCTTATCTGGTCTTCCTGCCCCTCTACTACCTCTCAGTTTTTCATTTTCCCCTGTGCAACTGGAGTCACTTTCTAATTGAATCATGTCGCTCAGTGTTTAACTCCCTTTAGGGTCCTCTCCAATAACCTCAGAATAATAAGCTTTCATGGTTCTTTACGGTCATGTCCTTGCTTACATCTCTAACCCCATATCTCTGCACTGCCCTGCCTCTCATTTTCCTTCTAACCTCTCACCTTTGCATATATTGTTTCCTCTTCTCTCCTCACATCCACCCAACACCTGGCTAAATTAGAATCAACCCTCTCAGCTCAACTGAGACATCTTCCATCTTCAGTCACTATCACCATCCCCTCTTCCTCCCCCCAGTAGTGAGCTCGTTTCTTAATTTCATAAACCCTAGTATCCCTAGACATATGCCATCATGGCATTTATTATATGCTATTGTAATTGCTTGTTTAGCTGTCCATTTCTCCCCTACAATGTGGCTGCCTGGGGACAGGGACACATCCGCTGTGTTCATTCCTGTGTCTGTAGTCCTAACCTGGTGTCTAGCACACAGTCATCATTCCAAAAACTTTCTGTGGATAAATGCTGCTCCTCGGGGATGCGGAGATAGACAAGATGTGCATCCTGCCTTCAAGGAAGTCAAAATCTTATAAAGAGGAAAAGCTAATAAATTATCACATAATAGGTAGACAAATAGAAACACGTAGCCCACGCAAGTTAGTACAGAAAAGGGAATGACTAACTTTGGAAGACCTGAGTTGGTCTTCACAGAGTGAAAGTAGCCAACATAACATGCTCTCCCTTTGGACTGACTTGACCCTGCCACTAATTAGCCTTTTCCTCTTGGATAATTAGCTATCTTCTCTGAATCTTAATTTCCTTCTCTGGAAAAGTGAAAATAATAATACCTCACATCGCCAAACTGCAGGGAGGGTTAAATGGAAGGACTTAAATGGAGCATGCACATGTGGCACCTAGTGGGTGCTAGTAGGAGATAGTAGCTATTTTACGATTCGAATGAATTTAAATGTGTTAACATTCAATACTTCTTGAATGAATGAACCTAAAGACGAATGAAGAAAAAAAATCTATTTCTCGAGTGTGACTCAAATCACAACTGCAGTCTGGCTCTACATGAAGGAAGTTTCTGAACTATTGCTGATAACAATTTATCATTTGCCTCCTTTAAACTGTAATAAACTATTAAGACCCAAATGGGCAGCCTTTATACTAGAAAACTCCTTTTAATGTAACCCAAAGGAATTGTTGCCTTCTTGCATAGAGTAATTTATTAGCACTGGGTCATCTTTATTCATCCACAGTTTTGAATCTGCATAATGTTACATAATATGCTCCTCTTTCCTGGAGCTCAGCCTCAAGTCTCACCAGCCGGGTATACTTGGGAAAGTATATACTTTAAAAGCATAAGCTCTGTGGATGGCTGTGCAACAGCAGAAATGCATTTGAAGACAAGTGCTATGAAGTGCAATTCTGATCAAAAGCTATATTCATATTACCTTTTATTTCCTTGGGAAAAGAGCTGCATCCTATAAACATGTTCTTTATGTTGATGGTGATCAAAAATATCTGAATACCTCAGTCCTAAGAGATAATGTGACATTTCTATCACCCACTTGCACATCACTTTCAGAATGCCAACGACTTGATTTCATTTAGTGGGTCACTGGGATAAGGTTAAATCATTAATTAACTTGCATAGCTTCAGGCAACTTTGCGGGAATCCTGGCTGGTGTCTCTCTTTAACATTACTAATCAGAATCTTTGCTCTCAGATTTTTTTCTAAACCTTAACTCTTTAGGAACACAGATGCATCATTGGCTTGAGGTTCCCTAAGGAATTATCTAGTTATCTAAGAATTAATGTTTCTGGTTAGATTCTTAGAAGTGGTTTGTTTACAGGAAGAACAAACACCAATTTTCCTTCAGCATTCAGAGTGGGGAGGAAATGATAGGGGTTTTTCCTGCTTGGCACTTTTTAAGAATCACATTGCATGCTCACAGCACATGAAATGTCTCTCACTGTTAGAAGTAGGAGATGCTACTGAAATCTTTAGTAAACAGTCAATGGTAATTTCCATTCTAGAATCTACCAGTCTTCTGTATCAAGACTTTGATTTAGTTGTCCGTAGATAACAGAAAGATTTACTTCAGACACTCCTGTGGTTCTGCATGGCCCGGGAGTACAGTGGTACTAACCCTGGCTATACATCAGAATCCCCTGTGTAACCTTTTTTAAATGCACTTATTCAAGGCCCACCTAAGAGATTATAATTTGGAAATTCAGGAGAAGTTGCTTAACATATGTTTAGTTTACACATCCACAGGTGATGTGGAAATGCATCTGAAGCCAGGAAATGACCCCCTCAGTGTGGCAGTCAATCCTCTTCACAGGCAGCCCTCAGTCCAGTCCAGCTTTCCAGTTCCTCCCTCTGCAGCCTGGCTCCAGCCTCATCAGTCCCTTCCATGTCTCCAGCTTCACAGTACCACCTCTGCCCCACTTACCTCTTCTCATCTAACATCCTACTCATCTCCTACAATAGTTACTCTTAACCTTTAATGTGCATTTAAAAAAAACCTTGAAACACTGAGAAAGTCCTATTCCCAGCACTCCCCATCCCAGAGACTGAGCTGCAGTAAGGCTGGGGTGGGCCCAAGATGGGCATTTTTTTACAAGCTCCCTCCACAGTCAGCTCCCAGACAAACATGGCAGCACTTGGAAAACCAGTGCTTCCAGCTTCCCACTCCTTCCTCTGGTCCTGCAGTGCTTCCTTGTCCCATGCGTGTACCCCCTGTATGAAATATTAGGGGCTGTTACCTAGGGGTTTGTATTGGGCAGGGACCAGCTTATCTTGACTTTTGTGTCCCTGCCCTTAATTTAGTGTCTGGCACAATTCAGAAAATGTGTGTTGAATAGACAGTAGTGTTTTGCGACATAACATGAATTTATCATTTTAAATTACAGTGTAAAATCTAGAAAAAGTAAATAAAATTCCACAGCTGCTGCTCCATGGCTCAGTGTCAGAATCAAGAGTAAATTGTTTTCCTCTCTTTCCGGGGCTACTCAGGTGCCAGGGTCTCCCACACTATCACTTCTTGAGGAGGGTCCTGACACCAGCAGGCCCAGAATTGTCCATTTTAATGTGAACTGCATTTAAATCTAGTTTACAGGTTTCTTTCAACATCAGCTCAGGAAATATTTTTCCACAGGAAAAAAATGCAGGACACTTTTTGTGTCCATTGAGGACACCAAGTGCTTGTAGCTGTTTTCTTCTTTCTTTTTGCCAAATTACGGGACTGGGCAAGACCAGGATCCTGCTGAGGGTGTGTGTTGCCAGAAGGCCGTGTGTCCTGGGGAGTCTACAGGCTTCACCCCCCAGATACCAACTTTGGTGGGCCCTTGCCACCCCCTCCACTGTGTGCCTCTGGAGGAGAGCCAGGAGGCCGGGAGATCCCCGCTCGGCCTGCCTCCACAGCGCCCCCCAGGGGCCCAGCGAGCTCTCCACAAGGGGCTGCTCGTTGCCTGGCCCTCCCCTTCAGTTCTCAGCCTAGCTGTTACCTTCACGGAAAGCCCCCCTGAGTTAGGGGCCTCCCGGTCTCCTCCTACACTTGTGACAGGTGTTACAGACTTAACATATCATTATAGAATTGCCTATGTACGTGCTGGCAACCCCCTGTACACCCTAAAAGCAGCTTGCAGGCAGGAACTGTGCCATAGCCACCATTTTTCCTGTTACCTCATGTTGTGTCTGGCTGTAGTAAATGTTCAATGAATATTTGTTAAGTGCTGACAGAGTAGGAGAGGCCCAATGAAAAAGTGGTGACATAAACAAGGTAGCCACTCCTGAAACAAGGAGAGCCCTCAGAACACCCCCCGGCCTCTGATAAAACCGAGCGCTGTGGCTCCTTGCCCACAGGACAGCGGGTGTCAGCTCGCTGGTGGGAGCTGAGCTGTGGCTGCCATTCCTGGCCTTCAGAGGCCACAGAGTCATCTTTGTCATTTCATCCATATGAAAAATAGTTGAGTTAGAGGCATGGAACTAGTCCCTGTGGAACAGTCAAAGACTAAAGAGACGTAGCCCTACCTGCAAATTGCTTTCACAGATATTAGGGCTATAATCACACAAGTAAGATTGCACAGATAAGCACTGAATGATGTCCAAGGAGTAACCATTGTAGTTGGCTTCCCATTATCTGCAGGGTGAAGTCCAAAATCCCACTTTTTCAAAACCCACCTCCATGTGACCCCTTCCAAATGCTCCAGCCATGTCCCCTACTGCTCCCCCACAGGAGTCTGCCTCTCGAACGGCTGCTCTGTCCTTGCACTCCAGATAAACTGTACTTAATCCCACTTCCACACCTTTGCATCCAGTGATAACCCTTCCTAGAATATTCACTTTACTGTCTTCTTCTGAGCTGTGCCCTTCAAGACCTGGCATCAGGCCCTCCGCTAAGTGGGTTCTTCCCTGACTGCCCCAGAAGGCTCACCAGCCTCATGTCCTGGTCCCCTGAGCACAGAGGAGCACTTATCTGCTGTAACATTCATAAGACACTCAGTATAGACTACTCTCAGGATAGAAGTGACTTATTTTAATATAAATGCTCTCTCTCCTCAAGGACCAAAGTTTGCATGCTCTTTGACGCCCAATGCCCAGTGCAGAAAGTAGAGTCTCAATAATATTTGGAGATGGGGATCACTTCTGGCTGGACAGGACAATGAAGACCCCTGGAAGGACACCATATAAAAGAAGACATTGGGGGCCGCCCAACCCCCATAGCTCCTGGGATGTAGAAACGAAAGTTTCACATTTTTGGCACAGTGTTGAGAAGAGCATCTTGCTTTGGCTCTTAGCTCTAGGCAGCCCTGAGCATGACCAGCCACCCCTCTTCCTGGGAAGCTTCACCAGCGCCACCTCCTGGCCCCCAGCCTGCATGACCAGCCCCTCCTTCTAGGACTTCATAGGGACTCGTCCTCCTCTACCCTCCTTTAAAGTTTGTTACTCAGGGTCCTGTCCTTTCTTAGGACTTCACCTCTTCCTCATTTGCACAACCCCTCTGGGGGATATCATCTACTCCATGGTAACTGTTAGCAATCTATGAGCTGAACCCTTTGAAAACCACCTGTATCTCCAACCCACATCTCTCTCCTGAGCTCCAGACCTGGAAATTCAGCTGCTTGCCAGACACTTCATTTGTACGTTCCCAAGCACCTACATATCACCTTTTCTCTCCACAAAGCCCTTGTTCTTCCAATCTCTGTGTCAGTGGGTGGCATTGCCCTCCGCCTTGTAAAGCCAGAAACCAGAGCAGTAGTAATGGCTGTTCTCTCTTATCAATATCGTCCTATGTTTATGAGTCCTGTTAATTCTACTTTTTGGTTCTTATATCTATGCACTTTTCTCTGTTCCTGCTGTGACTACCTGAGTCCAGGCCGTCACGATTTCAGGCCTGATTACCTCAAAGGCCCCTGTTGTTCGTCCTGTTCGCACCATTGTTCTCTCTAATCCAGTCTTCCTACTTCAAGCCAAAGTCAGATTTTTGAAAGTCAAATGTAATCATGTAAGATTTCTGCTCAGAGCTCTTCAAAGTTGCCCCACTGCTCATAGGATAAAGTGAAGCTTTCTTACCATCCCTTCCATCCTAGCCTCTCCTTCCCCTTTCTGCCATCTCTTCTGCTCCCTAGCCCTGCTCTCTACTCTCTCTCACCTCTAGGCCTCTGCATCTGCTGAGCCAGCCACCACCCTCTCTGCTGTCATACGTGCATGCCCCCTAGCCTGGCTACCTCCTGCTCATCTACATTTAGATCTCAGTTTTGGCTTCTCTTGCCTGGCAGCCTTCTCTGGCATTGGGGGCTGGCCCATAGGAGCCCCAGCCTCTTTCATGCATTTCATTAGACTGTCCTGGTGTGTTCCATCTGCCCAAAGGATGGGTGGATGGGGGAATGATCTGCTTACCAAAAAGATAGCTTTTGTAGAACTCAATCTTCTTTAAAGAAGGAATAGAAGGAACACATTTGAGGGGATTCATTAATCGTATGTGAAATTTTAAGAGGTGATAGAGATGCTACAGAATATTTTATTTTAAACGCGCCTAATCTATACACAGCACTTTTAAAAGTCAGTTCTGTCACTTGCAGCCCCATGTGAGTCAGTAGCCCCATATGGGGCAGAAGGAGCAGAAAATGTTAATCTTCGTTTACCATAGAGTTAAAATTGAGGCCAAGAATAATGAAGTCTGTGGTTTAAGGTCACAGAGATTTGCAACCTGGGACTAAACTAAAGTTGCCTCACTGCCACCTTCACAGCCTCCACAGACCACTTCCTGCCTGGGGCCCTCAGGCTGGTTCCTGGAAAACAGAGTAACTGTCATCTCTACCAGCAGTCTTAGGAAAAGAAAAAAAAAAATTGTTGAGAAAAGAGCAAACATCAGATCAATCCCTTTCATTCATTCATTCAGCAAATATTTGGGGAACACTGCTGATTGTCTGCTGTGTGCCACGCACTGGGACTAGAGTTCCAGACACAAATGGAAGGTGTGTCTGCCTGCTGTCCTGAGCAGGACGGGCAGACCGACCAAAAATATGGAAAATAGTGTGAATTACAGTGGTGAGAAGAGCTATGAAGAGCAGGCACGGGACATTTGACCAGATCAGGAAGGTTTTTAGAGCATATGGGGGAACAATAGATGTTTGCTGGGCACTGGGGTTCAGAGAGGCATGGGCAGAGTGAGAAATCTTGGAAGACCCCGAGCAGGAACCCACTCGGAGGGTTACAGTCATGGGAAGAGCGCAGATCCTCATCGCCACTCAACAAGGAAGGAGATAAAGTATTAACATAAAGGCTTTTACACTTTCCATTCTGAGTTAGCACAAGACTGGTGTTCCAGTCACTTAGAACTGCAAACTCAGGGAAAGAACAAGACAGTGAGAGAAGCTGGAGGGAGATAAAGCTAGCACAGAAAAGCAGCAAATGAATTTCCCTCCACTATTATGTTCGACCTTTACAAACGGCCTTCTGTTTCTGATGGGCAGTTGTTTGCCTCCCAGGGCCTGCCTCTGGGTACTCACTGAAAGTCAGTCCAAACCAGGACATTTCTCAGCATCAGGACTGAGCTTGAAGGGGCCCTGCAGGTAGTGACTGCCAAAGGTTTGCTGGCCCTTGAAGAATGAACATGTGTACAAGGGATCCGGCAGCCTGAGGGACTGTGCGGCAGTGCGGCGCTCTGGCTGCCCTGTGGGATGGGAAGATGGGCGAAGGGAAGCGAGGCGTCCAGTGCTGGGACAGTCCTTAGAGCCTCCTTAACAAACCCTTAAGCAACAAGAGGGACGGGCTTGATGGCTGAGCATCTACCATAGTGCATGGAGCCACAAGAAATTACACGTGTTCTCATGTACTTCTACAAAGAGTTTAAGGTGAAAAATGCCAGGACTATTAGTGTTTGACCATTTGCAAAGTATTTTCATATTATTGCCACTAATCAACAGAGAAAAATGGCTAATCCAGTTGATTTCTGGGAAAACTGACATCAAGATCAGATGCTTGTGTATGTTTTCAAAATTCACCTTCTATGCCAGGGGCTTGAAACCTGCAATTCCTCTTTATTACCTTTGCAAAAACTTGCCTTGTTTCATGAGGTTCTTTTTTTTTCTCCTCCCTAATCTTTATTTCTTTGGCAGGTAAATAGACATAACTTTAAATTTCCCAGTGCACTTGCTGTGTCGCTTCCAGAGAGCTCTTCAGGAGCGCTGTCCTTCAGCTCTTCATCTTATCCTTTTATGATCTTCACATCACACTTTGCCTTCTCCCTAATCCGTGTCTAGTTTATAGATGTTAGCTACACTGCCCTGCAGGGAAGGCGCTTGAACTAGTACCCAAAACGTCCAGCCTGCACATTTGGGTAATGACTAAAATTTGTGTTTTTAAAGAAAGCTTAATTTCACTATGTTTCAGGGCAAAGGACAAAAGAAAAGGTTCCTGTCCAGAAGCAAAGTTTACTACTAAAGGGAATTGGAAAAGCAGTCCAGGCCATTGTTATACAGGGAATGATGGTTTTTCCTTGACTTACAAAACCCCTTTGATTCTCCCACAGCCGATGATTCTGTTATTTTGTGGCATGCTTTTGTGTTATCACAAGAAATTATGAACATACAGACAGAGTTTGGCCTCTGTCCTAAGAGGTCATCTGCATTCTTAAAAGCCACTGTGTTTACATTGATTGAGCTGGTCTATCAATAGCTGATGGGCACTTGCTCATTGAAGGTGGAGATGTGGCGGGGCACCCAAAGGGTCCTGGTGGGTTCCTGCCTCCACAGGGGTAAGGGCATACAGGCCACAGCAGGGGTCGGGTGGGGGATTCATTTTGAATAGATTGAGTAGGATTAAAAATCCTGGTAACCAGGAAATACGGGAATGGATTAAGTAACAATTCATATGTGTCATTCAGAATGCAACCAAGTCAGCTGCGTTACACACGGCCTTGTCCCGTCCTACCTCCTGGTTTGCATTTGAAGTCTGTAGAACTATCTTTGTCAGGTATCAGTGAGCAGAAACCTGGACTTCACCAGCAAATAACTGCAATTATTTTAGAAGACAAGAGAATCTACTTCTACCTCTTGACTGTTTTTTATTTTTTTATATCTTTCTGAATATGCTATTAGGGCTGACAGACTAAGTGAGGACTTTTCCCATGCCACTTCAGCTTGTTTTCTTGAGTATTTTCAGCCAACATTAAAAACGCATATAGTAGTAATTAAGTCTTTTTTAGAAATCATCCTTTACTGGTAATGTGCTTTTCCGTTCCCTCAATGAGACACCATACCTTGATAAATTATTCTGTTGGCATCACTAAGAACAACAGAGCCTGTGTAACTGTAAACCCTTCCCATGCTGGTACTTAGCAAAGTAATTACCAGCCTGATTTCCTCCCTTGAATAAGGAGGCCAACATTAGCAGGTTTTCAGAGACATTCCCTCATTCTGTCTTTGCGGAGGCACCACTTGATAAGTGAAATTCTAAAGTGGCAGCACCTGAAGGAAATGTTTGTGTTGCTTTAAAGCTTCACCTAATGCAAATTTTTATTGAAGTTGGACTGCTCTTAAGGTCCAGTTGGGTATAAATCCAAAGAGAAGATCCTAAGTTCCCCTTTGTGATGAAAATTTTTCCATTTATTTTTCTTCCATTTTGCCTTTTTAAAAAACTTAGAACTATTCAGGGAAAATATTATATTATGTAAATAAGAGGAGACAGATGGGTTAAAGGGGGAGAAGAATATTTCCATTTTAGCTCCGCTTTGGAAATCTAGGACAACACTGATAAAAATTGAAGAAACACAGATTGAAACCAGATTTATCTTACAAGAGAAACGGTGCAGAATGAAGACGCCGACGCAAGCGACTGACCGCAGAGACCATCTACACTGGCTTCGGAGAGGCTGCTTTCCAACTGGACTTGTTTGAATTGGATTTTTTTTTTAATGATTTGAGTCATCGCCCATCACAATGAATCACAAACAATTTTTTTATGTGAAATTTGGGGGACGTTTCAAAGACATAAAACTGATAATATCAGAGCTGCTCAACCCTCCATATTCATCCCATATTTCCTATTAGATTAGCAACATTTTAAAATCTAAACTCTCACTTGGTGACATTTTCATTAGCACTTATTCCATGTTCTGGCTTTTAAATTTTAATGGCTGTCTTAAAAAGAAAGAGAGAGTAGAGGCTTTTTAATCAGAAATGTATTACTTTCAATTCACCATCTTCAAAGAAAAAAACATCTTGAATAACTGGTCATAACTAGAATTTAAAGGAGTCACAGAAAATTTGATAAGGATAGAGAATGCAAACCCCAATTCTGAAGAGCCAAAACTAAGGTGTTTGATGGAGGGCTAAGTTTGTTTTTTAAATACTAGATAAGAACTGATGAAGGAACTAGCTGAAATACAATTCTTAGTTCCGCAGTTCTACCATGTAAGAGATGGTGGGAAACGTTCATAGTTTCGGTTAAGAATAGAAGGAAATTTAAGTGTCGAAGATGGAGGATGCACTGAGAATCCTTGCTCGTACTTCATTTGGCTTCTAGAATCTTGACTTGCCTAAACTTAGGAAACAGTGTTGCAACGTGGTAAGTTAGAGAGTCCTGATAGATATGGAAAATTCATAGGTTCTGAGAGCTCTCCTCAGCTCTGACCCCAAGGTCTTCACCCAGCCCATCATCTTCCACTTAGGGACTGGGGTCTTGCCTCATATGGGGCTATATTTTCTCCCCCATGGCATGCCCTGCTGCTGATAGCTTGGGCCTCAACTCCTGCACTCACTCTCCCACCTCTACCTGTAAGTTTCCATAGACCGCTGGCCCTGCCTGCCCAAGAGCCTGGCTACACATAGACAGAGAACCTCTCCCAAGCCCTTCTAGGTTCCCGTGCCTCACCACACCTGCGTGCCAAAATGCTCATGGCTGCACGAGACGTAATTCCTGGCCCACTGGAGATCTTAAACCCTGAAATAAGTTCCTAAAGGAGGTCTATGTAAAGGAGAGGTTCTCATTTGTCTGAAATGCTTTCTGTCAGTCAGAGAACACCCAGACTAACTGGTGCCTCATCCTGAGAGTTAGTAAACTTCAGGTTATGTAAATGCATTGGCAAAAGAGAAAGGCCAGACTGTAACAAACAGTACCTAGTTTGGGAATGTATATAGAATCCAAAGCCTTGGATAGAAATGTGCACCATCTGTATTCTTTCATCTTGAGAAGCCAACGTGCATCTCTGTCAGATACAGACGGACCAGACCCTCCTCCAGCTGCCCCTGCCCCTAATACAGCAGAGCCCAAGCAGAGGACAAGGCCGGAGCCTTCCTGAAGGGAAGAGGGGCGTGGGGTCACAGAGAGATGCGTAGGAGAAGCCCCAGGACGCTGGACAGGCCTGCCCTCCCATTCTCACACTGCTGGGATGGGTCCCGTGGCCACTCGCCCACTGAGATAAAAGAGGGATTGTGTTTCCTTATGGTTTTCTTCTTAATCAGGAAATAAGATAAGGAAGGAACCATATTTTACAGATCTTCTGATAAAAGCAAGACACAAAACATAACTTCCTTAACATTTTTTTTCTTTTTAATTTTTAACTAAGTAGTATATTCACATGGTATGAAAAAATTTAAATATATAAAAAGGAACCCAGTGAAAAGTCTCCCACCCATTCCATGTGCACAGTACTCTCCCCAACAAATACCACCATTATTAGTCTCCTGTGCATCCTTCTAGAGTTTATGCATACACAAGTAGAAATATATCTTCTTATCCCCACCTCCTTTGTTTTAACACAGTTAAGTAATATGCCATATGCAGTGTTCTCACTTGAATTTTTTTCACTAAACAATATACCCTAGGGATTTTCCCCATTCATGTAAGGAAACCTAGAAAGCAGTTTTATAGCTGCATAACGGTGTTCCAGTGTACCATCACATAACCAGTCCTCCCTGGAGGACATGTGGACTATTTCCAGTCTTTGGTTGTTCAAACAGTGCTGTCATGAATAACCATGTACATTTGTCATTTTGTGCATGTGCTAATAGGTCTATAGGATAAATTCCCAACAGTGGAATGGCTGAATGAAAGTGAATATGCATTTGCCACTTTAGGAACAAATTGCCCAACATACACAATATACTGCTTCACACTCTTTCCAGTAAATTTTGAGAATGCCAATCTCAAATTTTCTTTCTTAATACCAATAGAGTGTGTTATCATACAATTAGCTTGTTTGCCAACATAGTAATTGAAAATGCTATTTCAATATAATTTTAATTTGCATTTTTTTATTGTGAGTTAGGTTAAGCATCTTTTCACATATTTAAGTGTATTTATGTTTCCCTTTATGTGAACTTCACCAGTTTTCTGTTGCCATGTTAGTCTTTTTATTACCAATTTCAAAGAGTTCTTTATCTTTTTCTGTTGGGAATTGAGCCCTTTCTCCATGATAGGAGTTGCAAATATTTGTTCCCTTTTCATCTTTTGGCTTTTGACTTTGCTTATGGGTGTTGTGTTTGTTTATTTGGTTGGCTGGTTTAGGTTTGCCTTATCCTTATTTATTAGTCATTTTCCTTTCCTTTGGATTTTAAAACATAGTTAGAAAGGTGTTTCTCATGCCATGAGAAGATCCTGCTATGTTTTCTTCTATTACTTTTATATGAGTTTTTTTTTACACATTAAATCTTATACTCATTTGGAATTTATCCCAATGTGTCATGTCAGCTCTAAATCCAACTTTATTTTATTTTATTTTATTTTATTTTGATTCAGAAGGCTCCCACTTGATTCAACACTGTTGGCATCATTTCCTCACTCATCTGAGACATCACCATAGTGTGCACAAATGTCCGTAAGTCCCTAGTCTGTCTAGGAACTTCTTACTCTGTTCTATTTGTCTGTCTGTTAATATACTGATGCTATGTCACTGCAGTTTGTGAAGTTCTGTAATGTTTTAAAATCTGGTAGGTCAGCCACACTTGATCACTGTTCTTGTTTGTTTGTTTTGTTTTTCATATGAACTCAGGATCAGCTTGTTGGTATCTTTATTGAGATTATGGAAAATTTATGATTATAACTTTAGAAGTGAGACCTTTGTGATGTTGATTCTTCTACAGAAACATGCTGAGTCTTTCAATTCGCTGGAATCTTCTTTTGTATCAATCAGTAGTGTTTAAAATTTTTCTTCATGTAAGTCTTACACATTTCCTGTTAACTGTCTTCCTAGGTATTTGATTATTATAAATGGGCTTTTCCATTATCTCTTCTAACTGGAGGTTATTGGCATATACAAGGGCTTTTGCTGTCAGTGCTTTAATTCTGAACCCAGCTAATCTACTCAATTTTCTTAATTTATGTTGGAGTTTGTCACTTGATTCTCATGGTTTTCTGGTTTTACAATTATACTATCTACAGTAATAATGGTTTTAACTTCTCCTTTCCAAATATTACACCCATATCTTTCTCTTCACCCAATAGGACAAGAATGCCCATAATAAATATAATGGTGATAGTGGGCATCCTTCTTGCTCACAGATTTGTTTGAAATGACTCTAATGTCCCCCCAATAAGCATGAAGTTAACTTTTAGACTAAAATAGAGACACTTTATCATGTCAAGGATCTATCCAAGTCAGTTCCTTTACTGAATGTTTTTACCAGTATGGGTTGTTGGATTTTGACAAATGCTTTTTAAAAATCTATAGAGACAGATGATCATATACTTTTTATCCTTAGACTTTTTGATATGAATGAATTTCCTGTTGCTAAATTGTCCTTGCATTTTGGAAATAAACCTTACTTTGCCATGATATGTAATTGTGTATGCTGTCAGCTAACTTCGATTTTGGCTTTGATGTTTATGAACAAGAATGGTCAGTAGTTTTCTTAGATGTGTACGTGCGGGCAGTCTTTGTCAGACTTGGTGTCAATATTATACTTGCTTCATAAAACAAATTTGGAAGATCTCCCTTTTTCCTGTGCTCTGGAGGAGTTTAAATAGCACTGGGATCTTTTGCTCTCATGCGGTGTGGTAGGAATTCCCTAAAACCACCAGACCTTTGAAAGTACACAGTTTAGTGACCTGGAGCTTTTGCCAGGAGTGAAGAGTGAGGGTGGGTTCTTGGTGCTATTGTCTCTTTCTTCTATAAAAATGAAACGCGTCTGTGTCCATTTCCTCTAAGAGAACTTTGGTAAATTGCTCTTCTCCAGAAAATTATCCATTTAATCTGCTTTTCAAATGCATTTACGTAGAGTTAAACATGAGTGGTTTTTAAAAATTTCATGTTTCTGTTTGCCTCCAGCATTTTAAATTTCCTAGTATCTTTTTTTAACTCTTTTAATCAGTATGGTCTGATTGGGTGATTTTTCCCAATTTCACAAGATTTGATTTTGTTCAAATGTTCACCATTATAATTTTAAATTTACATAAAACTTTTAGCTTTCCTTCTCTTCAAAGGACATTACCTACTTATTTCTTACTCTAAGCAATGAAAACATTGTTTTCTTCTCCTCCCCTTCACACCAGATTTCAAGAAAGAATTTTGCCTTCATTACTGTTTAGCTTTGTGCTGTTGAATACGTGTGTGCTTCTGCGACTTGATTCGTCAGCTCTGAGTGATAGCCTCTGACTCACAGTTCCTATATGTCAAGCAATCAAAGACCTTATTCTACCTCTTCCCTTATCCCCCTTCCTTCCCCAGTGTTCTCCATCATCAGAGCATTTATTATTACCCCATCTGTCACCTTTACTCTCTTCTTTTTGTCTTAGGTCTGTAGTTAAAACTACTCACAGCTCAGCACTGGTCCATCTATTGTACTTTTCCTCTTACAGTGACATCTTTAAGAAGGACTATTGGTAAACATGTCTTAAGTTCTTGCATGTTTGAAACTGTCTATAGCCTGTATATTTGAAGAAAAATTTAGTCAGACATAAAATCCTGTTTTACACTTTGTCTTTGAGTATATTATAGATGTAGCTCCACTGTCTTCTAGTTTTTTTTATTGTTGCAAAATATATATAACAATTTACCATTTTAGCCATTTTTAAGTACACAGTTCAGTGGCATTAAGTGTATTTACATTGTTGTGTGACCATTACCACCATCGTCTCCAGAACTTTTTCATCATCCCAAACTTCCACTCTCCCAAGCCCCAGGCAACCACTGTTCAACTTTAAATGTAATCACGCACTATTTACCCTTTTTTTTCACTTAGCATAATGTCTTCAAGATTCATCCATGTTGTGGAATATATCAGAATTTCATTCCTTTTTAAAGTTAAATAGTATTCTACTGTATGTCTATACCACACTTTTTAATCCATTTATCTGTGGATGGACACTATAGGATTTCTTTACAGTTTTCTACATGTAAGAGATATGAGGACTTTACTTTTTTTCTTCTCAGTTTGGAGGCCTTCTTTAAGTTAGGAAGCATGTCCTTCTCTTTAATTTTTTGTAAAAGATTGAGAAGAACTGATAGAAGTTCTTCAATATTTGGTAGAATTCTCCAGTGACATCATCTGGTATAGGGATTTTCTCTGTCAAAGGGTTTTTGATTGCTGACTCAGTCTCCTTAACTAGTCATGGGTCTATTCAGATTTTCTATTTCTTCATTATTCAGTTTTGGTAGGTTTTGTGTTTCTGAGAATTTTTCTTCTTCACCTGTGTTATTCAGTTTGTGAACATACAATTATTTGTAGTACTCTCTTATAATCCTTTTTATTTTTTAGAGTTGGCAGTAAAGTCCCCACTTTCATTTCTGGTGTTAGTAGTTTGAGTCAACTTTCACAGTTTAAGTTTGTCAATTTTGTTAATCCTTTCAAAAAGGCAGCTTTTGGTTTCATTAACTTTCTCTTCTCTGTTTTATTCATCTCCATTCTAATATTTATTATTTCCTTCCTTCTGTTAGCTTTGAATTTGGTTTGTTCTTCATTTTCTAGATCCTTACATTTTAAAGTCAGATAGTTGATTTGAGATCTTTCTTATTTTTTTAATGTAAACATTTATAGCTATATTTTCCTCTTAGCACTGCTTTCATGGCATCCTATCATGGTATACTGTGTTTTCATTTAAATTTTTCTGTGTTTTATAACTTCCCTTGTGATTTCCCCTTTGACACATTAATAGTGTGTGATTTAATTTCCACAAATATGTGCATTTGTCAGTTTTCCTGCTATTATTGACTTCTATTTCATCCTGTTGTGGCCAGCAAAGATACTTTGTATCATATCTGTCTTTTAAAATCTATTGAGTCTTGATCTGTGTCTATCCTGTGGTCTATGTTAGAGAATGTCCCATGTGTGCTTCAGAAGAATGTATATTCTGTTGTTACATAGAATGTTCTTACATATCTTTTAGATCGAGTTGGTTTATTCTGTTGCTCAAGTCCTCTATTTCCCTACTTATCTCCTGTCTGGTTTGTTTTATCCATTATGTAAATGGGATTTTGAAGTCTCCAACTATTACTGTAGAATAGTGTCTTTCTCCCTTCAGTTCTGTCACAGTTTTTGCTTCATATATTTTGCTAGGTACATAAATTTTATAGTTGTTTATCTTCCGGCCTTACTGTGCCTTTTATTAATATATAATATCATTCTTTGTACCCTGTAACCTTTTTCGATTTAAAGTTTGTTTTGCCTGATACTAGGATAGCCACTTCTGCTTTCTTTTACTTATTATTATTTGCATAGAATATATTTTCTCATCTTTTTGCTTTCAACGTATTTGTGTCTTTGGATCTAAAATGAGTTTCCTGTAGATAGCATATAGTTGTATCACATTTTTTAACCCATTCTAACTATCTCTGTCTTTTGACTGAAGAATTTAGTCCATTTACATTTAAAGTAATTATTGATAATAAGGACTTACTTTTGCCATTTGCTATTTGTTTTGTATATACAAAATAAATTTACAGGATTTTTGTTGCTCATTTCTTGTATTACTGTCTTGTGTTTGTTGATTTTTTATTTGTGAAATATTTTAATTTACTTTTCATTTCAATAGTTACTTTCTTTTTGGTTACCATAGAAATTACATTTAACTTCCTGTTATAACATTCTAATTTGAATTTATAACACCATAACTTAGCATACAAAAACTGCTCCATCCTCACCAACTTTTCATTATTGATGTCACAAATTACATTTTTCTATTTTATGTATCCAAAAATGTGGACTAATCATTGTTTTTATGAATTAGTTTTATAAATCACATAGAACATAAGTAGAGTTACAAACCAAAATTATAATAATACTTTATATTTGTCTATGTCGTTATATTTACCAGAGAACTTTATATTTGTATATACCTTTGAGTTACTGTCTAGCATCCTTTCATTTCAACTTTAGACTTTCTTGTACAGCAAGTCTAGTGGTAGCGGTAATGAATTTGTTTACCTTTTGTTTGTCTGGGAATGTCTAAACTTCTCCCTAGTTTTTGAAAGTTAGTTTTGCCAGATGTAGAATTCTCAGATGATGTGTTGTTTTTTTTCTTTTAGTACTTTAAATATATTATCCAATTGCTTTCTGCTGAGATAGTCTTCTGGAGGATCTCTTCTACATGATAAGCTACTTTTGTTTTCATGTTTTCCAGGTTCCCTCTTTGGCATGGCTTTTAACAGCTTGATTATACTGAGTCTACACTTGCAGTTCACTGAGCTCCTTTGGTTTGTAGATCCATGTATTTCCTCAAATTTTGGGAAGCTTTCAGCCATTACTTCTCCAAATAATCTCTAAGCCCCCTCCCCACAGCCCCCTTCAATCCTCTCTTTCTCTCTCCCTTTTTGTTTTCCTCTTTTCTTTCTAGACTCCCACCGTGCACGTGTTGGTCTACTTGATGTCGTCCCACAGGTGCCTTAGGTGCTGTTCACTTTTCTTCAGTTTTTATTCTTTCTGTTCCTCAGACCTGAAAATTTCTATTGTCCTCTCCAGGTTTACTAACTCTTCTGCCTGCTCAGATCTGTTCCTGAATCCCTCTAGTGAATTTTTCATTTCAATTATTTTACTTTTCAGCTTCAGAAAATTTCTTTTTAGTCCCTTATGATTTCTCTCTTTATTGATATTTTCATTTTATTCATACATTGTTTTCTAGACTTTGTCCACATCTTCCTATAGCTCTTTGAGCATCTTTAAGACAGTTATTTTAAAATCTGCATCTGGTCTTAGGGATATTTTCTATCAATTTATTTTTTCCTTTGAATGGGTTGTAATTTCCTATTTCTTTGTAGATCTTGTGATTTTTTTGATGTTCTTGAAAAATGCACATTTGAATCTCATTCAGGGTGAATCTCATTAATAGAGAATAAGGTATCTCTATTAATCATATTTTCTCCCTTCCCAGGGTTTGCTGTTCTGTTTTTGTTTCTAATTGTTGTTTCTCAGGTCTTTTTGAGCCTGTATCTTTCCCTGGGCTTATGTGGCCCTTTCTAAATTCTCCCTTATATGCAGTTGTTTTTGGATATCTTGTACTAAATACTTAAAGGGGAAAGAGGGAAAAAATGAAGGGAAACAATTTTGGTTCTTTCTGAATGAAGGCACCTGTCTCTTTAAGTACCCTGGAAGCCACTTCAGTCAGTGTGGGTCACAACAACAGAGGGTCCTCCTGTGCCTGAACTTCCATAGTCAGAAGCAGCAATCAGTGATCAGAACAGTTCCCTGATATTTGGAGGACAAGGTTATTGTCCTATCCCGGCTTTTGCAAGTCACATGCAAGCCACTCCAAGTCATTTGAAGTTTGGTTTATTTTTCTTTTGTGGAGAGTGAATTCCTATATTTTAACCTATGAAAGAGAAACACAACTGGGGGAAAAAAATCTTTGTGTTCCTTATATTTGTATAATGTATTCCACCAAGTTAGTTTTTCTCCCCATCTTTTAACAAATACCAATCTTCTATATGTGTTGAAATCAGGAGGGAAAATAAAATTAAGAGTTATTTTTGATTCTGGTGATTTTAGCTTTACTTCCTTTTATCCATTTAAAAGACCATGAATTTAGTATCTCATAATGCCTAAATCCTATTCCTTATAAGGTAACTCCTACTACTGTAATCCCCACCCCTCAACATTGGTGTCCCTAGCGTGATGTCTGGTGCTTTCCAGACCCTTAGTCATTGATCTCGAAATGCTCCGTTGTTAGCTTCTTCAGTGTGCTTCACAATGTCAGCTTACGTTCATCCATAGCTAATGGACATGGTCAGTCCCAGCCCTTTCCCACAGGAAAGCTTCCACGGGCCTCCGTTTTTAGGATGATGACATAGAGGGCAGCATGTACCCAAGAAAGCTGCAGGGAGGGCCCCTGAGATGCCTTTCCTGGGATTCCATCACTGGTCTGTGTTTCTCATCCTGTTTTAGCCCAGACCTGTCTGATATATGAGTCTCCCACTCTCCTTTAATGGAAAGTGAACATTCAGAGTAACTGAAGCAGTGTTGTTTGGAGCAAATGGCATTGACTTGGCCCCCCCTTGCCAATGGCTGCTGTCAGTTTATGTTTTCCTGCCCCTTACCCTCTGCTTTCATTTTACTGCACTTGTTCTCACAGCATTAAAATCTGTCAAATTTTGAGTTCTTCTTAGCTTTCTGCCCAGTTCTGTGTCCCCAGAAGGGTGAGGGTGAACCTTGGTGACCCCACAGGCAAGATGGTCACTCAAACCTCAGGGAAACAAGGTTGCCTGAGAAAATATTTCCCTACCTTCTTCACCTTGACTAAATTCTAAGTTTCTACTTTTCTTATTTTCGTAAATAACAAAAGCCATCTTGTAAATAACTTTTCACAAATAGCCTATCCATAGTAGGTTGAGTTTTTTAAAAACCGGGTTTGAGGTTTGGCCTCTAGCATTTGCTCCCCATGGCAGTGAAGTTGAAGCCCGATTGAATACACAGCAGTAAGAAGTTGGGATTTAATCAAATCCAGTGAGCCTACTGCTGTTTTATTTTATAAGTCCTTGATTGCATCTCTACCTTGCAGCATCCCTGCATGGTGTGGTTACCCCTGTAGAAAGCACAGATGGGGACTGTCAGTCTGGGCATCAAAACCACAGCCCTCCTGGATGCAACCACTTTCTCTAGCTGGTGTTCTGAATGTAGCTATTCTCCAACCATTTTGAAAATTAGCCTTAAATATATTTTTTACAACCATATTTCTGGATGCACCTTCTTCTATCAGTAGTAAAGTCTCAGTAAATCAAAATATGAAAGGAAGGATTATCTTGGTTTAGGAGAAGAAACCTGACCTGTGCACTGTGAGAAAAGGCATATAAAGGTATGACATTTAAATGGACAGTAAAATCATGATTTTACACGTAGAAAAGAAAATTGAAAATTTCAAGGCAATTCCAGAAAGCAGAACTGGGCTAATGGGTAAAAGTCTAAAGAGGCAGTTTTACTCCAGTTTGTGGAAAGCCTGGCTAGCATTCAGAGCCATTCGCCTCATGGGTGGCGGTGCTGTCACTGGAGGTGGCCGGCCTGACATTGGCTCCTGCATCAAGGGAAACCCTGGACCCCTTTACCTCTGAGGAAAGCCTCTAGCACAGCCAGGTGGTCACCAGGGCCAAGTGTGAGCCCGCACTACCTGGATCCAAATCCCTTAACCCCTCTCTGCCTCAGTTTCCTTCCCTGTAATGGGTTGAGAATATTGAGAGTTCATATTTGGGAAAAAAAGTTTTTTAACTTATAACAATTAGTAACAGGTACCTAATTGTGCCATGTAACTGTTTGTTAAATGTAAGCAAGGAAAATACTTTGTAATGTGTCTGAGATATCACAGAGAATCTTCTTGTACCTCCTTTGTGCCGAGCAGTAAACGAGATGGACCCAGGCCCAGACTCCGTGCAGCTCACAGCTTGTGCAAGAGGTGTCAGGCTCCTAGCCCACAGCCTAGAGAGGAGTTCAGGACGGAGGACACTGGGGCAGGGGACTCACAGCTGTACTTCGATCCTAGGAGGAGAGCTGCCAGGGGTCTGACTGGGGAGGGAAGGAGGCAGTGGGCTCGTGTTCCTGGATGAGGAAGAGTCATGAATGAGGAAGCTGGGGCCTGGTGGCTCCCCTGCCAGGATACTCAGCTGCTGCAGGCACTTTGAGGCTCGGCTGATCTCATTTAGGGCCACAATTCTTTATAGCCCCTGACTCATTCACTCAGTTAACTTCACTAACAGTGACATTTCAGAACTTCTTAGCACAAAAACATGTATTTTTTAAGTTATTCAATAAGAATTTTATTCAGTTTGAAGAATATATACATTTTTTGAGTTGTTGTAAATTCCATTCATGGGCCATCTGAATAAAACTATTGGGGGAAAAAACAGGATTTATTCACACTGTCCTTGCAGGAAATAATGGTTATAATCACAATTCCACTTTTTAATTACTTTTACTGCATAGTTGAAATAACCAAAGGAATTATGTAATTATTACGATAATGCATAATTTTGTAAAATTTTGTTTGAAGGATCTCTCAGTGGAATGATTTTCTTTGGTGAGCTACAAATAGTGAAGCTATTTGGTATAAATCGACAGCTCTGGTTATATCTAATCCTAACAAAATGGAACAACAAAAAACATACAAACACATCAATATGTTCCAAAAGAGCTTGTCCAGGTTACCCTGTCATATTTTAGTTTGGAAACAAAGGGTGAAATATATTTTCATATCAGTATTCCAAGGGCATATTCCCTTCTTCTTTCAGTGAACTGTTCTAATGTCTTGCTAGTCCATTTCCCAGAGGCCTGCCACTAGCTTCATGAAATCTGAGTTTGGTCCTCTGAGCCCATTCCTGGGCTGAGTTTGTTCCTGAATTTACTTAGAACATTCATGCCATTTAGGAACACAGCCTACATCTTGGGAATGAATAGCTTAGGGACCTGAAAATCTCTAGTAAGAGGTTTGTATGGGAATGATGCCATGTGGAAACAGGACAGTTGTCACGGAAGTCTTACTTATGTCACAAATGCCCTAAAAGGACATTGATCTGAGTGCAGTAAAGACAAGGCCATGGAGCCACCAGAGCTGCTTTCCTCAGAACTTGCAGACACAGTGAACTTCCTAAAATGCTCATTCTGCTCTCAGTTTCACACTCCACCAACCCATAATCTGCTTCCAAAGTGATCTTCCCAGAACCTAAATCCAGCACAGTTCTCTGTGTGCAGAGCTCCACCACAGCCCCCAGGAGCTTCAGGGGATGTTCCCAGGGCTTGGTGTGGCTTCAGGGACCTCTGGTGTCACACTACGCTGGCTCCTCCAGGACAACATGCATTTCTGCGTCTCCATAATGGAGCACATGGTGCTCCTGTGCCTGCAAGTCCCCTCTCCCCTGTTCACCTTAAACCCAACCTGAGTGCCTCCTTCCATGACCTACCATGCCCTCTTTGTTCCGCCCTCAAACTCAGTGCATGACTCTGTCATTGCATTTATTGCTTTGCCACAACTAATCATTCGCACCTCTGTCTGCCCTGCTGGACTATGAGTTCATGAGGGTGAAAAATGAGACTTACTCATTTTTGTCTTTCAAGCAGAGGGCACAGCTTTGGACGAATGAATGCATTGTTGGTAAAAGTCTAGAGCCCGGGGCTATACAGTAGGGGCTCCCAGATAAGAAGGAAGAAGAGTAGAGGTATGAGAAATTGCTCCTCTAGGAGTCACCAAGCCGAGGATCCGAGTATCTCCGGAGGGGCTGACTTAACCCCGGACTAGGACAGCCAGTGTCCCAGTGTTCCAGATGACATAATACTGTCCAGCTGAACATTCCAGTCCAGAAGCAGTCTCCAAATTTAAAGAGATTTTAAGGGTGGGCTAGCTAGGAAAAGAGCATTTGGGTAGATCCTCACTATTTTAAATTCATTAAAGACATTTCTGACACTGCTCGCTGTTAAACTTTGTTTGCCTCTGTGGTCTTCCTCTTTCCCCACCGAGTACGGGGTAGTGCCTGTGAGAACAAGTAAACAGGCAACTCGAACAGCTCTGATGTTGACTAAAGATGGAAGATCAAGTGACTGACCTGCAGGACAACTTGTGGAGAGGCATTTAAAGTCAACCCACAGTGTCTATTAACTGCAAAGCCTTGTATATCTCAGGGACCAAATAAGAGAGAGAGACTGCTCTAAAACTTAATATTCACCAGCTCATTTCCTTAACATGTAGTCATTAAACTCCTACTGTGTGCAAGGTACTGGATAGTTGTACAGTAACAGAGAATACAAACACACATATATTTAAGCCCAGAGCGTGGTAAGAAAAATGGAGAAAAAGACAAATTCGGTTTCAGAGGGAGTGAAAGTAATACACGGGGGTAAAAGAAACCTAAATTGTATTTGGAAGTCAGAAAGGGCCTCTCTGGAAGCGCCGTTGCATCTGATCTCCTAGGAGTCAGCCAAGCAAGGAGAAGAGGTGAGGGCATTCCAGGAGGGAAAGAGCAAAACGCACTCAAGGGACCGGAAGAGGGCCTGTTGTGGCGGGAACGTGGGAACAAGGTGGATGGAGGCTGAAATGGCCTCAGCAAGGTAGGGAATAGATGAGGAAATCAGGGAGAAAGAAAATGCTATTTTTTCAGTGCCAGGCACCATATAGTTTATCTGTGTGTCTCATTCAGTCTTCACCACCACCTTTTTCTGCTACTCTCGTTGGTGAGCACTGGTATGGAAGGGTAGCCCATCTTCATTCTCAGGGTATCTTCCAGACTCTCAGGACTCAGAATGAGTAATGACTCTCCAGGTTGAGCTGATGACTGTCTGTGAACTCAGATGAAATGATGTTTTATAGAGGAGGAAATGGAAACCTCAGAGAGGTTAAGTCAAGCCCATGGTCACATGGCTTGACTCGGGAATAGCTAGAATTGGAACCCAGATCTGTCTGACTCCAGAATCCATGCCTGCTCAGTGCACACCTCATGCTTCAGGCAAAATAAGATAATTGCTATGGTAGAAGTATGCATTGTTGAGGGAACACAGAAAGGCATACTTTGTTCCAGCCAGAAAAGAACAGGGAAAGTGTTACAGGCCTTCATTACAGTGAAGTGAGTGGGCAGGCTAAATGGCATGTCAGCTCCTGCTGCTTCCAGTGCTGTGGCTCTGTGGCGGTCGTCTGTCCTTTCAAGGAGAGTGCTCTGGGTGGAATTGTTCACAGCTCTACCTTAGCTCATTTTTTATTTAATAAATGTGATAAGCTACTACCTATGAACACAAACAAAATTAGTAGTGATGGGAGGTAGGGAGTAGAACATGGTCGTTTGCCTGGTAGGTCTTTTTCATAGGGAAATACAATTCTGGGTTTGTGACTAAATTCCATGTATCTGGAAGTGAAATTGCTCAGTTTTTACTAGAGTTGAGATGTGCTCTTTTCTGCAGGTAGCTTCAGTGAGGTCACCCGTGTGATCACAGCGAACAACATTGCCTTCTCTTCGCATTATTGTTTTCTTCAGTTTTATCCCTTGAAAGGAAACAGATTTCTTTGGGGAAGAGATTCTCAGAAACCTATAATGAAGCACAAAGGAAGAGCAGAATTATAAAGCAGCTGACAATGCAGAAGGCTCTGCTTCCGTGTCAGGAGTGGGAAGATGATGGCACACCAGCCACGGTAGGAGCTTAGTTCCTAAAGCAGAAACCCGAGGGGCTAGTCCTAGCAGCCCTCCAACTTTCACTATCAAAACAGCCTTCTTAAAATCCTGCTTTGATCATCTTACTTCCCTTCTTCAGCCGTTCCTGGCTCCCCCCAGCCAAAGCCATAAAACTCAAACTCCCTAATTGACAGTCATAGGCCCCCAGGAGCCTTCATGTATCTTTGGGGTGCTCTCTGCTGGCTCCCCAGCTAGAAACTCAAGCTGGCCTCACTGCCACCTGCCTAGTTGGCTGTGTGTTTTAACCCCAGCTGGACTGTAAGACTCTTTGCTTGCCTTGTTTCCTCGTCCTGCTACCCCCACCTCCAGCAGCATCTGCCTAGCTCTTAGCTTGGCCTGTAGCAGGAACTGTCCTCAGGGAGCAGCCAGCCTATGTGATTGAAGGCTTTGCTTCTCAAAGTATGGTCCCCAGACCAGCCACATTAGCATGAGAGCTTGTGATAAATATAGAATCTCAGCTCCCCCACCATCATTTCTGCATTAACAAGATTCCCACATGATCCATGTTGCACAGCAATGTGAGAAGTTCTGCCCTAAGACACTCACAGAGTCAGTTCAGTGGGCTGGCTGGTTTGTTTTATCTGTGTGCTTATTTTACAATAGCTACTACATACTTATGGATTTAAAATGTCTTTCATTTAGCAAATTGTGTTTGTGGGCTTGTTAATATAAGTTACACCATTTGGTGCTGGAAGTCACACTAAATTACAAGTAACCAAATACAGATTTATCTCTATTGTTTGAAATAGGAAAGCTTCCCAGGTATTGCTCGGGTTGCAGTATGCACATATTTATCAAGTCACGCTTACTTTGGGGACATTGTGCCGTTCAAAGGTTGCAGGTTGGCATTTACGGGCCATATTTGGTTGCACACATTTGTGTGGCCAACACAGTTTTTCCTAAGTTTTTAATTCATTGTAAGCATTTAAAAATCAGGAGATTTTCACATAAAATAAAAAGCCAGAATTCTGGCTTCTCTTGAAAACTGGGCACCCCTGCACATGATGGCCCAATGGGCTGGTGCTGGGAGGTCCTCCCTGTGTCCCCTGCAACCCCATCCACTTTGCCACCTCCTTCCCTGAGCCTGCTTGGCTCCTGTACACAGTGGGGTCTGAGATCCCTGCTAGGACCCAGAAGCACTCAGGGGTGATCCTATCTGTGGAGTTTGCCCCTGTATAGTCCCCTCAGGGTCCTTGTACAGAAGCAGCCCCCATGTAGGAGAGAAGGGGGCATAGGGTGATAAGGACAGAGATACCACCCTAGGCTAGAGTTTCTCAACCTAGTGACAGAAGGTCATAAAAATCCCGGTGCCCTCTCCTCATCCACAAACCCCCTCCCAAGAAATTCTGACTTAATTGGCTTGGACATCACCAGATTTTAAAATCCCCAGAAGTGACTCTAATCTGATTTGACATTAGATCTAAGCCATCTACATTACTTACCAAAAAAAAAGGGAAACATGCCAAAGTAAGAAAAAATATACATGCATATGCATAAATACATAAATTGACAGGATTCCTCTTGAAGCCTCATTATTCTGGACATTGGTGATTCAAGATACAAGATAGTTTTCTCCAGTGGCCTAACATTTACCTCTCTTACCTATAGAAAAAGAATTGGCTAGGCAAATGAATACCATAAGCAAGATTGCTTTCAAATGCTTTAGTGAAACTAGATTTTTTTTTTAAGTATTTAAATTCAAACGCTGACTTAAGCTAAATATAATTTGTATTCCCTATTACAAAAACAAAAATGTGGAAGATACCAGCAAGCACTGTGTAATATATCAGATTCAGCCCCTTTGACAATTGTAGAGTTGTTTTTATTGCATTGTCTAATACTGCATAGCCTGAAATTCTATTCGTACTTTAATTACTTTAGAATAATGTTTCTTACTGTTGGAGTTCAGCTGTCTATGCCACAGGAGTGTTCACCCAATGATGTTATTAGAGGATAACTCCCTCTAAAGCTGAAGCTTTAATGGATACCCTTCCCCCTCCCAGGTCCGCAGATTGGCTGATGCACTGCGGTGTTCTGGAAAAAATCTCTGCCGTTTCGGGCAGATTCTCTTGATTAGGGGCCTGACAATCACCAGAGTAATTCATTGATGCATTTATGCAGGAATTTCATTATTTCTAATAGCTTACAGTGGTTGACTATTTAAAGGTAATTATGCTTAATTATATATTGTAATAGCATTGGCCAGGCTTTGGATCTGGGTCTAAGTAAAATACAGCTAATGGGAAATTTTCCTCCAATTTTGGGGGTTTTTTTGGAAAAAGGAATTAAGTCCTGATGAAACTGAATGCAAATCCAGAAAGCAATCTCTTGCCAGAGAAAATGTTGGTGTAATACATTTAAATGGCCTGGTTTATCAATTCACATAGCTAAATCCCCAAGATCATATATGCTGTTTTAGACTTATTTCACAAGGTCCATTTCTCACCTTTCCACTAACCTACTTTTAGTAATTTTTGTTCTATTTTATGAACTTTTACCAAAATGCTGTCTGAATGAGGGAGATCTTGGGAGGTGCATATTAAATAATACCCTTTATTATGATCGCTGCTAAAGTGGGGAGTGAGAGTGAGCTGGAGCTGGTGCTCAGGCGGGGGGCTGGGGGGTCATTTTTCTGTGTTGCCCATTGTGGGCTGATGCTGACGATGGATTTAGTACGACATAGCTTACTCCTATCGGGCATGTCCGCCTTCAGCTAAGGGGTCATGCAGCTCCAAATCCAGACTCCTGGGGTTTGCCCGCAGCCAGGGCTTGAGTGACAGGGGGCACGGGGAAGGGTTCAGATTAACCTGAACTTGTTAAGACTCCAGTGCCTTTGTACTGTCAGCCAACAGGCCTTCTACTGCGTCCTCCCACTCTTCCCGCTCCTTGCATTCCTCTCCCGAGGGAAGTCAGGAAAGACTGAAAGAAGCAGCACCGGGCAGCTCAGGCCCTCCACGTGCTGAGTCCTGAGCCTTTTTAGAAGCAGAGGCAGCCGCTCTGCAACCTCCCAGGGACACGTGGTCACCGGGAACCTGGCAGCCGACCTGAGGGCCTCAGCAAAGCGGCCAGATCCCCAGGCATCAGACACACAGTCCAACCTCCCCACTTGCGGCAGGAGGCACCGACTTGCTCCTTCCTTTGGGAGTTACCTGTTCCTGACCTGGAGGGAAAGATGGAAAACAAAACCCAAAAAAGGGTAACATGCATGGTGCTATCCCACACAGGCGACTTTATTCCCATAACAATTCTGTTACTGACTCCATTTTGTAGTTGAAAAAACCGAGGCTCTTTGAAATCAGACATCTAGGGGAAGCTCACACCGCGAGTGCCCGGCGGGGTCTGAGCTGGACCCGGGCCTGTCGCCCAGGCTGTGGCTCGCTCCTCTGCACCGGTGAGATCACAGCAGCCAGACACACGCGCAGGCAGAGCCCCTGGTGGGACGCGCACACCCGGGTGCAGAACTGTTTGTTTGCCTTCAGCAGAATCTAACAGGACCTATTTTGAAATCTTTGCTTAAGGGCATATTTTAAAGTTTAAGAAGAGAAAAAAACCTGAACAGCCACCAGCGGAGAGGAAGGGAGATGAAACCTTCCTGAAGAGGTTTCCAGGGAATGTTTATTAAAGGTCACCTCATGTTGGGGCATAGCACGTAAACACTGATGTGTGAGCCTGGTAGATGAGGAAACAGCATTAAGTTCATGGGAAGAGCCATGAGATGGGTCAGGTGCCACGTTGGGCTCCTGTCTCTAGCATTTGCCAGCTCTGTGACCGCTGACCAATCACTAGGCAACAGGCATGTCTGGACCCTGGTATCTCCCATGATTATTGTGGAACACAGGTACCACAGCCTACGAACTGCACTTTGAAACCTGCAAGACTTAAAAGGGGAAAAGTGTTCTCATCCATGCCTATTTACCCGTCTCTGGTCTGAGAGCAGCAGATCAAAAGCATGCATCTCTTTCTGCCTCTCTCCCAGGCACCTGCTTGCTTTATTCTCAGGTGAACTGGCTGCTCCCCAAATACATTTTATGGATTGGTTTTTGTCTTTGACCAGATTACTCTTAATTGCAGACCTAAACCAGGACTGCATTATTGCAGCCCTTTGTTGCAGCTGGTCTGAGATGTGTACACTCAGAGTCACTTCTCACTGTGTGCCTCCCGAACCCTCAGCAGTGTCCATGCCCCGGACCCCAACCACAAAACCCACCCATTGAGTTAGCCTGCCTCCCCTAGTGTACATCCGCAGTGTACCCCGCCCTGGGCCCCTTGCTCCCTTCTCAGCTCTCTATTCTGGTCTTGGCCCAGGTGTGGGTGCTGTAAGCCCCGTCCCACACACATATCACTCCGCCCTCAAGGCTGGTCTCCTCCCTCCCAGGTAGACAGATAACTCCCTCAGCATGTTGTCTTGTCTTCCTAAACTTTCATCTCCAGACCAGTGTTTGTCTGTGTGTTGACAGCATTCTTTACAACATAAATGCCCATAAGTTCTTTAATCAAGGCTATATAATGTAGTGGTGAAGAGCAGGAAGCTAGAGAGTCTAATTGTGAATCCCTACTCTGTCACTTTCTAGAAGATTCTCGGGCAGGTTCCATTCCTTCTCTGTGCCTCATTTTCCTCTCTTAAAATGTTTAGAACAGTGCCTGGCTCATAGTAGGTCCTGTAGGACCTTATAAGTGGGACCTCAAGAGAATAAAAGGAAAGAGGATAGGATTTCAGTAGTTGGAACCTGAACCAGCACAACATGACCCAATATTTAATAACATATTCCTCACCTGCCACATTATCTCCCCCCCGAGGTTGTTTCAGGTCAGCCTTAGCTAAGAGCCACCCTCCAGTTTCCGGCTAATTCCTTAGTATCGTCTTTCCCGTTACTGCCTCTGGTTCAGCCCACTGTGTACCTCCCCATCCCAGCTTGCGTCTCTCCTTCGTGTCTTCACTCGTTTGCCTAGCTCTCTCATTTGAACTTTGAGTAGGTAAGAGCTTTTTACTTAAATTTCAGTGCCGTTTATAAATAGGCTGCTTAGTTACAGCCAGCAGGTAAAAGCTTTCATTAAATTGTTCCTCCTTCCTGTAGAGCTATTATTACCTGGAACTCCAGAAAGGAAAAGTTGAGAGAAGTGTTTTCCTGGTCATTAAGGAGGCATAGTTTGAGGCTCAAGGAACAGTTTTCCTTTTCCTTACCTAGAATTTACCAATATGATTGTTTTTGGTTTCACAATAACTGGTTTATTTATGCTAGCTATGGTCACACCAGCTAGATGGCTGTCAGACAAGTACATACTTAGAGACACCCTTGAGCACGCAAGCTCACTTGTAATCTCAGAAGTGGAAACGATCTAGCATTCTCCTCCTCATGTGTATCTTCATGTATTTCACTGACCAAGAAATCTTGTTGAATTTACTAATTCATAACACTTTATTTCTTGTAATACAGCAGGCAAAATATTTTAAAACCTTTAAAAACTTTAACCCAATAGATTCTAAAATCCCAAAACACTGCATTTTTATTCAGAAGAATATTACTCCCACTTACTGTATATGTGTATTTATCTCCTTACAAAAAGAAGCTCACCTTTGCATTCCCCCACATCTTTTTCTTTCTAAGTTAAAACTAATGCTTCTTTATATATCAACTAATCATGTATGTCTGCACATCTCTACCATTTGTGTTAACTTATTCGCTCACAAAAAAGTTGAGTGTAAAAGTTGCAAAAGTTGGATTGGTCAATATATAGTACTTTCATAGGGAGTATTGTAAATACTTGTATGCATTGCAAAATCCTTTAGCATGCTTTACATAACCTGTACATTCTTAGTATTGTATGATTTATCATTTTGTAAATGGTAGAACTGACCAATATGATTTTGACCAATATCTACAACCTATACTTTTTTTCCCTCTGAGAAAAATTCTCCTGAAGACAACCAAGATCATTATCCATGATTCAGGAACAAAATCCAAAAATAATGAAATAAACAACGTTCAGGTTCACTCTGAATGCAAATGATTTTAACATACCAATCAATTTTCTTACCATGAAGGAAATAGCTACCTTTGGTAAAATAATAAATTAAGATTAGGAGTATGGGACTACCTGGAAGTCTCCCTTTCTGTTCAAAATCCAAAAAGAAATTGCCTCTGTAGTATTGTGAAAGGGATTTTTCCCCTAAATATTCAGTTACATCAAATATTTCTTTCATTGTTGTAGTTACATAATTAATATGTAGCATTTCCTTTGGAGTTAAATTCATTTGCCATCTTCAATCTTGAAAACCGTAATGGAAACCACTAAAAAGAGGAAGTCATGAGCAGAGTGAAGAGAAGCCATCTCCAGGTGGAATGTAAAAGCTGTAACGATAGATTTGAGGTGGGGCGAATCCTAAAATAAGGTGTCACTTGTACAAGTGAGATGCAGCAGCACTTACTTCAGAAATGTAGCCACAATTATTTATTTTTGCATTCCCCCAAAATAATACTAGTGTGTCCTAACAAGTTGACATGGCCTAGAAAGGAGTTTCAGATGATCTTGCTATTCCCAAGTTAGAATAAAAAGTGACATAATGCAGCCTCACTGTGTAGCTGTGTGAGGCCCTGAAGACTGGAAGGTGGGGGAGAGTCATTCCCCAAAGATGCACAGATGGTTGCAGGACCAGGAGGCTCAGGCTGGCCTCTGGGACCTGCTGCTCCTCATTCATTTCATGCACGCTTTTCACCAGTGTATTCGGTCACCACTCAACCTTGTTCTCCATGTTTCCTCTTTTACATGGTTTATTAGAAGCTCTGCAGAATGTTTCTAAATATTACCCAATACAACAAACAAGGTTTGGAGAGCATGCTGACAGCTAACCTGAGTCAGTCTTCTTCCAACACCGGCTTTCTTCTAGGTCTCTTCTTTGCTAACACTATTGTTTTTAATCCCACCCACACAAACTCACAAATATTAGCAGCTTGCCTTTGACAGTTGATCATTAAGAATAGGATTCTGTTGTTGTTTGAAGTGTTGGTGCTGGCAATTTCCTTCTCTATAATTTATTAACAGTGACATGGTCATCTTGTGACTGAATCATCCTTAAGCATTCAGTCCTTAAGATGAAACCTCATTTGAGTGACACCACTTCCATAATATCTTCAAGTGGAAAGTAGCCTTTTAGAGAAAATTACTGATTCCAAATGCAATTATTTTCACAGAGGCATAAAGCAGGGTTCTGTATACAAGTATAATTTGCTTGAAAGAGAGACCCACCCCCCATGACATTACAACGAAGGCCTTTGTTACCTTCGTGTTGGAAATGAAGGTCTCAATTCACAACAGACTGTTGCCTTCTGAAATGAGCATCTGAAGGTTCCCATAACAAAGACTCGTTGGTTTTTTACATGCTATCCACGTACAGAAGTAAAAGATTTAAGGAAATCATCGTCTTTCTGCTCAGGTGATTCAGCCTTTCAGACCATTTATTTCCTCAATTGCCCTGTGTGGTTACTTGAATTTCTGACATTATAGATTTGCAGTGGTTACCTACTGCAATAGAAATAGTTACTTAGTAGTTACATTTACTAATACTCATAAAAAATATAACTTTCAAATTCTGTGTCTTTTGGTATATTCACATAAATGGGAAACAAGAGTCAGTTAATCAACTCCAGGGTAAATCATGCTCTTAGCCCATCACAGTACTTCCCTTCTAAACATGCATGAATAAATGTGGTCACTTTGATCCAATCTCTTGTACATTTTTAAAATGAAAATTAGACTATCATTTTTACAAGTATTATAAATGTGTAAAAGCAGCACCTGAATCAAGTGTATAATGTAAATATAATAGGATCATAAACTTAATTCTTCTGGGCTTTAACTTATCCTGGTTAGTTTTTTAAACTGCAAAAAGCATTTTTTCAGTTGGTACTTTCTAAAAGCATGCCTATGCATTGTGTGCTGGACATTTTGCATGCTGTCTGATAGACTGTGCAGCCCAACTTCCTGAGTGGTTCTGCTGCTGATTCCTCTAGTTCCACGCTTCCACATGGAGTTCTAAGAGAAGGATGCGAATTTCAGGCAACAGAGGCCCTTTTCAGCTAAATGAATGTCTTGGCTTCTGTGCTAATATACCATCAAGAAACAACCTCTGAATATATCCACAGCTCAGCAGATCTGGGAAATCAGTTCTGCGCAGTGCAAAGAAACCCCCGGGCTAAATGAAGAGAACAGATTGCCCAAGGAAGGATATCAAGGGGCATGTTGGGAAAATGTGAGAAGGGCAGGGTGACAGAAGCAGGGCCAAGGTGCAGAGGAGAGGTGGCCTGCGTAGGAGAGCACACAGGTCTTGCTCAGGAGGGAGTTGGTGTCTCTAATGGCCGGCTCTCAATTTTCAAAAGAAGGTTGAAATGCAGAGTGTAGCAGCTGATCAGATTCCTTCATTATCTCTTTGCTTCATAATTTGTTTTTAACTTATGCCAGGTACTTGTTCCTGCCATTAACCATTTGGAATTATTTTTCCTTTCCTTTTTTCCAAAACTCACACACACATGCACACACACACACAACACAAATATACTCTCACACAACACACACACAGCATAATTTGAGAAAGTTGCATGTCTTATCTAGCTCCAGAACAAGTCAATGTTTAAAATGTTGGTATGATTTAGTGTTTCTTTCTATAATTCTCATAATTTTTAGAGAAAAGACCAGTCTATAAAATATTAAGATTACTAACTTCTTATAACAAGGAAGACCAGTCTTAATATTATTTTCTGTTTTGCTGGTATATCTTTCAATCTCTGCAGCCTACCGTGTCCTCTGTATTTAGCAGGTGAGCCCAGGCTGTAGTGTCCTCTGGGACAAGGGTGGCCCTCGCTAAAATGCTTGAGTGCACCTGTGACCTGTGTGTGCATGGGAGACCTGGAACACAGGCAGGAGGGGCTCACCAGAAAGCTAAGTAGGAAAATTTGATGTGAGCACAAACAAGGGACACACTTCTCCCAGAGGCAGCTGCCAAGACTTCTGCCTGTCCAGCCCTTGTCTTGCTGCGTGTGAGGGACAGACAGAGATGGAGGCCGCGCCAGCAGCAGCTTTGCCCAGGGGCGCCTCTGGGTCTTGCTTCTCTGAGAGAGGGCAAAGAATTGGCAATACATACAGCTCCTAAAAAAAGAAAATACCCCATAAGCTGCTTCCTCATTGAATTTGCCCAAAAGTGAAATGCAAAAAGAAGTCCACAAACTATGTATTTATGTATTATCAGCAAAAGAAGGGGCGCTCAGTTTAATTTGTGAGGGGTAGCCTGGATTCCTCCCTCTCAAAGGGCGAGGGAAAGAAGGGAAGGGGCCTTCAGGGTGGAACCCGCATGGGCTTCCGAACTGCGCTGTGCTGGCAGAGGTCCCCCAGGGCCACTGTCCCAGGGAACAGCTCATGTGCAGGGAGCACGAGCACAGCCTGGCTCCCCAGACACAGGTCAGCCCCTTGGGCCTCAGAGCGCCCCCAGCACTGGCTGATGCCTCCACTTCTGTGTGTGGTCACGTCAGCGCCTCCCGGAGGGAGCCCTTGGCACCACCCCAGAGCAGCGCCTGTACTGACCTCCCAAAGGAAGGAGGCAGTTTTCCAGCAGAGCCCAGCAGGGGCAGCCAGGCTGTCCCTGGGCTGGCGGGCGGGGGCCCTCACTCTCCTCTGGGGGCTGCTGCCTTCTGCCCCCTGCCAGGCTGAGTTCTGGCTCCCGTCCTTCCCAAAGCTCCAAGAGTTTCTTTGATCAGTGTTACATGGGTCCCAGGAGCCTAACTGATTTTGAGATAAACCTGACAATACTTCCAAAGATCTGTCTGGAGACAGAGGGAGCTTCTCAGGGGTCAGCACCTCAACCCTGCCCAGCGAGGGCCTGCTGAATAACTTCTGCCAAGTCACCTAGTGTCTGAGACCCTTGCCTTATCTGTAAAGAAGGGTGAATAGCACGCTCCCCCATGTATCATGTGGGGTAAATAAAACAAATGGTAAGAGTCCCAGCAAATGTTGCCCTGTTGGCTTTCGGGGAGCCCGAGATCTGGACCAGTACTGGTGGAGCTCTCCGAAGCCCCAGTGGCACCGGCAGCCCTCGGGCATATTCCACCGGGTGCCGTTCATTCTAGCACCTGGTGGAGGGCATCCGGCTGGCAGGCACAGTGTGGTGCCCTGGCTGGCTGCACTCGCCATACGCTGTGGAACCTGGAGTCCTCGGGAATCAGGCTAAGCACCCACAGCTCCTTGCTGGGGAAGTGTGTCCAGTGGTTGGGGATAGGACAGCACAGAGGGAAGGAGGCAGGTGCCACTCCTGGCTGGCATGGGGAGCTGCAGGCTTTCCATAGGTGCTGGGGCATCACCCCAGCTCCCTTCTCACAGTTACACCTGCCTCAGGAGCTTATCAAAAGGCTTTGAGCACCTCCAGGTGCTATGCTAGTAGCTAGGTAGGGACTGAGGCGCAGAGGAATAATGTGGTGTCTGCCCCAGAGGGAGGCTGTGTAGGACTTTGAGGCTTATAACTTTAGTCCACTTGCCCCTCCCAGCCTCCCCAATACTGGAGTTCCCTGGGCCTTTGCACAAGTCGCTCTGTGCTGCTGCCCTGGAGCAGGTGCCCTACGCTGCCCTCCCCTCAAAGGGTTTCGCTCCAAAGCCATTTGACTCAGGGACATGGTGCTCCTTCCAATCCAGCACCACCCTCCAACGGTGGAATTGAGATGCATTGAAATTGTTTCATGCAAGGTAGTGTCTTCTTTTGTGTCGTCCTTACATGTGTAAAGATGAGGGGCCTTTCAGATTTGTGAGTGCCAACTCCAGGATGCTTTGTTCTTCATATAACTGCACGTGGAGAGGTGGGGTAGGAAGGGAGAGGAGGGGGTGGCCACTTAGGAAGAGTGATTCCATTTCCTGGTCAAGTTGAAACTAGTGCTCATTCAATTATGGTCTCATTTTTGCAAGTGAATGAAAAGGTCTTGCAGATGATAAAAAATACATGCTGAGTGATTGGGCTGTAGTAGTCAATCAAAGGAAGGTAATTAATGATGTCTCAAGCTGCATGAAGCAGATATTAAACTAAAAGGTCACCCTTTAGCCATCAAAAACTATGCTGCACTGAAGCTTTTATTGGATGACTAATGTACTGAAAGTTAATACAGATTTTTCTGCATCTTTGTTAAAATAAAAATCAGGGCTGTTTGGTTCTGGAGTATCAAATTGAGGAGTGAGTTAGATTCGATATCACAAACAACTCCCAGTCTTGTCAGTAATGAGTATATTTAGCAAATGAGAGCCCACGGGATGGAAATTCATTGTTTTCATTGGCACAGACTGAGTTAGCATTTGCCACTGCATTATTTGTCTCTGCAGTAAAATTTCTCCGGTGGCTCAAGTCCCGTCAGGTATTAAGCACCTGGACTGTGCTGTATCGTGTGTCAGATCTGTACTACCCCACAGGGATGTGAGGGTGAACTGGAACTGACTGCCCTTGGGTTTATACTCCACTAATGGAGCCTGCAAAGTAAACAAGGATCCCTGTATAGTGGTGGGGGCCTGCAGGAGCCGCCCTGAGGAGGCGGGTAGACTCCTGGGGTTGGAGACCCTTCAAAATGAAGTTTGCTCAGCAGCAGACTCACAGAACCCAGAAGGGACTCGCAGTTACCAAAGGGAAAGGGATGGGGCAGGGTGGGTGGGAAGGGAGGGAGAAGGGGTTTAAGGGGCATTATGATTAGCACACATAATACAGGGGAGGCACGGGGAAGGCAGTATAGCACAGAGAAGACAAGTAGTGACTCTATAGCATCCTACTACACGGATGGACAGCGACTGCAATGGGGTGTGTGGTGGGGACTTGGTAATAGGGGGAATGTAGTAACCACAATGTTTCTCATGTGAAACTTGAGCATAAGATTGTATATCAATGATACCTTAATAAAAAAAAAAGTGGGGGGGAGTTTGCTAAGACAAGCTCAAATGAAGGAACTAAAACCCTGCCCTCAGAACAAAAGCTGAAGGCAGAATGGGGGACAGTCTCACTCTAGGAAGTAGGTATTATTTGCCACCTCCCCGGCTTGTTGAGTGACTTATTCCATCAGGATCCAGTTGTGTTTGACACAAGTAAACCCCTTAGGAAGCATCTGTGTGGAGGCAGCAAGGCAAGGCGAGCCAGAAGACCAGGGTCGGCGGGGAAGGGCCTTTGGGACCAGAGGAGATGTTGGCAGCTTCCGAAGGAGACAGAAGCACACATTTATTCACCCACTCAACAGATACTGAGCATCAACTGTGTGCTACACAAAGAGGCGGCTCAGGGCTCACGGCTAACAAACTGTGCAGCCAAGATGAGAACACAGGTGGTTTCACCAGCTGGACTCCCCCACTATGAGGCACTGTCCGTGGTCCCAGGTCTCCTGTGTTCTCCCCTGCGTGGGGTTCCAGGGCTGGGTAGAAAGCAGACCACCCAGAGCCACACCTTCATTACTGCAACAAGAGCTGTGTTAATTCCTTCCAGCCCCCAGCTGCTGGAGAGGCCATGGCCCAGCACTCTTGCAGACCTGGACTGTCCAATAGATGATATATGGACCTTGAAATCTTCTAATAGCCATGTTTAAAATAATACAAAGAAAAAAAGTAAAATTGGTTTTAATGACATTTTACTCAACCCAATATATCCAAAATATAATTTCAACATGGAAATTAAGATTTAAAAGTTATTTAGAGATATTTCATTTTTATTCTTTTTTATATCCTTTTTTTTGTACTGCGTCTTCAAAGTCCAGGACCTGTCTTACACCTACATCACATCTCAGGTACTCCATAGACCTGTGTGGCAAATGGCTGCTGCATTGAACTGTATGCGGAGCTAGAAAACCCAAGGTTCTTCATTCAACTTCTGATTCTCTTGATAGCCCAGGAAATCACTGGAAAATCCCTGACGTTTCTGTGCTTCCTCTCCCAATTTATATAAAATCAGTTAGGAAGAGACAGCTCTGTGATGAGGGATGACTAATAGGTACAACTGTAAAGTGCTGTGCAGGATAGATGTATGAATTCCTAATAATCAAGGCATGAGAACACAGAACACAGTACCGCCAGCATATCACCCACTGGCAGTAGTGATCTGATTTAGCCAGTGACCACGAGCAGCGCCCAGAGCCCTCTGTGAATCACGTGGCCATTCCAAGAAAGCTACGTCCCCACACACGCATGGAGAGGTGTCTCGCCCAGCATGTTTGGGCTCCTCTTGTTGCGTTTTTCACTCTTGTTTGAGGAACATAATGGGTAGAGAAATGACTGACGAAGTCCAGCCACATCAAAGTCAAGAGAAGACGATGCAGCCAGGAAATGATGGCTCCGAACCAGTCAGGACAAAGGCCTTGAAAGTCGATGATCATGAGGGCGAAACAATGCTGCCAAGTCAAAGCCCATTCAGAACACTTCCTCTGCTTTCCTATCCCTCTGCCTCCCCAGCAGCAGTCACTGCTGAAGCCCTACTGGCCTCAGTCCATGTTGGGTAGACTGGTGAGTGCCGGTTGGTGTCAGAGATTGTACAGGAGGGGAGAAAATACGTAACTGGGTCCTGAGACCGAGTGCCATTTTATTTTTTTACTTCCTGCTTTCTTGAGCAAAGAACACAGTAGAATTGCTACTGCATTCATTGAAAAGAAGGTGGCTTGTGAAGTGGGTCTCCATTTTTAGTGGGATTAAAAATAACGGGAGGCCCGGTCATGTAGCCTCTTGTTGCCACTCATGACTCATTTGCTTCAGTTTTTTTGTGTGAACTTTTGTGAAGAAACAACCATACTTTTTAAGAAGGCTTCCATAAAGGAGTTTCTTTTCCTTTGTGGGTGTAAAGAAGTAGAAAAGAGGACGGAGGGCCAAGATGACACCAGAGGCCTACTTTCGTGTTAGTTTCAGCTGAATTGAAATCCTTGAGTCTTTACATACTTCTTTCAAGTCTGTGGAATGGGGAAGCAGGCTGTGATACACCGTGTCATGCTTCTGCTTGGTCATTTCACCCAAAGGACAGCCCCTGAGCTACACACCATCCCAGTCCGCCCAGTCTGGCTGCCCCCATGGATGTGGAGCGGATGGCCTGCACTGGCTGGGCCTTCCTATTTAAGAGCAGATGGCACTTAGCTTAGAGACTCCCATCTCATCAGGGAGTCAGTTGGATTGCAGCAAGTCATTGCCTCTGCAAGAAAGGTAATAACTTATTTTTAGAGAGGGAACTATTCATTTCCTCTTCTCTGAGTACTGCTTGAATGACGCAGACCTGTGGCCAAGTTTCCTAGTACTGATGTCAGGGCCTCTTTAGATCCTGGAGCTGGACACAGAGCTGAGCAAGCAGGCCATGGAAACTTGAGAGTGCTCCAAATCTCAAAGCACCTTGACTGAAATCATTAAACACTTCATAATGTATTTTTTTAAAGGCATAAGACCCAAAAGAAATGACCAAGTGAAAGAAAAATAGTAGTAAAAACATTCTTCCAACTGAACTATCCTACAAATGGCAAACCACCAAAGTGACAAGTTTTACATGATGTGTTTTCTGGAAGGGGAGAGACATCTTAAAGGAAAAAACAGATAGCTTTGTTTCACACATCATTTGAGGCAAAGCCAGGATTACACATGTATTTCATTTTCCAAGGCAAAAGGCATTTTGATTACTTAAAATGTTAAACCCTCTGGGAGGAGGGCTACTTTTGCAGGCTGAGTTTTCTTGGCTGACTTTTGGGGAGCTGGGTAGGAATCGTTGCTGCAGTTTGGCGGCGTAAGTGGGAAGCAGCCCCTATCCCTCTGCAGTGTTAGTGGACACAGGGCTGGATGGGGGGCATAAGTTAACCAGTTAGGAAGACCCTTTCTGCTCTCTGCTCCTGGTAGACTTCCTTTTCTAATCTGAAAGCCTGTTTATTCAGAGTGCCCGAAAACAGAAAAGTCTGATCCTTTTCATTGAATAAGAATGGTTTCTGAAGACAGTATATCCTTCACCAGAGACTTATGCTCTTTAATTTATTAACAACTATTCAGTGAGAATCTAATGTGACATGACCTATGCGGGGCTTGGTAAAAAAAGTTAAAATCAATGTATTCACATTTGATAAAAATGTATGCAAATTTTTAAGTAGATATTTTCAAAAGTCTAATTTTATGCACAGAATTTAAAATAATGCAAATCACCCCACATTTTAAAAGTCTGTCAAGAGCCACACCATTTCAAAGCTGGCAGGCTGAGTGTGTTTTAACAGTGTGACATGGTTGCCGCACATTGGCACCAGTTTGCTTGGGCAACCGACACCCCACCAGCGTTTGGCAGCCTCCGGTGGAATCTAAAATCATTTCCTTCCACTAGGATTCTGCAGATGATTTTGGTGACCACAGCACTGTCATTCCAGGATACTTCGGTGTGAAATCTGAACATGACCCTGCAGATCTGGAGTTTCAGACTAAATTTCAGCTTTCACAGGTTTTAGGCACGTGTGGCCACAGCTTTGGAAATTTAATATGTCCCCACATTCACTATTGTTATAACTTAAAATATCTTTATATCGCATGTTAAAAAAAATTCAACTGAGTAAATTTTAAATATTTCACTGCCTTTATTCAACAATTCACGAATCGGGCAGCACCCCATCCAGCAGACAGAAAGGAGCTGGACAAAATGGGAAACTTTTATAGGCAGGAGGGGGCAGGGATAAGCAAAGAGCACATTGTTTTAGGTAAGGTTCCTCCCTCTGGGGGACAGCAGGGGTCTATCAGGCAGATTATCTCACTTTGTGCCGACCAGGAAATTCCAGATTGACTGGTTGAGATGAGATTGCTGGGAAAGGCAGAAGCTGCAGTTAGGTTAGGTATTAAGTCTCGTTTGGTGACAGGCTTAGCCCAAGGAATCCAGTTTTGGGCCTGTTGTCTCTTTTGTAACACTTTTAATAGTAATATAATGTCTGACATATATTGAACACTTATTACATACCAAGAGCTGTTCTAATCCCAACAACTCAATGAGATAGAGGTACTATTATTACCCCATTTAAAAAACCTGGATACATGGGACTTAAGTATCTCATCCATGGCCTCTCAGCAAGTATGTGGGGATCAGGATTCACAACCAGGCAAGTTGGTGTGGACCCTGCCCTCTCCCCTTGTGCTACAGTCCTCTGAGGCCAGCGTTTTAACATTCTCTCAGCTAGACCTGATGATCCCATCCAAAACCTTCAGCTTTGGAAGAAATTAGACCTGGCAAATGGTACAAAGAAGGCAAGCAACCACCATGAAACATTCTCCAAAATGCATTCCCTCTCTTTTGTTACTATTGGAAAATTACTCTTTCACTGTGTTAATTTCAAATAATGCAACTTTCCTCCATAGAGCTGTAGTCCTGACCTTGAGAAGCTTGCAGCTGAGCTTCGAGCAGCACCTGACATTCAAAGACTGGTTAGATATGCTGGGAACTCAGTAAGCCATGCACATTCTCCTTCCCTCTTCCTCCAGCTCTGCATGGTACACACTGTCAACTCCAGTCATTTCTTAGAGATGGTTATTCCAAACTCCCTGCTCAGGGACTCCCTCCCTAATCTAACTGGTGTCTTTTTGAGCAGGAAACTCAACTTTTAAGCTTTCCATCTCATGTTGAAAGTTGATAATAATAAAACTGTTATCCATGTTCAGCACATAACTTGTTCTGGCAAGCACTCCCCAATACCTGAGGCTGCAGATGAACAGACAAGACCCCAATTTGTGTGAGAATTTGACACCAGGCAGGGGAATGTGACCCAGCCAACACAGGCCTTTCGCCATTACCTGGAGAGGATGGCATATAGAGCCTTTTCCCCATCAGTTCTGCTCAACCTTCAAGAAATCTAGCTTCCACCTTTCAAACAAATAATTTGATTTAATAGGAACACCGTTAATGGAATTCAGAAGCCACAGAAAACATAAAGTCAGCTGAGTTCACGTGCGCAGTATGAAGATAGAGCTCTCTACCTTTAGTTGTAACTGAAAGGTCATCTTTCTACTTGAACTGACGGAAGTCCCCCATCTTCCAGAGCCCAGAACCTTGAGGAGCAGCGGACTGAGAAACCCCAGGGCTGTTCAGTGCTGGGAACCACACCCTAGGTTTATTTCCAAGTGGGGACCCTCAGCACCCAAGACAATTTGCTTCCAAAAAAACAATGTGGAAATTTTTCTTGCTTGGAAGCACAGTGATTTTTTGCTTTTATTGTGAATCACAGGAATCTGATCACCATCCCTCAACATCTTTGTACCTCCAAAATATAAAACTCATAAATTGTCTTTTCAGTCATGATTGACTTACCTAGAGCTTGGGTTTGAAATACATTTGTGATTTTTTTTTTAAGTGCATGCTGTTTCAGCAAACACAACGGGTTGATTGATGCAGCAATTCTTTTCCATATTAAAGCCCTGCTTTGGCTCTGGTCTTAAGCCCTAGGAGCACATAGCTTTAACTCTTGGTTTCCCAGGAAAGCCCTTGGTGATTTCGGTGTAGCTGTAACAACAGACTTGCTCCGTGAGGCTTCCACCCGGTTTCAGGGCGTGTTTTGTACAGGCTCCTTGTCCGACCTGATAACTTCATTAAAGAGCACTCACATTTGTAGACATGCTGGCTTTTCGAAGATGGGAAGCTTCCTTTCAGAACTGGCAGCCATCCATACTGTCGGCTGAACTACGTGGAGAGAGATAACCTATTTACATACTAAAAAGGTCAGTGTTGGACAGTCAGCATTTAGAGATGAATTTGCTGCTGCTTACAACTGAAGTGTAAGATTTGGGAGAAAGCCACAATTTCACCGGGTCTTTGTATGTGTAGACAGCACGCACTGGAAAGTATGAAGGATGTCTGTACCAGGTAGTCAGGGTGGTGATGGACTGGCTCCTTCATCGCTGAAAACCTCTCTGATTACTACGGGTATGTGACTGTGTGACCATGCAAAGTACAGGTCAGCCTCGCCTACTAAAAATCGTCATTAATTGGAGGTGGAAATATCTGCTGAATAGCTTTTCAGACTCCGTTAGTAAAACACAAACCATCATAGTAGACTTTAAATTATGTGGCTACTGCTTACTTAACCTGCCCTTTACATTAGGAAAGGTAGACTTGTAGGGGACTTAAAACATTCCCTTTTGGGGTCTTTCTTTTCAAAGTCTTTCCTAATATCAACAGCTTTCTTTTGCTAATGTGTGTTGAAAGTGTTTTAGAAGTTGACGTTTTCCTCTGAAATCCCTACAGTGTTTTTGCTCTGTATCCATTTGTACGTTCAAAGCAAAACAATTAGCGAACTGAGATCCAAGGCTCCCTCTGAATGTCAGAATATACCAAAATAGTAAAGTTACTCTTGAAAGGGGAAAACTAGTTCCGAGAGGCTGGGGAGAAGCATGAGGGTGAAGTGAAGTCTTCCTCCTCAGTGGTACTAGCAGCACATCTGGGTAAGCAGGCAGCCACGGCCCTCATGCCTTAGGCCTACGGCATATTCCGAGTTTTTGCTCTGAAAAGACAGCAGCCGCTCCAGAGTGCCTGTGCCTAGACAGTCACATCTCAGCTGTGGCTGCTTTCCAGAAGTCCCAGCAAGGCATGGAGTCTTGGTGGGAGCTACAGCAGTAGCTGCCACCAGGTTCTCATGGGGACCTTGTGCTGTATTCTGTGTTCAGTGTCCCTCAGGGGACCTATCAAGGCCGATGTGGCCCTGGGCTCGTTGCATATTTGGAGACACATGAGGCATCTTCCAGGAAGAACCTGTTCTGTGCGTGCACGCGCATCCCAGATAGCTCGGTGTGCTGATCCACTTAGTAGCCACGTTCTGCAAGGCTCAAGGCTTCCCCTGATTCTTGACTCAGGGAGAGAGGAGCCAGTGGCAGTGATAAGCCAGCCCTTCGTTGACACCAAAAAGTGCCTCATAAAGACCATTTGAACTTGGTTAGCAAATAGCCACAGTCTTTGGGGACCTATTGTAATATCTGTTTCTCATGACCAGTGTTTCGAAAAAGAACAGTGGTGTCATCTGTCTTGGGGACTCCTCTGGGCCCTGATGCCTTGTGACTGGAAGACCAGGGTCTGCACGTGCGTGCACCTGGCCAGCCTGCTGGGCCCTGTAGCGAAGGTCTGACCTGCTGCTCAGTGTCCGCACATGGAGGCCTCGCTCACACCACCCGCCCACCTCTCTTTCAGAGCATTCGGCCCAGAAGAGGCAGCAGGCGCTGCGCCAGTCAGTCTGCCCATCAGCCATGTCGGCGAACCCTTTCTGGGACCTTCCCCTGGGCAGGGAGCAGCACCGCAAGCTGCTTCCAGGCGTGGCTGACATCCAGGCTGGTGAGGTGGCCCGGTGGACAGCAGATGAGGTGAGCGGGCTGCCCTGGGGCCCTGGATGCGACCATGGCTGCTGAAGCCGCTGAATCCACACTTAAGGGAGAAGGCAGGCATGGCTTTGAGGAAATTAAGAAAACCAAGCTGCTTTTGCCCGCCTCTCCCCCGCACCATCTCCTTCCTCCTTGCCGAGGGCCCTGGGCTAACTTAGGCAGAGGAGACAAGCTCTGGTCCCACCTCACAGATTTACTTCAAGGAAGCACGGCTCTGTAAGCATCTCAGGTTTGCCTCCTGGCAACCCCTGTCAAGACGTGCACTAACCCACAAGGTGTCAGTGCCCTAAGGGGCTCCCTTTGTCTGGGGCCCCAGGAGACCCGCGGATTCCAGTGCAGGAGCTCTGCACTGCCGTGGCCACCAACGTCACAGAGATCCGGTCAACCTCAGGTTTATTTAAAGTAAATTACATCACAACATTGCACAAGATACTGTATGGAGGGAAAACTGAGTCCAATTTTAATATAAACATGCCTTACAACATGGGTTCTTAACAAGGTTCAGGTAAGTCCCATTGCTTTACTGCAATGCTGCAGAAATGCCTCATATATAAAGCAATATTCTTTTAAGGAATACTCTCTCTGACCGACAATCCTTTTTAATAAAGGTCTTGTTTTCACTTGTCAGGACTTAATTAACTTTTTTTTTTTAATGAAAAAAAACCCTGGTCACTCTGAGGACAAGATAAAAGAGGAGCTGGAGTTAAGTCGGTCGGAATGTTCCCTGAGCACTCACCGGGGTCACTAGTGGCACAAGCTCCAAGCTCGGTCTCAGCCTTCTGTTCGGACAAGGAGAGCGGGGGGTGCGAAGGGACCCTGCTCCTGCCTGCTCCTCCCAGGCACCTCACACAGCTGCCTGTGGGCGCCCTTGTCCCCGCCGCTGGGCCTCAGCAGAGGGGCTGGCATCTCGTTCCCCCATACCCTACCTGCGCCCTCTCTCCTTCCACTCCTTCCAAGGACCCCGGTGTTGGTAAGGGAGCACGGAGGTGCTGGCTCTGTGTTTGGGGAGGGTCTAAATGTGATCCTGCTCCTTAAAGAGTAGGCAGAGCCTGTCCCCAACTCCCCTCCCCCCACTTATAAATTTTTACCTTGTTACGAAGCGTGCAGCAGCTTCATGTCCACACTAACTGAATTAAAACCTATTGTGTCTATAATCAAATCATCTACAGCTTTGCCCTTGAGACCACCCTGCACCTAATGGGGAGCTTGTCTGAGAACTTAGTTGGCAAGTCACTCGGTCTTGACTTTCATCCAAAGTTCTGCCGTTGTTTAAGTCAGACTGAGAGTGGCTCCACTTCCCATGTCCCTGCTCACCTTAAAATAATCCCTGGCTCCCCAAAGCCCTGAGCGTGCTGTTCACATGAGCACGGCTGTCCTCCCTGCCTCTCCAGTCTTAGCTCCCCCAACACACAGCGCTCCCACCCTGGCTGCAGAGCCGCGCCCTCCCAGCCCCACACACTGTTCTCATACGTGCGCAGCTGCCGCCCTTTCCCCTGCCCCCCCAACCCCGCCTGCTGCCCCCTTCAGCCAGCAGCTCCGTGCCTCTGACGGGTCAGTGTCCTCTGTGCTCCCGTTTCATCTGATAGCCTCCCCCAGCTGACCTACATTCACTTGTCTGATTCTTGACCAGGTGAACAGAAACCTGTCTCCCTCACTTAGCATCTATCCTGAGAACCTCTCCGAATACCAGGTACTAAGTAGATAACCCAGTAAATGTTTGTGGAATGACTGTTGAATGACAAGGACATCATAAGCTGGATTTTGAAACAAAAATAGAATATGTCCAAGTAGAGAAAAGAAGGGAAGCTATTCCTGTTGAAGGGAAAACAGAAGGTTGCACGGAAATGAGCAAGGAAGGCAGATGCACAATGTGTCCTTTACGACCATTAAAAATGAGAGCCAGCAACACTGTTATCATGACAGGAAGGGACGTATCTTATTTTGTCCATTTTACAATGAGAGCCAGCAACACTGTTATCATGACAGGAAGGGACGTATCTTATTTTGTCCATTTTACAGATGGGGAAATTGAGGTACTAAAGGAAAATTAGGGAATAATAGGGAAATTGAGAGACTAAGTAACTTCTTCAGGCTGCACAGTGAAAGCCAGGTACTGAGTTGCTCCCTACCCACCATGCCCACCTGGGGTGCAGAGGGAAGTTACCCGGGGTGGGGACAAGGGGTGCCAGGGTGAGGCCAGGCACTGGCCGCGTGTCAGTCAGCTGCAAAAGGAGCCTTCCTGGGTTCTTAAGCAGAAAGTCACACCGTGGAGATGGTGCTTCAGGAAGACGAGGTGACAAACATCTGCAAAAGGAGGGAAAGCGGGAAGCCGAGGAGAGGGAGCCCACGGGAGCCCACCCCCCCACCACCAAGCTCTCTCCATTCCGAACACCGGGGCCTGGGCGGGCACCACGTGAGGACCACCATGTGTGGTAGACTTAGTGAAGTCAAGAGCAATAGGACAGGGAAATGGATCAGATACAGAGGAGGAGGAAGTGAGTGAGCCGAATGTGATCCCGCTCAGATCTCAGCACCACACAGTTTAGCCCTTAATTAGGACAATAATAAGCAGGGGCAGCAGAGCCCATCGAGTTCATCTGAGAGATGGGAGAAATGGTGGTGCCATCAAAAGAAGTGATCTTTCCAGTAGAGGACCCGGGTTGGGGTTGGGTAGAAGATGACGGATTTCCTGGGGGACCTTTGGAGTTAGAGGTCCCTTCAGACTCCACAGTGGCTCAGAATGATTCCACCGGGCAGAGCACTGGCTGGGCCCTGAAGGGGTGGGGCCTGGTGAGCCCTGGGACCACATCGGAAGGTGCAGGGGAAGGGCTGGAGGGGGCACCCAGGAGGGAAATGAGAAAGGAGGAGCAGGGAGTCCTGAGAGAGAAGTCTGGGAGGCAAGCCAGGGTGCTCCTGCAGCAGTACGTGGGGAACTGAGCGCACTGTGCCGTTCTTTCCTTAAGAGGAGGGCCTGATTCTTTATCAACTTCTAATGGGGGCCTATCATCCAAAAAGACCAGGAACCACTGTTTAAGGAACATGAAGCAGTAAACAGGAAATTTGTTGGTGGGGTGGGAAGTGGTGGTGGTGGGGGGGACTCCAATCTGACAAGTTTCAAGTCTGGCAGTGAATGCAAGAGATTGGAGGTGGTTAAAAGGAATTTCAGGCCTCGTTAGGATGCAGAGGGTCTCAATGCAAAGTGACCCACCAAGGTCCAACTGAAATAGATGCCCTCAAGGACCATGAGACAGGCAGATGTCAGTTCCTGAACTCTCTGTAATGGGCTCACATGGAATCCCAGCCTTGATTGCTGGAAGAGGCCCTAAACATTTTCTAGATTAAAAATAAAGCAACCATCAGAGAGGCTGTCTTCAAACAGCACTCCTGTTCACAGTGTTGTCATTATGGTGACTCCCCTCAGAGATGCGCCCCAGAGAAAACAGGTGGGGTTATTCCCTAATGTTTACACACCTTTGTCTTGGTATATCCCTAACTACACAGCCCTGAGGACAAGCTCCTCATCCTGGACGTCCTGAGGTCTTCTCCCACGCAATAGCACACTTCTGGCGCCAAAATAGGTCCTTGAGAAGAATCTGTGGCAGGTTGAGAGTGGGGGCCTTGCGAGGCTTCTGTTTGTGTCTGGGGAAAGAAGGCAGCAGCCCTCAGAAGGAGGCCTGCTTGGGGCATTGCAGCTGAGTACCAACAACAGAGGCTGTGACTGTCTGAGATGCCACATTAAAAAGAGCACGCGGAGTGGTGAGGATTTGAAAAGGCAGTTGAGGATACGGCAGGTCGTGCTTTGCTCCCACTGGACACAGTGTTGGGGGGGAATCGCACCCAGAGCAGGTGTATTAAAAAAGAGTTTGTGTGTCCTTGTGTTGAGCGCCATTCAGCGAGTCTTAGGGCAGGAAGTATGTCTATGGCAGAAGATGAAGCAGGAGAACTTTCCCTTTGTCTGCTGCTGGCCTGGGAGGCACTCCCCCTGCATTATGTGATCTGTGAAGGGGTGCCTGTGCTGGGCCTTTGTGACATCTCTGAGCATGCCAGCTGATTTAACTCCTTTGTTGCTGTGGCTGTTTGCACTAGAGCAGCGCAAGGAGGCTGTGAAGTCATAGTGGTTCTAAAGTGAAAGACAAGACTAAATGCAGCGTCATAACTGTAGTAGAGGTTATTGTTTATTGCAAAACCTTTGTTAGAAATGTGAGGCTGTGCGCACACTCCAGTTATGACCAGCGTGAAGGAAATTTCTTACTCTGGGCTATGGAAATGTTCTGTAGAAGAGTGTAAGCATTTAAGAGTAGGGACTAAAATGTTTTTTATATCTGTTTATGTCTTTATAGCAAAAGACAAGATATTTTATTGTTCAGGTATCTTGCAGGTGTCTGAAAAATGTGTGAGTGAGTGAAGGAATAGGGAAGTGAATTTAGGCAGGACCCTCCTGCCAGGTGTCCAGGGCACATGAGGGCAGGACATGCCATGTCATATGCACCTGGCGGCCACAGGTGTGACTCAGGTATGCTTGGTGTACACATGGGCATTTTTATTTCTTATACAAAAATTCTTTTTAAAGTAGCACTTATAAATCACTCTAGCCTCAGTCAAGTGCTCCCTAAATGTCCATTAACTTTAAAAGATGGTGGCTGCTTTAAAAGCAATCTTTACACAGGAGGGAATGTTCTGAAACATTCAGGACACTGCTAAGCAAAGCAGCCTTATACAATCAGGCCCTTAAAAAAAGGGCAAATAACAGATTCCATGTTTAAAAAATGAGACCTGGGCTGGAAACGTCCCTTGTGGACCTTGAGCCAGTACAGTCAGGCACAGAGCTACAGGCTCAGCAAGACAGAATCCACCTTTCCGAAGGTTTAAGGGAACAGCAGCCGGCTGAAGAGAACAGCCCTGCTGCAGGGACGCCTGGAAAAGTAGGTCGCTGGGGCTGAGGCGGTAGAGTAATGGGCTCACCCAGCAGCCTGCAGTGTCGTCTTTCTCAGCCTCTCCAAACTGCTGTGTCATCCCAAGAATTAACTTATCAGTGTCCTTCCACCACAAAGTCCAGGTTTTGGCTGTGGGCACCATGCTCCGGGAACTCTGAAGACCAACATTGGCCTGCACACCGGCTGTGCTTCCCAGAGCCAAGGTCAGGGTCATGCTGGCTCCCATGGCACCATCACCTCAGGAAAGCAGCCATTCATGCAGCCGTCCGGGGTGGAGGCTAATGGCTCGTAGTTTCCTCTTTCATGGAGTTCACTCCATTCTGAACAGTCTTCCACATTTACCACAGACTCAAAAGAAAAACACGAGTTTTCAAGGAGAGAGCAAGAAGGAAACTTCCTGATCCTGCTCTGTGATGTGCTAAAGCTTACCACTCGCCATTTAGAGAATCTGCAGCAAAATGGGCTTTCTATTAAAGCTCAAAATACATTTAGTCTCAAAATAGAAATACCATTTGACCCAGGAATCCCACTCCTAGGAATTTACCCCAAGAATGCAGCAGCCCAGTTTGAGAAAGACAGATGCACCCCTATGTTTATTGCAGCACTATTTACAATAGCCAAGAAATGGAAGCAACCTAAGTGCCCATCAGTAGATGAATGGATTAAGAAGATGTGGTACATATACACAATGGAATATTACGCAGCAATAAGAAAGAAACAAATCCTACCATTTGCAACAACATGGATGGAGCTAGAGGGTATTATGCTCAGTGAAATAAGCCAGGCCGAAAAAGACAAGTACCAAATGATCTCACTCATATGTGGAGTATAAGAACAAAGAAAAAAAATAAATAAATAAAACAAATAAATAAATAAATGAAGGCACAAAACAGCAGCAGACTCACAGAACCCACGAATGGACTAACAGTTACCAAAGGGAAAGGGACTGGGGAGATGGGTGGAAAGGGAGGGATAAGAGGGTAAAAGGGGCATTACGACTGGCAGACATAGGGTGGGGGGGCACGGGGGGGACTGTACAGCTCAGAGAAGACAAGCAGTGATTCTCATCTCACTACGCTGATGGACAGTGACTGTGGTGGGGTTGGTGGGGGGGACCTGGTGAAGGGGGGAGTTCAATCATCACGGTATTGCTCATGTAATTGTAGGTTAATGATACTAAAATAAAATAAATTATTTAAAAAAAAAAAAAAAAACATTTAGTCTTAGGGAGACTAGGTACTGACAAGTAATACTGAGTAATGATACCGAAAAGCAATCAAGGCCCCTGGATATTTTTCCATTCTGGCCAGAAAAGTCTGCCTCAACAGATTTCGTGGAACTTGTTTTTTACTTTGGAAAAAGGAAGATGGAACAGAATCAGAGTGTTCTTCCAAAAAGACAGTTTCAGACACGTGGAAACAAATGGGATGTTGCTGCCCGCACTCTCTGCGGGTGGGGGGGACGGTGTGCGGCCGGACTGCCACCGCGCCGAGGGCCGCCACCACCGGTCTGTTTACTGTCTGGTTTAAAACATTATTTATTCCCACTGAAAACCCAACCTACTCTGACATAGACAGTTAGTCCTTGGCAAACAGTACTGAGGAGGGGGAATGCAACCCTTTTTCCATTTGTCTACCTAGAAAAGGACATCTTAACTGTCAAAGCAGCATGCAGCCCTTTGCTGGGAAGAGAAGTCCTGGAGCGCATATTTAAAGGTCACCATCTCTCAAAGCCCCTCACTTGGCTTGTGGGGGACCCAGGTTCCTGCTCCCGGCATGGCTTCCCTCGGGAGCTGGTGATGGAGACACAACAAAACATGTCTTTAGCTCATTCCTAGTCCCACATTTCAGTGTTAATTGTCCTACTATGATACTCAGCCCCTCTTCCTGAGAAAAGCCATCGCAGAAGAACCTTCTTTTAGAGCAGTGGCCTCTAACCAGGGAGACTTTGGCAACATCTGGACCCATTTTTGGTTGTCACAGTGGTGGCGGGGTGGGGTGGGAGTGGTACCCAGCTTGCAGTACAGAGGATGGCCCCACAGGGAGGAAGAGTCAGGCCCAGCATGTCAGGGGTGCTGTGTGGAGAGGCCTGCTCCAGGACGTTTTTCCTGGACTCTGCCGGGATTCTTTTTGCCCCACATGGGCCCCTAGGCGGGTCTTCAGCGTTGCACACAGGACTGGGCACCCACCTCCCAGGGGCACCTGGCCTGGTCCCTCCACGCACTGCTAGATCATCTTTCAAGATCTCTTGCACCAGGACAGCATTAACCGCATGTGAAAATCAACTGGGAAAACTAAAAATACATGCCCCGCTTTGGGACCAGATCCAGCTTGATCAGTTTGGAGTCTCTGTAACAGGCACCAGGCCTTCATCCACTTTGCGACCTCTCTAGGTGGTTCCGGGGACTGGCTAGGTGGGGAACCACTGCTCCAGGACTCCCTGAGCCTGTGATAGAGGTGCAGGCCTCCGGAAACCAGACCCTCTCCGCTGCTGGCCCCACCTTCCCTCTGCTTTGCAGCTCTGGCCAAATGACTTCTCTCCGATGACCTGGGCGCCCTGCCTCCTGCCTGTGGCCTTGCTCCTGTGCTGACATCCCTGTCTGTCCACCCCGAGTCACACGGGGAAGTACTGCACAGCCAGCAGTCCTAGCTCAGCTGCCCCCTCCCTTGTGATGCCCCCCTGAGTCCCCACTGGAGCTCCCACTGCCACTTACAGAAGCATGGCCTGTACACCTCTGTTGGATTTTGCAGGCTTGACCATGTATTGCAATGGCTAGTAAGCCATCCTTTACTCAAACTAAACTCACTGAAAGCCCAGGCTCGAGCTGCTCACAGGTCCAGCCTTCCCAGCACTCAGCGGAAGCCCCACAAAGCCGTGGACAGAACATACCCAGCCAGAAGAGCAGCCTAGGGAGTGGGTTGCACACACCTTGCAGCCTACCAGGCCCCAGAAAGTCCCTGTATGCCCTGCTGCCACCTGCCAAGTTACTGTGTATCTGTGACTTGACCAACAGCACCCAAGGCTTTCCTCAGCAAATACCAAATATATACTTCATGCTTCCAGTCCACCTAGGAAAGAAACAAAACCCTATTAATTCAGCGAACAGACAGCTTCCTGGGTGTGTGGACCGCCAGCAGAGCAGCTGGGAGTTGTAAGAGCCGAGGCCAGCCTGCGACACGCTAACACCTCCCAGGTACCCCTAGGGCTTGAAGGGGCCACCGTGTGGCAGCATGGTAGCTGGTTGGGGAAGATTTTTTTTTAATTCTCATCATCTGTTGCTTCGGAAGCATGGTTGTAAATGAATCATGATAAAATATACCTGTGGCATCGTAGGTGAGTGAAGCAGGGCCAGTGTGCTGACCGCCCCTACAAATATGTTCTGAAGTCTTCGTATCATGTTAAACGCAGCTGCGAGTCAGCGGGGGCCAGAGCGCTGGGTGTGCACACAGGTATTAGGCCTTAGGTTCGCCCTGTGAGTATTGGTCCCTGGCCACTTTGTAAGCTGGAAACTAGCCAACGCTGAGAGGTTCCCTTCTGCAACGTGTGGGGAGAGGCCAGGGTCACTGCTATCTCCCAGAGGGCCTGCAGGAGCCAGGTACTCCAGAGAGCGTTGACTGTAGGACACGTTGACACAAGACCCTGAGCTCATGGGCCTCCCTGTTAGACGGGACAGGAGGACAGGCACACACTGTTCCTTGGACACGAGGCAGAAAGCCAAAAAGAAACAAAACCGAGAACATCAATATCACCTCCCAGGATTCATTTACTCTTGCTTGCTAGTTTGCCTTTCATTCCATTCTGCACCAGGGCCAGACCTTGCCAGAAATGGCCAGAACCCAGCTGTCATTTTGGCAGTTGGGAATCTACACTTCATTGCATTTGTTCAGTCAGCTCCCCTAGACCTTCATATGGAGCATTTGATGGCTTCCTGCACTTATAGTCAGACCACTGATCTCTCCTATTAAAAGGAATTTGAGGCCTGTATGGATGGAGAAGGAGGGAAAAAACTAGAGCAGGACACCAAATTGAAGAGACTGATTCTCCAGAACCCTGAGTTGGAAGTGAGAAAACCTGAGTTCCAGAACCATCTCTGGCACCTTACTGGACATGTGTGACCTCCAATAAGTCATTAAACCTCTTTGGGCTTCAGCTTCATAGTCATTTATGAGGAAATGCACTTGGCATAGAGTCCTTGAGTCCCTGCTGTTGGCTAGGACCAGGTGAGTACCAGAGACTCAGATGAGTGAGCTGGGCCCTGGCCTGGGGTCTGCCGGGAGCCAGGTGGACACGTCCTTCTCTCGGACAGTCACTGTGAACACTGCTACACACACACCCCTACCCACTGCCATCCCTGACCCCACAGGGTGGACAGGATCAAATAAGAGAAGGTTCCAGAATGCCGGAGCTCCACTCAAATGGAGGCTGTCATTGTCATTATAACTGGGACCCTATGCAGGTCAGCCTGGGAATCACAGCCAGGAAAGATCCTGGGGGTTGGTCAAATGTCTGAGCTGGCAAATGCTAATGTAACCTGACAGTTACTATTTAAATCCCAAGTGTTTGAGGGACTTGAAGTATATTTTACTCAAATGTTGAATTACTACAACCCTAGAAACTTTCTCATCTGCACGCTTTAAATCCGGCTTTCATCCTGCACTGTAGGTGGCTGAGTTTGTACGGTCGCTGCTGGGCTGCGAAGAGCATGCCAAGTGCTTCAAGAAAGAGGTAAGAAATGCACAAATTACACATATTTCTCTCATCTAGACCTAGCGGTGCTTTGTTTCCAAATACTTAAGTGTAAATAAGAGCAGTTTGGGGAGGCAAGAGAGAGGGGTCCAGGCAGGAAGGAGCCCAGCATACCCGTGGGACTCAGCAGGGCTGGCCTCGCCCAGAGCTTGCAGACAGGATCTGCCTGGCTGCAGGTCAAATTGCTCAATTGCTTTGACCTGCTTATGTGTCGCTGTGTTTGTCACAGAAGGCTATGGTGCTTGGCCCATATGGCATGCTCAAGAAATAAACTATTTGATGGAAGAATAGATGAACATGTTAATTAATATTTAGGGGTATCTTGCAGCCTCTGCACTGGCCTCTTCAGGCTACGTTGGAGGCAGGGAGGAACCCTTGGTGAGGAGAGGGGACTGGTGCACTCCAAAGTGAAAGCGGGACCAAACCATGTACCCCTGCTCTGCATCTGTTTCAAGAGGAACGCAGAGAAGCCACAAGCTCCTTCTATGGGGTATCGCTTCCTGCCTCCTCCTGGCTGGGAATGTACCGAACAGCTTGATGTTTGTTCTGGAATTAGCATCTGTAGCTCTGGGGGCCCCCAAAGAGACTGCACCAGCCACAGAATGATAATGCTGGCATCAATGATAGTCACCACTCACTGTGGGCTTGCCATGTGCCCGCCCTCCCTGTGCTAAGCACCTTCCAGTCATTGTCCTTGGTACCGTACAACAGCTCGCAGGGCAGCTCACCAATGAAGACACTAATAAGGATCTAGCCCGTACCGATCTAATTCCAGAGCCTCCTTCATTGCTCTAGAATTCTCCAAGAAACTATACATTAGAGACTCTAGGATGCATGCTGTCCCTCTCTAGAGGTCAGGGCATGCATGGCTCAGGGGAAGTACTCTGAGTTTTGGGTCCTTGGACTCCTCGGAGCCCAGCCAACCCTTTATCCCCAGGGAGCTTAGCATCAGGGTGACTGTGGTGTCTGGGAAACCACCACTGGAAACGCGGGGTTCCCCTGGTTCTGCCTGAGCCCAGTACGCCTTGGGCATAGTTAGCCAGCCTCCCACATACAGGCCACTCTGCATTTAGCAACACCCAAGACCCGTCTTGTCCACAAACCTTGCAGGTCAAATTGCTCAAGCTTGGCATTAGGACCAGCAGTGTCACTGTGGGCAGATCACTCAGCCCCTCTTACTGTCCTGCGCAGACCACAGACTTCCACAAGGGGGCCTTTCCAGATGAGGATTAGTATGTTCACAGTGCCTGGCCCAGGCTGGTCCCAGAGTGGGGGCTCAATAAATGGCAGCAAGATAGAGCAGAGGGTCTCCTCTGGAGTCCAGTGAGCGCTGCCTGTAATCCCAACCGTGCCTCTAGAAGCTGTGACCTTGGGCAAATCATGAGGCCGCTAATTGTAGGGAGGATCAAATACATGCAACAGATTAGAGTAGCTCCATAAACCGTAACTGTTACCGCCTTTACCATCACCACCGTTACCTCATTCTTAGGACAACTGGCTGTTTGGCCAGCGAGTTTTGCCTGAAAATGCTGGAGCTGAACCCAGGCTAGGGTATGGAAGTAGGGAGACTCTTCTGCTGTGGGAAGTATGCTCTCTACCTCATCAGAAAGGCATTCTGTTTTCTACATGGATGGTTCTGCATCCAACGAGGTGTCATAAATGCACAGGAAGCTTTTTAAAACTTTAACTCCCAACCCAGTGTTCCTGGGTGATTGCTCCTTCCTCGGTGAGACATTGACACTGAGGGTTTATATTGTTAATTAAAAAGGGTTAGAACCACAAGGCTCAGTTCATGGAAGTGTTACCGTAGAAAACTCTTTCATTCTGTCTTCTGGTTCCAGAACCAAGAATCATTCTGAGCCCGTCTGTGTAAATAGACATTGTGGGTGTAGGACATGCCCACTCAGACTGGGACTCAGACTCAGACCATGGGAGGCTTCTAGAAGCTGGGAGAAATGGCCTGCATGGTGGCCACTCGCTGTCATGTGAATCTCAGGAAACCTATTACATTTCAAACCATAATATGTTTTAAAAGTTAATAAGTAAAATATTTATGCATTTTTGCTTATAATGGCATTTATTATAAAAAAGAATCAAATACAGGAAAATTAAAAGGAGAAAATAAAAATCAAACCACTATTCCACCAACCAGATCTAACTTCCTTTAATATTGTTGTAAAGATTTCAAATACTTTTAAGTATATATATGTATATATGTGGTCCTGCACATTTGACAAATTAAAACTGAGATATCATTGTATGTATTCTATATTCTATATATATGTATACATTGTATATATCATTCTATATCATGTTTTGTTACTTAACGATACATGAAAAATTTCCCAAATCATTAACTTTCATTGAGATGTGAATTTTGGTGACTGCCTGGTACCCCACCTGAGGTAATACCCCAATTTATTTACTTCTACTATTGTTGAAATGCTGGGTGGTTTTCGATATTTCACTACTGTAAGTAGCACTAGAGTATATGCATTGCACACTGATTCCTTGGGAAAAATTCCTAGACATTTACTTGGTGGGTGAAAATGGGTTATTTTTAAGGCTTCTGATACAAATGTGGGTCAAAATTTTTAGTTGATATTTCATTGAGGTTCATACAATAAAATGTACAAACCTTAGTGTACAGCTCGATGAACTTTGACATGTGTATACACCCATGCAACCATTGCCCAGATCAAGATATCAAGTATTTTCACTACATTTTTTCACCTCCACCTATTTCACCCATCCCCCATCCCCTCCACTGTGGCAACCACCAGTCTGTCTGTTCTTTATGTCTATGAATCTATTTCAGTTTTGTTTGTTTTGTTTTTTTAGATTCCATATATAAGTGAAATACATGATATTTGTCTTTCTCTGCCTGGTTTATTTCACTTACCATAATGCCCTCTAGGTACATCCATATTGTCACAAATGGCAAGGCTTCATTCTTTTTTATGGCTGAATAATATTCCATTGTGTATATACAACACATCTTTACCCGTTTATCTGATGATGGACATTTAGGTTGCTTCCATATTGTGACTATTGTAAGTAATGCAGCGATAAACATAGAGATACAAATATCTTTTTGGATTAGTGATTTTGGTTTTCTTTGGGTAAATTTCCAAAAATGGAATTGCTTAGTCACATGCTATTTCTATTTTTAGTTTTTTGGGGAAATCTCCATACTGCTTTCCATAGTGGCTGCCCCAATTTACATTCCCACTAACAGTGCATGAAGGTTGCCTTTCCCCCACTCCCTTGCCAGCACTTGGTATTTCTTGTCTTGTTGATAGTTGCTATTCTGACTGGTGTGAGGTGATATCTCACTGTGGTTTTGATTTGCATTTCCCTGATGATTAACAATGCTAAGCATCTTTTCATGTGCCTGTTGGCCATTTGTATGTCTTCTTTAGAAAAAGAAGGTACTCTGCCCATTTTTTAATCAAAATATTTGGGGTTTTTTGGTGTTGAGTTGTGCTCTTTATATATTTTTGATATCAGCTCCTTACCAGATATATCATTTGCAAATATCTTTCCTGTATAGAAGGTTGCCTCTTCATTTTGCTGATGGTGTCCTTTGCTGTGCAGAAGCTCTTTAGTCTGATGTAGTCCCAGGTCAAGATTATTAAAGCATGGTAATAGATACTTAGCCTTGGAAGAGTTCATGTATATTGAGTTTATATTTAACAGAATGAACACCTTTCTAATGTTTCTTAGCTTCAGAGACCTAGGGGGAAATGGAGTTGAGCAGTGGTTAGGACTCAGCCGTGGGAGGGGTGTGGTCATTCTGGGTTGTTGCTGAGCTCTGCAGGGAGTGTCACAGGCTCAGCACCCAGGAGGTACTACAGGGGAAACAGGCTTAACAGCAGAATACTTTTATTTGTGTTTATTTATTTACTTGCAGCTGATTGATGGCAAAGCCTTCCTGCTTCTGACCCAGACAGACATCGTCAAGGTGATGAAGATCAAACTGGGTCCAGCACTGAAGATTTATCGTTCCATCCTCATGTTCAGGAATTCCCAGGACCTCACTGAAGAAGATACCATCTCAAGCCAAGAATCCAGGGGTTAAACGCTACCCGAACTGCCATGGCACCAGGACCTTGTCCCTTCAGCAATAAAGTTGGCTCACATTACTATGATTTTAATGTCCTCATGCTCATAACAGTACTTAATCTGGACCTTTTAATGCAGCTGTGGTTTACAGTTTAGAGGGTTTGATGACTGACAAGGGCCACCAAGGTGGAGGCTCCATTACCTGTGTGGTTGGTGAGCATCTTTATCTTTCATGGGGGCCTTTCAGCTCTGATGTGTTACAATAAACAGACCAAAGAAGCCACCCCACACACACCTCTTCTTCTCTCTCACTATAAAAGAAGCCATTTCCCATTTTGCAAGAAAGCCCTCAAGTGGTAAAATATTAGAAAAACAGTATTCATCAATACATTGTTAATGTTTTCACCAGAACACCTGAGCTTGGCTCAGATTTGTCGTCTGGATGTAGTGAGTCTGAAAGATAGAGGCCTGGTGCCTTAAAAAGACTTCAATGTGAGATATTTGTGCACTTGACTCAGGAAAGTGCAAATCTTTAAAAAATATTAATAATAAGCACATGTTTTCATAATTCATTAATTCTCGTCGTAGTTCCAGTAACTATTTCTCGGCTGTGCTCCCAAGGTCTCCCGGAGTGTGCCTGGCAGTAGCAGGAGAATAGCCAGCCCGGGCACTTGGCAGAAGCTGGTGAGACTCTGCTGAGGACCCTCCACTGCAGTGCCCTGCAAGGGGATCTGCGGAATGCAGGGAGACCTGTCCCCACGCTGCACTGAAATCCTCCTCAGGACGATTGATTGGTCCCTCGGTCTGGGCTGGGTGTGTGCAACAGGGAGCTCTGCTACCTCTGAGCTTTGTGTACATCTTTGTAGAGAAACACCATTAAGAGGGAAGATCTCTAAATAGGGACCTTTGTATCTGTTATTTGTCTGAACAGTTCTGATTTATTAGACTTTTATAGAAGTGACTGTGTCTGAGACACAGTTTTGAAAGACAAGCACCTCTTTTCTTACACACTCCCAGTAAGAGCTACAGGTGCCCCTATGAGGGTGAAGATCCATTGTCTTCTGGGGGGAGTGGGGAGAGAAGAGAAGCAGAGACTCAAACCTGACCTGACCCATTTGCTTCATTAAGAGTCTTCTGGTGTAAGAAAAGTTAATTCTGCTTGGAGAGTTTCTCAAACTTTTGGTCACTGAAGAAAAATTATCCTTCTCTAAGACATGCATATATTACATGTCTTTAGATCCTTGCCTAAAGGAAATCTTAATATATTATTGGTTGATATAAATTTTTGTTTCTGTGGAGTTTTGTTTGCTATTGATTGGTTTTATAGACTGCCATGTACAATTAAAATTTTTGCTTCTACTATGTTAAAATTTTAATATATTTTAAATGATAATAAAAAGATAATATAAAACCCCACCTTGCTGCCTCAATGAATATGGTTCCATAATCTGTTTCTGTGCCACAACCTGAGTTCGTTGCTCCGCCGGGCAGAGCAGACGCAGAGCTGTCTGCCCCACCAGCGAAGAGGTCGCCATTTTTGAGGATGTGGAATATGTTACCTTAGGGAAGTAAATTTAGCTGTTAGTAACTGGGGTAATTAAATCAAAGGGGTTTTTGTTGTTGTTAAAAAGAACATCAAAACTGCTTATTGTATGGGCTCCATATACAATGGAGACATGAGATTTGTGGTTCATATATTTAAAACATGTCATTTCAACAGCGGGATCTAGAACAGGACAGATAGGGGTTGAACTATTGTGTTCCTAGAAGACAGTGTGATCAGATAGGAAGAGCTCGACCTAGGTACTTAGCTACCAGGACATCCCCACTTTGTCACCCAAAGCCCCAACCTTGATATATTCGAAAAGCAACACAGATGGCTAGATGGCTCCACCCGAGTGGACAATACCATCACCAGAGTAGCTGCTCAAGTCAGGAAACTGAGATGGTCTGACTCTTTGTCAGTGTCTGAGCTAAAAAATCTTGCAACAGGATGTCACTGGACGTGGAGATAGATAGGAAGAGAGGCGCCTGGTGTGCACTCGAGCTGTCCCTGCACGCTGGATGCACGCTGCCACCTCAGTCAGAGCTCTTTGCTCTCTCCCTCTCTGTGAGTGTGTGCAATATGCTGAACTTCTTTGCTCCAAATGTACCCTTCTCTTGGGCCTCTGACCTTTGCATCTGCTGGCCCTCTGTTCCTGACACCTTACCTGTTAGGTTCCAACCTTATGGCCCCACAGCAGCCTATCTCCCCATCATATGGCTCCCCACTCTTTATTGTTCTTATTTGCTTGCCTTTCCCCACTAGTCTGGTGGGTCCGTGAGGACAAGCCCATGGCAATCTTGCTCACCACTTATTCCTGACATGTGACGACTGTCTGGCACTTAATTACACACAGGAAGTTACTTGCTGCATCAGTCGATGAAGCAAGCAAATCAGACCCAAATCCAAATTCCAACTCTGTGAATTCCTACATAGGTGTAACTTCTCTGTAACAGGAGAAAAGAATACCCAGCACAAGGGTTCATTTGATTTTGAGGGTGTGTGCGTGTGTGTGAATATAACCAACATAACATACACAAAGTGCCCGATACTGAAAGCAGCATTACCAAAATGGTCAATGACAACCCCCTTCTTGAACGTTCGTCCAGGAATCTGCCATGTGCAAACCCCTTAAGTTTTCATGAAGCTGGACCCCAGGAGCCCCACTGTTTTAATGTGGGTACATGTTAGGGGGCCCAGGCCCATGTGGGGCAGCCCTTGGGATGCTCTTGAAGGGCCCTTGATTGCGTGGCCTCAACTCTACCACACAGGCTTTCATTCCAGACAGTTCCCTCCACTATCCCTGTGCCCTCCAGACAGGCTTGAAACATTAAGAGTTGAAACCTTTTGCTCTGCCAGGAGGACCCCCACACCTACAGAGGGTGTGAAGGCCTCAGCTGCCTCTGGGTACCACCTTCAGTTTCTCATGCTCTTTTCCTGATTCCCACCTAGTATATGAGTGTTTCAGGGACAAAGCAAAGAAATACAAACTTCTAGGTTATTAGAAAGAGTTCCCCTAAAGGACCATTTGCACAACACATCATAGGTACCCATCATGATGCTGGAAATTAGATTATTAGCAAGAATCCCAAGGAAGCTTAGAACTTCTGAGGACATAGTCTTTGAATGCCTGTAATTTCAGGTAAGTTTTGCAAAAATAAATTTCTCTCACTTCCAACAATCCACAAACATTTCAAGAAAAATCCATCCTTAATCATCTCTGAACACCTCTTTTCTCCCTCAGTCCATGGCCCAACCTGTGTAATACCCCTAAACAGATTCCAAGAGTAACAGACAGGGGACTTACTCCTTGTTAACATGGGGCTCTGAGCTGTGGCATCTTTCCTTGTTGAGTGCTGACATTTAAACATCCCTGGGATTTCTTGGTTGAATTATCTTTGTCTATGGGCTCTCTTTCTGATGAGTGAAGGTTGGAGGCAGAGAAGCAAAAGGGAGAGTACTTGGACTCTGGAGTGAGGCCAGGACTTGAATCCTGAGTTCTGTACCTGACCAGGTGCCTGATCCACAAACATTTCTTAACCACCAAATGAAGGATCAACATTTACTCATTTTCTCTGAAACAATGAGCTTAGATCCCATTATGTTTGCCTCATATCATTTTGAAGAATATTCATTTTGTCTCTGCAACTCCCAGAGCTGAAAAAAATATTCTTGACTATGAAGTGTTTCTATGAATATGTTCTTAATAGTCAAGAATATATCCTTCATAAAGATTTTTTCTTATAAATTCTTAAAAACTTACTCTCCTTATAAATATGTTCATGAAGAATATATTTGTTAATAATACAGTGTTGAATATTCAGAATTCTTAAAAATATATTCTTCCTATGAATAAACGTATTCATGAATAATATATTTATAAGAAATCTTTCTTCAAAAATATATCCTTGTTATACTCTCTCAGTCTCCGTCTCTCCTGCCTTCAGTCTCAGTGCAGCAGACACTGGATCAGCCCACCTCCTTAAAAGGCTACTGGGAAGATAAAATGAACACTGGCCAGTCACCGCTCCAGAGTGACACGAGTAGACTTGCCGACTAGCCTTCTGGTGAAGTGGTGGTCACAACATGATAGCTCAGGGAGATTACCTGGTTCCAAGCCTTTGCACCATATATATTGCAAATGGATTTCCAAACCAGTGATCAATGAAACACAGCAAGGCTGCCACTGCCTGGTGCCGGGATGCTGGGCTGGGATGCACAGGGAAGCCCAGGGGCCCTGAAAGACCGTGGTGAAGGGTTCTTGGGTGATGAGCACAGAGAACCTCAGACACATTGACAGCCTGCTTCACCCCTGCCCTGGAGACGTGCTGAGTGACGCTGCAGGATCCCCATCACCCTTTGCTGCTGGTGGCCATAGGAATGCTACGGAGTGGAGAAAAGTCAGTGAGGAGGGCTGCAGAGTAAAAATAAAAAAGTAAGAACCACCATTAAAAAGGGAATGAAAAGCAAAAGACAGGAGAAATGAGATTGAGTTTAAAATATTAAGAGTTTTTCTCTAAATGGTTCTATTTCATGGAATCAGACATAGTTGTATAAGGTTTTGCCCACAGGCAACACCCATCAATTTCCTATTTACATCTGTGTGAAATTAGACCGTGTTTCCTTTGATTGAGGAACACAGGCATCAAGGCAAATTGATTCAGGCACGACACAACTGCTGAGCGGTCCCCAGTAAGCCCAGATGTTCCCACAGTGGATTTTTCACGATTGTTCAACTGCAACAAATAGCAATTGTATTAAATATGCATGGGGACTGTTGGAAATACAGGAGCCTGAATTTTATTGTGAAATGTTAGGGCCTCAAAGGGCTTTTAATAGGCAAAATAGATCAGGAACTATTGGTTAATATTAGCTCAGTTTCATTTTAAAAAATAAATAAAGTGTGTTTACAGGATCTGCTCACAAAGAGACCTGAGTCGCTTCGTTGGCTGGTTGCGTGGATGGGTAAAGTATGTGTGGTATGTGCTTCCATGAAAGCAGTTGTTTCTTTATAAACTGTTCCATAATTTGAGGTCAGGATCTGCTATGACACTTTGCTTCCAAAGACAGAGAAGTTTTTATTTTGCTTTTTCTTTTCTTTTTGTCCCAACCAGAAGCAATTCAAATTTCATTTGGCCTGGCCTCTCTGCCAGGAAGAGTCAAACCAGTCAAAAATTAGTTTATTAGAGGAAAACTCCCCCCAACAGGTTGCTTGGTGTTGGTGATCGAATTTTTGTCTTTCATTTTTCAACCAATTTGTAAAGTTCTCCAGGAAAGCCACTTATTTTTTTAAGACTAGATTTATTCTTTGCAAGTCCTTGTTACTATCAGTTTGAACCCTGAAGCTGGTCTTCCAGGTCTGTCAAAGATATTTACACCCAGTGCCTTTTAGGCTTGAAAGTTAAATCTTAGAGTAGGAGGAACAATATCACAGATACACATCCTACTTACTCAGAAATTTTCTTCAAATAAATCAGCAAATAATACCTGAACAGACATTCTTATCTCTATCCATTGTGGAAATTATTAAATTCATTAATTCAACAAATATTTACTGAGAGCCCCCTATGTGCCAGGATCTATTGTCCTTTGGAAATCATCTATGGACAAATAAATAAAGTTGCTCCTTTATTCAAGTGGGTGGAGACAGACAATAAATCCAAAGCATAAAAAAATGAAGATAAATAGTAGTGGATAAAGAGCGAAAAGTCTAGAGTCTCATGTAATGGAAATATGGTCTTAATTGTCCAAAGATTGCACAATATGAAGTCAGGTGGCATCACTGGGTGAAATCCCTGGCATTTAGGTATGTGACTCACTTGTGATTCATATGTCTGCACACTCCCAGGTAGTGCTATGATTCTTTCTAGACCTTTCGTCTTGCTCTGCTGTTGTAAGCTGCCGTCGTTCTCTTACCTCCCCCTGGGACCTGGAACCAGCCTCCGCACAGAGGTGCTTCTCCACATGTACTGCTAACCGGCTGGCTCAAAGGTGTGAATATTATTTCTGAGTACCATTTGATGTTAGCAATTAAGCACTCTGTTACCTGGAATTTCTGGACCTTTTCCTCTCAGATTCTAAATAGCAGTTAACAAGAAGTAATCAGAGATACTTCTAATGTGATTAAGTAAAATTGTCATCAGGCAGGTAATTCTAAATACTGCCATGCTTTAAATACAGGCTCATTAATTTTAGCTCACTGGTGTTCTAATATTTATTATGCAAACATAAGAATTTTAAATGTGAATATGTTTTCACTTTGCTATGCTTGATAATCCTGCCACACAAAAATTACCCAACTAATAATTCTTGCAGCCCTCCAGTAGAGTAGCTAAAGGTTAATTATGTGATTTTCGAGTGTAATACTAAACTAAAAGGGATCACATCTCCATGAAACACATCTGATTAAAAGGTGAGAAGACTTGACCTTTTGTGTGAGTCAACACTAAGTGCCTTGAGTAGGCTCTGCGTTACAGCTGTTTCCATGCCCCCACAGGACAAAGTTTTCAAATTAATCACTTTGGAGCTTATTAGTTTGAAAATTGATCAACCATAGATGAGGCACAATTTTAGGAAAAACAATATTATTTTATTTAGCTCTAGGCAAATTCTCTTAGACTGAAAGTCCGTAACAGTTTGTCAAGGTACTGATTTGGAGTAGGCTACTATTTGTGAACTTTTGGGGAAAAGACCAGCTTTGCATGTCTGGGTAGCTGTTTGAAACTTGAAGAGTCATTTGGAACTTGTGACCATTCTTGGCAGACTTGGGCTGACAGAAACTTACTTCACAACTTAATCAATATTCAGTGCAGACAATGGAAATACCTGTCTTCAGAAGAAAACAAAGAAATAAAGAACTCACTGATTTAAAATATTAAACTCAATTACATGCTCCATTTTCTATTGGTATTAAGCTGGTAAAAAGTATTTGTTCTCACAAATTCGTTGTGCCCAATTTTTCCAATTCTCAGACAAGTAGATCATTGCATACACCCATCCTCGGAAGTAACTTCATAGCTTTCTTGACCTTGATGAGGTTCTGAAAATAAAGTAATAGATAAATAGAACACGATTTAAATAGTTGAGTCATGTGGTTATACTTATCTTTATTATTCCATTTCCAAAATCCCCAGTGAAAGCACTTATAAGACCTCCTCCGGGGACTTTTTCAAGAAAGCCCCTTGAGGAAAGAGATTATGTCTTGTAAAATTCTACCCAACTCATCGAAAGCACAGCGACATACATACACTGGGTAAAGAGAATTGCATATTTAACAACTGGATTGTATATAGGAAGTACTCAATAAATATTAAGTGAATAAATAAAGAAGATGAAAGATACATTTTTTCAGATCAAGCTTCGACCATTCATACTTTGGCTTAAGATGTAAAAGATCTGATGTTTCCTATTACAGTAAAATCATCTTTCATGTATTTTTGAAGACCCTAATCAAGTTATCCCTGAGCTTTCTCTTTTCTGGTCTAAATCCCCCTTCTTTCCATCTGTTTCCATAGGTTTTAAACTCTAAAACCTTAGTTTTGCCTCTACTGTTAATTTTCCTTTTCGCCTAATCTTTGTCCCCACGAAAACTCATAGCTATTTGCTTCCCTACAAAGTCCTCTTGTTATCTCTGAGGAGTCCTTTAGAAGCCAACTGTTGTGACTGACCTACGGCTTGTCTCTGCTGTAAGTTAATGATGCTGTAGATGTTTTCACTCTCCCTCCCTGTCAACTCTCAGAAAAGTGTAATCTGTGGGCCACGAGGTGGAAACAGCTCAGAAAGCCACTGAGTCATGTGGTGGTGAGATGACTTGCCAGAATGAACACGTGAGGCTCACTGTCCTGAAGATAATTCCCAGGGACCATTATTTCATTAATGGTTTGCCCGATGTTACACAAAACAAGCACCTAATGAAGAGGCTTTAGGCAAACTAGAATCCAGCTTACCTGAGTACCTCTACTGTGTTTCCCATGTTTGATGTCCCACGTGTCCCACATGTCTAGCTATTTGGTTTGGAGACTTTTCTATTTGGCCCATTTCATTTTGTTTCTGCCCAATCTTAATTTCTTTTGCATGCATAATTAATACCACCTGGCTAAGCAACTTTAATTCTTTCTTGTATTTCCTGCAGCACCTTGCCCAGGGCTGAGACTGTGGCAACACAATAAATTGCTCAGTTACCGTCAAGTTGGTTGTGTAGCAAATGGATATGTTGTTTTTTTTTTCTGAAGACCTTACTTTCAATCTGGAAACTCTCAATAGCTTTACTTGCTTTATAAATTAACTATCAGCCAAATTCTTTCAGGTTCTATCTTTCATGAGTATCTTATGTCAAGGCAAGGGACTCAGGCCAATATGATCTGTGATGATGTGGATGTGACAGAATCAGTATGACCTCATCTGAACCAAGCATGGTCCTCACTTGGATATGAACGTCAGCAAAGAGGAAAGCACTGCCTTGGCAATTACTTATGGGATGTTCGCCCAAGTATTCTTGGTTTACTCCACCCAGAGTACTTATTTAACTAGGAGCTTGGGAGTGAGGAGAGAGAAGAAAAACTAGTTTGCAAAAATAACTGTAGGGAAAACTAGGTAAAGCTACCTAATAATTTCAACATTCATTCAGCATCACTGAGCATCTTCCGAGGCCAGGCACTGTGCTCCTCATACAAGCACACCCACACACGCATTTTGATCTTTGAACTGGAATGAATGAATGAATGAATAAACAAACAAAAGCCAGAAGTATAATTTTTTAGACTGTGAGAAGTCAATAGTTCACAAATTCTGAGAAAGTGTTTCAGAAGGTCTGAAATGTTTGACTCACATAGAGCAGGGGCTTTCTGATTATTTTTATTTCATTCCACAGAAAGATATATGCCTTAGATTACAACAGCACACACACACACACACACACACACACACACACACACACACACACACATTTTTTTTTTAATGATGATCCCAACCCCTTAAACTGACGTCATGACCAATGGGTTGTGACCACTAATGTGAAAAGTGCTGCCTTGGGATGACCTACAGCAGGAGCTCTCAGCCCCTGAGCACATGAATTCAGTGGGAGCTTTTTAAAATATATGATGCCTGGGCCTTACCCCAGTCCAAATGAGTCCAAATCTGGAGGTGAGGTCTGAACACTGGTATTTTGTTAAACACCAATTTTGTGATTTAATGAGCAATGAGAGTTAGCAATCACTACTCTACATAATAGGTAATGTCTTTTAAAATAAGCAATGACCATTTTAATCATATAAATAATATATACACCTAATAAAAATTCAAATAATATATATAGATGGTTAATAAAAACTAAGTTTCTGGCTCAACTTCTTATCATTCACTTCTGCTGTCTAGAGGTAAACATTATAAACAGCTTCTTGTGTATCCTCCTCAAAATTATTGGGCATATACAGGAATCTATATAGTTTCCTCAAGTTAATGTTTTCAGTTTCAGTATATTGTAAATTTAGAAAAACAACTTAGGAGCTGTTACTCTTATATGCTTTGGAATCATTTAGAGTTTAAATATCCCTTGAATTCAATTCATATAATTCACCTGAAAACATCTTATCTTGAATCTGTTTTAGCCTTTGACAGGTTTCTCCACAGTAATTTATCTGCCCTAGTAGAGTAACAAGATAAAATTCAGGACATCCAGTTTAATTTGAATTTCAGAAAAACAAGCAATAATTTTTTAATGTAAGTACGGCCTTTATGTTGCATGGGACATTTTTTTTTAATGAAAGATTGGAAACCATGAAACTGCTAGAAGAAAACATAGGAATAAAGCTCCTTTATGATTTTTTGGATATGACACCTGAAGCACAAGCAACAAAAAAATATAATTGGGGCTGCATGAAACTCAAGAGCTTCTGCACAAGCAAAGGACACCATCAACAAAGTGAAAAGACAACCTATGGAATGGGAAAAAATATTTAAAACCATATGTTTGATAGGGGGTTAATATCCAAAATATATAAAGAATACAACTCAAGAGCCAAAAAACAGTAACTCAATTAAAAAATGGGCAAAAGACTTGGACAGACATTTCTGCAAAGAATATATATAAAAGGCCACCAAGTACATGAAAAGATGCTCAACATTACTAGTCATTAGGGGAAAGCAAACTAAAACAATAATGAGGAATCACCTGTTAGAATGGCCATTGTCAAACAGACAAGAAAGAACAAGTGCTGGCTGGATGTGGAAGAAAGGGAACCTTGTGCACTGTTGGTGAGAATGTAAATTGGTGCAGCCTCTATGGAACACTCTATGAAGGGTCCTCAACAAATTAAAGATAGAACTAACACATGATCCAGTCATTCTGTTCTGGGAATATATAAAAAAACTAATGCAAAATGGTATCTTCACACTTGTGTTCATAGAAGCATTCTTTTTAACAGCCAAGATATGGAAACAATCTAAGTGTCCACTGATGGACGAATGGATAAAGAAGTTGTCATGTATATACAATGGAATATTATTCAGCTGTGAAAAATGAGGAAATCCTACCATCTGTGACAACATGGATGGCCCTCGAAGGTGTTACACTAAGTGAAGTTAAGTCAGACAGAAAAAGACAAATACAATGTGATGTCACTTGTATTTGGAATCTAAAAGAAAAAATAAACTGAGATTGGACTTGTTATACGAGAGTGTGTGTGCGGCAGGGGGAGGAATTTCCTCTTCCAGTTTGTAGAAGAAATAAATACTAGGGGTGTCATGCATAACATGATGACTATAGCTGGCAAGGCTTTATGATGTAGGAAACTTGTGAAGAAAGTAAATCTTATAAGTCTTTATCACAAGGAGAAAATGTTTTTCCTTCTTTTCTTTTTAGTGTATCTTAAGAGAAGATGTATGTCAGGTGAACCTATTATTGTAATCACTTCACAATATATGTAAGTCAAACCATATGTGTATGCACTAAACTCATACAGTGATGTATGTCAGTTATTTCTCAATAAAACTGGGGGAAAATGGACTATCCAAAATACAGAGGTGCCCCTGAACGGCTGCCAGGGCAGAAGGAAGCTGCTCCTCAGGCCCCCCGACCTTTCCCCTCGCCCCCTCCCCTCTGTGTGGATGACGCGCTCACCGGCACCTGTGGCTGCCGTCCTGTTTTGTTTTCATCCTGCTCTCCAGCACCATCCGGCACAGTTGCTGTTTAAATTGAATTGTACAGGTTTCAAATAAAAAGCGAGTTCAAGCTTAATTACTTACATTTAAATTAACATAATTCAGTTCCCCAGTCACAGCTGCCCCACGGGCTAGTGGCTGCCGTGTTTTCAGTGCAGCTTATGGAAGCTTCCATGGCTGCAGAAAGGTGTAGAGCGCAGCTGGGCCCTAAGCTCTCACTCTGGATGTAGAGCCAAGCACTCCACAGTCACCCTTGGAGAAGCCCAGTCAGGCTGACAACCCCCTGGGTCCTGCTCCTCTTCTCTCCAGAGATGACAACAGCTCACTGCTACTGGAGAGTGGAAAAACCCAAAGATGTCAACCCAGGAAAGAGATCTTTTATTCTAAATATTTCTGTCGGGAAAGGAAGAAATCATGTGGTGCCATCTGGACCATGGTTTCGAGGCTGGTTTTATATTTTGAAAGAGAAGACAAAGGGGCCATAATTCCTAGTTCCTTTCCATTTTCTCCTTCTCAGTCTTGGAGCTGTGAAGAACAGTTCCCTTTTCTCTGCATCCAGCCCACCAACCAGCTTCCAGGATGGGAGAAGAACAGGGAAAAAGGACAAAGCCTCCTTGTCCCTTGCAAAATACTTGTTTAAAGTTACAGAAACCAAACATCCATAGCGCTGAAACGCAGCTGCAGGGCCAGGCAGGGGTCAGGAAGCAACTTCCAAAAGCAAAGGTGAAGGGAAAGCCCGGCTCCTTCCTGCCTCGTCCCTCCCCCTGCAGCTCCTTTCTCCTGCAAACAGAAAGCCGGCAAAGCTCCTTCTCCTCTGCTCAGCCGCCAGTCCTTCCTTCTTGGAGCTGGCATCCTCGCCGCACTGCACTGAGGGCCGCTGGCAGCCGCTGTCCCTTCTAAGAAGCAAAAACAGCAGAGCCCTTGCTAGGCGTGGGGCTGGGCACCTGCTTCAGGGGGAGATGGGGAGAGGGGGCTCGGCTGGGGGAAGGTCAGGCCCTTCACAGCCCAGAAGTCAAAGCTGTGACCGGTGGGAGTCTCACAGGGCGCCCACCTTCTCCTGGGGAGCTCTTGGGAAGGAGCATTAGACATGGCAGCTCCTGCCACTGCGGCTTACGAGTAACAGCAATAATGATAATGATAAAGTAACACTTTCTCAGCTTCCTTCATTCTCACAGTACTTCTGCCCAGCAGCTACTTGTACTATCCTCATTATACAGCCGGGGAAACTGGCACAGGAAGGTCACACAGGTAGCGGGGGGATTGGGACCCCAGTATTCTGGACTTAGAGACTATCCTGCTTAACCACTATGCTAGCAGCATGGCAACAGGGTAGTGCAAAAAACCCTGAGGAAACCAGACCCATTTGCCACCAACCCCCATTCTGTGTTTCAAATCTTTTCTGATGATCTGACCCAGCTAGTTGCTAACAAACCCCACTGGGGCCCGTCAGCCTTCCGCAGAGCAGTCATGTAAAGACACATCCATTACACACGCCCTCCCAGCCTTGCCCAGCCAGGTCATCCTGCAGCAGGATGGGACGAAGTGTGGAAGGCGTGGCATGAAGTGCACAGTGATTCACAGCACGGTGTTTGCTTTCAGAGAAGACATCCAGGTCTGTTCCTTTGTTGCACAAATAATGCTGACCACTCAAGATGTGCTAGGGGTGGTGCTGGGCTTTATGGGAAACGACACCCACTTTCAGGAGACCAGGTACTAATCATGAGCCTTATTATCACCCTGCCCACCTGCTTGGATTTATTCCATGGGCTTCTCCTCTGATGGGTCTTCCTAGCACAGTCTCTTCAAGTTACTTTCCCAGATTAAACCATGTCAAACTCAGCAATGGCAACAGTGAATTACCTGGGCTTGGTGTTCAGTTAACAATTGCTAAATGACTGAATGACTAAGTGAACAAAAATGTCTCTGACGCCTCCACTGTGGTAATGTTGGCATTGTGAATTCCGAGAGTGTCCCAGGATTTCCTGGTAGTGTCTGCACTGGCATCCGTCACCGTCATTTCCTCCTCAGTAACCTGTGGCTGAGCTGCATTAAAGACAGAAGGCCCAGGGCACTCACGTCCACCTTTGAAGGGCCAAATACTGTGAGCTGTGGGCCCAAGCAGCAGGTGCATGGCCCCATAGCTTTAGAGATTATGTGGCATCCGAACCCCTGACCTGCTGCATCTGAGCTCCAGGTGCGAGCTGTCCTGCCTTTTCAACAGGGCCCACACATTCCTCCTCTGGATGGGCATCCATTGGCACTGGGCAGGCCGAATGCCCAAGCCTGGGATAGTTCTCAGCCATGGGATCTCAGTGTGGCTTTTTTTCCTACTGGGGGAAGGCTAGGTTTCCAAGCCTGATTGGAGCCTGAAAATAGCATTCTTGGAAACCTAGTATGCAAGCACTGCTTGCCCTGGCCCTGAGGGAATCCCACCCTGCCATGTAGCTCAAACTGCTGCTGGGAAAACATATTTGCTTCAAATATAACTGTGAAGATGTTACGACATGCAAGAAAGTCTTCAAAGTAAATAAGATGATGATTAATATAACACAGACTATTGAGCAAAGAACATAAATAACAAAAGTAAAATTACACATAATCGTAAGATAAAATAGTCAATGTACTAGTAATCAGATAAATGTCAAAAGTCCAAACAAGACCACACCATATTTTAACTCGGAAACATTTGTAACATGATGCATAGGCCATAGGATCTGTAAATGGTGTAATGGGCATGTTCACATTTTTCTCTCCCCCTAATAGATGGTCAAACTTTTTGTCAAACTACTTTCTTTCCTTCATGTCCCCATAACACATGTTGACACCCAGCGATATGGCATCTGCTCCCACAGTCCCCAGCATCTGTGCTACCAAACTGACAAGCAAGCTCCTTGTGGTTAAACCCAGTGCAAACTCTTCCATCATCATTGTGCCTGATTTGCCAGCTGCACTGGGTACTGATAACCAACCCATTACCCTTATACTATCAGGCCCTCTGCCTCTTCTGGCCACTCCAGAAGCACGCACATGCTTCCTCTGTGGGTCTGTCTTCCTGCGCCTGTGCTGCTGACCCCCCCATAGAATCTCACTGGGCCATCTCATTAACCTGGATGGCAGGTCTGAGGGTGACCCCTTGTCTACCTTTCAACCAAAATATTCTCTAAATAATTGTTCAACATTTGTTTAAAGGTAAAGCTTGTCTGGCTCACACAGCAAAGCCAAAACCCCGAAAGTTGATCAGACATCCTCTTCAGAAAGCCGACTATTAATTATCTGTTGGTCCTTGAATATTTTCCAACTGACTTACCAGAATATTATCCAGTAATAAGAGTTCTTACAAATGTAATTTTTCTCTATCTTGCTGGAGATATTTAACCTTCTTGCTCGGTTGGGCTCCTGGGTCACTACCTGGCACGCTCCTCTCTCCATCTCAATGTACATCAGGGATTCCTGAATCTATTGTCTTCAACTGTAGCTCCAGACCTATAGATATGAGAGCTCACTTTGCTTCCACTTGTATATCTTCTTCAAATTCAGGATACTCGAAACTAAACTCAAACCCCCCAATCCCTGCTCTCTGTACACATCCAGCCAACTCCTCCACAATGTGCCCTTTCCGCCACGCAGGCACCACCCACTGAATCATACATGTTGGACAAACTCAGGAGCCTTCACCACTCTGCACTCCTGTATCTAATTAGTAACTGAATCCTACTTACTTCATTCCCTAAATAACCTGAGAACTGTCCCCCTCCATCCTCCCTGCCATTCCCCTATTTAAATGAAAATTTTTTCTCATCTACATTACTTCTACAGCCTCCCTGCTGACCTCCCTGCCTCCATGCTCCTCCCACCTTCCATATGCTCTCTGCTTGGCAGCCTGCATGGCCTTTATACAATGCATATTTGATCACTTTCCTCTCCTAGTGAAGACATTTCAGTGGGTCTTTATTGTCTCAAGATAATGCCCAAACTCCTCAAATGCCTTAGAAGAGTCTTTTAATACGGCCTTGCTGGTCTCTATAGACTTTTGTCTCTGACATCTTATTATTCAGCATTATCATGACCCTTTCAGTAACTTGCATGTACCTGTGCTCTCTACAAAAGTCTTGGTATGTCACATTTCCACTGTCACTCTGTCTTCTCCCACGCAGGTGCAGCTGGATAATCTGCACTGTCCTTAGGACTCAGCTGGCCCACTCTCCTCACCAAGTCTTCTGGCCCACAGTGGCAGAGTCAGGAGTTCTGGCTGTATTGTCTGACAGCACCAGAGACTTGCCACATTTTAACAAGTAAGGAGCCATACGATAAGCACTTCTTGTTTTTCTCTGTCTTCTGCAAGCATATGAGCTCCCTGGGGCTCCTGGCCAGCCCTTCCTCCTTCCTCTATAGCCAAGAGCCTGAATGAGCTGGGCACTGCCGTCATCAGTATTCAGTGAAAGAATAAAAGGACTATGTTACAAACTTCTGAAATATGCACATCTTTCTAAGAATTTGCCCTAATAATCAGCAATGTAGTTTCTGATTTCTGCACAGATGTTTATTTAAAAATTATTATATTAAAAAATACTGGTAACAATATAAATGTGTAACAGAGGAAAAATGTTTGAGTTTATCATGATGAGTCTATGTTAAAAAATGTTAAGTAACCATATTACATTTCCTGTCAAATAATATTAAGGGAAGAAAAAAGTAGAACACAAAACTGTATATTGCAACTTAGTGTATTTCAGATATGTGTAGGACAAGACGGGAAAGGAATTTGGCAAAATGTTAATAAATTTTACCAAGAAGTGATGGGATCATGGGTCATTTACATGTTTTTCTAAGTTCTTTACTATATTTTCCAAATGTCCTTAACTGAATGTTCATTGGCACTATTTTCGAATTGGAATTACACATGGGTGCATGGTCATGGGCACACGCAGCATGTACTCTCAGACTTCCTGACATCTAAAGACCCAACTCAATGGATAGGACTTTGAGTTCCACTTTGGGAGTGACTCTAGCAGGGACAAGCTGTATGCAACAGTAGGATGTGCCCACCATGCCCAGTTCTGCCGAGCACCTCCCAAGGCTTCCTGATTAAGTTGTAAGGCCCCTATCAATACTTTAATCCACTCTTCTGTACCTGAACACATGGGGCCTTTGTCCCTCATCACAGAACTTTTCTTCTCCTTTCTATTCAGCTTCATCCAGTGGACAAGCCAATGCCCCCTCAAGTTCTTGGATTGCTCTGGAACCAAACATGCCTACTCATAAGATCTTTACCTTGTGATCATTCAATATGCAGACAATCTTCCTCCCTGAACCTGATCAGCAGCTAGCTGCGTGGCTGACTTTGGCAAGGTAGACTCTGAGAGCTGAAAGTTTATGTTCTGGATCATCTGTTTTAACCCCTTATTTTGCAAATGAGGACACTAAGGCCATACACAACAAGAAACAGCAAAGCTTAAACCAGATTACATGTCTGGATTACATCTGCTCACATATTACCAAATGGTTTTACATGGTCTTGAACCTATGCTCTCTTTGAAAATTTACCAAATTCTTTTAAGAACTGAAACTTTAACATGCTGATGAACTATGTGGCATTTGCCCAGAGTGGGCCTGAGAGACGAATGGAGCATTTGGGCTGCTCACACTGATTTTACATTCTACTGAGATACTTTTAGATTCACATACAGAAGATGCGTGTGGAAGACCAAGGACCAGACACTGAGAGTTAGCTGAGGATCTCCACCCCTCCTGTGCCCTGCAGAGGTATCCTGGATGTTCCCAATGAGTTCTGTTTGCTACTTTGGGGCACCAGCCCTTGCTCTTCTCTCCAACTCTGACCTCTATTATCATTATCCCTAAAACCATTAGTTAAGCTTCCAGTGTCTGCCAAAGGTGTAGGCTACCGTCCACCTGCAAGGTCTGTCCAGGGCATGCGGGTGTTTGATGTGGAAAGTGTCTTTGCCATGGGTAGGGCATGTCCTCTCTCTCTGCAGCCTGCCCTCCTCGGGATTCCCGCATAAGTCCATGGGACCTGGATGAGGGACAGTGCAGAGGCAGCTACCTGCCCCATTCATGACCATCCCCTCTTCCAAAGCCTGCCTGGTGACCTCAGTCAGTGCGTCCAGCTCAACTATTCCCCCTCTCTGCTTGCCTTCTTTTTTAGGGCTCTCCCTGGTTCCTCAGACAGAAACCTTCAGCAGATCTACCTTGCTCCAGGTCTCCTGTCCCAGACATGCCTACATCCTGAAGTGATTCAAGTGAGAATTCTTGCAGCTATACTGTTCCTGTGATGAGTCAAAAATTTTGAGTGTATGAGCATCCCTAGCATCTGCTGCACCCCTAATGAGGGTGCTGCCCTGCCCACCCAGGCTCACCCTCTCCACCTGCCCTCTAGGGAGAGTTCTGCTTTGGCCAGCTCCATCCTGAACCTCTTATGATACAGAGTAAGGAGAAAGGGAGCAGAAAGAGAAGAGGCACCAAGTCAGAACTGGGAAGAACTTAATGGTAGCTGAGGAAAAGAGGAACTTAGAAACGGTTGCTGCAGAGCGCTTGAGTTACTTGCTTTAAAATGTGTTCTCATGGTGTGTATCTTTTCTGGACAATCTCTCTTATGAGGGCTGTGTGGATCATGGATTTAAAAGGGCTGAATTTTTTTTTTAAATACAAATGAATATTGGGAATGGTTTATCCTTGTTTTTCCCCAAAATTGATCTAGGTCAAAGAAAGAATGATAATATGCCATGTCTACAATATTACTTGGATTGGGGACACCATATCAGAATGAAATGAATAACCTCAAGAAAATCCCTAACCCTCTGTCATGTCAACCATTCTAAAAATGCTACAGAATTGTATCCAAGAATTGAACTTCAAGGCCAGCTCTCAGGCCATCATGTCATTCAGTTGGTCTTGTTTTTCTCATTAGCCATGAGAATCTTGGTCACTAACATATTGTATGGGGCTTTCTAGTTTCCAAGTGATTTCTCATATATTAGCTAATGTGAATGTTCCAAACAGCCTGGGAAGACATGGCATGTAAACTTAGCTCAATTAAGAGATGACAAAGCTGAGGTTCAGGAAGGTGTTAAATAACTTGCTCAAGGTCGTGTGGCCAGAAGGCGCTGTTGCTGATGGAAAAAACGTCCAGAATGCAGATGAGTCAATATCCCTGAAGCCCTGATGAGATTCGGTTGAATGATTCGAGTGCCTTTGATACTGGCAGAGAGTGGGAGTGCCTATTAGTTGATTGTTAGCAGGAAGGAAGCTATTTAGATTATTAGAAATGTTCAGGCCTGAAAATGCAGGAAATCAGGTTGCTGTTGATTTAACGACTTCATATAGCGATTCTGTAATACTTTGGACTCCCTGTGTCCCATGCTGACAGCTCCATCTTCACAAAGATCCAGGAAAATCACTGAAGAATGTGGGTCTTGACAGTGATTCATAATGGTAGGGTGAGATTTCTGAACTTACCAGCCAGGCTGGAGGAGGAGGCTGAAAAATCCCAGCAGGGAACTTGGAAAAGCACCGGCAATAGGCTTTGCGGCCAGGCTGCCTCGATCCACCAAAGCCTTTTGGGTCTGCACTGACAAGAGGAGAGGCTCTTCTAAAATTCCTCTAGTTGACTGGTACGCAAATACCAAAAATATAGCAGTGAATGTGGTACTCGAGACTTCTGTGACCTGAACAGTATGGCGGTGCCATTCTCCCAAAGGTTACTACAGTTCACGTAGAAAACTGTCCATAGCAAGGGAAACCCATGCTCATCTCTTCCTCAAATACACTATCATTTTTAAATTATTTGGAAAACCCTTCCACTAAATACATTAGCAGTTAAAGCCCTCCTTAGGACCCTACTATCTGAGGCGTGACCCTACTTCTATAATACCTTGGAGATGCCCTTAAAATCTATCTGCCCTTTATATGAAATACAGACAACTCCTCTTCTTTGGGGAGATGGAAAAAGGGTCATAGACTAAGTCATTTTGGAGGAAGTGGAAGTACATGATCAGAGGAAAAGCGAGAGGTGGTTTTCTGTATAGCCCTGGAACACTGAGGCCATGCTCCCCCCTGGGTGACTATGAGCCTACCCCAGTTTCTTGCCAGGTAATAATGCAGTACAGAGATGGTCAGTCTACATTCCTTCTCTTTATTTTTAAGCCTGTTACTCATTACTCTTCTACTTTTCTATTTAAAGCTTTCCCACCTGCGAAATGATCTTTCCATCTCCCTCTGAATTTAAAACTCCCAACTCCTTACCTCTGATTTCAACTATTCCTTCTGGTACTGGTTGAGTTGCTGTTTTATTTGTGGCGGAAGCACATGGAATCATATGAATTTACAACCTGCTCCTCCTTTCCCTTCTAAGGAGGATGGTCCCTCGGAGATCTTTGTTTTGTCACAGCCCCAAGACCATCTGGAAAGATGAGAGTATTTGATGGTCACATGGCCTAAGGAAAATAAAAAGAAAGGGAGAGAAGGAAAGGCAGGAGAAATAGATGGATGTTATGGGAGTAATAATTTGGGGAAAGGGAATAACCATTCAGAGAATTTTTAGGAAATTTTGCTTTATGATTGATCTAAGATGCAATCCAGTCCTGCCTTTGTCTTCTGGCACCCACCCTTCAGGAACATTTAATAAAAATCTTCAGTAGTGCTGTGTGTGTGTGTGTGTGTATGTGTGTGTATTTTTATGCAACAACATACTGAGACTGACCTTCAGGTGAAAACTTACTGGCTACATTTAAATTATACACTGTTATAGATTCTCACATAATTTTCCATGTATGCATGTCTTGCCACACTCTCTCTAAATTATATATTTCTTAATGATAATAACTTGAGGCTATACAATTATTCTCTGTAGCTAGCATATTGCCTGTCTTGTCTTATATCTGATAAATACTCATCAAATATTTTATTGCTTGATTGACAGGAAAAGCATGTTTGGTAAGAATTATTATAAATTGGTGCACTGAGGATCCAATATTTTACACTGTGAGAGAATCAAGAACTTCAGTAAATTGAAATATTTTTGTTGGGATTTTTTGTTTTTAAAGGTACACCAATGGCTCAGCATGACTATATTCATATTAACCTTGGCGGAGAAAGCATAACACCCCGTCTTATCCTAAGAGAAACACAAACGCCTATAAGCCACTGTGTGCAATTGGTGTCATTACTTTCCTACTTTCCAGTCAAATATCTGAGCATAGCAGTCACTGTGAGACCTGGCCTCGGACTCTGGAGGGTTGTCTTAGGGGAAATGAACTGTGGGCTAGGAGGATTCTGAGCAGTGGAATGCTGGTATGTCTTTAACAACGGATTTCAGGGAGAAGAGCCTGGGTCTGTAGCGTGTGCCAGTTTCCGTGACATAAGTACGCTCATCATGGCGGATTTCAAGCGCCTGACGTGATGTCACTGAATGTAGAGTTGGAAAGAGATGTGCAAAACCAACTCATGTGCAAGTCAGTTCCAGCTCACCACTGATTCGAAGGCTGCCCCCTGGGGGACACCCAAGGAACAACCCTGCAAACTGCAGCGGAAGTGAGGGTTTCCTTCAGAAACCTGAGGCTACGACTCAGGAAAGTTACACAATGTACCAAGAATTACTTTGAAACCATTACAGAAAAGAAAATTAATGTGGAATACAAATATAAGGCAGTCAACCAGCCAATAAAATACACTCTCTTACGGTATTGCATTTGCAAAGACTTCTCAAATTTCATCACCCCACTGGACTAATCCAAGTGTACTAGGAGAGCCAGAACATCCGAGTTATAGGCTGTTAAGACCTATATGCATTCAACTAGCTCCTTCAAGGCATGAGATTTTATTCTGATAGACACAGAACAAGGAATGTGCCAGCATCTGAACTTAGGTCAATCATCTGAAGATTTCTTCTGTTTGGCCCAAATCCTTTTGCACCTGACACTCCTTAGAACTCTTCTGTGCCTCGTTTCCCTCAGGGCTTAACGCACATGTGTTACCATGCATAGGTCTGGGGACCCACAAAACTGGGAACAAGCTTAAAACTACTGAGAGCTTATTGAAAGTCAATTTCATTTTAAAGCAATCCCTGGTATGTGTTTTGCAAGTGGTATAAGTGTGTAGCAGGTACCGATATGCATCAGGGCCCAGCAACCCATCTTCCAACCCCAACCCAATCCTATGTCTACTACAGGGGGAAGAGCTATAGATGGGGGCTGGCGAAAGGTTCTTATCCATTTTGATCAACTGACCCTTTTCTAATTAATTAATGAAAACACCTTCTCTAAAAGGTTATAAACACCTCTTTGCTAGGACTCATGTATAATAATAATTCTTATAAAAACGGCAAGAATCTTCCAGGTTTGTAAACCCAGTGAGGTGCATAATAAGACTATTTATCTTTCAGGCAAAAGAGGTCATGCACTGAGCTGGGTGAAGGGACAGGATTGTATGTCACATACTCACTGTAATCATAATTCCAATGATCTCTGTTATCCTTACCCCAGAATATCTGTCCTTGACCCAGAACTTGTTGATTCAGGTTTCCAGTTCTTTTATTAACTACCGAAGTGACCTTGGGAAGTCACTGAAGCAACCTAGGTCTTTCTTTTCTCTATAAAATGGGATTATTAAGAATCAATTTTTCTCCCTGTTCCCTTATGAAGGTAAAAAAAACAGATCTAAAACACCTTTTAAAAACATGAAATATTATGTTTTAATAGTATTTTATATTGACTTCGTGTTTCTTTTCCTGTATTGAAACCAAGAGATGTCATAAGCAAAGTTTATATTATTTTCCCTGAATATATTTCTTTCCACTTGCCTACACTAAAGCTCATTTGCTATTTCTCTACCCACTCATGAAACCTCATGAGATCTTTCTATGGTTTATCTCTGTCTGTCTGACATCTCACTTTCATCCTTAGTTTTGGAGATCTCACTGTGTACTCTCCTGTCCAAATCAGTTATAAAACTATTCAATAACCTCTTACATTTGTTCATCTGGAGAAGCAACACCTCCACCTTTTATTTCCTATACAGTTAATTCTCTCTTTATGGCAAATTAAGTACTACCCCACTTCACTCCCTGACTGGTGGCAGATGTCTTGTCTGTTCCACAGTTCCTCATCAGCATTCCTTCTCTTATCAAGGGGGAAGCACCAAATAATGGGAGGACCAGACTATGAAGCAAACCTGCCTGCGTGGGGATCTCCTAGTAGGCTGAGTGCATCATGGAGCTGCAGTTTTCTCCTCTGGAGAGGAAGGTAACATGTCAATCCTAAAGAAAGGCTCTAAGATGATGTTCTAAGACCAAGTATATCAAATGCCAAGTAGCATATCTGACACACGGTAGGTTTTTGATAAACACAAATTATCCTTATCACTACCTGAAGCTGAAAGCATTTATTTGCAGCAGACTTGTAGAAAAGCACCAGTGGACTATATTAGCCATACTCCAGTGATGAAAACAGCTTGCTTCTTTTCCATTTTTATCATACTGTCAGGTTCAACAAAACAGTAACATCCCTTGATTTTCAGTGTTGATAGGTCATGACGACTCATTTCCAACTCTGACAAAATGTAGGCTTTGTTTTCCACACCAGCGGTGGTCCCTTTTAAAGTGGCTCTGCAATCCTAGAGAGGAAGTGAGGGATCCCAAGCAATGGCTGTGGGTGTGATGAAGCCTGCAGAGGCGTCGGTTCCAAGCCCTGGGGTCTTTAGAGCCATCCTTTGCCAACCATGGACAAGCTGCACCAGTGGGACCCGCAACAACATGCTGTTCAGTCAAATACAAATCTACCCCTAAGGAACCACTGACCTGTTCCATTCAAGAGTGAAAGCTCATTTGGAAAGAGTTTCACACTCTTTGGCAATCATATTTCATGACCTCTGGCTCCATGGATACTAGACAGAGAGAGTTTCAACATGAACAGACTGTTTAAGAACTCTCTGGCTTGAGGTTTCCTAGGCTGAGTAAATGCAGGTTTGTGTGGGCATGTGTGTGCATGTACGTGAGTATGCGTGTGTGTGTGTGTGCAATTAATCAGGGAAAATGGAAGTAGTCAGGGAGAAGGGAAAGCATGATGGAGAAAGTGCAGCATCAAGGAGTCTCACCATCATCTCCACTTACCTTCCTCTTAAAGTTTCCACGTCACCACATATGACTACCTTGCTAACTGCAAATTTCCAGGAAGTTGTATTGTCAGGTCCAATAAAGCAGCAGCATTTGCTAATGTTCAATGTTGAGAGGTAATGATGACTCATCTCAAACTCCAACAAATATATAAGCTTCATTCTGCACAGTGCCCATGGTCCCTTATAAAGTTAACTGGCTAACTGCATAGTTCTGCATATTTCCAGAAAGTTGCAGAAATTCATATTATTGTTAGCATGTCTTACAGGAAATAGAATGATTTCTTCCTACAAGAAAAGGACAGATAATTGCAGCCTGTGCTTTCCTATTTTTGTTTGCACAGTGGATTTCTCTTAAGCTACTTAGTCATACCTTTCCAGACACAAAACTGAAGCCTTCTTTTCTATTAGGAGATTGACATTCTCATATAATGTTTCAGAATAATTTGTTCAAAGGGCACATTTAAAATATATGAAATGTGTATGTAATAAAGTCATTGAATATTGGAGATATTATAAGCTTCAAGCTAACAGGCTGGTTTAATAAAGAACCACGATAGCTTGCAGAATAGATTCAGACCACAGGCCAAAATGAGGTCCCTCTCCCATGTCTCATACACCTGAATTCCAATTTCTTCAGGTGTTGCCCCATGGAAGAATCTTTAGCCAGATTGCTTTGAAACTGCTTTTTCCCACTTAATAAAAATGTGCTGTGTGGAATAAATAGCATCAAATTTAAAACATGATGACTTCATATAGGTTGTAGCTGCCTTTTATACCACCTTGAGCTTGGCATAGTACCGAAAATGCCAATAGCTTCTATGTTGAAAGATACCTCTCTGCTCAGCACTTAGTGTTTTTCTCAAATGTTTGTGAAAGCACTATCCTAGCACACTTTAGGGAATTTTCTTCGGTGAAAGTAAATTTACATTTCTATTATCCCTGTCCATGTGCGCAAGTAGGAATTTGGTAAAACTATAATGAAAAGTGTTCCGGAATTGGTCTGCAGCATTGAAAATTCTGTCCTCCGAATAAAGACAGGTCTAACGGTAAAAGAAAGGCTATGGCTTCCCAGTTAAATATTACCCTTAGCTAAGCACCAACAAGTTTCATTATTAGAATGCACTAAAAATAAGTTCTTCACTACTTCTCCCCACCCACGACCCCCTGGGAAGCGTGTAAAGAGTCATAACCCAGATGTCACCGCGGCTCTCCCAGACGCTTAGGAACCATATCAGATTAGGGTAAGCTCTCCGTGGAGGTACAAAGCCAAGAAGCCTGTGAACTCCTGAAAGGCTTACTTCACGGCCACTTTTTCACTTGTCTTGCTAGAGGGATGTGAAATTCAGATTCTTCCTCAACACAGCACACACACTCAAATCTGTCTTTATTGAAGTTTGGAGGATCATGAGAGAAGGTCACTTATTCAATGTATTTTGAAAGACAAAGCATCCTGAAATACATATTCCTGTCCTTAAATATCCTTTGGCCATCCTGTGCCCACCATGTGTATCAGGGAGGTGTCTCACTGACAGTTCCCCAGGCATTACCCAGCCGCTCTCCTCATTCCAACCCCCTATACCTCCTGGATTGCCATCTGAATTCTTCACCCCACCTCTCCTGTGGCTTTCCAGAGCCCTTCCACCCTCTCCAGGCCCTGCTTCCCAAATGCTCTGAGGTTCTCGACAGACAACACTGCTGGGTTACAGGGACCCACTCAGAAAGACAATGTATTTATACATACCATTTTCCCGTTACACAGTATACATTTTCCCTATGTTTTTTTTAAATCTTTTTAAAAAATATTCTACAACTTTTCCACTTTTTGTCAGAGACCATCAGATCTTTTGGCAGCTTATAAGATTTGACTGTCACATTTTGTTGACATAACAATGAATTTAAGTGCTCCAAAATGGAAATTTTATAGAAGGATTCATTCTCTCTTTCACAATTTAACACAAGTTAAATTGCCCACCGTAAGGCTGACAGTGATTTTCTCTTCTTTATAGGTCCTGATTGTGTTCCGTGAAGTTTTTTAAGTCTTGGTGAATAAATGCAGAATCTTATGTGGCTTTGAGAAGCTTAGGAAAACAGGTTCTTCCGTATCCGAGGGGCAAGGAACTACCACTGATCAATGCCTGCCTCTGTACTAATCTTTACATCATTTCTGCGTTGAAGTCAGTAAGCAGTTTGTTTTGAGAAATGTTCTGAATATGTATGTTTAACAACTATCTCAGGATATAGTAGTGGCATCACTGTGAGTATCAAGGAGATTTTTTAAAAAATGAAGTGCCCCCCCTTTAATGGTTTTATTTTTTCCTTCATACTGGAATTCATCCTTGTGGCAACTTTTCAAGTATCAGGACTAAATTTTAATGTCAAACACTTTCATGGGCCACTGTTAACTGGGAAACAAATTCCAAATGACCAGAACCTATTATGCCTTTAGGAACATTTTCATATGAGTGTGCATTTTGTGACTCACAATGGTGTTTATGTTAGCTACCCACTCTCTGAAGATTGGGTTGTTAGGAGAGGCCTCTCTGAGGAGGTGACACTGAGCTGAGATGAAGAAGCTATCATGGGAAGATCAGAGGGATAGCAAGTGTAAAGGTCTTGAGGTGGTACTGGGCCTGGGATGTTGAAAAGAGAGAAAGAGGCCAGTGTGGCGGGTGTAATGAGCAAGGGTCAGGATTCAAGAGGCTGGCAGGGAGCAGACATCACAGGGCTTTGAAGGCAAGGTAGAAAGACTGGCCTTGACTGTAAGTGCAATGGGGAGTCATGGAGGGATGTAAGCAGGGGAGTGGCATTGATCTGATTTCAGTTTTAACAAGAATGCTCTGGCTGCTGTGGGAAAAAAGATTGTGGGGTCAAGGGAGAAAGCAGGAGATCTGTCAGGAGGCTACTACCCTAGGACACTACCCCAGGTGAGAAATGATGGGGCTTGGCCTGCAGTGGGAGCAGCTGAGGAGAGAGGAGTTCAGAAGAGGAACTGCCGCCATACATATGTGTACCACACCACACCTGCACCAGTGCGGACCATACTGATACTACAGGCATGGCAACCAGTCTCCCTTTGAGGTTTTTGGTTTTATGTATGGAAACATAGGCCCCTTTCAATAACACCAGGTCCCTCTGGAGATCCACTGTTTTAAAATATTGCAGCAGGCATGGCAGGAGACACATTTTCTCCTTTACATCATTAGGTGAACTTTCAGAAGTATCACATGAACTATTTTCATCTGCAAAATATTGGAGGCAATTCTTTCGCATCAGTGCCTGATGAGGCTTAATTAGTTAATGCTTACAGGGTGGTTAAAAATGAAAAATGAAAAATGTTTAAATGTCAGCTCTGACTCTGTCTAATTGTACTGTGAGCACTTAGCTCCAAAGCTTGCTGAGAATTCTTCTTCCAACCGACAGCTATTCTCCAGGGATGGGAACAAGGTAGGAGCAGACTTTTCTAACTGCAATCAAAAGTCCTTCTATCACTTCACACTGTTCTCCAGAAGGATATTAGAATCCAGTCCCCTAGAGAGGTCCTTCGTTATCTTTTAGAAAACCACATCAAATGGTCATTTTTATGAGAAAGAACAGATGTCCATAAAATATCACACTATTCGATATCATTAAAGAGTAAATCTTTTCGGATCACTGTCTACCTTGAAGCACCAAATCATTCTTAATTTAGCTAATTTTGATGGATCTCTCTCTCAAATGTTGAACACATTTCCCTACATGCAGGAGGTATATTAGATATGACTTCATCTTTTTCCCACGTTTCGGGGTCATAGTTCAAGCAATGAGTGATGCAAATGAGTGATAGTTCTAGAAGCTGTCACCTTCTTGAGCATCTGTTAGCCACTAAGTGGGCTGCCTCTTGTGGTCTTTTTGTGGATTTTCTATCTTTTCTTTCACAGTGAAGCCATCCGTTCTCACACACTGTAACTGTCAATTTTTTCTCCAAGAATTCCTCATTTGTTATTTTTAATCTGCTGCAGGCTGGACAGCTAGCTATTGGAGTTGTGAGAATTGTGTGTGAACTAAATTGTGTGTGTGCGTTCTACTCTGTCTTGAGTTCAAGTGCTTTGATTTCTACTATCTCTACCAGGACCCCGTGGAAGATTTTAGAGCACTGGCGTTACTTCATAAATGAAAAAGAAAACTGAGAAAGAACTTATCTTTCGCAGCCATCCTTACTGTATTAGTTTCCTATTGCTGTGGCAATAAATTACTATAAACTTGCTGGCTTAGAACAATATGGATTTATGACCCTCCAGTTCTGGAGATCAGAAGTCCAAGACGGGTCTCACCCAGGTTCAGGCCAAGGTGTCAGCAGGGCTGGCTCCTTCTGGAGATTTCAGAGAATAATCTGTGGCCTTGCCCTTTTCCAGCTTCCAGAACATGCTGCTTTCTCTGGCTCATAGCTTCATTCCATCTTCAAAGTCAGCAGGGAAGCATCTTCATCTCTCTCTATGACTCTCACATCCAAAGCTCTGACTCTCATGCCCATAGAAATACCACACTATTTGGTATCATTAGAGAATAAACCCTTTCAGATAACTGTCTACCTGAAGCATCAAATCATTCTTAGTTTAGCTAATTTTGATGGATCTCTCTCAAATGTTGAACACATTTCCCTACATGTAGGGAGGTGTATTAAGTATGACTTTGTCTTTTTTCCACATTTTAGGGTCACAGTTCAAGCAATGAGTCTGTCATCACCTCTCCTTCTCTGACCCTTTTAAGGACACCAGTGATGATACTGGACCCATTCAGAGAATCCGGAATAATCTCCCTATCTCAATGTCTTTAATTTAACCACATCTACCTTGTAAGGTAACATAACTGCAGTTTCCAGAAGCAATTAGGACATGCATATGTTTGGGGGTAGGCATTTGAGCCCACCGTACTTGCCAAATGTGAGTCTCCTTAGTATCGTGTTGGACGTGGAAACAGGCAGATGTTTATAATTTTTCTTAATTATCAAATTTCTTAGAGCTCAAAAGGACCTAACAATCTGAACCACTTATGGAAATGGGAAGGTTTATTTTCTTCATGTTTAAGTCAATATGTAGGTATTCACCTACATCCTGTCAAGGTGAGCATTCATCTAAACTTCCAGTTAGGGGCAGGGCCTCAGAGGGCTCTCTTACCTCTAGTACATCCTCAGAGGTACACTCAGGGAGGCTCCCACACAGCGGCCAGGTGCTGCTTGGGGTGGTCCGGGAAGCAAGCCCGGACGGTGCTGCAGAGAGAACTGGGTGCTGGGCGTGCTCCTTCCTCAGATGCTCAGCTGGCTGGTAGCGCCCACCTCCTCTGCTCAGAGTAGATCTGGCTCCTCATTATGCTTACAGGCGGGACAAAGAGAGCACGTGTTTACCTGTGTTAATAATCTGTGTTAACTGGATAACTAGACTCTTTTAAACGTTGGGTAATTAAATAAAGAAGTCTCTCAGTTTACTCTGAAAGAGGACAAAAGTTCAGTCACACACATCTCGACCTACACTTTCATTCATTCTCCCATCTGTGTATTGAGAAACAGAGATAAAGGAGAGAGATGAGGTCTCTGCACTTCCTGGGTGTGTAGTCTCACTGGGAGAGGCAAACTCAAATAAGCAAACTTTTAAAAAATGTGAAGCATGAATGAAGATCGTCCTTAGGACCACGGAATAAATATCAGGGCTGGGGTTGCCAACTAATTGAACTTCAGGGAGAGCCTCTCTAAGGCAGGACAGCTATCCTGGGCCCTGAAAGACCAAGAGGCAGCAATAGGAAGACTGGTCCAGGCAGAGGGAGCGATGCAAAGACCCCAGGGTGGAACGAGCCAAGGGCGCTGCAAGAGTGGTTAAAAGGTCGGTTTGGCGGGAGCCTAGTGGGTAAAGGGCAGGGAAAGGGCAACGGGACTCAGACCAAGTGTAGCCTTTTCTCCTCAGTTTTATTTGACAATAAATTAGGAATCATTAACATTTCTGGCAGTTGAATGATATGAGGAGACTGACATGTTTCTAAGGCCGTGCTGCCCGCTGTAGGGAGACTAGACTGGACAAGAGCGAGAGTGGAAGCAGGAAGACCGCTTGGGTGACCAGCACAAGGTGGTGGGTGCTGCCCAGGGAGGTGACCAGAAGGGGATGCATCCTAGCTCGCGTGCTGAGGGTGGAGCTGACAAGAAGTGCTCATGGGTGAGATGCGGTGGGTAGGAAAACTGAAGAGTACAGAATGATTTCTCCTTCTTTTTGGCTTATTAACTGGATGGATGGTGACATTGTTTATCAAGAAGAGGAAGGTAAGAGGGAAAACGAGTTTGCAGCGAAAATTAAGCACTCTCTTCTGGTTGTTTATTTTTAAGAAGCCCGTTAGACATGCGAGTTGAAAGTCAGATAGGGCATTGGATATAGTCTTTAGCACAGGAGGAAACAAAACACAAAACGGCATTTGCTGTAGCACTGTGATAGAATTTCTCTTTCCCCAGAGACCATTTTTCCCCCATAGGAGTTTCTATGGAGAAAAATGAACTTATCCCACTTCTCAGGGTGACCCAGGTATGCTGCTTGATGAGGAAATATCTCTGAGTGTTAAGAATCTATTTAGCTTTTAGACATCAGAATCTGCAGCAATCACCAGAATTAACAAGAACCCCAAAGTGCCAGTGGGTACTTCCATTGACTTAGAGTGTAACCAGAAAGAACTACCAAATGTCTAGCATATAGAAGGTGCATAAAGGCTTGTTGAATGAATGGTTTTCTTTAATTTCATTATCTTTTTAATTGGGGTGAGAATGGCATTAGCAAATATGAGTCTAATTGTACCTCAGGGGAGAAAAAGATATTTATAGGTCTACAAACTAGACCAGGGCTTCTCAGACCTCAGTGTTCTATGAATCACTGGGCGTCTTGCTAAAAGGTAGGCTCTGGGGCTGTGCTTGAGACCCTGTGTTTCTAACAAACTGCTGGCTTTCCAATCACACTTTGAGTAGCAACCTACCATTGAATCCTTCTTTCCATTTAATCAGGCATTCTTCCTGAAATGGATACGACTAAGTGGGGAGGGCTTCCACAACCAAATACGGCCACAGAGACCATATGGGTTTTTATAGCAATTATTTTTAATTTTATCGTTTGACATTCAACATTGCTGAGTATTGTTAGTTATCATCTTATGCTCTTATTTTCCAAACATAAAACTGTAAGAGCCTAGAGATCAAAGGCAAAGCTCTATGATTATTTCTGTATAACTAGATCCAAACCCCATTTCCATACCTTATACAAGGTAGCTTCCCAAGAAATGTTTGTTGAACTGACGATGTCCCTAGTAGGGACTAAGGACCCATTAGCATTATTTCACTCAGAGAGACAGCAAGATGGCTTTTGCCATGAAGCTTCAAATTGAAATTAGGTAGATTTGTAGTTATATTTACATGCAATAAAGAGACAGAGTGTGTAGGTTCATGTTAATACTCTGGGTTAATTGCATAACAGCGTTCTTCTAAAATTCGGATAATTGAAGAGAAGTATTTCAGAGCACCTGGACTTCTACCTCCTTCTTAATTACAGAAGGATTACACAAAACTGTACATTCATATTAAAAACAAATTAAACAATAATCATGCATATTATCTGAAATAATAAAGTAAGTGAGTAGCTGCTTGAAGTGAATTATCAGGAACATTTTCACAATTGCTCTTTAATTAATTGCTCCATAATCTGAAAGCTTCTCTGCCTCTCAGTGTGCGTGGCAGCATGATATCGTAGCTGACTCACTAACAGCCAAACAGTTTCTTCTCTCTGTACCATGGTAATGAAAAGAGCATTGAGTTATGTAGGAAAGCTATGTATGGCTGCCCCTTGGGATTCAGTATAGCATTACATACTGCAGTTAATATGAAGACCATTGTCCGAAGGATAGCCGTCTCTCTGGGGGCCACCCCTTCCCCTCTGTGCTCACCAGGAAGAGACTTCTGGCGCAGTAGCCGGAGGGAGGGGCTCCAGAACTCTGAGGAGGAGCAGCTCTGACTTCTGTCCAGCAGCATATCTCAGAAGCGCAGCCCCAAGCCATGGTCCAGTCCCAGTAATAGCAGAGCAAGCGTAACCACCGCTGACTTTTCATTTTTCTTAAGTATCAATTATCCAGTCAGTCACTCTTTAATAAACACTTTAAAAACATTTATTCTGGGTCAAGCGCCGTGCTTGTCTCTAGATGGAGACACAGGGACAGACTCTCAATCCACTAAAATGTAGCTCTGAGAGGCCTGGGACTTCATCTGGCTCTCTCCCACTGTGTTTCCCAAATCCAAGCCAGTCTCCATTTATAATCAATCTTCAAAAAATATTTCTCAAGTGAACGGATGGATGGATGGGTATAGTGGGGAAGACAGATACATAAATTATTAACTTCCAGTTAATATAGTATTTTAGATAAAATTATGCCAAAGCTACAATTTATGAAGCCCTCACGAAGCCAAGGGCCAGGTAATGCCCTACAAACTCCACACATTATCTATTTTAATCCTTATAACCACCTCTGAGCAGCTGTGATTATCACACCATTGCACATTTGAAGAGCTGGTATGAAGACAGGCCACACGCTGCGCCCGAGCTCACACTGTTAGTGATAAAGTGAGAGCTCAGAGTTAGGTCTGCTGACTCTAGAATTCTTCTCTACTACACCAGCCTCCTCTCTCCCACCCTGATATAGCCAAGAGCTTCCAAATGTGGGTCCAAATTAAAAAAGGAAGATGGATAAGTGTGGCTGATTTTCTGCCATGAGACACACTAAGTGTGGTAGCAAAAGCAGTCTTCATCCTGTTGTTAGAGCGCTCTGCTTTCCTCGGGATTTCCCATGGCCGGAGCCCAAGGAGGAAGCCAGAAGACCCCTCTATTGGCTAGAAGAGTCAAGGCGGTGAAGCTTACCTTAGAGACGACTCAGATTGTCATTAATAGGCCAAAGTCAGGGGGTATTCCCTCTTCAAGACAAGCTGCAATAGAAAATTCTCACCTTCAGCAGTTTTTAATATCAAGAATGTGTTACTGATGGCAGAATTGAAGGGCAGGGGGAAAAATGGTCAATATTTTTTTTTTACAATTTATTTTATTTTAGTATCATTAACCTACAATTACATGAGCAATATTGTGATGATTAAACTAGTACCATTTTTCAGTGTAATAATTTCAAAATAATGCTGCTACATACAGTCCCATATTAAATGACAAAGGAGGCAAGCATATGTACCATGAATATTTGAAATGAACCAGAGACTTATAAATCCTGAAGATTTCCTCTTCAGGTTATTTCCCACCACTTAAATAGATAGGTGATTATAAAGAGCTGTGGGTGTGCTGGGGAAGGTCTGTGTCAGCACGAGCTGGGGACACTGAATGGCCAGAGGACCCCCAGAAGACCATGCACTGGAGATGGCTGGGAGACGAAAGCCTGGGGGTGGGATGACACCTGAAACAAACGTCCTCTCAAAGTGTTGCTGAAGGCGGCCACCATATTTTTTTGAGACCTTTCCTCTACACTTCTAAACAAATGCTGAGGCATTTGCCATATTCTATTCAGCCCCACAGATCCCCTGGCTGGAACAGAATAATAAACACTGAGGAGTGCGTCTCTTGACATTGTGTGATAGACCAGGACCAGCTGTGCCAAGGAGCAGAAAGGGTATTTAATAAAGGCATTCTAAAGCAGTGGTTCTCAAAGTCATTACCATATTGGCAGCATCTGCTAAACAAGGATGTGCACATTATTTTTCTGTAAAAGGCCAGAGAGTAAGTATTTGAAGTTGTGTGGGCCAAGAGGCAAAATTGAGGATTTTAGGTGGGAACTTACGAAACGGAGGAGGAAATAAAAATTCCACAGTTTTATTGATGAAATTCAAACTATAATGTTGAGTATAATTTTTTGTAATACAAATTTGAGTGTAATATTCTTGTAATACAAATCTCACTACAATTGAGAAGAATGTAATTATTTTGTGGGAGATGGCATGTCACTTCATTGGGGTTCAAAATTTGGGTTTCCTATTGAGGAATCAATTGCAAAGGTTCATCTTTGAACCTTTATTACCTTGCAGGCCTTACAAAAACAGATGCCAACACAGATTTGGCCCTCAGGCCAGACCTGGGAACTTGTTAGAAAGCCTATTATAAGGTTCCACTCAAGACCTACTGAATTAGAAAATCTGGGGGTGAAGTCAACTAGCTGTGTCTTCACAAGCCCTCTGGGTAATTCTAATGTGCCCTTACATTTAGCTGTGTCTTCACAAGCCCTCTGGGTAATTCTAATGTGCCCTCACATTTGAGAAATACTGGTTTAAAGCAAATGTTTAAGGGTCAGAATTGACCCCACTCACCCTTTTACCACCATGGTAACGGCCATGCCTCAATCCTTGTCTTTAGCCCTACCTTCCTCCTGCCATTATTTTAATGAGTTTGGGTGCATATTTTTATTGAGAAATAACCTTCTGGGTCTTAGGCAATGCATTTAAGAAACATGGCATGTCCATGCGTGCTCAGAGATTTCTAAGCAGAGGAGCAAGAACTCCTCTGGGAAAAGACTGAGAACCTGCGAGGAGAAAGCACGTCTACCCAAAGCCAGAGGATAAACTCTCAGACACTTTATTTTCAGTAGGTAGCCCTAGAGATCGGAAGTTGTGACTCCACCTTTTTGATTGCTACCTCAAAACTATCTCTGGCCAGTGAAAAATAAGCAGAGCTACCATATAGATGGTGCTTCTTGATTGAATTTGTGAGCTTGGTACTTAAAACCATTTCACACAAGTCATAAGTAATGTTTTCATAACAAACACAGAGGAAGGAAATATAGAGACTGTCCCCTGGGTTAATGCTCACTCTGACTTGTCTTCTCTCTAAAATGTTGCCTCAGTTTCTCCTTGTGCATGATGGAAATAACCAAACCCCAGTGACAGGGTTGTCTTGAAAATAAGCTTAGGCTTGTGAAGGTCTCTGCTGTGGACAAATGCTGAGAATTATTATTAGATAGTTTTGTTCCAACAAACCGACAGGATGATGTTTATGCTGACAAAAAGGGTACAGAGAGCCTATTATTCATGCATTATCTCTCCTGTTGCTAAACAGACCACTGCATTGTCCATCTGGTGCTTTTAAGCACACTGAATTTTTTACTAAAAATTCAAATAGTTCTTTAGGCCCATTGGACAGGATGCCTCTGCAAACATTTTAAATAGCTTCCCCACCAGTCTGACCCCACTTCTCTCCATTATCAGAAATTCAGATCAGTTGAGTCACTTGGGAGTTAGACATCAAAGGGAAAAGGGGGAAGGTACTGATTCCTGGAGGGCTTCCACAAGCCTTTCCAGAGCAGTGTCCTTATGTTTTCCATTAATATTAGTTAATTGATCAAATTAGCCGGACAGCACATAGGAAGTCACAAAGAGCCAGACCCAAGTGGACAAGAGTGGGGTTTTAGGTTTACAGGGGTAAAGCTGGGAAAGCTGTAGACATTAGAGGGGAGCCCTGTATTCTACTTCTAAAGTTTTGCCTGTCTTAGGAGCTCAATGTATTTCGCCTTCTGAGGGAGTTCAGAACCCTATTCCTTCCCAGGGCTCTTACTTGAGCTTAAGCTTCAGTGCAATAGATGCAGAGGAAAGACACATTCGCTCAAGTATACAGGCAATGTTGGTGGGTTGGTTAAAGGCACTTTTAAAAAGAAACAGAAATGAAGGAGCTGAAGGAGAGTATAGAAAATGTATCCTGAGGCAAATATTCAGCTCTGCATCTATTTTAAAAATCAAAGTTGCATGAGGACAACTTGTTAGAACTAGCACTGAAACATAGAACGAAATAACAGGAGAAAACAATAATGATCAAAAAAAAACACACCTTGTAAAGAACGAACACCATAGTACCAAGAGGACAAAAAAATACTTAAAATAAATAAAGATAAAATGTATATAGGGGTGAATCCATAACTGTCTCAAAAATTTTTACCTTAAAAGATGACCTTTGATTGTTATTTCTAATCCCCTCTTCATGCTGTTCTTGGTACTTTAGGTTATTTGTATAGTAATGCATAGCTTTAAAAAAATATTCTACTGTTATGAAGGCAAGACTTTTGAAAGGAAAGGTACCTCAGTGTAGTCCCAGAAAAAAGTCCAGGTGGCTTTTACATGTCAATTTGTTGACCTGTCAAATGTCTGTTAAGTGTTAAGTGTTGACCACTGACCCAAGAATGATGCTTTTGCCCTAATTTGCTTCCTAACATGTTTTCAAGTAGAGGTACTGGTTAGGACTTAATTCTAGAAAAAGGTTTTTGCCAGAAAGTACTTACTTCCAGAAGCTCTAGTTTTGCTTCCTTCCCAGCTTGAGAATCTTGAAACAACTTCAGCTAAACTACAAAGTTTCATGTGCCTCTGTTTCTTCTTTCTTTCTTTTTTTCTCTGCTGGGTTGGGGGGCAGGAGGGGCAGTTAAAAAACTTTTATTTTTGAATAACTACAAATTCCCAGGAAGTTACAAAGATATATAGAAAGAGATTCTGTAAGCCCTTCACCCAGTTTCCACCAATGCTAACATCTTGCATCACTGTTTTACAATGTCAAAACCAGGAAACTAACATTGGTACAATCCACAGAACTTATTTGGAGTTCACCTGTTACATGTGCATTTATTTATGCATGCGTGTGCATGGAGCTGTATGTGATTCTATGACATGTGTGGCTCATGCAATCAAGATACTTTACCATCACCACATGGCTTCTTAGTGCTCCTCCTTTACAGCCACACCCATCCCCACTCCCACCATCTCTAGTCCCTGAAAACCACCAATCTGTTCTCCATTTCTATAATTATGTTCACTTCCTCATTTGTAAATGGGTTTGGCATTTTATATCTCATAGTTCAAGAAGTCCTTCACAAGAGCTGTTCTTATTAATATTTTCTTTTTACATTAATCACAAAAGTTATGCATGGTCACTTTGGAAATGTTTGACAAAGAAGAAAAATATACAAGGAAAAGAAATGAAAAAAGTATTACCTATGGTGTCCCATCACCCAGGAGATACGTGCTGTGCCATTTCAACGTGTTTCTCTACATTCTCCCCAATTCAGGGTTTCATCAAATGGAAAACTAATGTTCTAAGAAGTTAGGGCTTGTTCTGGACAAAATTGTTCACGTAGAATTTCCTTTTTATTTTGTACAAGCTAAGGAAGGCACTCGGATGCACATTACAAAAACCCAACCAATAATGGCTTAATCACACCAGGGGATTTTATTTCTCACCTGTGAGAAACTGGCAGAGCAGAACTGGGGCACTGGCTCGGGAATACCAGGGGGAGTCAGGCTCTTTTCTGTGCTCCACTATCCTGAGCAAGTTGGATATCATCTCTGGGCTTGTAGGTATCATTTTATCAGTAACATAAGAAGTGTTCTTAGAAACCATGCTTCATAGACTTCTACTTAAATCATTAGGCCAGACCTGGGTCACACAGCCAACTTTTATTTTTTTTAGCTGCAAAGCAGATAAGATGATTATTTGGTTCCCCCCCCTCTAGAGTAGATGACAGCCAGGGCGGGGGAGGTTAGCAAACCTCCTCTTAGAGCCAAATGGCAGCATTGGTCATGCGCTTCTATCGAAGTCCAAAATCAAACGTATTTGAACTTTACATATTTACATGTTTTATATTTTAGAAATTCTAACCTGTTATTGTCACTTACTGAATCAAGAACATTTCACATTCATATCAAAATTTCATGCAGTTACTCTACAGCAGGGGTCAGTAAACCATGACGTGCAGTAAAGTCACCCCACTGCCTGTTTCTGGGAAGAAAGTCTCACTGAGGCAGAGCCACATCAGTGTGTTCACGCACTGCTTTTGCACCGCGACCTCCAACTTGAGTTTCACTAATCTCCTAATACAGACTACCTGGCCAGGCAAGGCTGAAAGGCGTCACTATCTGGCTCATGGTAGAAAAAGTTTGCTAACCTGAACTCAACAGCATCATCTTTAAAGGGTACTAACTTTCCATACAATGGACGGATAGCCCAATTCTCTACTTTTCAATATTGGAGCTCTAGTTTTCACTATTAAAAGAAAACAGTGATGGATATGGATGTAATTTTTTTCATATATCTCTATTTTCATAGGCAGACAGAAAGTGTAGTTTAGTAGTTATCAGCATGTTTTCTGAAGCCTGATTGTTGTGTTCAAATCTAGGCTTTACCAATCATTAGCTGTTTGACCTTGAGTAAATGATTTAATATTATGAACCTCAGTTTTCTCATCTGCAAAACCTACCTGCCAAAATCTGTTGTGAGGATTGTGTAAGTCAATACATGCACAGTGCTTAGAAAAATGCCCAGCACACGTAGCATTACGTATGTTGTCATTTTTTTGTCATTATTATCAATAGTAGTAGTTAAATACCTAAAAGTAGAATTGCTCAGAGTATGTAAATTTAAGAACTTATAGTACTGCATGCAAATATGCTTTCCTAATTTCTGAGCAACAGTGAATATTCTCTTTTAGAAAAAATTAGATTTTTTTTCCATTTTGAAAGGTGAATAATGGTATTTGAAATACAACTATTGTTCTTAAATTTGCTTATTCTTTCATTATTAGTGAAATTATTTTCTTGCCTGACACTTGAATTTCCTATTTTATGTTTTTCCCTTTATCCATTATTTTTAATTAAGATATTTGTAGGTATTGGAAACTTTTATCTATTAAGTATATCAACACTTTGGTGCCCATATTGAAATTTTCCCTCACTTCTTGCTTTTGAATTTTATGACATTCATTAACTAAGATGTTAAAAGATTTGTGTACTGTAAACTAGCAATTTTTTCCTTAATGTCTTTGATATTTGATTCCAGATTAGAAAGATTTTTACTATCCTGTGATTCAATATATATTTACTTGCATTATCTTCCATTTTTTTAACAGTCTAATTTTTTTACTTTTAAATATTTAATCCATCTGGAATTCATTCTGGAGTGTAGTGAAAACCAGAGATGTAACTTTTTTTTTTTTAGCTGAATAGCTAACCTGCACAATCTGTTAAAAAATCTTGACCTACTTAGGAAGTATCACCTTTGACATATGTTAAAGGATTATCTTTCATTGATTTACCCATCCACGTAATGTCACCCTTAAACAACAAAGGTTATCAAACAGCAAACAAGTTTATTGGTGAATAGTAGAGGCACTGCAGTTCAGGACATGCAAACTATGGCAAACCATAGGCAAGTCAGGAGAACAAGGGAGGAGAAGATTCTTTTACAGAGGTAAGGAGGAAGTTGAGATGGGTTGTTCTGAATAAACTTCATCCGAGAGTTGTGATGGCTTCTCATTGGCTGCAGGTGAGAGCTGCTGTTGCTGGGCTGAGAGGAAACCTTCCTCCTTCCTGCTGGACTATGTAAGCTGCAAGGAGTGGCAATGGGTGAGAACTCTCCCTTCGTGGCTTCCTGACTCTGTTTTGAATGAGGTTTCCTTTACGCTTTTCACAATATTAAAAAAAATTACCTATATACTTTTATTAGAACTTTAAAATTTTACTGTAATGATGATTTTATTATAATACATTTGTAAATGCATACTTTTTTCTTTAGTATTTTTTTACTTTTTATTTTTAAATATTATAGATTCACAGGAAGTTGGAAAGATTGTATAGAAAGGTTCTATCTACATTTTACCCAGTATACCCAAGTGGTCACATGTTATATAACTATTGTACAATATCAAAAACAGGAAATTGACATTGGTACCATGTGTATATAGAGTTCTAGGCCATTTGTCACATGTGGATTCCTATAACCACCACTGCAATCAAGTTGCAAAACTATTTTATTGCCACAAAGATCTCCCTTATTCTACTTTATATTTGTTTTATATATATACAATTTATATTATATAATATATATTTATTTAATATTTATTTATAATTACACCCAATTATTATAATTACATCCCTACCATCCTGAGACTCCTGACCATCATCTATAACCCTGACAGTCACTAACCTGTTCTCCATTTCTACAATTTTGGCATTTATAGAATGTTACAGAAATGTAATTAAACTCTATAAATCTTTTTAGATTGGCTTTTGCACTCAGTATAATGCCCTTGAGTCCCATCCAAATTTTTGTGTTTATCAATAATTTGTTCCTTTTTATTGCTGAGTTACATTCTGCAGTATGAATGTACTGCAGTTTAGCCATTCACCTATTGAGGGACATTTTAGCTGTTTCCAATTTTTGGCTATTACATATAAAGATGCTGCAAACAATGTGCACAGGATTTTGTGTCATATAAGTTTTCATTTCTTTGGAATTAATGCCACCTGTGTGAATACTAGGTCATATGACAAGAGTATGTTAACTTGGTAAAAAGACTGCTAAATTATTTTGGGTGACTATACCATTGTACATCCTCAGCATCAGTGTTGGAAAGACCCTATTTCTCTTCATCACCACAAGCCTTTGTTATTGTCACTATTTTTTGAAAATATTTCAGCTGTTCTAGTAGAAATATAATGATAGCTCATCATTGCATTTAATTTGCATTTTCCAAATGGTTAGTGATGTTCAACATGTTTTCGTGGGCTTATTCCTCATCCATATACCCTCTTTAATGAAATGTCTGTTCATGTCTATTGTCCATTTTTTAACTGGATGTTTTAAAACTGTTGAGTATTAAGAGTTCTTTATATGTTGCTGGTATGAATCCTTTGTAAGATATGTGGCTTACAAATATTTTCTCCCAGCCTGTAACTTATCTTCTTATCCTCTTAACCACTTGTGAGAAGGTGGCTTTCACAGAGCACAAAAACTTTAATATTGATGAGGTCCAACTTAACGATTTTTTTCTTGTCTGGATTGTACATGTTTAAGAATTCCACCAAGCCCATATTTGTCTTTGGAAGCTGGGTTTTTCCTATGTTGTTTATTATCAATATGGACTCATGGGTTCGTATTTTATTCACCACTATTACTCTACTTGTGTCTACCTTTAATCCAGAAATTCTCCTTCTATGACTTTTCCTAAAGAAAATAATGACCTGGCACTGCTTGTTTTTTCAAAAGAGCCCACAGAAGCTTTAAAATGTTTGGTTTTCCTTTATGAAGTTATAAGTTACACAGCATAAAATTCACCCATTTTAGGTACACAATTCAATGGTTTTTATTATATATTTACAGAGTTGTGCAACCATCACCACAGTCCCACTTTTTAGAACATTTTTATCACCCAAAAAAGAAACCTTGTACCCATTTGTAATCACTCCTCAATCTCACCCCCAGCCCTAGACAACTACAAACCTACCTTCTGTCTCCATAGATTTGTCTTTTCTAGACTTTTCATATATATGGAGTGATAGATTCCAATGTGATCTTTTGCATCTAGTTCCTGGCACTGAGCATAGCATTGTTGAGTTCATCCATGTTGTAGCATGTCAGTACTTTATTCCTTTTTTATTGCTGAATAGTAGTATTTCATTGTGTGGCTGCACCACATTTTGGTTAACCATTCACAAGTTTACTGGCATTTGAGTTTCCACTTTTTAGTTATTATGAATAATGTTGCTATGAACATTCACAAGTTTTATATGGAAATATATTTTCACCTCTCTTGAGAAGATCTCTAGAATAATGTTGATATGTTAAACAGAAAAACCCAGTGAGGTTTTTCTTGGAATTGCATTAAGCTAAGGGAAAAAATTGGCATCTTTATAGTATTGAGTCCTTATATCCAGAAAAGTGGTGTGTTCCTGAATTTACTGAAATGTTAGAACGTTCTTCCAATTCTTCTACTTACATAGGCTCCTTAGTTAATGGAATGCTATTTAATATTTCTGGTTCATTTTAGTATATTACCCTCTACCAATAAATCCGTTCACTGTCTTGTACGTGAAAGGTACATGATAGATACTTGCCAGTCTTTTTTTTTTTTTTTTTTTTTTTGCATTCAGGATATAGCAGTGAACAAGACCAAATGTCTGCTCTCACTGAGTTTACTTTTTGAATGAAGAGAACATTTGCCTGAAATCTCAGTCACTGACAGACAGTAAATCAGTGGCAGTGGCTAGTAATGGAAGTGAGAGATGGAGTTAGTATCACAGGTGGAGGTCCAGAGGCTGGGGCCATCTTTCCAGTCCAGAAAGTCTCTGAGATACAATGACCTCCATTTCCTAGACTATCATAGACTATCATGCACTTAAGGTCCTGCCCTGACGTGGCAGGCTGCAGCTGAGGAAAGAGGGGCAATGATGGAGTGCGTCTGTGCAGTCTGCTGACCATGGGACAGGAGCGGAAGATGCATGAGCCATGCTTTCAACAGGAAACGACCCGCAGCAAAGCCAATGGGACAGGCACTACAAGCTCATCAATTTGTAAGCCCTGTAATCCCCAGGAATTCCTCAGGGATATTATATATTATGTGGGTTATTGGCCCATGTGATTGACAGCAAAACTCTAAAAAATGTTGGTTTGGAGGGTGTGAGAACTGTGGCAGCCAGGGAGAAACATCGCCCTCTGAGAATGAGTTTAGGAAGAGAAAAATCCCAAGGAGGAGAGTAGACAGAGCTGGTGGCTACTAAGAAGAGGAGAAGGCAAGTGGCATAGCTGGGGCCTGCTGAGAGGGTGAAAGGGAAAGCCCAGAGAGGCTGCATAGAGGAGGGTGGGCTCTGGCAAAGGGCTCCTGATCCCTGTGCCTGAGAACCCACCAGAGGGAGGGCCTGGGGCTGGAGGAGGGACCCACCTGGAAAAGCTCCCAGAGAGCTTTGCAAATAACTAGCCCACTGTCATCAACCTCAGAGGTATTGTGATGCAAAGCGTCAGATAATCTATGTGATGCAGGCTTCTGACACAATGCCGGAGACAGCAACGCAGAGAGGAGCTTGGATTTGACAGGAGCTTATGACTTCATTTATGTAGAGAAATATTTCATGAACTGTTTCTTCCAAAACGAGCTCAAAGTGGGTTGAATCCTTTCTCTCTCTTAAAACCAGATAGGTCCCTCGGTACTTGCCCCTCTGAGGCTAGGGGCTCTTGAATACAAATAATCAGAAGAGAAATTCCCCTGGTAATCCTGAACCTTCTATGTTCACTAATGATCAGAAGCAGGGAGTAAACAGCATCCTAACTAATGGGAAAATGAAATGAAGGAGTCACAGACACCCGCAAGGATAGAGCGATGATAGCAAAGGATTTGCTTGGATAAAGAAAATCAGAGTTTGGAAAAAAAATGAGATTTGGCTGAGGGAAAAGTGCCAACTAATACCTCTGGGGTACTGTCCAGAGAAAAAGGTAGTTAATGAGCTAGAGAAACCCAAAAAGCGGCGTTGGGGAAAGAGGCCAGAACAAAGAAAGCAGATAGGTGCTCGCAGTGTGATCCTGCCGGTCAGTATGTTAAGTGGCAAAAGCATAAGTAATGGCCGAAGACAAAGATTCTTAGTTATCTAACCATAATGATAGCTAAGACCATGTATTAAAAATTATATTCTTCAAGAATACTGGTGTTTCATAACTAGGTCAAGGTGTCCCATGGCTCAAATAAATGGCTGTGTGCTTTTCCAATTTTTAGGATAAAACTGTTATCACACAAAGCTTCCTAATTTCAAGGTTTTCTTCCATAAGTATTCCTGAAATATTTTCATGCTTACTTTATTCCTGTGTAAGAATCCAATGTTAGATGGCTTGTGATTCAATCTAAAATCATACATGAATTTATTTTAAGATTGGAATCTCAAAATATTCCAAGAAAAGATCTGAGATTTTCAAACGTCCCACCTCCCAAAGAGCTTTGAGAATCACTAACCCAAGTGAAGGCAAAGTCCAGAGCAGTATAAAACCAAACCCGATAGGTTCTCTATGTTTTAGGACATTGTTATTTTGCTGTTTTGTGCAAACTAATGTTTCGAGTTACACAAGACAAGTAGAAAATAGTGGCCTAAAGAACATTACATAAATGACCTTTCTCCAGTTTCCACAGCTTTAAGTGAGACTATGAGGGATCGGAAGACAGGAAGGAATTTTTTAAAAGCTATCTAGTACTTTTTTCAAAATCACATCATTCAATACCAACCTGTCACTATTATGCATCATTTAAATAGGGTATTAATATGTATTGTGTCTAAGGATTATGCAATGTCCTTGAGATTTTTATGGCTGTGAAAGCAAAGAGTGAATCAAATTATCTAGTCTGATTTCTACATCCTTTAAATAAATAGGACATTTTCAGTCTGTACCTCTCCTTGTGAGGTCAACCATCACCCAGGAAAACTGTACAAAATGATCATTTTGATGTGGTTCGGAACATGTCTTGCTCAGAGGTGGGGAAACTAGCTGGGTCCTTGATGCCTCTGCCTGCCAGTGGAGATGGGCACAGAAAATCAGAGAGCTAGTTTCACTGATGAAGTCCTGGAGCCTTGTCACTTCCTCCCAGCTGAGAGCTGTGGCTCTTCGTCCAGCCCTTCACTGTGCGCTCATCTTTAACAGACTCCTTGAGAAATTCCTTTACTGCTAACAGAGGAGGCTACAAATATTCTTTGAGTTCTAGCAGTTCTACTGTGAGCCATTCCATATACACTCTGGTGTGTGAGCTCTTAAAGTGACTGCTGCAAATTACCATCTTCTATTTCTTCTCCCTTGGGTCTTGGATTTTCAGTCTTGATCATAATATATTTATCTCTGTAAATGGGGAAAACAGCATTTCTTTGGGGGAAAGAAAAAGTGGAACTGTAACACTGATTGGTATCGTATTTCCAGAAGTACAATTTTCTACCATTTTATTAATACTAATGCCATCAAAAGCCAACAGTTAGAAGCAATGGGGAGGAATTTGAAGTCACAGCTTCACTATTGTGAAGGTGAATATATTAAGCTTTTTTATGATTTGCCATAAATACTCAAAGCTCTACAGACCTTTCTGTAGCCAAACCCTGATCCTTGGAGGAAGTGGCTTTGGAGAATAATAAAAAACAGAAATGTTTTGAAACATTATCCCTTCTTTTTTCTGTATATCATTTTCCAATATACCATACCAGTATCTGACCTCTCTAAGAAGCTGTGGAATCACTTTTCTTGGCCTGTCAAGAAGTGAGTGATGCTGACATCTTTCTTTCTAGAAAAGAAATATTTGTGATGTTTTTCTGATGCAATGATACTTCAATCTTCTTCAGTAGAAAGAAGCCAGCTCAGATTGTTTTCAGTAAGATTTTATAGAAATTCAAAGCTAAACTTAATGTTAAAAATGTTGGTGCTTCTCCCCTTCAGGAAAAAAAATATATTACTTTGAGCCCATTTTAATCACTTAATATATCTTTTGTAGTTCTGAGAAGGTCAGGAAAGTTTCATTGGGTAAAAATATGCTATGGATGATGATTTATTAGTTGTGTGTATTAGACATATATATGCTTTGTGATGGTAACTTGGGAGATTCAGTCTTCTCTTTTTAATGACTCAATACCATCAAAGAATATAAATGTATTACAGATGTTACTATGGGGTCATCTGAAAGGTGCATGTCATAAAAAAAATAGGGCGACACCCCCTCCAAATGTGAAATTGAATACCTCGCTGTGGCCCTTCAGCACCTAATGATTTTGAGCCCCAAACATTAAGAATCTACATTAACAAGCACAATAACTCGGCAGTGGGGATTCTGAAGCATGGTGAAGTTATGAAAGGCCCACCACCTGAAATCCTAAATAAAGCAGCAATTGTAGCGCTCACATGATATGACGGCATGGGGGTGAGTTTAAGGTAACTTGATCCTTCTTCAAAACACAATTCCCCTTGCAGAGGGGATGCTCCAGAAAAGGGGGTGAAAAAGTGACCAGGAAGCCACTGCCACCAAGCTGGGACTCCCCCCAGCAATCCGGTGACCCTCTCCCTGTCTTTCGGATATGACCCAACATTCACAGGTGGCTTTCACCTTCCACTGCATTTCTAATACCCAGGCCAGTGCCCAACACGGTGAGCACCCTATAAATGTTCACTGTCATCATCACAACCCCCACATCTGAGTAATGCTGTGTGGGCCTCAGTGTCTGTACCCCAAACAGTACCAACAGTGGTAGCTCCAAAGTGTCTGTAAAGTATGGTGATACGGTAGGATGGGGAACATTCACATAGCAAGTATTTGGCTTTTATCCTATATGTTCATTTAGGGGTGTTTTTTGGGGTGGCAGAGATGTGGGGACAAGAATGCCTCTTCTCCCAGTTACACCTGCAAGTGGCTGCTGACATCTCACCCTTTGTAGACAAAACAACATCGTTCAGACCCTTAAGTAACTTGCTTGGTATCACACGGTTAAAAGGGGCCAGGTTACTTGAGTATAAATGGTCTGAATCCAAAGAACAATCCAAGAGTTGATCTTTTAGAAAGCTACACCCAGTCATCAACTCCACCAAACCTGTCTCCTAGACAGATGCATAAACTTGCAACAGTGACCAGGTTTTAATATTCTGCTTCTATGTGAACTAAAAAATGTGCTGTTCACCTGTGCAAGGAATGCACACATTTGGCCACAGTTGTTATTCACTTCTAGGTTTGCTATTTGAAACAAACCATTAAAAGCGAAATTCTCTATTTCCCCTGTCCCTCTCTCTCTCTCTCATGTATGTGCACACACATGCATACAAGGGTGGCGATCAGGTACATTCTGTTCCTTCATCCCTAAAATGAGAGGATCAGACTAGAGCAGTGGTTTTGGCGTTTAATGTGCACACAAATAATCTGGGCATCTTGCTAAATGCAGATTCTAATTCAGCAGGTTTGGGATGGGGCCCATGATTCTGCATTTCTAACAAGCTCCCAGTTGATGCTGATGGTCCACACCATGTGTTCAGGAGCAAGGGCATGGAGTACCTGAGGCCCTTCCCATTCTGAGCATCTCACCCTACTCTCTGGGCACCTTACACCTATCAGGAAGGTCAGGTCCACATCATTCCTGCTCATGTGCACAGTTCTACACCTCTACTCCACTTAACCAAATCTATTCCAGGTCAAGGATGGGATCCATATCCATGAGGCATTCCTTAACTAGTGTTTTCTCCTCAATGAACATTTTCATCTTAAATCCTCTAGTGCTTAGAGATTCTACCCTTTGCCTTGCATCGATCACTAATTACTTTCTGGTGTATCTAACTAAATTAGAGGTTAATAAGGTCATGCCCCTTAACTATTTTCTTTCCTCAGGAATATTTGTAAATGGCTGGTTTCTTTTCTGCCTTTAGCTTTCAGCACATGGGTCCCTTCCCTGAATAGCCCAAATGTAAATCATTCTCTTGTTGCCCCCACCACGGGCCAGTCAGCGTACCATCCTTAAAGTTCTTTACAACACTCATCAAGTTTTGAAATTTTGCTTGTTTACTTATTATCTGCACCCCACACCCCTGCCCAAGAGAAAGAACTTTGTTCACATGGTTCACCACTCTATCCTAAAATGGTAACTATAACACAGTAGGTGCTCAGTAAACATTTGTTGAGTGACTAAATGCAAGAATCAAATTGCTGGGCATAAAAGAGGTGCTCAGGAAAATGCTTACAGGATGAATCAGAGACGTGTTAGGCAGCCACTAATCTTGGAATATTGCATTTCTTTACTTTTAAAAACTAGTCCTTGTCTGCATGTGTCTTCCTTCCCACTGGGTACTCACAGCAGCTCACATCACAATTAATTTTGAAAGATCAGACATATGAGTTCCTATTAGTTCTCAGTAAGACAAGCCATCTATCTGTAGTGATTGTGGGTTATAAGAAATAATAGGAGTGATGTTAGTGTGGACATTTAGGTTATGTTTTGGAAACACAGGGCAAATTTAACTGTGGGTCTCTTCTTGGCTGTTCCATCGATGGAGCCCTTTCTGCAAAGCCCTTTCCAAGCTCAGCTTTGATCTGCTTTCAGGGCTGCCAACACACCCGTTTCTCATTTCACACCTCAATTATTTTTTTAAGCACACAATCCATACAGCACACAAAGCTTTGATGGTGTACATGGAAAATAGTAGAAAATGCAGGCTATAGGGAAAAACTGAATGTACAAAATGAACCCACTTGTTAGACATTAGAGAAAACAACCTTTGGTGGGTCTCTAAACGAGAGCTTGTCTGGCTTGAATTCTTTAGCATCTTTCAAAAAACAACATAAGGGCTTGATCGTGACCTTCACACTAGCATAAGTTTACCGTTAGCTTCCAAACTGAAGTTCTGGAAAGTGATGCTCTCAGAGGTTCACTTGTGGAACTCTGGGGAATGAAGGCGGAGGCAAACACGCATCCCTCTTCCATGGCAGTGTTCCATGGGGAAGGGCTAGAAGCACCATCCACGTAACCTCTGAGAAGCCCCAAGGCCAAGTGCAGTGCAGCTATGGAAATGCCATCCTTGGGCTTCTCAATTCTATGGCTCCATGCAGGCTCTGCTCAGTGTTTTCTTTTCCTACCTACTCTATTCCAAAAGAAATCTAATGAGACTTTAATCTCCTATTGCATTTCATATTTTGTTTTATGAGGCTCTTTTATCTTTTATATGTGCCATGAAAAAACTGAGAGGCTCCCACAGTGTGTTGCATTGGAGTTGCAGATAAAAGGATGCACTGTTAAATCTGAATTTCAGATAAATAACAAATTGTTTTTAGGTATATAGGTCCCGTGCAATATTTTTATTGGCTAAATCTAGTGCTTAGTGTATTTTTTCTTTAATCATGGTTTAATTTATCACATTTTTTATTGGCAGAGGTGTGAAGAAGGTGAAGAAGAAAGAAGGAAAGAGTTTGATATTTTGTGTCCTGTGTTCAACTCTGGGAAAACAGTTTCCTTCTCCTGTTGTGGAGATGCTGTAAAAAGCCTTGAGAATCCATTCTGTGAAATCCTCAAATTTCCAGTGAGAAGAATGTCCTCTTGGTTGTGTTTTCACAAACTTTTAATTTGCCTGCAGAGTGACATGAGTTTGAAATCTGGGTTCTCAAGCAAACTTGGGTCCTGGCTGATTGCAAAGTACCAATGGAAAGAGTATTGTCACTATTCTGGAGAGCAGGATTTTTTGAGTGGCCCTGGGCCTATGCCATGTGGACAAGCACAGTTCAATCACAACAGCTAATCCTACAACCCATTCCAGAGATTAAGTGCAGATCAGGTCCCATGTAGATCCTGGTGAATACAAACAGAACTGGAGAGACAGGGTAACAAGCTGGGAGAAGATGTTAGGACTAACGAGATCGACAGTTAAATGTAATGAGTGTTTACCAAGTGCTAAGCATTCATTTACATCAACCAAACATATTTCACCCTCACAGTAATGGCATGATTACTAGCTATCAGTATCATTATTTCCTTTACAGATGAGGAAACTGAGGCAGGAAATATTATGTCATTTATTTAATAAAATTAAATAGTTAGTGGAGGATACAAACCAGTTTCAGAACTCACTATACTACCTCTGCTTCCCCAGTCGGAACCACCTGTGAGAACAGTGTGTGCGGAGTCACAGGGTTGCAGAGCTGTGGACTTAAGCAAAGTTTCCCTCCTGGAGACCAAGAGGGGCCTGAGCAGACTCCCTGGCAGGCCACGCTCCCCCCAGGAGCAGCAAGCCAAGCCAGGTGCATGAAATGATCAGGAGAAGTAAATGGATTGAGAATAAATTATGAAACTGAAGAAATTATATAAGGATTGTTTTTAAGGAAGACTAAATGAAAGGTTTCAGGTCAGAGTTTGATTCAACTAAACTAAGCTCATCTTTTTCCTCTTTTTTTCCCCCAAGGTCTTCCTTGCTCTCCTGCAACATGTCCCAAATGTTGTGCTGATATTCAAGTTCTTGAGACACTAATGAATTATTCTGATTAAGTAGCTCAGTCCTTTAGTCCTCAGCAGGGTAAAGTGGGTGTCCTACAATCCCAGAAATAATCCAAACTGAAATGACCAGTGAAATTTGAAGGAAAATAACTCCAGAAGGGCCAAGAACATCATTGTTCCTTTAAAAATAATTCTATGTAACTTGGAAACCCCTGGAAATATATGTGGATACTCTTATTATTACAGACAGGATAAAGGACTCCACTGGTAACAGATGTGATCTGATGTCTTCTGATACCCTCAGCTGAAAATAAAGAAAATAGCTGAAGGTGATAACACTCAGATTAAATAGCACAGTTCAAAGTTCCAAAGATCTCAGTTTGGAAAGAAGCCTCTGAATAATAAACCATACATTTTTTTGTAGTCATCAACATAAGCAAAAACTAGCTATATCCTAGGCCTGTTTGTCTAGAAATGAATTCTCTAAATCCCTCAAATGAGTTTTAAGTGTGCAAATGATGGCTACAATTTATGAGGAAATTTGAAACTACTAATGGTTTCATCTACCTATTCAAGTTTGGCAATATTATTCCCGTGTACACAGCTCAGCAAACAGAAGCCCACAAAGGATGGGAGTTGCCACCCCACAGTGTGTAATGAAATGGACAAATATTGGGATTTAAGAAATCTGGAAGCTCTGGAAGCTCTGAGCCAAAAGACCCTTAAAAGTGAGGAGACCTAATTATTTCTCCTTTGCAGTAATTTCTCTTAAAAGGAAACAATCCAATGTGGGATTTTAAACTTTCCCTTTATTACAGCTTGTTTTCTAGCATTCTCAACCTGAGCAGGTGTGGAGAGGAGGAAGGAGGTGGATTCTGAACACTCTGATCATCATCTAGATCCCTTATTGGCTTGAAAAGGATGAGAGAGGCCACCTTTCAAACAGGCACGAGAGGGGGCTTCCATTCAGGAAATATTTCTGCTCCATCTCCACCTCAAACAGCATTGTCCGCATTTATAGCATGGTATCTGCACATGTTTGCACCTTTATCGTTCTGCCGTAAAGGGTGTGCTCTAGCTTCAAACACAAGTGAATGCTCTGTATGTTGAGGAGTAATCTTGTAACTGGATCTATGGACAGCAAAGCCCTCCTGTTTGGGTTCCGTGGATCTTCAGCACACACCCGTCCTCCCTGCCCAACGGATATTTCTGTCTGGACCCCAAAGCTCAGACGCTTGTTTCATCTGGTCTTCTGTTGTTTTCTTCCTGAATCCTGGCTGCCTCATTTCTTCCTTTTTCAATACTCCAAGGGGAAATTCCACTCTCTTCTCCCTGTCATTTTTTACTTTACAGTTGAGAGGACAGGGATGAGCTAGGAAACAGGATCTCGCTCCCCCTCTCCCATTGTTTAAATGTCGCAGGGAGGGACTTTGGACATCCCCCTGTCTCCCCCGACCGTCCCCTCTGATGCTGACCCTGACTGCTGGGCAATCACGGTGTTCCTGTTAATGCTTGCTGATTGCGCACGCGGTGGGCGCAGGAGCGGCTGCCCGCGAAGGAGCCCCGGAGCAGATTCTGATCTCCGACGAGTCGCGGCCGCCCGCGTCCGGAGGCCTCGCTGGTGCCAGGAGGCCGGTCACGGAGCCCGGCTCCGCTGAATTCAGCGCGAGAACCTGGGTCCCCGGACTCCCGGCTCAGCGGGGGCGGCTCCGCTTACCGGCCCAAGTTCGCTGGGGGACAACTTACTGTGCTCGCTGCGCGTCCACACTGCAAACTCCCGAGCGGGAGGGGGAAAGGCGGCACCGGCTGCGGCGCGTCCCAGAGAACAGGCGACAAAAGCGAGGGAAGAGGGAGGGAAGAGGAAAGGAGGGCGGGCGGGCGGCGGGGCGCGCCCCTCTCTCACGCGAGAGCGCCCCTCCGGGAGCGGCGGCCCCACCCGCGGGCCCTCGGCCGCCCGCGGCTCAGACAGGTAGTTGCAAGAAAGAGAACAAAGCTCCAGCGCGGGCCGGGGCGGAAGGCAGAGGCCCAGCCACCCGGCATCCGCCCCCCGCCCGGGTGCCCCGCGCCAGCCCCGCCCCCGCCTCGCGGTCCCCGGGCAGCGGCTCCGCAGAGGGAGCGGCGGCTGGGGAGGCGGCGCGGGGAGCGGGAGGCCGGCGGGGGGCGGGGCGGGGGGCGGGCGCGCCCCGGAGCTGCGGAGCGGAGCCGGGGACCGGCTGCCATCCTGCAGCAATTTCCCTGTGTCATGGCTCCGGTCTCTTAGCAACAGCCGCGAGTCCGGCCGCCCCGAGCTGCAGCTGCCGCCGCCGCCGCCGCCGCCGCCGCCGCGGGCTCCACTCCACCGGCGAAGCCCGGCGCGCCGCCGCGCACCGCACAAAAGGGGCGCCGCGGGAGGGCGGCGGGAGAGCGGCTCCCCGGCGCCGGCGGGATGCGGACGACCTGACACTTCCTGGAAACTCTTGGAAATGGCTCCCGCCTCGGCACCGGAGGGGGCTGCCCTCCCTGCGCGGGCGCTCGCCCCCGCGGGGCTGCGGAGCCGCGCTCGGCTGCGGGGCCCCGAGGCGCTGGCCCTGCGCTCCGCCGCCGCCTCGGGCTGAAAAAGTTTCTCCATGGTTCCTTTGTGTCGCCCGAGTGCCCCGTTCCAGACCCCGAGCTGCCCCAGTCTTCCCGGGTAAGTGAGCGATATTGTTTGGTTAGAGTACTGCCATTTTGAGCAATTTTGTCAGTGCGCGGACCCCGGCTGCCCTCCCCACCCCTCCTGCCCCGAGCAGCGGTCCCGGGGTTGGGGAAGGGACAGTCATTTCTCCGGGCGGGCCACGGGGGATGCGCTGCCCAAAAAACGCGAGTTCAGGCTCGCCCTCACTTCGCTCTTGCCAGCCTTCTTTCCAGAGGAGGACTCCCAGCTGCAGCACTCATGTGACTCTAACATAAATAAGCAGACCAAAAAGAAGGGCAAGGGGCTTGCTGCCTGCCAGTTAGAGAGCAGGACTCGAGGACCCGGGTTGGGTCGCGAGCAGTGCAGGGCAGGGCGCTCCCAGCCTGTGGGCTCCGAGCCTCAGACAGCGAGTGGGGCTTAATCCATCATGAGGTGAGAACTTGAATGTCTCTCTTGGAAGCAGTTGTATTTTTAGACATCCCTCCTTTGCTCCCCCATCCTCCATTCCTTAACCACGGCAAGACCAGCACCAAGCAGTGACTGCCAGGGCAGGCAACCTCGACTGCTAAGTTTGTTTTCCTTTATTATGCATGAAGGAAAGCCTCAAAGGTGTGGGTCTTCCTTGGCATCTGACTTTCTGTCAATATTTCACATCGGATGGCGGTGATACACTCTAAGGAGTTCAGCCTTCAACAGAGCCAAAGAAATAATAAATTAGGGAGTTAATTACTAACTATTAAACTAATTTTAAAGATCTGTAAACGATTGTTGAAGTCCATTCCAGTCTTTTCTTACATTCTATCTACCCAGAGCCAAAGCTGCCTTACTGAAGAGAAATACATGTGGGTACCTTCCTCCTCGAAGACGAAGGGCATCCTAGTGCACTGTGTCCATCAAAATGCTAGTCCTTCTCTCCTGGAGAGCCATCCTGCCAACTGAGTCTGGGTTGGTTTCTAACATGTTTGGGGATCCTAAATCCTTCTTAAAATAACCACAGACTTCCAGATCATTACATTAAAGGTGCTGGAGTCTAGGGATCACTTACCACAGTAGTGTCTATGTTACAACTACATAATAAATGTGCCTATTCAGGAGAGGCAGGTGGTGGATGGACAGTAAGCTACTCTTTAAAAAAAAAAAACAATCTGTTTGTACTGATTGGTGCAGTTCCTTCTTAAGACAAAGTGAAAAAGGTTTATAGATGTATTCTCTCGGCTAACCCCTCTCTAACCCACCAAGTGTTTCTCCTTACTGAACCCCAACTAAGTTCCAAGGAGATACTGATTTGCAAATATTGTAAAGAGCTGATTACCATTTGCTTTTCCACTGGTGGAGAAAAGATCCTGCCTATATCGATATAATGGAGACGATCAAGGACCAAAGCTCTTCACCCAGGCACCAATTATAAGCAAAATTCTACCTAAGTAATCCTATGTTTTTAAAGTGTAATTTATTCTAAAATATTAATTATTTTATAAAATACTGAAAAGCTTGTGAGTGATATCTGTGCCTCTCAGATTCATGCAATGCCCTTAATTTTAGCATCTCTGTTATAGGAGGGAACACAACCAACAGAATAGAAAATGTTCTACTCTGAGGATACAGCAGCACTGAAAATTTTAGAAGCTAACAGTTACACAAAGATGCATCTGCGCATTTATCTGCCCAGGCTTTCTTATACAGAACTGAACTTCCCATAGGATAGTCCATTGACTGTTGCCACTCTCTCTTCCTAAAAATGACCTCATGAGAAAAAAAATGAAGAAAACGGCTCTCACTTGAGGAGGAAATATCTTTCTACAAATCATCATTATTATGTAGACTGCTGTACCGAGTTAATTGCCTACTGATCTGAATATTGGGATCCAGAAGAGTGCTGTTGGCACATTAATAAGGGGTCAGAAAGCTATTATGGCCGAATGTGGGGTTTTTTTTCTTTCTTTTTTTTTTAAAGATCGTGATTTTCCCATGGGAGAAAAAGATCTTTCTCTTGGAGATTTTAGGGGACTTCTCAAATTCCCTGATGAGATGTAGCACATGATACCTTTAAGGGAGTTCCTCTGAGGGACGAGAGGAAGCCAGAAGGAAGAGCTTAGTTACATAACCAGTTACCTAAAACTAAATATTCCACCCCAAGAAGCTGTCCAGATGTTGCAGAAAAGAGATGGGGAAAAAGCTGGGAGAGGGATCTGCTTGCCTTTAGCTGTAGGAATAATAATGGGTGGGAGACAACTTTGTGAAGAGATTTATTGTCAGAGTGTTGACATATCTGTATGGTGTTCTCCCAGCAATGAACCCTCTATTAATTATCTGAGGTAAATAAGCCACCTGCCTGCCAGCATATGACCTTTCATCTTCATCCAGTGAAATGAATTCCTTTTATCTTTATGAAATAGTAAGTTTTGCGACTCTTTTGCTGACTTTGGGCCTCTCACTGACATGTCCCTGACTTAATTAGAGACTTGAGACTGCTGTGGCCGCTGCCTCGGGAAATCTTGATTCCAGTAGGGCAAAGGGAAAGGATTTTAGCAGGAAAGTCCTCAACTGCTACTTTGAGTCCCTACATTTAGTTTCTGATGGTCAGAACTCCACTGGCTGCCAGCCAGGGGGATTTGAAATGAACCGTGCTGGGATATTACCTACAAAGTGTGTAGGGCCAAGGAGGGGCAGGTGGGGCCGAGAGAGGGCGATGTGTTCTTTCAAATTGTTTTATCACCTATCAAATACTGCAACAACTCTGCCCAGCCATGATCCATCTACCCCACCTCCTGGTATCTATATCCATCACTTACTCGGATTAGTGGGTAAAGGCCCTTGGGGACGGGAGGCACACACGTGGTGGGATCCAGGAGCTGGACAGTCGAAGCGCGTGGGTTGTTGAAGCCAAACCCATACCCTCTGACTGTCTTCCTCTGCTTTGCAGCAGGAGGAGGTGTTGGAGCAGCTAGTGGGCAGCTGGCGCCCTCCCCCACCCCCGCACCAGCCTCCTCCGCCCCAGGGGCTAGCCGCGCACTCCACTGGCTCGCCATGATCGCCACCGGCGGCCTGCTGAGGATTTCCGCCAGAAAGCAGGATCCCCTCCGCCCCCCGAGCCAGGTCCCTAAGCGCAAGCGGAAAGCCAGGAAAAGGCGCAAGAACGACGTGGTGGTGGTGAAGGGCAAGCTAAAGCTGTGTTCCATCTCCGGGCTCATCGCCCTCTGCGGGATCCTGGTACTGCTGGTGGGCATAGCCATGGCCGTGGTGGGCTACTGGCCCAAAGCCAACGGGGCCAATAGGGAAGTGGGGAAACAGCTGCTGCCCGCCGGCAGAGGCCACCGCCTCCCGACCACGGCCATCAGCCCCGGTGGCAGCAAAAACCGGTCCAGGAGCCTCCCGGAGACTCCGGGCGGTGCCAACTCCAGTTCCACGGGCGCGCCCAGGAGCACACCTCCAGCGCGGTCCGCTGCCCCTTCTTCGTCCTCCTCCTCGTCTGTGGGTTTCTTCTTCCGCGTCTTCTCCGGCTACCTGCACTCTGACAAGCTCAAGGTCTTCGGGCCCCTCATTATGGGCATCGGAATCTTCCTCTTCATCTGCGCCAACGCCGTGCTCCATGAGAACCGAGACAGGAAGACCAAGATCATCAACCTGCGGGACCTCTACTCCACCGTCATCGACGTGCACAGCCTTCGCGCCAAAGATCTGGCTGCCGCCGCGGCTGCGGCCGCCGCCGCCGCCGCCTCCTCCTCCTCCTCGGGCCCTGCCTCGGCGCCCCCCGGGGCCGTGCCGCTCAATGGCTTCCTCAACTACGTGCAGTCGCGGGGCCTGGGGCTGAAGCCCGGGAGCTGCAGCGCCGCGGGGGATGCCTTCGGGGCGGCGGCGATGCTGGCCAGGGGCTCGTGGCCCCACCCCGCGGCGCTGGGCGGGGCCGACGGCAGGGCCGGGGACGCCGCGTCCCCGCCGGATCTGGCCTCGTCCCCGCGCTGCCCGCGGGAGCCCCCGAGTCTGGCGGAGGCCGTGTACAGCATCTACCGCGAGCGCTCGGGCGTGGCGGGCCGTCGCCGGGCAGCCGCCGCTGTGGCCGCCGCCACCGCGGCCGCCAGCCGCAGCAGCAGCCCGGCGCCCTACAGCCCACCCGAGAGCTGGGGGCGCCGGAGCACCGCCAGCTCCCTCGTGGGGTCCTCGCTGAGCGCCTTCGCGCTGTTGCCTTTGCAAGGGGACCGCGACGGGGATGAAGACGCGGACGCGGAGGGCGCGAGCTGCAGCTGGCAGAGGCCGCCTGGGGAACGCGGTTCCCAGGAGAGCCCACGGGGCGAACTTGATCTGGGCTTGACCAACCTTCGCGGTGCCCGGGGAGGCGCGCGCTGGGCGCCCAGCGAGAAGGAGGAGCCCGAGGGCGCGGCGGCGGCGGGCACCGCCAGGGGGCAGGGCGGCCGCCTGCCCAGGACCAGCAGGTACGCGGCCCTGCGGCGCCGCAGCACCAGCGGGCTCCCTGACTGCCGAGCGCTGCGGTCCCCCGAGCCTCCGCCCTCCCCGCGCAGCGCGGACCTGGACTGGAGCCTTCTGACCAAAGCTGCCTCCCCCTCGCCCCCCTTGCGTCTGGAGGACTCGCCCGCCGCCAGGCTGGACTCGCTGAGCTCCCAGACAGGAGAGCCATCCTGCAGCAATAAGGGCTACTCCCCCCTGAGGGAGGCCGGCACCTCCTTGAAGTCGGTTGTGGACGCCAAGGCCACTGAAAGTCAAGACTGTGAGGCCACCACCGCGCCAGGTGCCGAGCAGAGCCCTCCAGAGGATCCCAGCCAAGGGCCACCCACAGCCCAGCCACCTCAGCAGGTGCAGAGGCAGTTTACAAACAAGGAGAAACTCTTCATGATTTCCCGGTCTCACGCCATAGGGGTAGAGGACGGAGAACTGGAAAGTACTGGCATTTAGGGAAAGAAGGAATGGGAAGAAAAAAGAAGTGAGAAAACAGGAGTAATGAATCAGTGAATTCATTAAATTCACTTGAATGAGTGAATTCAATTTAACAATTTCCTTTCCTTGGACTTACCCAAGGAAATTATCCAATACCCAAAGAGCTGCAGAATGTTATCCTTGAATTGCGGTCATGAGATTCCTGTAGATAACTCCAAGCAATTTTTTTTTTTAAAAAAAGCAAACTAGTCTTTATGTCCGATGGCGATTGTATGTTCCATGAAAACCAAATGTATTACAAGGTCAGCAATCTATTTCATTAGATAAAATTCCCTTCAGTTTCTTAGAATGAAAATTATATATTTTTGACAGTAATTGTGCACTTTACCCCAGCTTTTCTTTTGGGGGAGAGATCCCTAATTTCCCTAACCCCTGTATTCTGCTGCTGGTTTTGTCCATGGCTACCTGTGAATGACAAGCTTTTTTCCTCCTGTGCTTTTGCAGAGCATAGAAGGGTTTGTCTCTGTTTTTTCAGAACGGATGTTACTAAATGAAGTCAAAGCCAAAAGCATGAGTATATTGGGAAAGAGCACTTTCCTTGCCCCACCCCACCTCACCCCACTCCACTCACTCAGTAAACCCCAAGGCCTCCTCATTTTTTAAAAGGCTATTTACATTTTGCTACTAGGGTATCTAATGGAGACTGAAGTAGACCAGCATCCTGAAGTGGACCAGCATCCTGACACCATCACATTCTTAAGTTCACTATATCAAGTACACGATACTTTATTGAGTATTATCACACCTGTATTGCAAATAGCGTTAATACTAAAAAATATTTTTAATAAAAGAAGTTTCCAAACAGTTAAAACATAATATCGCCTCATTTTGCCTTGGAACTGCTTCTTAATACATGTTAAACATTTAACAGTTCAGCTGGTAAATCTAAGGTATTCTGCTCTGACACTGCTACTAAGATTGTAGTTACCTTCAGGCAAAGTGCTCAGTGCTATCACCACTCAGTCGGTTTCCAGTATATTTTAGTTTTAAGCATTTGGGAGTTTCTCTTTCCAATGGAATGATACATTAAACACATACTCATTTTCTATAATACTTCTAGTTTACCTCAAAGTATTCATTTACAGAGCATCAGACTTAATATTCCATTTTTATCCTCTTGGATTTGACTTACTTGATTTTGATAAATTCATGATCTTAAATCCTTAGGCTAAAAGGTAATTTTAAAATAATTTGATAGGTTGTTTACACTGGATTTTCTTAAAAGTCAGTTAATTTTCAAGAACAGTAAACAATGTATCATTGTGGTGCCCTCTCCCTTTGTATGTGAGCTGAGAATCTTGATAATGGTGTTTCTTTCTTTTGGCCATTTGGAAACAAGTTCTGCCATTGCATGCAGCTGAGACTATCATTGCAGGAGCTGAAAATACTGATTTTAAAGGAAAATCCAGTCACAGGGGTAGTGTGTTGGTCTCCAGGAGTGAAGCAGTGGGTCCAGCAGAAAGAGTACTCAGGAGTAAGACTGGACCACAGCTCTCAGCCTTGAACAAGTCACAAATGCTGAGTCTCAGTCATTCAGTCTATAAAATGGGGATATCTAAACATACCTCATGAGATATGAGGGGGTAGAACAAACGGTTATATGCAAAGAGCCAAGCAGAGTACCCGGCTTAGACTATGTACTCAATAAATGGTGGTTATTTTAGTTATTATTATTTTTGTTGTGCTGCTTATGATAATATGTTTGAATGCATGCTGTAGAAGAATGGGTTTTCCCTGAACTGACTTGAGCTCAAGAAAGCCTGGGCTAACATTGGGAATATCCGATTACTTTCTGCATGATTTTAGTCAAGTCACTTAATCCCTTTGGCCTCTGGTGAATGATATAATCTGCCTTCAGCTCTAAAAGCTTTACTTAAATCCAGGGTATATGTTTTGTCCTGGCTATTATCATGTTTGTATATAAAACTTTGCAAAGTGAGTATACTTTATAAACTACCATTTACTGTAACATTCTGTAATCAGTTTAAGAGGTCCTCATTTATTCTAAGATTGGATCTGAATTAAGCTAAAACTTACTTTATTTAAAGCTGTGGATTAATTTATTTGGCTCTTCTGTGTAGCAAAGGTGAATTTCCACAAGTAAGAGTGACATGCAAGTGTAATGATACCTCCAGGCAATATTGAATTTCAACAGTCTCAACTGTTTTATCACACTTCCAAAAAAATTTTCAAATTTCCCTAGTTTTCTTCCCTATTATCTTGCATACTGGATAATTTATATACTGAGAGAGATTGGTGAGTTGCTTAAAAGGAGAAACAGATCCCAGGGCTCTAAAATTTAAAGTCCTCAGAAAATGCACTGTAAGACATAATAATAAAACCACGACCTCTTAGTTTAACTAAAAAAAGTTGGGAAGAAAAATATTTATCCCTTACAAACTTCAGAAAATTCAGTCCAACTAGTTGACTAGACTTAACAATACTGATTGCCTAGTTATATTAATCAGATTAAATAAAAACTTGTAGTTCATATTGATCTCATGGACACAGGCTCCTGGAAATGTAATAATAACTTCAGAAACTCATTTAGCTCAGAATCAAGTCACATCTATCTTAACCATCCAGGAATTTAAATGAATATTCTTTTCCCTGAAGATAAAAAAGGATAAGCTCAATTTTCCATGTCTTGGGAGGAGCCCTGGCTCTCCACAGACCTCAGAAGGAATCCCCTGCAATCATCCTTGTCATAGAAGCAGATCTTCTGCCATACCAAGCTAAATTTGTTCTCACTACTTACTGAGGGCTGTTCTGTTTACATGCTTTATACTTATTAGCTCAATTACTTCTCATAGCAACCCAACTAAACTAGGATTATTACTATCCTCATTTTATAGAGAAAGACACTGAGGTCAGGATGGTGACGTGCTTACTCAGGTTACATAGTGGTAAACAGAGGAGCCAAGCTTTATACAGAGTTTTGCCTGAGAGATCCTTTCCCAAAAACCAATCTTAGAGATTTGCAGACAAGTGTTAGAATGCGCAGCCAGTTTAAAAGCTGGAGTTTGTGTTTAAATCTGCAAACTAGCATAAACAAAATTTCTTTTCTATGTGACTTTGCAGGGTTTGTTCTACCAACTCAGTAGGACTGTTTGAAGGGATCTTAGAGATTGTGGGACTCCCCCCACTCTATTTATAAATGAGGTTGCTAAGAATTAGCAAGATGGAACAATTTGTTCAAAGGCAAACAACTGTGGCAGGATTAGAATGTTAAAATAATTGCAATGGTTGGCATATGCATTCTCCAACCCTGCCCAGACTCTTATCATGTACTAGCTAGATGACAGTGAGCAAGGTACTTAGCCTCTCTATGTCTCAGTTTCCTTTCCCATACAGTTGGAATAATAATGGTGCCTACGTCTCAGGACTGGAGTGACTATCAAATGAATTACTATCTGTGAGAGTGCTTACAACTTGGCCCACAGAGTGCTTAAATTTTAGTTTTATTTAAAATTGAATCAATGGCTAAACAATCATTTCATATGGCCTTCCCTTTTATTAACTGAATAATTTTATGTTTAAAAATCAGAAGTGTAAGGCAACATAGCATAGTGGCTCCATGTGTGACTTGGAGGGTTACACAACACTGTACCTCGGTTTCCACATCTTTAAATGGAGATAATAAATAGCATCTGACTCATGGAATTAATTATTTAAATGAGGACTAAATAAACTAATATACTGAAAGAACTTAGAACAACTGGTACAAATAAACCTTCAGTGAGTGTTAACTACTATTATTAAGGCAAAATACAGAAAAGTAATTAGTTGGCTAAATTTACTACTCAGTTGTTAAGGACAACCGTAAACTTACTGTACTAAAGAGTCTTTATAATTTAGTTATATTAGAAAGAAAAATAGACCTTAAAAAATGATGGCTTATGGTGCTACAATGCTTCCAAAAGAAAATATAACTAAGGAGAGCTAGACAGCTGCTCTGCACGGTCCCACCATCCTGGCGTTATGCAACAAGGAATGAGGACCCAAACTGGCTTACTTGGTTCTATGTGGCCACGTCTATTCCATTTCCACTTAACAGAGGCTGGTCACAGCAGAAAAGCCAGGTTAACCTCACAGTCCCAGCCCCTTTCTACTAAAGAGCTGGCTGGGAGAAAGGCTCATGAAGACCCAGAGTGAGGAGCAGGTACATGTTGATGTACTTAAATGTCTAGACAAAAGTTCTTCTATACTAGTTTTCTCTAGTCATGTTAGGTTCTTTTTAAAGATGTAGTTTTGAAAATTTTTGAGTTAGAGAATTTAAAAACTCCCCAACACATAAAAATAGGACCAACTAAGCACATGAATTTGTATTTTGATGAGAATAGTATTTTTGTCAAGATATAAAATATATTTTGCAAAGAATAGGATTGATACTTGCAAACTTTGCATTCCGTAGACCTAGATTATTTAATTTTCAATTTTTCTGCCAAAAATAATTGACTGAATATTGAGACTAAGTTTTTGAATGACTCTCAAAAGCATTTTTTGAAGATTTTATTTTTCCTAAGAACATTTTTTTTAAAACCTTTTTTTTTCTTTTCAAGGGCAATCATCTTTGAAGTTTTTTTCTGCAAAAAAGAATGAATTTCTTTAAGTGGATGTGAAAATTAAATGTTTTTATATTGTCACCAAAAACTGGGGAGTTCATTTGCATTAACAACTTTAGTCAAACAACTAACCGCCACTTCCCCAGACCTGTTGAGCTCCGTATTTGTAGAGGCCATCTATTTCTCTATCATGTCAGAGAAGCAAAGGGCTAGCATCGGGTCTCATATGGGCATGGGCCACAGGAAGAGCCGTGAAGGCCTGCCATCCTGGGAATTTAGCTTTCACCCCAAAACCACTTTTGGGTTTCTACCCTCTGAAAATATAGTTCTTTGGCTTTGAACTGGCTCTCTACCCTTACCCTGTCGATGATGCTAGACTGTGATGTGACCCTGCATGACGAAAGGAGACATTTGGCTGATTCATTACTAAGCTAACAGAGGCTTTTCTGCTCACAGTATATGGCTGGTCAAAAGTCTAAAAAAGCTGATGCAGATTTACCCGGAAAATCAGGGAGCCTGCTCCTGTCTCAACCTGTACTGCTTTACCTGCCCTCCTGACCACACACTGTGACTGAGTCCGCTAAGGGCAACAGGTTGACTGTCAGTCACAAGGGAGGGAAAAGGCCACAGAACCAGAGGTGGAAAAAAAAAGAAAAGCCTGCGAAAAGAGAAAAAGACAAAGTCAGGCTAAAATCAGGAGGAAAGCTTTTTGTTTCACAATTGAGCATGTGGTTACTACTGTTTGTAGATCACTTTTATGTAGACATGTATCTTAAAATGAAAGATTGCAGCAACTTTTATTCCTTAGAAAACTTCAGCAAATCCATGGTTTAACATTAATTTGTATATTTTTCAATCTTTCAGAAATTCAACATAACATTTTGACATAAACCCACTTGATACTAGGAATTGCTAAGCATCTAATGTTTAGTCATGGAAAAGAAACGTATGGCCATATTTACAAAGAATTGATTTTACACTGAAAAATTCTTTATACTGAAAAATATCTTTAAACTATGTCTACACTTGCAAAGGAAGAAAATATGCAAGTTATTAGTTGGAACTGGTGTATTAGGTCAACTGAACTAAGACAAGATAAACACTACTTTGTCTCATTTGCTATTGCTTTATTTATGTGATAATTGCCTTACCGTTTTATACAGATATAATGTAAAAGAAAATGATTCACCTGTAGGAGTACACAGCTTTGGCTTGAAGCAGCTGTCCTTCTGGAAATTAGATGATTCATTTTTGGGGAGCTCAGGATACATTTTTAACTGCCTGTCATGAGTCAGGGAAGCACTGTGGTAGGTGGAAGGGATTAAACTATGAATAAGACACAATTACAGACCACAGGATTGCCGTAGTATTGTTGTTGACACAGAAACAGAACCGCTTGTTTCAATACAATGTAAGTATCACGAGAAACGTATGGGATGCACCCTGCAGCTGAATCGTGAGAAATGAAAAAAATGTCAGATAGATGCACAAAGGTGGAAAAGTGGACCCAGTGGGAGCACCTGCAGGAAAGTGAAACAGAATTTAGCAAACTAGATCTTCATAAGACAGTTTATATTTGACATTGCTCTAGTATCCCCACAATCACAGGCAAAATGCAAAGTTTATTTTGAAAAAAACAAAAAGCTATTGTGTCTGTCTGTCTGTCTTTGTCAATCAACTATCTATAGATAGCTCCTTTTGTAAGTAGTAGAAGCATAGTTGGTATTAAGATTAACATGATTTGGGCATTAAAATACTCAAAATACATATTATTTACCATTAGATATTTAATTATTCACCATTTATAACTGACCTCGACTAGCAGGATTTCTTAAATGAGAAATAGCAGTATGTGGAACAAACCATGTTCTTTTGGACTTAACCCATCTCCATGAATGAGAATGATTTTTGCTAAATTATATGCTACTTTAAAATAATTATTTAATTTAAACATTCAAGTTCTAGAAATTGTTTCTCTGGATGTGGTATAAAGGGATGTGGGTGGGGAATCTGCCACTTGGCAACGTTGTGTGTTTCCAGGATGATGGATACTCTTGTGTTAATCCATGTGCTATAAGGATTGGGAACAGTATAAACTCAGGGGCTGTCTTATTAGGCCACAGGGCATTTTTACAGCATCTAGACATGATAACTGAATGTATTTCTACATCAACTTGCAACATAATTTTTAATAATAGAAAATATAATTGGTCTTTATTAACAAAGAGTCCCATTCCTATTTTCTCCTCATACCCATGTTCATAGCAAAGAAAAGATGATTTAAGGTTCAGTCATCCTCTTGCAAATGTGTCTGAAATATGTACAAGTATTCTTCATGGTCTGGCACCCCAAAGACGATGCTTTTTAATTTATAAACGGCCAGTCTTTTACGGGTATTTAATGAAACCAGATTCAGTCAGAATAATGGTTTGGCATTGTATACATGCACCCTGATCATGTACACACAAAGATGCAAACTAAAAGATAAGTCAAAAAAAAAAATTCTACTTTTCAATATAAAGTCTATTAAAGTAAAAAAAATAGTGTTTTTCTGTTTGTTTGAATGTCCCACATTTTGATTTCTTCAAAATCATTTTAGTGCACAAGCACAGTCAAAGCAAAAATATAAAATATGTCTTTTTTTAATCCACGAAAGTAAGAACTTTGCAAAAGCACTTTCCATTGCAGATAAAGTTCAACAGATATTATCAATTGTAGTTTTATTATCAGAGCCACTAAATAAATCTTTCCAAGAGATATATTTATTGGTAAGAGGTTTAATATTTGGAAATACTGGTATTAAGGGCTATGGTTAATCTGATATGATAAATGTCAGGAAGCAAATAGAATTCTTGAGAAAGCATGAAAATTCCAAAGGGCTAATTTAGTCACCTAAATCCGAATCCTCTGCTTGTATAATCACACATCTCAATGTGTTTGGAGCACAAAATATTACTTCAGTGCTTGCACATTTGATTGTACAATTTCTTCCATTTGTATTACTAATTGCATTTCAGCCTCATGCCTGAGAACATTCCTTGATTTATTAGTCTTATTGGGGATTACTACTTTACAAAAAAAAAATTGTGTCTATAGTAACAGTAGTGATAATAATAATAATAACAACAATAGGCTTAAAGGAGGCCAAAAAGTAATTTGAGTACTCGACTAATAATATAGCATTGTTTGCACCCAATTTTTTATATCTTCTCTGAGAGTAAATTGAATGATGTCTTTTTGAAATATGTGCTTTCAGAAAGCCAAAATACAATTAAAGTGCATGTTTGCAACCTTCTCATTTCTTCAATTCCATGGCTGATATAGGGGGAATGTTTTGCAAGATTTCTGTTATTATAAATAAGTGAATGAAAAGGAAATTTAATAATGCTATATAACTTTGAAAAAAAAAAGCCAACTTTGATTAAGTCAATGGCAATTAAACAGAACACAAATAAATTGAACAGAGCATCTGGTTAGCCTGTAAGTATGAATCATCTTCAATGGCAGTACCAAATAATAGTGAGAAAAATAAATAAGTAAAGTGATATGAAAAGAACAAACTTACTTCAGGCATGATTAGGGCCATGAGTAAAAATAATCCAAGTTGATGTGTGGCAATTTCTAATGCAACATAATTTTAGAAAATTATTTAGCAATTGTATAAATGTGACATGCCTGAAAAATGTTAATTAAACTGGTTTTCACAATGGTTGAGATGTATAATTATTTAGCCATGCTTTCACAGTCATTTGGAAGGAATTGTAACCTCCAATTCTAAAAGGCTGTTTTCGATTATAAGCCCTGGAGCTGGTGGGTGAATGCAGAGACTATTCTGTTCACAGAAAATGATGAGGTCCCAGAAATGTCACCTCATTCTTCTCTGATTTCATTTGCACACATGAGGAAAAACAACTTCAACAGCAATGCAGATCTTTATACTTCAGTGCTTTCTCTTTTGCCCATATCATTAGCATACTTACCTCAGGGAAGAAAAAGTGCAAAAAAATACTAGGTTGGGTCTCAGAATGAATAATCTAGCCATTGTATCCTCTAATTTACAAGCATTCCATAAAATCTTAAAGGTAGAGGGCGAGATTATTGAGAAGATGAGAAGAGAGGGCCTCTTCAAATCTGGAACATTTTACCATAATGTCCAAAAACTGATATGAGTCTTTGAGGTTGATTTCCGAATCTTGGCTTGGAATTAGAAATCAAGTTGTTAAATCAAAATCTTAATTTGGGAATCAGAATGTTGAAATGAAATTTAGGATTGATGACAGAGTAGTAAGCAGAAGGATACCTGGGATTTGGAGTTGCAAAAGTTGCAGACTTCAGGAGATCTTAGAGGTGGGCACATGTACATCAGTGAGCCCAGTGACACAAAGTCCCCACTGCAACTCACTGCTTTACTCTGAGGTCTGTGAACAAAAATCTCATGGTAAGAAATAAGTAAGTAGTTGTAAGTAGAAGTATAGCACAGTAAGAAAACCTTGCTTCAAGCAGATACTAGTTCTTCTGACATGGGCTGCAACTGTAAGAAAAATCAGCAATACTGAAAGTGAATTTCTGTGTCATTGAATTGTGTCAGAGCCCAAGCCAGGGAATAAACTTTCTCATATTTATACTAGAAAAGGAGATAGGTAAGAGGCAAGATGTGAGATGAAGAATTCCATAGTCACTTTTTATAATATATTTTGGTTTTCATATCAAATAGTTTATATTCTCATTGTGCCTACCATAGTTAATATTTTGAGCAGAAGTGAAGACCTGAAAATCTTAGAGCTCTGGGCCTTGCCAAGTGGGCTTACTAAGAGTAGAAAAAAAGCCCTGAAAGTGAAGTGAACCAAACAAATGTCAATTTTACAGGCACTGGAATTGATTTCAGACTAAATTTGCATAATTAAAATAAAATAGGAATAATTAGTTATGCAGCTAAATTGCTCAGATCAGGTGTACAGAATTCAGAGATGGCCAAAGTAATTTTGAAAGAGTTTATGTCTATTCTGATGCCAGGTGGGGTTTTTTTAAGGGAAGATTTGCTAAAGAGCATGTTCAAAGGATTCTTCTCAAAGTGTGACACCATAAACGTTCATTTATGGAGATGCCGTCCCCTTGAAATGAACCAAATTGTCTCTGGTTCGGTCTTCATACAACCAGTCTATGAATTTCTTCTTGAACTTCAAAGCAGAACATACTCTGTGTTCACAAAACAAGCAAAACAGCAATAGAAATGCAAATTTTATCTTATCATGTTATATTTTGCCTAGGGAAGTTCATTTAAATCATAACATTATTTTTCACTTCAATTTTAGTTTTCCATAGACTATAATAAAGGGTCCCCAAGGCTGGGTCTAATTAGCATATACATGGTGGGAATTTTACCACTGCTAAAGGATGAATCAATTCATATGTTAAAAACAATCTGTCCTGTTGTATCCTTATTGAACACCTGCATTGATCATGGCCCAGTCCTCCTTGAACTGTGTGATGGAATGAGAAGGCTCTGGTGAGAGATTTCAAAACTATTTTAAACAGCAGAGTCAGTATTTAAAATATATCAATGCCCCATTTTCAGACTGCTTTATGGAAAATCACTTTCTCATGTTTTTATCCCTAGATGACTCAGATATCTTCACATTTTTTTAGTGTTCTAAAAATTTAGATTTCCCTGCATCCTGCTCCCCCTACTGTTCAGTAGATGTATATATTTCTTAAGGCAAAAATAAATGCCACATTTTTAAGTATTATACGCTCTTTTTATAAAATGAATATTCCCCCCAACCCAGCTGTCCCTTTCCCCTGGTTAAAATGTGAAGTAATCTAGATAATAAACATTTCTATTGCCATTATTCTTATCAATAGCGTAAGCTCACTCCTTATCCTCTTTGAATTCATTTCTGTAGCTGGACATGTGAACAAAATGTCCATTGCAAGCCTCACTGCCAATTTTTCTTCACCCGAAGCACTAATGCTGGCCACATCTTCCACCACCACTCCATTTATTCAGTAAACATTTATCACAAACATAATTTTCAAACCTTGTGTTTAACAATGAAGATAGTAAATGGATGTATTTCTTGACCTTGAAATAATCATGGTCTAGTGGAGGACACTGATATGTAAACAAATAATTTTAATGTGTGACCAGTGGAGAGGCATTTTATCAACATACCATATTTGTTAAGAACATGAATTTTCAGCTCTGAGCTAGCCCTAAGCAGTTTGTCACCTGCAAAATAGGATGATAATTGTTCTTAAACTCAGAAGACCTTTGTGAGGATAAGTGATATAAGGTATAAAAGGCCCTGTGTCTGGCATATAGTAGCTGTTCGATAAATCTCAGCTGTTTTTGTTACTAGCCAATAATGGTACTATAATCATGAGCAATTATCTAGCTTTCCTGGAGAAGGCATTTCTCTCAGTCACTCACTACCTGGAAACCCTTCCTCTGTCTTGATACAGCATTTTGAATCAGTCAGGATGCAATCACAAAGGAGAAGCACTATGAGTTAATGGGACAAGGGATGTGGCACAGTCATGGCACCTTGATGTTGCAGGAGGTGCTGGGGGAAGTGAAGGTATAGGAAGGAATTGGAGTATCAGAGGAGGAGACATCCGCCTGAGAAGCGAGCACATCCCATCACCAAAAGGTGCTGGAAGTGGAGGACTCCTGGGGTCACTGCAGGAAGCTGGGCTTCCCGGGTTTCCTGGGCTGCCACCAAGCGCTTGGGGTGGGGCTGAGGCTGCTGTTGCTCCACGTGGTCGTCAGTCAGGAGGAAGAATGGGATGTGGCGTGCAGGAGAGCACAGGCAAGCTGGATCCTTCTGGCTCCCCTGGGTCTGCTGTGACTCCACATAACCTTCCAAGAGAATGAATCCTGTTTTGCTTATTTCCTCTGCAAACCAGTCTTTTGGCCAACTCTGACTCTGAATCACACAGGGCAGCAGGATCTAAGAGAAAAGATCCAGCTTAACCAAGCTGACACAGTTAGAAAAAAGCAGTCCTTCTGTTATGAACTTGCATCCAAATATACCTCTTTAACCATACTTGACTTCCGAATGAAGACATAAGGAAATCATGCTTCCACCTAACATGATACAGCTAAACACACTAACACTCTTCCCGTAAAAGAGAATATAGGTTCAGCGTATTCTTCTTTGAGGGATGTTCATTCCTCTTGTAGCTAAATCACACCCAACCCTCTACTATCCTATAGCTTAAATATTGAGATATAATAAGGCTAACCACTATTAACATGTCTTAAGTTAGACAAAAGAAGAGCTGTCTTGGGGAAAAAATTAAAAGTTTTCATATTTCCTATTCCCTTCACCTACAACAAGCATGTCGGATGATTGTGCTTCCTTCCCTTCCTGGCAGGTGACCCAACCCCTCATTCCTGAAAGTGCTGTGCCAGGAAAATTCCTTCCTATGTCAGGTTGTTGTTTTTCATCCCAGAACATGGGAATTCTCACTCTCAGCATCCCCTGCATTCCAGACAAACCCTCCTGCCCTCATTAGGTAATGGCAAACCAATTCCCCCCGACTGTCAGGATTAACCACGTCAGCTAGTACGGTAACGTCCCTCTGGCTGGCAGGTTCACTGGCACGAACAGCCAAAAGAGAACACTTGACAGTCTCAACTTCCAGCTTCATGGACACAATACTGTATGTTTTGGTGGAAGCATTCTTTCCTGGGGAACTAAAATCTTTAGACCAGGAGAACCCAAAGTTGTAGGCTATCAGAAGCAAAAATCTTACTAATAAGTCATCAGGAATAATAGAGAAATTACTCCCATTTCTGTACCTTGATTATTAGCCACATAAATCATGACTATGGAAGAAACACCAACGCATACTGGCTGCTGACTCAGAGAATACACCATGTTCCGGAGGATATTACCCCAGTTCTGCAAAGTGTTGCCACACAGCTAATCCTGTGACCGCCTTCACAGGGCCGCCCCACTGTTACATCAGGCCAGCTGTTAAGACAGCTGAAACTGGTGTATTCTGTGCTTATTAGCCCATTGCCATACTCAACATTTGCTGCAAAGTAAGTTATAGTGCCAGAATCAAAACTGCATGCAATACCCTGATGCCGAAAAAGACATTCTGAAAACCCACAAAGAGAAGTTTGGGCAAAAACTTTTATGTCCCCACTTTCATTTTTTATTTTAGTAATTTGAATCTGCACTCTTTTTCTCATAGTCCACCTAGCTTGGGATATTGACGTAGGAGAGAACCATAAGCAGGGGGATGAAGTGGAAGGGATTCATCAAAGATTATCTGGGGTGTCTTGGGGAGTAGAATGAAAAGGGGGTAGGAAATACCATTTGGGACAGCTGCCAGACTTACAAGTTCTTCCTCCATTGGGACCCCCTTAATATTGGGGGTCCCCACTGTCCATACCTCTGTGATATGACCATAGTCAATTGATTCAAGGATAGTCCCCTGTCTTACACTTGCAAGTCAGTCTCTCTGCTATGGACTTAAAATGTGGAAGGGGGAGAACCTGAGACCAACAGCCCTTGAGGCTGGGTCACCCACCTTATATTATCAGCAGCATTCCAAACAGAAGGTCCCCAAAGTCCAGCCGCTGAAGTTCAGGGTTGTCCTGGCTCCTACATGTTAAGCCTGTTTTGGTTTGGTTTGGTTAGATATAACAGGATTTCTCCAATTCATCCCCCCTCTATTTTTTGTTTTTACTTGTTGACTAGAGTTAGCTATTGTGCTTACAACCAAAGGAACATAAATTAACAGAGGGAGGCACAGAGGCTCCTGACTGCGGAGGTGATGGGCTTTCCTCGGCCGACTCCGCCCTCACAGTCAGAGTCAGGAAGGCCACAATATCATGCATAGTAACTAGGCTTACTTGAACAAGAACAAGAACTTTTGACAAATTGATACCATGTATTCTTTTTTTTTTTTTAACAATTTATTTTATTTTAGTATCATTAACCTACAATTACATGGGCAATATTGTGATGATTAAACTACCCGCTTCATCAGGTCCCCCCCACCGACCCTATTACAGTCACTGTCCATCAGTGTAGTGAGATGAGAATCACTACTTGTCTTCTCTGAGCTGTACAGTCCCCCCCGTGCCCCCCCACCCTATGTCTGCCAATCGTAATGCCCCTTTTACCCTCTTATCCCTCCCTTCCCACCCATCTCCCCAGTCCCTTTCCCTTTGGTAACTGTTAGTCCATTCGTGGGTTCTGTGAGTCTGCTGCCTAGGAATTTACCCCAAGAATGCAGCAGCCCAGTTTGAGAAAGACAGATGCACCCCTATGTTTATTGCAGCACTATTTACAATAGCCAAGAAATGGAAGCAACCTAAGTGTCCATCAGTAGATGAATGGATTAAGAAGATGTGGTACATATACACAATGGAATATTACGCAGCAATAAGAAAAAAACAAATCCTACCATTTGCAACAACATGGATGGAGTTGGAGGTTATTATGCTCAGTGAAATAAGCCAGGCCGAAAAAGACAAGTACCAAATGATCTCACTCATATGTGGAGTATAAGAACAAAGAAAAAAAAAAAAAAAATGAAGGAACCATGTATTCTTATAACAAATATTTTTACTACTATATTAAGTATTTTCACAAAAAACACTTCCAAGTCATAATCAATGATACTCATATATCAATTAGCAACTGATATATAACTCTTAAAGACCAAATTTGTTTGAACAGTCCCTTCAGTTTGAACTGTAATAGGATTCGACTCTACTAGTCCTTTCTTTGTCTCAGTGGCTCAATATAAGTTAAATGCTTTTAATTTGGAGAATAGATACCCTACATAAATTTAATTGTCATCATTAGCTTTTAGATCACTCAAGTCGGTATCTATTTTCCTTCCCTTAAGGTTTATGCTCATCCATATAAAAACGTAAGTAAGTAAATAAATAAAATTTAAGTGCATATTTGTTGCTCATTAACCTTAAAGAGCTCTTGCTCAGTGGGGTTTTAGAATGTCTTCATACTGGGTAGGGCCAACCTTCTCAGCACCTTCATTTGAGGAAAGCACCCTTCCTTGATGCTCTCTGATATCACCTACCTCAACAGATGCCTAATTGAAAATATAGGTACAACATAAAGTCTATCCCATCTGTTATGGGTAGCAGAAGTGGTTAGGGCTGGAGCCAGAGAAAAAGAACTCCTGAGTTGTTTCTTTCTGCTCTGGTGCCTGGAGTAATGGTTCCCAAAATGGGTCCTTGACCAGCAGCATCAGGATGATCTGGTAAATGGGGTTACCCAGACCCAATCCAGTGCTTAGGGCCCCCCAAACATAATGCCAAGAACACCCTCTGTGTAGAGATAGCCTAAGCTGAGGGCTCAGTCCTACTAGACTGCCTCCTGTCTCCCCACTCCAGACCCAGCACAGCTCTAGGCTGTTACCTGGGCTTCTGACTGACTGACTGCAGATTGGAGGTTCCAGCGACCTCTTCCTTTGGTTTGATTAATTTGCTAGAGTGGCTCACAGAACTCAGGGGAACATTTATTTATGTTTACCCGTGTCTTGCCAATGAGGTTCAGCCCTGAACAAGTTCACTATGGATCCAATGAGACTGAGGAATGACAATGGAATGTTTTGGGGGTAAAAGGGTTTATTACCCAGCTTTGTTCTCCCAGCAATAGGTCAAGCACTAGAATCACATCTGCATCCAGCAGTCTGCAGGTCTGTGATCCTCCTTTGTCTCTGCCTCTGCCCAGAACACTGGGCAGAGCTCTTTATATAGTGACTTAGTCAATAAAGCTTATTGCCTATGGGTGTGGATGCAGTAGCCTAGCAGTGGGCCAATTACATTATCAAGTAGTTTAAGTTTAGGTTCAGGTGAGGATCCTGGCCATAGGAACTTTAATTTTCTCCAAAACCAGTTTATTAAAGGATATAAATCAACAGCCAGATGAAGGGTGAAGTCCAAAAAAAGGAGCTCCGGTCCTCATGGAGCTTGGGGCCCCTCCTGATAGGGTCCAAAAGCCACCTTCATTAATAACAAGACACTTATTCTACCTTTATGGCTCTCAAGCATTTTTATGAACAGTAGATGAAGACCAAATATATCTGAGAAATATGTTTTGGTCCTCTGAATGACCAAATACATATTGCTTACAAACTATTATATCACACCTAACAATTTGTTATAAATGCAAACTCTTAAGCCCCACCCTAGAACTACTGAATCACAGAAATGCTGGAGGGCGTCCAGCAATCTGTGTTTTAACAAGCTTAACAAGCCTCCCAGGTAATTCTGATGTTTAAGTTTGAAAACCACCACCCCAGACTCTACTGTTAAGCCTGTTCGGTCCCCCTTTCAACGAGTTGTCCTTTGGTTCCAAAGAGACTCAGGCAAGAGAATGTGCGCAGATGATAGGGTAACCCCATCAACAATAAAACTGAACGTGTGCACCTTCTCAGGCAGTGGGAGGACAGTTTTGAAGGGGAGGGGAGAGGTGGAAAGGGAGAGGATGGGGATGATTCCTGAGAATCACCTGAATTCCGAGGTCCCTTATTATTCCCATCACAGTGCCTCAAGGGAACCCACACTTCCCTGAGTGGCTAGGACGCTAAAAGAGATTTCAGGTTAGTCTGGTTTCTACCTGCCCCCTTGCTTCAAGGTTGAGAACCATAGCCTCCTTATAGCCCCTGTGGGTGACTTTCTTCCATCACTCTGAGTGTGGAAAGATAAAGTAGACTGTCTTGCCAATGGGTTTCAGCCCTGGGCAAGTTCACTATGGATTCAGTGAGATCGAGGAATGACAATGGAACCTTCTTGGGGTGAAAGGGTTTATACAACGGCTTGTTCTCCCAGCAATAGGTTGAGCACTAGAATCACGCCTGCATCCAACAGTCAGCAGATCTGTAATCCTCCTTTACCTCTGCCTCCGCCTACAGCACTGGGCAGAGCTCTTTATATAGTGACTCAGTCAATAACAGCTTATTGCCTTCGGGTATGGAAGCAGCAGCCTAGCAGCAGGACGGTTACATCAAGTAGTTTAGGTTCAGGTGCTGATCCCAGTCATAAGAACCTTCACTTTATCCACATAGACAATTAGCAGTGCATGAATTTGCTAGGACAAAATACTGCAGATTGGGTGGTTTCAAAAGCAGAAATTCATTTTCTTACAGTTCTGGAGGCTGGACATCCAACATCAAGATGTCAGCAGGCTTGGTTTCTCCCAAAGCCTCTCTCTTTGGCTTGTAGAGGAGCTGTCTTCTTCCTGTATCTTCAGATGACCTTCCGTCTGTGTCTGTGTACAAATTTCCTCCTCTTTAAGGACTTTAATCAGATTAGGTTAGCCCCCCATAACCCTATTTTAACTTAATCACCTCTGTAAAGGCCTAATCTCCAATACAGTCACGTTCTGAGGTACTTCTAGGGCCTCAACTATGAATCTGGGGAGAACACAGTTCAGCCTGTAACATTCAGAGAGAAATAAGTTCTAACTGGTCAACCTTCCAAGAAGTCTGTTCATAAGTAACTTCATTTCTCCAGACAGCAAAGTCGTCCTTGTCCATATCACACGTTTATAACAATACCTGAAGGGGCTCTTTAACTCAGGACTTTACAAAGACAGAGTTGAAAGATTGTAAATGACTGACCCTTTTAATTCAATGAGAATTAAATAGACTTTACCGTTTACACGAGAATAGGTATACTTACATATACACAATAGAAGTGTTGTGCAGTAAAGCTCCAGTATAAACACAACGTAATAAAAACAGATGAATCTTTAAACTATATTTAGCTAAAATGGTTCTTCTCTGGATTCTTATTCTCTTCATCCAGACAGAGTGTCCACCTCTCATTGTCTGTTTTCTGTGTCCTTCACAGAGTCACCATCACAAATTGCAGAGGCACTTTGCCTTTGACCAGCCTTTGCTCCAGGCACAGAATGGAAATCCCCACACCTGCCTACGGCTGGGAAGCTCTACTTTGCCAGGAAACTGCTTCTTCCAGTAAGCAGAATGAAAAACGCCTGCTGTCAATTGTTTATTACCCAGGAAGTATGCCTCTCTCTGTCTGGATGTAAGTCTAAACACTATCATTGCTGTGTTGTAGGGTGGGTGGGGGACAGTTAACATCATCCAAAGCTTTTGGTTGGCAGCGTGACTATCTCGGCCTTAGTAACCTGAAAACAGAGCCTGAGTCAGAGATTTGCACACAGATCCTTCACAACTTCTGATACCACTGTCTTGGCTGAATGTGAGGGGCTGGTGGTCTGAGCACCCTGACTTGCTGGTTCTGGTGAAATGGCCTCAAGTGGATGAAGGTTCAGTTCCTTAACCATTCAACAAGCAAGGAACTCAAAACCAAAGCCCATGCTTTGGTTAAAGATGAGGGCCCAAGTCTGCCTGGAGGACTTTAAATGTTACATTCTTATCAATCACCATATTCTCCTTAGCACTATGTCCTCAGATTTTTGTGGTTTTGAGGAGCCAGTCTTAACCCCTTTAGCATCACACATTTATAACAAAGATCCAGTGTGGCGCCTGATTTCAAGGGCTCACACTTGGGATGAATGACATGTCGGTACAGTATACAACTCCTGAGAAGGTAATGAATGCCTGCTTGATAATTGCAATACTCCAGGATGCTCCTGTTCCACAGAGCTGGAGAATCTAAGCCAGAATGTTATTGAAAAGGAAGTCTTAAATCACATACACCAGTGCTGGTTCACAAGTACCTCAGGAGCTTCTGAGGTGTCATCTGCCTCCAGCCCCCATGTGCGGAGGGCAGAAACCGAAGAGAGGCAGACCACTCCAGATTGGTAGGGGGCAAGTTTCATAAGCAAGTGAACCTACCTAAGAGGTTTGTCTTGGGAGCCACTAGATGAGTAGATTTCCCTCCCCACTGCCAAATCTTAAAATCTTTTAATCTAGCCTTAGCTGGATTCAGTCACTATACTTTTCATGAGATCTAACACCACTGTCTCAAAGCTGTGTCCCTGGGGCAGTCTCTGGGAGTGGGGAAGGCAGGCAGAACCCACATTCCAAGAACAGAGGAAGGGAAAGGAACCTCTTGTTGCTGGGGCCCAGCTCACAGGCCAACTGGCACTCACGTCTTCTCGAGGACCTTCTCAACAACCAGAACTTTTGAAAACCAAAGCAAATACTACCATAGCCCAGTACTGAAGAAAAACAGGAGTGAGAAAATAATGCATAGACAGAATTACCCACCTAGATTAGGAGATAATTTTAGGTACAAGGAAGCAGGCACAGAAACCAATAGGAAGAGTTGATGAAGAATTAAGAGAAAAGAGAGAAAGAAAAGAAGAAAGGCTGCAACTTTCAAAGGGAAGTTATTTTTTGTAACTATTTCTATAGCTTCTATATTTCCACTGTTATGATTATTTATAGACAGTCAAAAGAGTCTCTTTCATGTGTAGGTTCCAATTAAAATCTGGCAGCAACTCCTCAGACCTGTGAAGGAAGGGCTGTAGCTGAGTTAGTGTCATGGATAACTCGTGCAACCTGGCTCCAGCTCCCCCCAAATCAGTTTCTTTTTCAGTGACAAATAAACGTTTGGAGCCCTTTGTGGGTAAGATAAGCAGTGAAAGGGCTTGGCAATGGGACAAAGTATCTTGGCAAAGCCTTCTTGGTGGCTTTCACTATTGGCCTCACCATGTGTCCAGCTCCGTAAGCAGAGAGTTCTAACCCTCTATTTTGTTCCTTCTTTAATGAGTAAAAATATATTTTTGTGTGCAGTGTGAATTTCCTCTCAGCTTCTCACAATTCAATGACTCCTGGCAACATCAAAGAACTGAGACAACAAAATGGGATGCTTTCTGAACATAAAGATGCTGGGTCCTTCAGTCTCTTTCAAGAAATAATGGTGTCGGTAACACCTCTCAGCTGAAATTATGTCATCACAAACAGCCCTGAAGAGCTGGAAAAATACTGGGTTGTTACAGCATGGGCATATATGCTATTTTCAAGCCAGAAAGGCATCTTGCATTTGGAGATATTAAGATTTCCTGTTATTTCATAATGATTACTGCATCTCAGGTATTCGGAGAAAGAGAAAAATGAAGTAGAAGAAAATCCTGAAAATTACTAATTGCTTGACAAGAAATGACTGCTTAAACAATAACAAGCAGCTGGAAGGAATGCTGCTCTACAAACGTTACTTCAAAGCTGTGTGACTTTGTAATGTTGCATGTGGTAGATTTTTCTTATATGTGTGAAAAGCTTGAAGTAACTTAAATCCCAACAAATTGTAACATGTCTCTTCCAGGCCTATCCACAGCCTGAATCTCCTTTCTCTCTTTTGAAATGGTCACCACTAGCTTGTCCTGACTCTATGGAACCCAACACGGGTCAGTGAATGTTAACCATGGGAAACAAGAAAAAGAAAAGCTGATTGCTTCCTAAATTCCTCTGAGTCCACATATGAAGATGCACATCCTATTACGCAGCAGAGGGGTCACTGAGTCCATCCTCAAATTGGCATGTGAACTTGTTCTGACCAAATAAGGTAGCCTAGTTGGGAACATTAATTTACATAAACAGATTGTTAGTGTTGTTCTGAAAAAATAGGTGCTGATACCAAGTACCAGAGAATCCATCTAAAAATTAATAAACACTTGTAGTAAACCAATGGTACCTACAGCGGTGACTGTGTCCCCCTTAGGGGACATTTGGCAAGGTCTGGGGATATGTCTGGCTGCCACAACTGGGGTGTGTGTGCATGCTACTGGCCTCCAGTGGTTAGAGGCCAGGGATGCTGCTAGACATCCTAGCATGCACAGGACAGCCTTCCCTGCCCACTCTCCCACTCAACAAAGAGTTAATTGGCTCAAAACGTCCATTAGTGCCCAGGATAAGAAAGGCTATAATATGTTAAATTTAGCCACAAATGTTTTGACACTTCTTCCATCAAGACATGGAGTCTATTTTCCCACTCGCAGCTTGCCTTGACCAATCAGATGCAATAGAAGAAATGTTCAAATTCCAGAACTGAGGTCTCAAGAGGCGGTTTAACTTCAGCCTGGGCTCCCTGAGACCATCTGACATTTCATCTCAGGGTGCTGCTGAGACCATCATGCCAGGAAAAATCCCAAGAGGGAAGGTCAGCCGACAGAAAGACCAATGGGTAACTGGAATTAGAGATGATTTTGGTATGAGGAGAGCTTATTTTCTCCAGTGCTCTCCAAGCTATGACCCGTCAGATCTTTATAAGAGGTCTGCCCGAAGTGGTCCCAGAGAGATCAGCATCTGAAGCTATTGCTCCTTTGGCTCCAGTGACGTTCTGTGGGGGCTTCTGGGGAAATCGCCCTTCACTAGTGAAAACATTCCAACCACCACTGGGTCCTGCTTTCCCTTCTTACTCTTCATCTTGAGTCAGTAGCAATTGGAGTATGTTGAGCAAAGGAGAAGAGAACATGAATACAAAAACAAAGTGCAGAAACGAGAGCCCCTGTTCCACCATTATACGGCTGCATCCTTCTTGCATTCCACCTCCTGTCCTCTGGAAAACCCTAGAGGAGGCTATGATTCTACTCAGAAGCACTAGGAGAATGTGGGGATTGCATCCCCGAGGATGTTTGTTCTCTTTGGTGACTCACAGCCCAGGTAACCTGTAAATTTATCGAACTGTAAAGTTCCAGCTGGGATATGGCATGAGGGGGACTGCGAGTGGAGGAGCAGTCTTCTACACTCTTTGTTGAGCTTAGTTGACAGTGCTTGAGAGCTGTGAGGCCCCCCTCCATACTCAGCCTTACTTCTCTCTCCTTCCTACGTCCTGAGCAGTAGAGTTCTCTAAGCCATCCTGCTTGCCCCACATTGCCCAGCATGCTACAATGGACCTCAGGATTCCTTCCACTTCAACCTCCTGCCACTGCTCTGTCACACAGAAGGGGCTGGTTGACAGCCAAGGAATCTGTAGGTAAGTTGCTTTATCATGAATATGAGTATCTTTCTGTAAGGAATAAGGAGCCTCTGCATTGGGAAGAAGTCACTATATAGAAGATCTGAAGGAAGCAGGATTGACTGTGGTCTGTGGGGAGCACCAGCCCCTTCAGCTCCACCCCTGCTTTGTGCTCCTGGGCTGGTGGTGGAGACGTCCCCAAAGAAGACTACAGAGGGGCCAGGAGAAGAGAGAAGGAGGGTCTCCGATGTGTGGTAGGGGACAGATGAGGGCCCACCACCTCAGTGGGACCATGTCTTTGAGGGAATGAAAGCTACAGGCACATCTCCTCCAAATCCTGAACGGCACGGGGGGTCAGGTCACTTTCAGTTTCCTTACGCATCAGGGATTGTATTAGAATTGACTGGGAATCTTTTTCGTTTAATGCTGATGATTGGACCCACCCCGAGAGAGTCTGATACAGTTTGGCTGGGATGGGATCCTGGCATTATTTGCGCCTAATGTGAAGGTATTTGGTTTTTGGTGGGAAACTACTTTTATTCTTCATTCTGTCTTCTGGGTTGAGGCGTCTGCCTTCTTCAGCCCCTGGACAGCTCCCTGCGTGCTCCACCCTCAGGTTAGCGCCGGAAGAAATTTGCAAGCGTCAGCGCCCTCTGGTGTTGGCCAGTACACTGTACAGTTTCTCAAGAAAAGATTTTATTATGCAGGTGATAGTCATTGAAGAAAAATTAGAAGATACAGATACACAGAAGGAAAAAATACAAAAATAACCTGCACTCCTCACTGTTAACAACCTGTGTATATATTCAAAGAATTTTTCCATAAATTCCTTTTTTATAAAAACAGAAGTAAGTTATATATGCTGTCTTGCTATAGTATGAGTGTATTTTGATGCAAATAAATTTAATTTTATATCATTTTAAAATTGCTTATGTCATGGAATGGAATTTCAAACACAGAAGTAGTAAAAATACGTAACATGTAATGAGCAGTTACTATATGCCAGAAACTACACAAAGTACTTGCCATGGATAATCTCATTATACATTCACAACACCCTTATAAAGTAGGCACTATAATTATTCCCATTTTATAGATAAGGATATTGATGTTATAGAGGTTTCATTTCTCTACAGTGGTGGAACCAGAATCAGACATACATGCTACTCTATTTTTCCAGGCATGAGATATAAAATCTGTCCCTTTTTGTTGTTTCTTTTGGAGGGTCATAAATTGTATTGTGGATCTCATGGACCACAAAGTATTCAATTTAATGGCTTTACATCTACTACCAAACTTTTCTCCAAAAATGCTGTACTATACTCTCAATAGAAGGCTAACAGAAAAGTGTGCTTGTGTATTCTCGTCTTTAAAATTCTTCTGTTTTAAGTTTTAATATATATAAACACACACACATTAACGAAAGCTTTTTAGGGCCTCAGTAATTTTATGAGTGCAAAGGATTCCTGAGGCTAAAAGGTCAGCGATCCTCTGCACTAGCAAAAGCAGCTCCAAGAATCCCTAAGGGCGGCACTCCCAAGACCCCCGCCTCTTACCTCCACTTTGTGGTCCATGGACTCTTCCCTTGGCTGCAAGACCAATTCCCTCCCTTTCAGTAGTTTGTATTTTCATGGTCATCCCTCACTCCTTGTGTCAAACCCAGTGATGCTGTCAGCGTTGGTCTAATCTCCACATATGTTGCCATAGGTGTGGCAATCATGCAAGCCAGCATTTCCAGAAAACCCTTGTTCCAAATATTCCGTCACCCCTCTCACCCTACGCCAAGTACATTGTGATAGAGTGGCCTGTGTCTTTAGAGGGGTGACATAGTAGAATTGGGTTTGCATAGCACCTCTGTTTGGTATTACCATAGTTTGGTAACTATGGGTGAGTTATTTAAACTCTCTGGTCTTAGTTTCCTTATCCACAAAACATGAGAACATTACCTATATTTTTAGGGTTCTGAAAGTTAAATGAAATAATTAGGTAAAGTATCTAGTCAAATATACAACACAGTGGTTCAACAGTGCGGCTACTATCTGTCAACATAGGAAGATGTTACAGAATCATTAACTATATTCTCCACGCTGTACTATTAACCCTGTGACCAATTTATATTATGATTGAGAATTTTTGTGCCAGATAAATGCACCCCAATGTTTATTGCTGTATTATTTACAATAGTCAAGATATGGAATCAGCCTAAGTGCCCATCAATAGATGAATGGATAAAGAAGAGGTAGTACACATACACAATGGAATATTATTCAGCCATAAAATGAGAGACCCTGCCATTTGCAACAACATGGATGGATCTACAGGGTATTATGCAAAGTGAAATAAGCCAGATGGAGAAAGACAGATACCATATGACTTCACTTATTTGTGGAATATAAAAACAAGGTAAGTTGTATTTTTAAAAATAATCCATTCCATCTATGTTTTCAAATTAATGGACTTAAAATTGGCCATAGTACATTCTTACCTATTAAATCTTTGAAGTACCTATTGTCATAACCTCCTTTTATCCTAACATTTCTTGTCTTCTTTCTCTTTCCTTATTAACCTTTTCAGAGGATTGTCTGTTTTATTCATCTTTTTCAAAGAACCTACTGGTGACATTGATTCTCTCCTTTGTGTTTGCTTTCTATTTCATTAATGATGGCTTTTATCTTTATGATTTCCTTCATCTACTTCCTTTGGGACTAATTTGCTAGACTTTTTTTGTCTGTGTTTGTTTCTTATGTTGGATGCTTAGTGCCTTCATTTTGACCCTTTTCTTTGTAAATGAAAGTGTTAAAGGTTATAGATTTCCCTGTAAGTACCATACATTTCACAATTTTGGTACATATGATTTTGCTTCTCCTTTTACCCACAAGTTATTTAGAAGTTTAAAAATGTTTCCAAACTTACGGAATCCTTTTACTTTTGTTTTTATTCTTAACTGAATTGCATTTTGGTCAGAGAATATGGTTTCCATGATAGCAGTCCTTTGTTCCTGTTGAGACTTTTATGGCCTCATAGGAGATCAGTTTTTGAAAATGCTCCCATGTGTTTAGAGGACTGTGGATTCTTCAGTTGTTCCATGCAATATTGCACATATGTAAACTTGTTAATTGCACTATTTAAACCTTCTAAATTATTATGCAGTTCTGTCTGCTTGAACTATTAACTTCTGAGGGGGATGTGTTAAAATCTCCTACTTGCATTTTTTTCTCTTTGCAGTTCTATTTTAAAAAATAAATTATGCTACAACAATTATAGCATTTCATATCTTCCTGATGAATTGAACTTTTTATCATTTTGAAGTGAACCTCTACCTAGTAATGCTTTTTGTTTCAAGTCTATTATCAGATATTAACTAGCTGTATTGACTCTCTTCTGGCATACTTGATTGAAATTTATCTTTTTTGTTGATCATTTTCTGGTATATCTTTTTCCATTCTCTGTCAGTTTTTGCATTCTTACATCTTTTTTTGCTGTAAACAGTATGGCCAGATTTTTAAAAATCAACTTTGGTGTGTTTTTTAGGATTTCTTTTTGCAAGGGTTTTGGCTAGTAAAACTGAAAAACCATCAATTTCTGTTTATCTTGCCTTCATTCTTGAAAAATGTTGTAAGTGTAGAATTTCAGGTGGTCAGTTCTCACCACCCAAAAGCTATTTTCCACTGTCTTCTGGCTTCCATTGCTCTGCTTGAGAAGTCAGGACTCATCTCATAGCCAGTCCTTTACAGGTCTTAGCTTTATCTTTTTCTCTGGCTTTTAAAAAATTATTTTCTTTTTGGTATTCTGAAGTTTCATCATATGTGTAGATGTTTGTTTTGTTTTTTAAATCATGTATCTTTCTTTTCACTGGGTTTCCTGGATGTGATATTCTCTCCCCAAATTTTGTCCCTGCTTGATTTTTTTCTTCTTTTGAAACTTCCAACTAAATATGTTAAATCTTGCTCAAGTCCCCTTGTCTCATAACCTCTTTTGTATTTTGTACTGCATTCTTCGTATTTAGATCTATCTTCTCATTTGCTAATTTTCTTAGAAGTATTTGTTTAATGTGTCCAAGTTTTAAATTTTTAGTCATTGTATCTTTCAGTTCTAGAGTTTACTTTGGTTCTCTTTCAACTCTGTATGATCATTCTTAATAGACTGTGTTTTATGTTCATCTTTCCATTTTTTATTTTTTTTCTTTAAACATATAAACTTATCATGCAGTCTGGGTATGATAGCACCAGTATCTGAAGTCTTTGTGAGTCTGTTTCTGTTGTTTATTCATTCTTTGGTTTTCATTCTTTTGATTAAAACCTGCTCACATCCCTTAGAATTTGACTGGTAGGAATTATTTGAGGTTTGAGTTGAAGTTAGGTTCTTTCAGAGAGCATTTGATTGATTCTGTCTGCTGCTTGAGTACACAGCTAACACTGTTCTGTTCTAAATGATCTGAAGTCTTTTCAGGGCACATTGGTAATATGAACTTGGACCAAATGACTTTATAAAGACAAGCTCATGGACCTGAAACCTCAAAGGATATTTCTTCCATTTACCGGGTACCAAGGTCAAGACAGTCTGTTTCATTGTTGGCCTCTTCTGTGTCCTGGATTATTTCATACTAACCTTGACACTGAAGGAGTAGCTCTATGGGATCATAAATTTATGGAGAGGGCTCCCTGTCAATTTTTCCCCAGCCCTGCACAACCCCTGTGCAGGGCACAAAGGGTAGAGGGTATACGTTCTCTAGATCTAGTGGAAACTTTCAAGGTGAATGTTCACTATGGTGTCTCCTTACCCTTCCAGGTTCCTGCTTTCATTCAACTGGGATTTGTGGATTTCTTAATCTTATACCATCTCATATTCCATGCACTTGAATCATTTGTTTTAATTTTTGTTTTCAATTTCACCAAAATTCTACTTGTTCCGATTGAAGTCATCTCAAATATCGAATCTTTCACACAGCTGGCAGTGTAAATCCCAGACTTGTCCCAAGTTCCTTACTTATGTGCCTTCTCTTTGTCCAGCTTTTTCTATCATTTATTCTTTTTACCTGTTTTGGCTTTTTCTTCTTTTGAATTGTTTTATTTTTACTTTCCCCTTTTCCCTATACTGATTTGCGATTCATCATTTCCACTCTTTTAGTGTTTGCCCTCAAAATGTTACTATGCATTACTATCTTAACCCTCCTGAATAATAACAGGGCCTTAGAAGGCCAGAGTCAATTATTCCCCTCCGACATATATGGTATTTTTTAAATCAGTATTTTAGCTCATTTAGGTGCTTTAATTTTATATAGCCTGCAATTAAGGTGTTTTAATATAGAAAATATTTGTTTAGATTTACCTACATGCCTACATATTTTTTGCTACCCGTTTTTTCCTGAATCTCAGACCATCTCTCTGGCCTAATTTTCCTTCTTTTTGAAATATATCTTGTAGGAATCCCTTTGACAAAGTTCTCCCACTCATAAACTCTGGTTTTGTGTATATGAAAATGTCTTCAGTTGACCCTAGTTGTTAAAAGAAAATTTTAAAGTGCATACATTTATGAGTTGGCAATTATTTTTTCTCAACATTTTGAAGACATTATTCCCATCTTTTTGCTTCTACTATTTATTTATTTCTACTGAGATCTCCAGATTCAAATTGATTTTCTCCTCTGGTCTCCTCTGCTCGATTTGTTTTCTTCTCAAACACTCACTAAATTTGTTAGGCCCCATTCTGTTTTCCATGTATATTAATATTTTCCCCCTAAATCCTTTTATCACAGTTGCATTCTAGGTAATTGCAATGTATCTTGATGTTTATTAATCTTTCTTTTTTACAGGAGGTACAGAGCTTACTTTGAATTTTAATTTAATTTATTTTTATAAGTTTTATTGAAATATAGATGAGCTCTTCCAGGAAGATGGCAACATGAGTGGAGCAGCAGAAATCTCCTCCCAACATTATACTTAACCACGAAAACACAGCAAATACAACTATTCCTAAAAGAGAGACCCGAATACACAGGAAAGTGCACAGAGTGCAGCTACACCTGAGAGGACTCGGCACCCCGCGAGGCAGTCATAAAGAGCTCAGCTGACATATGTGGCAACTACCAGCAACCAATTCTATAGCCATGAAAAGACAGAGGAATATGGTACAGACAAAGCTTCAGACCCAGACAACCCCAGAGAGGGAACATGAAGGGATGGACATGCACAGTCTTCCTGAAAAATAATTCAGAGTAAAAGTCATAGCCATGCTGATGGATCTACAGAGAAATGTGCAAGAGCTGAGGGAGGAAGTGAGGGAAATGAGGAAAGACTATGCAGAAATCAGACAAGCCATCAACGGGCTTAGCAGCAGACTGGACGAGGTGCAAGAGACTGTTAATGGAATAGAAAATAGAGAACAGGAATACAGAGAAGCTCAGGCAGAGAGAGATAAAAGGATCTCTAGGAATGAAAGAATATTAAGAGAACTGTGTGACCAATCCAAACGGAACAATATTTGCATTATAGGAGTACCAGAGGAAGAAGAGAGAGAAAAAGGGATAGAAAGTGTCTTTGAAGAATTAATTGCTGAAAACTTTCTCACACTGAGGAAGGAAATAGTCTCGCAGTCTATGGAAGCCCACAGATCCCCCAACACAAAGGACCCAAGGAAGACAACACCAAGACACATAATAATTAAGATGGCAAAGATCAAAGATAAAGACAGAGTATTAAAGGCAGCTAGAGAGAGAAAAAAGATCACCTACAAAGGAAAACCCATCAGACTATCATCAGACTTCTCAACAGAAACCTTACAGGCCAGAAGACAATGGCATGATATATTTAATGTAACGAAACAGAAGGGCCTCAAACCAAGAATATTGTATCCAGCACAATTATCATTTAAATATGACGGAGGGATTAAACAATTTCCAGAAACACGAAAGTTGAGAGTTTGCCTCTCATAAACCACCACTACAGGATATCTTAAATGGATTGCTCTAGAGGGAAGCACCCCTAAGGCTAAAAAGATGTCACCAGAGAAAATAAAATCATAGCAGAGAAAGCAGACCATCCAAATACCAAGTAAAGGCAAAGAATAAAACACCTAATATATAAAGAATGGAGGAGGAAGAATAGGAAGGGAGAGATAAAGAAACATCAGACAGCATTCACAATAACTTAACAAGAAAGTTAAGTTCGATTCTTAGATAGTAAAGAAGCAACCCTTGAACCATTGGTAACCACGAATTTAAAGCCAGCAATGGCAATAACTACATATTTATCAATAAACACCCTAAATGTAAATGGACTGAATGCACCAATCAAAAGACACAGAGTAACAGAGTGGATAAAAAACAAGACCCATCTATATGCTGCTTACAAGAGACTCACCTCAAACCCAAAGATATACACAGACTAAAGGTGAAGGGATGGAAAAAGATATTTCATGCAAACAACAAAGTGAAAAAAGCAGGTGTTGCAGTACTTGTATCAGACAAAATAGACTTCAAAATGAAGAAAGTAGCAAGAGATAAAGAAGGACATTACATAATGATAAAGGGGTCAGTCCAACAAGAAGATATAACCATTATAAATATATATGCACCCAACACAGGAGCGTCAACATATGTACTAACAGAATTAAAGGAGGAAATAGAGAGCAATGCATTCATCTTAGGAGACTTCAACACACCACTTACTCCAAAGGACAGAACAACCAGACAGAGAATAAGTAAAGACACAGAGGCACTGAACAACACACTAGAACAGATGGACCTAACAGATATCTACAGAACTCTGCACCCAAAAGCAACAGGATACACTTTTTTCTCAAGTGCACATGGAACATTTTCCAGAATACACCACATACTAGGCCACAAAAAGAACCTCAGTAAATTCAAAAATATTGAAATCCTACCAATCAACTTCTCAGATCACAAAGGTATAAAACCAGAAATAAATTTTAGAAAGAAATCAAAAAGGCTCACAAATACATGGAGACTTAACAACATTCTCCTAATTAATCAATGGGTTAACGACCAAATCAAAACAGAAATCAAAGAATATATGGAGACTAATGACAACAATAACACAAAGCCACAACTTCTGTGGGACGCAGCAAAAGCAGTTCTAAGAGGAAAGTATATTGCAATCCAGGCCTATTTAAAGAAGGGAGAACATTCCCAAATGAATAGTCTAAAGATACGATTACAGAAATTGGAAAAAGAAGAACAAATGGGCCCAAAGTCACGAGAAGGAGGGACATAATAAAGATCAGAGAAGAAATAAATAAAGTTGAGAAGAAAACAATAGAAAAACTCAATGAAACTAAGAGCTGGTTCTTTGAAAAAATAACCAAAATAGACAAACCCCTAGCCAGACATACTAAGAGAAAAAGAGAATCTATCCACATAAAAAGAATCAGAAATGAGAAAGGAAAAATAACGACGGACCCCACAGAAATACAAAGAATTATAAGAGAATATTATGAGAATCTATATGCTAACAAGCTGGAAAACATAAAAGAATTGGACAACTTCTTAGAACAATACAACCTTCCAAGACTGACCAAGCAAGAAACAGAAAAACTAAACAGACCAATCACCAACAACGAAATTGAATCGGTAATCAAAAAACTACCCAAGAACAAAACCCCCAGACCTGAAGGATACACCTCTGAATTCTACCAGACATATAGAGAAGAAATAACACCCATTCTCCTTAAAGTTTTCCAAAAACTAGAAGAGGAGGGAATACTTCCAAACTCTTTCTATGAAGCCAGCATCACTCTAATACCAAAACCAGGCAAAGACCTCACCAAAAAAGAAAGTTACAGACCAATATACCTGATGAACGTAGATGCAAAAATACTCAACAAAATATTAGCAAACCGAATTCAAAATACATCAAGAGGATCATACACCATAATCAAGTGGGATTCATCCCAGGGATGCAAGGATGGTAGAATATTTGAAAGTCCATCAACATCATCCACCACATCAACAAAAAGAAGAACGAAAACCACATGATCATCTCCATAGATGCTGAAAAAGCATTTGACAAAATTCAGCATCCATTCATGATTAAAACGCTCAACAAAATGGGTATAGACTGCAAGTACCTCAACATGATAAAGGCCATATATGACAAACCCACAGCTAACATCATACTTAACAGCGAGAAGCTGAAAGCTTTTCATCTAAGATCGGGAACAAGACAGGGATGCCCACTCTCTCCACAGTTATTGAGGTCCTATACTATTACTTGAGGTCCTAGCCACAGCAGTCAGACAAAACAAAGACATACAAGGCATCCAGATTGGTAAAGAAGAAGTCAAATTGTCACTATTTGCAGATGACATGATATTGTACATAAAAAACCCTAAAGACTCCACTCCAAAACTACTAGAATTAATATCTGAATTCAGCAAAGTTGCAGGATACAAAATTAACACACAGAAATCTGTTGCTTTCCTATACACTAATGATGAACTAACAGAAAGAGAAATCAGAATAACAATTCCATTCACAATTGCATCAAAAAGAATAAAATACCTAGGAATAAACCTAACGAAGGAAGTGAAAGACCTGTACTCTGAAAACTACAAGACACTCCTAAGAAAAATTAAAGAGGACACTAACAAATGGAAATTCATCCCATGCTGTTGGTTACGTAGAATAAATATTGTCAAAATGGCTATACTACCTAAAGCAATCTATACATTCAACACAATCCCTATCAAAACACCAACAGCTTTCTTCAATGAACTGGAACAAATAATTCTAAAATTCATATGGAACCAGAAAAGACCCCGAATAGCCAAAGCAATTCTGAGAAGGAGGAATCAAACAGGGGGAATTATGCTCTCTGACTTCAAGCTCTACTACAAAGCCACAGCAATCAAGACAGTTTGGTACTGGCACAAAAACAGACCCACAGACCAGTGGAACAGAATAGAAAATCCAAACATTAACCCAAACACCTACAGTCAATTAATATTTGATAAAGGAGCCTTTGATATATAATGGGGAGATGACAGCCTCTTCAGCAGCTGGTGTTGGAAAAACTGGACAGCTACATGTAAGAGAATGAAACTGGACTACTGTCTAGCCCATACACAAAGGTAAACTCAAGGTGGATCAAAGACCTGAATGTAAGTCCTGAAACCATAAAACTCTTAGAAAAAAACATAGGCAAAAATCTCTTGGACGTAAACATGAGCGACTTCTTCATGAACATATCTCCCCGGGCAAGGGAAACAAAAGCAAAAATGAACAAGTGGGACTATATCAAGCTGAAAAGCTTCTGTACAGCAAAGGACACTATCAGTAGAACAAAAAGACATCCTACAGTATGGGAAAATATATTCATAAATGACGTATCTGATAAAGGGTTGACATCCAAAATATATAAAGAACTCACGCACCTTAACAAAGAAAAAGCAAATAATCCAATTAAGAAATGGGCAGAGGACATGAATAGACACTTCTCCAAAGAAGAAATTCAGATGGCCAACAGGCACATGAAAAGATGCTCCACATCGCTGGTCATCAGAGAAATGCAGATTAAAACCACAATGAGATATCACCTCACACCAGTGAGGATTGCCAACATCCAAAACACAAACAACAACAAATGTTGGCGAGGATGTGGAGAAAAGGGAACCCTTCTACATTGCTGGTGGGAATGCAAATTAGTTCAACCATTGTGGAAAGCAGTATGGAGGTTCCTCAAAAAACTCAAAATAGAAATACCATTTGACCCAGGAATCCCACTCCTAGGAATTTACCCTAAGAATGCAGCAGCCCAGTTTCAAAAAGACATATGCACCCCTATGTTTATTGCAGCACTATTTACAATAGCCAAGAAATGGAAGCAACCTAAGTGTCCATCAGTAGATGAATGGATTAAGAAGATGTGGTACATATACGCAATGGAATATTATTCAGCCGTAAGAAGAAAACAAATCCTACCATTTGCAACAACATGGATGGAGCTAGAGGGTTTTATGCTCAGTGAAATAAGCCAAGCCAAAAAAGACAAGTATCAAATGATTTCACTCATATCTGGAGTATAAGAACAAAGAAAAAAACTGAAGGAGCAAAACAGCAGCATACTCACAGAACCCAAGAACGGACTAATAGTTACCAAAGGGAAAGGGACTGGGGAAGATGGGTGGGAAGGGAGGGATAAGAGGTTAAAAGGAGCATTAAGATTAGCAGACGTAAGGTAGCGGGGGCACAGGGAGGGCAGTACAACTCAGAGAAGACAAGTAGTGACTCTATAACATCTCACTACGCTGATGGACAGTGACTGTAATGGGGTTGGTGGGGGGGACCTGATGAAGGGGGTAGTTTAATCACCATAATATTGCACATGTAATTGTAGATTAATGATACCAAAATAAATTATAAAAAAAAGAAATATAGTTGATATACAACATCATACTGGTTTCAGGTAGACAATATAATGATTCAAGAATTGTACTTACTTTTCAAATTAAAGTATATTATGTCTTCATTTGTGTAAAATAGGCCATTTAGACATTTTCAAGAATTATACTTTTCATCGGCATATTTTTCGTAATCTTTTGTTGCTTTTTTTTTTCAATTCTATGTTTGATTTTAACAGTTCTTTCCTATTCCAATTCCTACTCCAATAATCGGATGTGTTTGTGCAGGAGCGGGACTGGTTTAGACTGACTGTTTTTGCTAACTCTCACTCATGGTGATTTGTTTCCTTGGGCCTTTGATAATTATATTTAACTTAATTTATATTTAATTTGGCCATAAAATTCGTGGGAGTTCTGAGTTCTTGAATTGATTTCCTCCACAGAGAATGAGCCTACAGGGAGTTCCTAACGTCTCCAGGTTTATCTGTTTCATCTGTTGAGGGTCCCGGATTTAAGTCCCAAGCCCTCTGCTGGTGTGGGCACTTGCCTCCAGGAACAACCTGGCTTTTTGGGTTTGCGTATGCTCAAGTTCATTTTCAGCCCACTGTTACATATTTCTTGTTTGGGTTTTGTTTTTCCTGCTTGTTTTAGCCATTAAAAAATGACCTTGTCTATTAGCTCAACGGTGCTTGAAAAGTGTGCTTATTACAATATATTCTGAATCTAGCAGTACTTCAGCTAACTGACCCTTCCTAATGTTTAACCTGCTTATATCCCTGGCTGTTGGAAGTCTAATAAATAAATAGTCAATACTTATTATTGATTTGGAAAAACACAGGTTTTATACCATGGGCCAACATGGCATCCAGTCTCAGAGTCTTGAGAAATTCATAAAACGGTATTCAAAGAAACTGACAGGTATAGTTGATTGCTGCTGCATTACATAGGCTTGAGAATCAGCACTTTTAAAATTGGAATTAGGTCTGCACAACACAAACTTGTTTTGACACAGCTGCCATTTCAGATTTGAAGGACGGAATTTGGTAAGAGGAAGCAGCACACACTTCAAAGTTCTCCCACAATGCTCTGGGGGGGCCACTCACACCACCGCTTCCTGGGGCAACCGTCTTCTGCCAGTTCATATCAAAATGTGCATTTAGCATGAAGGGGAAAGTGACCTTTTTGCTCCCCACGTTTATTTCCTTCCTGTCTCCTACTCTTCCTACTCTCCTCTTGCTAGCTGACAAAATTATATCTAGAACTGCAGCCTAAACTCTGAAGGAGCACAAATCATTAGGAGTTGAAGGGGTTCATGTCCAAGAATCTTAGACCCTCAAATATCAGAAACTTCCAAGACAGGAAAGAATTCACTAGGAACTAGGATGGTTTGTAGTGGTTTCTAGCTGTTAGAATAAGTAATTCATTTGGTTTCCTCATAATAAGATGTGCCCTTTTATTTTCACTCTTCTCAGATATGAATTATGAAAGATTCTTATTGTTCCTCTGTAAGTCCTATATATGTTGTAGAACTCATCTTGAAAAAGAGGGGGAAAAAAGGAAAAACAGAAGTAGCAAAAAAATAATAATAATGCATCTGGAGCTTATGATTCCTGCCAACAGTAAAACCATTTCTTGTACTTTTGTACAAAAATGTTTCTTCCCATTTTATTTCCTTCTTGTGTACAAGGTAATTACCCTTCGGAGACAACTACAGGGAGAAGCTGAGAGAATGTCTGATCATTTTAATGTGTTTGCCTCTACATTTTCTTTCCGACATTCTGCAAAGGAGAGTGCATCTGCCATGAAACATCAGCCGAGGATCACTTCATTAAATATTAAATACTACTTTCTGTCTTTGCAAGTGTTTGTCCTATACAAAATCCTCAAATGGTGAAAGTGTATAGAAGGGCAACCAAATCTTTATGAAACCACAAACTGCTCCTTGCAAAAGGCAGCCCATTGATATGCTGTTGGTTTCTTCCCAGCGGTTAGCCACCTGCTGCTTTTCCATTTGAACAATTGTTATGATAGCATCCCTAATAATTGTTTTAATGGAAACTTCAGCCGGTATATTTGTAGATTAGAAACAATCTTCAAGATTTGTAAAACTTACCGTACAAAAGACAATAATAATTCAAAACGAGAGAAAAAGTAGGATATAAGCTTTATATTGCTTTTTCCAAAGCCAATACAGTGCCATCTGCTGGTCTAGAAATTATGACTGGATTCTGGTTTGTAAGCTTTAATATGTTAAAGAAAACTTAGAACAGATTTTTAAAGTTATGAGAAATCTTCACTCAGATTTTTTAAAAAGAGTTTTATTCACCTGTACTTGATATTTACATATAGGAATTCACAGATTCATTTTACTTAACTCTCAAACTATAATTACCATGCCTTCAAGCCATTCATACATATGTTATTTTATTTTGTATGTTTTTTAAAATATAGGCTGAAAGGTTGACTTTCCTATTTCCCTTGATAGTCATAAAATCTTAGAAAGTTAATATTAATGTTTAATTACTTTCTTAGAAGCAAATTTCAAGGCTACAGGATTTAAAAAATAGATTATTTGAACATTTTATATGTGGTTTAAACAAACTTCACAACCTCAGAAAACAACATTTACACTTATTTCAAACACTAGTAAACAGGTCGATTTTGTTTTTTAAATTTTTATGTATTTATTTTTTTATTGAACCACATGCAATAAAATGCACAAATCTTACTGTACAGCTTGATGATTTTTGACATGTCTTCATCCTCATGTAACCATTTTCACTCAGGTCAAGATATGAAACACTGTCAGTAAATTTTTTCTCCCTCACCTATTTCATCCATTCCCCCCACCTCCCTCCCCTTTAGCAACCGTCAATCTGTTCTCTCTGTCAGTGGGTCTATTTCTTAAAAGGTTTATTTTGAACAAGTCTAGGATAATTTCTTCCAATTATCTAGTTATGTACTTACTTATTTCTAGTATCTATATATTATTAGTCATATCTAGTTATCAGCAGTTCTTTTTTTCTGGTTTTCTGTAGTCTGATTGGTATCTTCCAATATCCCAAATGCTCATTAATTGTATTGTATTGTTTCAGATAATCCAGATGGCTTTCCACAAAAGGGCATTTCTCTACCTTTGTGCTTGGATCCCATTCCAAGGGTGCCGAGCAGTTTGCATCCTGTGCTCCGGCAGGCTGACTGTCTCCGTGGTTAGCTGCACACTGGACCGTATCCTCCCTTTCCTCTGCTCACTGATGAGATGTAATTTATATTGATTCCGCTCTGCACAAATTGCCATCTGTCCACTTTGCCTTCTCTAATCCCTCATCTCGTTTCTTCATTGCGTCTGGTTGAACTGGCAGAAGTCAGGTATTGGCTCGGAGCAAAGTCTCTCCATCAGTCGTGGAGATCTCATTTGAAACAAACATCTCACTTGTGACTGCCTTCTTTTCAATATCAACTGTGGCAATATTTTCATTTTGCTTTTCATCCTCCTCAGCCAAACAGGAAATACAGTGCAGCGCCTACTGACATCTCTGGCTTCTGGGACCAGATTGAGAGTATTTTGGCATCTCTGTCCTGCAAATGATCTGTCTTTGTGGGTTTCCTCTGGTCTTGTTTTATGCTTCCAGGAGGTGGATATGTGGAATATTCACAGTGATAGTATGTGGAATCCTGCCTCCTCCTGTGATCAATGTTACTGAAGATTTCTATAGGAAAAGTTATTTAATGTTAATTAAAAGTAGACGAGCATCCTTTAATTAATAAAAATGTTAAAGCATGATGACTCTGTGTAAACTGATAAAAATAAAGCATAAGTAAAAAAAAAAATCTTAATGTGTTTAGAAGGGCTTTTCCTAAGCCAAGATTTCTCAGGCACTACGGACATTTTGGGCCAAATAATTCTTTGTTGTTGTGGGGTGAGAGTACATTCTGTGTGTGGAGGGATGTTTAGCAGCATTCCTAGATTCTATCCACTAGATGCTAGCAGTCCTCCTGTCCTCTATGTTGTGACAACCAAGAATATCTCCAGAGATTGCCAATATCCCTTGGGGAGTAAAACTGCCCCTTTCTTCAGAAGCACAGTCATTACATATGAACACTAATGAATGAAAAATACTAAAATATGAGCCATCATCCAGAAAACCAGTTGGTTTTAGTTAGCTTCCAAAGGAACTCACTGTAAATGAAATGTCAAAGGAATTCAAATGTGACATAAAAATACAGAACTTACAACTAGAGAGGAATATGAAAATATGTCTTCCGGCAATGGAGAACTAGGATGGAGCTCACAGTCACGGACTCTGGATATTTTCCCAGTAAAACTGGAGCCTGAACAAGGACTCATTAGTTGAAAATTCTAATAGAGATGTTCCCAAGTTCATATTTCTTATTTTGTAGGAAACCAGGAACCTGTGGGAACTTGTCATGGGTCACTGCTGGTGGCTAAGTGCTTTCAGAACCACTGGTCTAGTGGGTAGACTCTGAATGATAAAGAGTCTCCAACAGTCTATGTTGTCATGGTTCTTGGCCATGAGCCTTCTGAGTATACTCTCACTGAGGCCCTACCTATACTTGAGCAGTAGGCATTTCCTGGGAGCAGAGTCCCTATGGTCAGAGTATTCATCAAACTATAGCAAATGGTAACTCTGTTATCGTCTTCAGCCTGACTAAGCATGGAGGTTATAGATCCTTTTTAGTTCCAAGGGAGCTCTTCTAATGGACATGTTAATCTATACAATGTATTCTATATTCTATCATAACAAGGTTTCCTTGTTTCATGGAGTTGGGTATGCTATGAGCTAAATCATGCCCTGAAATATGAAAACCTATACAATAAAAATATAATATAACATGGTTAGTGTTGAAACGGAAGTGTAAGTCCTTCTTGCATTATTAAAGGAATTGCATTTTATACAACCATTCATACTGTACCATGTCCACCACCTAAAATAATGCCTGGCTTTTCAGTTTTGGGCCAGTGGAGTCAGTCATGCACATCGTGGTGGGTAGAGACAATATCTTACCACAATTGAAAACATAGGTGGCTGGACTTTGATAAATCTCAGTTTTTACATCTATAAAATGGGGGATAATAAAAGTTCCTGTGCCGCCTCAGTTTGTTTTGAGGGTTAAATGAGATACTAGGCATAAACATGTGATTTTGTATCTGTCACACATCAAGATCCTCTTGACTGCTAGGGCTTAGCTACTAGGATTCTAGCAGCTCTTAGCTGCAAGGAGTTTATATTTAATTATATAATAAATATTTTTGTTATGGGGCTACCGGATGAGAGCAATACTCTCTTCTACTTCAATAGGATTTTCTTGAAAGCCTAACCAGGGTAATCTACACCTAAGGAAAGAAGTTAGCTCTCCTGGAAGTAACCCAAGAAGTTTTTAATGCTTGATAGAAGAGATTGGGAAAATAATTGGGATAAAAGTCACCGCAGTTATGTAAAGTAATGTGATTTAAAAGAAAAGGAATCAATATAATGTGCTCTAGTTGAATAACCCAACAGAACATCCAAAGTCGTCTTGAAATACAAAAAGAAGAGGGGAGCTCTCCAGTGGTCCGCCTAGCTACCATCTCACTTTACACTGTTTCAGTGACCTGGGCTCAACTCCAGTCGGGAAACAGACGACTGTCCTGCTGACACATGGTCAGAAGGTCAGTAGAGGCCTCACATAACCACAGTGCCTATGTCCTTCACCTCGCTTCATCTCATCATTTAGCCATTTCACCATCCCACGTCATCACATAAAGGGTGAGTGCAGTACAGTAAGATGTTCTGAGAGAGGGAGAGACCACATTCATACCTTTATTCAGTATGTTGTTATAATTGTTCTATTTTATTTTATTCTACTTATTAGTTACTATTAATCTCTTACTATGCCTAATTTATAAATTGAACTTTATCATAAGCATGTATGTATAGGAAAAAACATAATATATACAGGATTTGATACTCTGTGCAGTTTCAGGCATCCACTGGGGCTCTTGGAACACAGTCCTGCAGATGAAGGGGTCTGCCATACAGCAAGGATTTCAGTTTCTTTTTAACAGCGAGCTGGGGTCAAAGTGCCTTCACAAGCAGACAGGCCACTTCACATTCCTCCAGTGGTGGACAGTGGGAGCTGCTGCCCCAGATTTTCTGAGTTGTTAAGATCTGCTGCTGCTCTAGTTTCTGCTTGCCAAGCACCTTCTGAAAGTAATCTGACTTGCCTCTGGGAGATGGTGTGCTGGCACCGTCAGTATAGATTCGGTCTACCTGGGGGCTACAGGGCTCGCTGTAAAAAGCCACCTTTGCAAGGTTTGAGGGTTTGGTAAGTCTGAGACAGTACCCGAAGAATGAGGACATGCAAAGCTAAGGAGTGAACCTTTTAAAGGCTGGTGCTGCCTCAGTGGACAGAAGGCTCTGTAGACAATAACTGAATTTAAACATCTGTCAATGAGCTTCAGCTCTCTTCAATACATAAACATTTTGCTCTATGCTTGAGAACCTCCTGTGTTAGTCTAACTTACTGATAACTCTAATCATTCACTAATTTAGTAAGAATTTTAGGTGTCTGAACATGGTTGGCCTTCTCTCTTACATAGTGAGACACTCAGTAACTAGTTATTAAAAATGTATAAATCTCCATATAAATTCAATGTATTCCACAAGAGTTGTGTGAAAATTATCTTCACAGGGTGAAAGTTCCAAGAACTATCTAAAAGATATTTGAAAGATGTTTCTCTAAAGCAGAATTTTACTGCAGTGGATACCTACAAAATGAAATTCAAATGTTAAGCTTTGATTAATTTTAAAAAAGGCTTTCCACAAAAAAGGTAGCAGAGAGCATCACTTTTGAACACGTTAATAACTGGAAAGGTAATACCGAATAGAAATGTAAGCATTCTGGCTATTGATCCAGAGGAAAGATTTACATAATACTACAGAGAGTACCAACATTAGAAACTTCCTCAAAGGTCTGAGATTTGGGTCGGCACCCTTCCTTGTGACATAACTGCAGTTACCTTCCATAGCAATTACCTTCCACTTCCAGAAGCGTATGGCCTACAGAGTAGTCTGGCAGCTACTAGAAGTCTGCTGAATCTTACAAGTAAAGTCATTGTTGAAGAAAGAATCGCCAAACTTGTGTATTCACTTGATGTTCTTCCAAAGGTTGCTTAGAGCTTTAATTTTTGGGGAAATGCAGAATCTGAAGATTAGAGGGTTCAGCCAAGGGGATTTTCCTGATGGTTGCCCGTTAGCACTGTTCCGAATCATCAGTGCTTGGAGACGTCCACATCCAATATAGAAATTCATTCTCACAACTAAAGCAAGCTGGATAAATGATAAAATTAGAGGATTTTCAGAGAGCTGAAGACATGGAGAAAATAAAGGAGTTACATTTCAGAAAGCGATGAGTGCCTGATAGGAGATGCGTGGAGTGGCAGGAAGAGAAACCCCTGTGAAAACAGGAGTGAGGGGAGGCCAGCTGCACTAGACTGGGTCTGCTGCAACAAAGCCCTGCAGGGGTGGCAGACGTTTCCTCACAGTGCTGGAGGCACAGGCCCAAGAGCAAGCCCAGCAGGGCTGGGTGCTCCCGAGGCCTCTCCGAGGCCTGTAGATGGCGTCTTCTCCCTGTGTCTTCCCATGATCCTTCCTTTCTGCTCACACCCGGGTCCACTTTGTCCTTTTATAACACCAGACATATTGGATTAAAACCCACATTTAACACCTAATTCTACCTTAATTACCTCATTAATGGATTTATCTTCAAATACAGTTACTTTCTGAGGGACTAGGGCTTAGGGCCTCAATGTATGAATTTTGTACGGACACAGTGGAGCCTGTAGCTCCAGTCCAACTCTTAATGGATGTTAATAACCACAAGAGGGCCCTGACCGCAGAGCAGGACTCTCCACACCTCATTCCCACAGGTCTGCCCTGAATGCTTGGGGCTAGTGTATCATTTTCCTGTAGCTGCAGTAACAAATTACCACAGCGTTTCTAGCTTAGGACAACACAAATACATCATCTGACAGTTGTGTAGGTCAGAAGTCGGCCGCCGGCTGCCTGAGCTGGCACCATGGCACCAGCAGGGCTGTGTTGCCTCTGGGCCCTGGGGAGCATCCATCTCCTGGCCTCTTCCAGCCTCTGCTGGCCACCTGCCTCCCTTGGCTGTGACCCCTTCTGCACCTTCAAAGCCAGCAGCACAGTATCTTCTAATTTCTCACCGACTCTGATCTTTGCTTTCCTTGTCACATCTTCTCTCACTCTCTCTCTGCCTTCCTCCCTCACTTTTAAGGACCTTTGTGATTACACTGGGTTTACCCAGATAATGCAGAATAATCTCCGTTCTGTAAGGTCATCCGAATGGCAACTTTGATTCCATTTGCAACCTTAGTTCCCCTTTTCCATGTGACCTAACACATTTGCAGCTTGGGGATTAGGATGTGGACATCTTTGAGGGGCCATTATTCTGCCTACCCTGCATTTTTATAAAATAATGGTAGAAATGGAAGTAAATAACATTTTTGCAATAAAAAGGCATACTCCTATTTAGGTCAAGCTGTTAGAATAGTGGTCACCTGTCAAGTGAAAGAGCTCTCCAGGATCTAACCAGTGCTTGTACCCCAGGCCCTCCAGAAAAATAAGTCCTGACCCTGCTTTAAAACATTTGAAATTGGTAATGAACTGAGTCAAACTAAAGGTGCCAGAAAACTCAGACCCAACTCAACACTGCAGCAGGCCCCTCCCTCCCCTAGCAGCCCGACCCAAGAAAGCACACGCCTTTTTATGGAGTAAAGGTTATTTACGTCTGTCTCTAAGATTCTTTTATAAAAATATATTCAAATAAAAGCCAATATTATAAGACACACAAAGGGGCAAGAAAATGTGACGTATGGTCAAAAATAGGAGAGTCAAAAGAAGCAGACGCAGGTGGCCCAGATATCAGACAGCCCAAATGAGGACTTTAAAATAACTCTGATAGAGATGCTGAAGGATGAAGACACAGAGAACTGCATACAAACTCTGAACTCCGTTTAGTAAATTGTTTCTCACAGGCTTAGCAATTCTGCAACTACATTATGTGTATTGGGGTTGAACATAAGAAAATATGTTATAGATAATGAGAGTCAGGTTTCCTATGGTCAGAGAAAAAAGTAATCAGTTGGAGAAGAAGAAAGGCAAAAATGAACCCTGAGGTGTTGGATTGGAATTGGAGCCCTGGGTATGTACGTATGTGTGTTTTAGCGTGTGTTTGATAGTTATAAAAATTAATAGAGAGAGGTGTGAAGCATGGGATACTGTGTATACATATTACTTCTGACCTCTATCCTCTGAGAGGGACAGGGGGCAATGGCGTCCAAGCACCAGTGTACACACTCAGAGCTCAGATCTTGGTTTTGAAATTCCATCCTCCAATTAAAGGAATCAGGACTCCTTGCAAAACAGATCTCAAGGGAATCTTGCAAGTGGGGCAGGGAAAATACAAGAAGAAACTGAAAAGAAGTACTCAAAAGAGGATGGAGATATATTAAAAGGCATAGACACCAATATTAAAAAACTCCCAATGGCCAAAGCTGGAATGATTTGAACAAGAAAATGAATAATGTTAGTCTTAGGTGATAACACATAGAGTAAGATAAATATTCGCAAATCCATACTGACATACTGAATAAATAGATGGGAGAAGAGATAGCTCTTTCTTACAAACTTTCAATTAATCTGTGAAGAAAAAATAAGAGAAATAGAGAATTATCCTTCGAACTCCATAGTTAGAATTGTTGCAGGCAAGAACCACCTATAATTGCTAAAGTAAGTAGACAAAAGTTTGAGGAAAAATGGAATATCTGTACAGTCTCAATGGTTCTCCCCAAGAAATGTATTAACTGCAAAGAGAAAAATAAGAACTTCACAGCAGAGGAACTCAGAACATACCACCTTTACCAAGTGATCAAAGTTAACATCGTCATTAATATAAGACACACCGACATTGCATAGCCCCTGTTATAATACCCTGGAAAGATACATCACTTCTGCAGTATCTGCTAAAAATGCATGACCTCAACCTAATCATGAGAAAACATCTGACAAACCCAAATTGAGGGGCAATCTACAAAAACCAGTACTCTTCAAAAGTATCAAGGACATGAAAGACAAGGACAGGCTGAATAAACTGGGGGCTCCAATCATGACAACTAAAGACAAGGTGGGATCCAGATTGGATTATGGGCCAGGAAAAAAGACATTCCAGGAAAAATCTGTACATAAGTAAACTGTCTGTGTTGCAGTTAGCAGGAATGTGCCCATGTTAATTTCTGAGTTTTGATAATTGTGCAAGTGGAACATTTGAGGAAGCAGGGCAAGGTGTATGTAGGTTCCCCTGTACCATTCTTGCACCTTTCCTGTAATCTAAAATAGTTTTAAGTAAAAATAAAAATAAAAAAGATGCCAAAGGATCTAGTGGAAAAGGTTGACAACATGCCACAAAGACTCAGAAACTACTCAAAAAGAACCAAACAAAAATGTCAGAATGAAAGAATACTGATACCTGGGTCTCATCCAGCAGAAATCTGCTTTAATTATCTGAGGCGGGGTGCAGACAGTTGGAGATGTGTGTGTGTGTAATCTCCCAGATAATTCTAATTACAGCCAAGGTGGGGAACTACTAGGCTAGCTTATGCAAATTAACACTGAAATATAAATAAACCTTATACAGGGTGTCAGGGGTCCATAAGACTACCCCCATGTTTAGAGGTTTACTAGAAGGACTCAATGAATCAGCAGATGGTTTCTTTCATGGCTAAGATTCCTTATAACAACAGTAGGATAAACAGCCAGCTCGTAAGAGAAGAGACAGCAGAGTCTGGACAAGCCCTGCACAGGCTTCCATGTCCTCCTTCCCTCCTATGAGGGGGCCCTTGAGCATGCTCCTTTCTTCAGAAACAAGTGTGTGATGTCTCTGCCCAGGGAAATTAGAGAATGCAAGATCCTCATTAGAAAAGTCCAAGTTTTTTATTGGTTGCTGGTCAAGTAGGCAGCCCTTGCTTAACACACACCAAAATTCCAGACTCCCAAGACGGAAAACAGGTGTTCCACGCGAAACCACATTGTACAAAGAGTTGAGGCCCCGTGAGCCACCTTATCAGTCAGAAAACATTTTATATCAACACAGGGAACAGTTTACAGTCACATGGCCAGATACCAGCCACAGGCCTATGCTGCAAACAGGCCTGCTGGGCTAAAACTCTTTTCTGCACATATAGTAGCTGATCACCATGCCTCCCGTTTTGCGGAGCACATGTGAGAGGACGGTCATAGTACTAGCTACTTTACATACGTGACCTCATACCATCCTTATGACAATTCCGTAAGCTAGGTAATGTCTTCATTTTAGAGCTGAGAGAATTTGAGCCTTAGAATTAGAATTTACCCCAAGAGGTAATTTATTCCAACTTCAGGCAGCCAGTAAATAGTTATCATCCAACTCACAGTTCAGTTCTGACACATCCTCTTCTGAATCTTTTTTTCCATTGAAATTTGAGGTAAAAAATAGCTCTCCCTCTCTTTACCATAGAGCATTTTTTAGTTTAAATCATGAAGCCTCCAAAAGCCCCTAGAAAGAAATTATATAAATTCATTTGTCTGTGGTTATCACCAACATAGGTAATTTTAACAAAAAGAAGGATCTCAAATATATCAATCAATGTGGCATCCGAAAAAATCACCCTTAGAGGTTTCCCGAATCTCTTTTCCACATTACGATAGGACATGAAAATATCACTTTCTCAAGTTTTTGTCGATTGGCCTATTTGTCTCCCAGATCTGCACACCCCCCTTGGCCCCCACCACTTTTTAAGACAAGTAGGCTTTTGCTTTGCACATATTGCTGACTTCTTCCATTTTGGGTTCCCTCTCTCCTTGGACCTTTGTAAGTGGTTATACTATGCACCACTTAAAGGTGCTGATAATTCACCAACCCGTTACAAAACATGCCTCCACAGACTCTCTGGTCCTTCCAGTTCAATAACCAGGAAGTTCAATTTTATTACGAGCATTCCTATCTACATTTCAGTAACTGGAAACAAAAAGGTGAAAGCGAGGTCCCTTCTACTCTGTGTGGATACAAAGCTCCCCCTTGCACTGTGCCCTAGAGGGCACCCACAGTCCTTCACCGAGATCCCGGGAACTGGGCAGCCTGGGCTGGTGCAGCTGGGAGGCTGCCTGTGAGAACATCAAAGAGGAGCTCCCCGTCTCCCTCTCTGGGTGAGATCAATTCTCACCCGGCATTGCCAGGGCTGTTGCAAAGTTTATGTTGACTGAAATAAAAGACACGGATTAAGAATTTTAAGTAAAAGATAGCCTTAACAAAATAAAGAGTCTAAGTTTCTGGAACAGGAGTTGGCAAATTGTTTGTAAGTGGCGGACAACTATTTTAGGCTTTTCAGGCCATATAGCATCTGTTGCAGTGACTCCTCTCTGCCTTACAGTGTGCAAGGAGCCTTAGACAGTGTTTAAATAAATGGACATGGCTGTGTTCAATAAAACTTATTTACAAAAACAGGGGGAGGGTTGAATTTGGTTTGCAGGCAGTAGTTTACCAATGCCGGTCCTAGAACATTAGCAGAATTTTGCTATCTGTGGTTTTCCCTCTAATTTAAGATACCCAGCAGATATTAACTCCTTTATTTATAACGTACATTTTTCCTACCTCAAGCACAAGCATACTCCCCATACTCAAATGCTAGAATTTACAAATGTGAAGTGCGTGACATTGGTCTATATATTTACCTTTCTTTATGATGGCTATCAACACTAATCATTATTAAATATAAAAATGCAGAGAGAGCCCATGTGTATGAATCAATGGCACATGAACCTTTCTAGTTGGCACAGCACCACATTCTACACGGAGAACAGCTGGGGTCTGACTGCTTTGGCAAAATGTATTAAGGTGCAACTACAAAAGAACTATCTCCAGATGCCTGTTCAGAATCACACATCTGGAAAAAAAGCTAGTTTCTAGAATCAATAGCAGTTAGATGCTCCCACCACCGATATTCCTGGGACACCAAAATTTTCAAATACAAGAAAAATCTACACAAGCTTTAGGTTCATAGTAGCTTTTTCCTAAATGCAGTCTGAATTGCAAAATGTGGCTATGTTTATTCAGTGATTGAGCTGCACAAAATAACTCTAGGAATGCTATATCACACTATTTCAATTTTAAAGGCAGATGTACTGATGATTCTCTGCATTGAAATGATGCCCAGTTGTATCAAACCATAATTACAACCAGTAGATGGCATCTGATAGCTAGCGCAATATTTTAGACCTATTTTTAACATCAGACTTGCTGATTTATGAGGGCTTACCCTCTCATGTTATTTATATTGGGTTATTTAAATTTTGAGCCCTCATTTTAATTAATCAAAGCTAGATTTTAAATTCCCATCCAATAAATTCATATAAAGAGCTAAAAAATACAAAAAAGAATCCTTCAATTCAAACCTGATAGCTCTACTACACTTCCATATAATAAACAGACTAAATGCTCTGAGATTTAAAATAGATATAATTAAAAGACATTAAACACTGAACACAGACATTTCAAATATAGTTAGTTCTTTATGACTGAGTAAAGCTAAGTTGCTAATTGCTGGACCAGGATCAAAAAATATAATGAATGTAACACCAAACACTCTCCAACTGGGATAAATTGCATGGGAGTCAATTGCGTTAAAAGTCTCACAAATAATTAAATTACTGACTAGGATAGACCAGAAGGAGAAAACCAATAGATTGAATTCCGGTCCTTAGAGGTCAGTTTGCTTTTCAGCAGACTGTATTTAGCTATCTGCAATCGCAACAAACAAAAGTCATCAAAAACCCGTCCATTTTCTTATGCAACCTCAACAGATCATCAATGAATGTTACCATATGTAGATACTTTTTAAAAGAAAGCAGAATTTGCAAGTTTCAATTCTTTCTCTTCCTTGCACTGCTAATCAAAGTCAATATCTTAAAGTATAAGTAAACAGAATGTTTCTCACACATTTTCTAGGTTGTGATCTACATATTCTAGTGTTTGGATTTGAGGTAGATTGATTACATAAATAAAATAGCCTTCTTGGAAATGGGAAGGACAGAGATCTATGGGGGCGGGGGATGGGAAAGAATAATCTAATCAGAGACTTGTTTCTTACTTTAATCACAAGCCATAAAAACAGACAAATCCCATGTCGTACTGCAGTGAAGGTTACATCAGCACTTCATACAGTATTTATAGTGTAAAAGAAGCCCTGAAGTCTGGCTCCATATGACATTAATCTTCCCACTCTCTTTATCCTCTGCTACCCTAAGTCCCCTCATTCCCCCTATTCCCCAGACCCAGCTAAATGTGTCCCCTGGTGACATTCTGATAATGGAGATAACCGACTGTAGAATATTGATGGAACAAGAAATCTAGACCACAAAAAAATATATAGAACTGTACTGGATCCTAGGAAAGCTGCATTTTAAGTGCCTTTGAAGTAGAGGGACCAACAATACCAGTTCACCCCAGACAGAGGGTGTGGAGAAAGTGAAGGTTCCTATGGCCAAGTTCCTGGCCCTGGTCAGCTGCTCACTACATACTTGTGGGCAATACACTGTTACTAACTCTGTATGAAGAACTCTGCCCAGTGCTCTGGGCTGCTGCATGGCTGTAGGGCTGCAGGGCTGCAGGAGAGCAGAGATGGCTGAGGGGACAAAGATGAAGGAGGATTACAAACCTGCAAACTGGTGGATGCAGAGGTAATACTAGTGCTTGAACTACCATGGGGATAACAAGCATGTTAATAAACCCTTTTACCCCAGGAACATTCCATTGCCATTCTTCGGTCTCATTGAATCCATAGTGAACTTGTTCGGTGCTGAAACCTGTTGGCAAGACAGAGGGGTTTCCCACATGTTGTACTTGCAGCATCGAGACAAATCCTGGACAAAGCTGGACAAGTGGTAACCCCATTTTTAAGAGGCTATGTGTGGGGAAGTTGGGGTTCCTATGGCCAGGATTCTCACTGAACTTAAACCAACTGATGATGTAACTGGCCTGTTGCTAGGCTACCACTTCCACACCTTTAGGCAATAAGCTATTATTGTGCTATATAGAAAGCTTGGCCCAGTGGGTCAAGCTCTGGGTGGAAGCAGAGACGCTAGTGCTCGACCTACTGCCAGAAGAACAAGCCAGGTAATAAACCCTTTCACCCCAAGAACGTTTTGCTGTCAATTTCTTTGGTCACATTAAATCCATAGGGACCTTGCCTGGGGCTGAAACCCATTGGCGAGACAACTGGCGAAGTTCAGCAGTGTTCATTGTTGACCAAGAAAGAGACAGACTGCCCTTATGGGAGGGGTGCTTCAGCAGGCTGCCCCTGTGAACTGGGAGACAGTGGATTGTCCCCCAGTGGGTATGTGGTCTGAGGTGGCTTGCCTCCTAGAGGACTGGGCCCCACCCCAGGACTGGAGGCAAGTGGAGGTGATACCTGAGGCAGTAGGGGTGGCCTTTGGTATAGTATGTAGGTCTTTTGAGAGACAGAGTGCCCATGAGGCAGTGGGGGCTGTGGGTTGGCTACTTCTCACAGTATTAAAAAAAATCTGCAGAAGAGAAGGACATGCTCCTGAAAAAGACCCAAGAAATGGTAGCACGAGAACATGAGTTGCAAATTTCTGTGGATTCCCAAAAGAAGGAAATGGCATTGATGCGAGAGGAGGCAGCACAAAAACGCTGGCAGCGAGGTGCCATTGAAGAGGTAAAAAAATTCCTTACAGAACAAGACAGCAGCACTGCCAGGTGCTCTGAAGGAGGAAAAGGCCATCAAGGAAAAAGATGAACTCCTGAGAGAAGCACAGGGGGAGGTGGCATAAAAATGTCAGCTGTGAAGCATTGAGGTGAAGGTAAGAGAGCTGCTGAAGACTGAGCTAGCATTGCTGTGAGGCACAGTAAAAAAGGTGAAGGCTTTAGCAGAGGAGGCACTCGGGGGAGAGGAGAGAAAAGTGTCATCAGCCCCAGAATAGGAGGAGCTGGGAAAGGATGAAGGGGGTGATGCCGGAAACACTGAGCCCTCCTGTATTGAAAGCATGCCCAGTGTTTGTAAAGAAAATAAAGACCCAGCAGCTGAAAGTTCCCCAAGGAGAAGGGCAGCCCCCTCACCAGGTCATGGAGCACTCTATTCTCTGCCCCTATACTCAGGCTGAGCTGGTGATTTGGGCTCTTGGTTTAGGCAGAAGCCCTTGGAATCGATATCAGCTTGGCTCCTGCGTCTGTGGGACTTAGGGGTGGATGGAATTATTCTGTTGTGGTCAGAGATGGGAAAGCTGTCTTCCCTGACAGTGCAGCCTGCCTTGAGGCAGCGATTACAAAATACACATCAGACCCCAGGGAGTGACTCCCTCCTCGATTGGCTTATGGCTGCCCTTTGTGCTGTGTGGCCTAATCTGGGTGGTCTACCATCCTCTCCTGTTAGATGGGAGATGTATGCTGAGCTCCAACAGATGCTACAAGAGCTAGGCATAAGAAATGCCATCTATGGTCCAGAGAATTATGGCCCAGATGAAGATATTTTCACTACTGGGATGAGAAATATTGTGCTTCAAATAGCTCCCACTTCTCCCTTTGGGTCTCTAGTGGCCTTTCTTTCCCCTCACTTAGGGCAGTCCATAAGCGAGGTGACACGTACAGTAGCAGACTTAGGAGAGGCTGAAGCAGTGAGAACACAGAAAGAAGTAAGGCCTGCTACTCACAAGAAGAATTTAAAGGGCCCCATGAAGGGTGAGAGGACCCAGATGTGGGTTGGTTTAATATGGGCAGGAGAAGATGGAAGGAAATTAGATGGGAAGTCAAATAGGATCTTACTAGAGCTATGGCAACAGCTGAAACCAGAGCAGCAGTTCCAGACATTAAGACCAAAGAGGCAGAGTTCAGAGACAGAGCCATGCGTCTAACCTGTGTGTTTGCAAGACTTCCTGTTGGAGAGCAAGCCAGCCTCACTTGAGCCCACACAGGAAGGTGATTGGGGAACACGGTTTGACTGAGAGGAAGGTCAAGGTATCTGTCTTGAGGGACCAGGGGGTGACTGGAGGCTACATGTTGAAATAGCTATCCATTGGTCCCCAGTGAACATACAATGTGTCCTGGCTCTGGTGGACACAGGGGCTGAATGGTCAGTTATTCATGGTAATCCTGAGTGGTTCCCTGGGACCCCCACTATCATAGATGAATATGGGGGGAAGGCTATCAGAGTGAAAAAAAAAACAAATCCCTTTGGGAATAGGGTGCCTACACCCAAAAGAGTATACTATGTATATATCTCCTATCTCTGAGTATATTTTGGGCATTGATATTCTGCAGGGTCTATGGTTGCAGTCCACTGCAGGTGAGTTCAGACTGGGAGTATGTATGGTGAAGGCAGTTCTGAGGGGACATGCTAGGCACCCACTCATAGCTTTGTCTGTGCCTCGGCGGGTGACTAATAACAAACAAGAAAAACTGCCTGGAGGGCATAAAGAAATTGGAGAAACTCTTTTAGGAGCTGGAAAAGGTGGGCATTATAAAGCACACCCATAGTCCTTTCAAAACCCCAATGTGGCCAGTAAAAAAGCCAGATGGCTCCTGGCATATGACCATGGATTACAAAGAACTGAATAAAGTCATACCCCCTATGCATGCTGCTGTCCCCTCTATTGCAGACCTGATGGATACCCTCAGCCATGAACTAGGAACATAACATTATGTGGTAGATCTGGCTAATGCCTTATTTTCCATTGACATTGAGCAGGAATGTCAGGAATGGATTGCCTTCACGTGGGAAGGATGGCAATGGACTTTCACTGTCCTCCACAGGGATACCTCCACAGCCCCACTATCTGTCATGTACTTGTAGCCCAGGACTTGGCTACATGGGAAAAACTGCCAACGGTGTGGCTGTACCATTGTATTGATGATGACATGCTCACATCTGATTCTCTTTCAGATCTAGAAGGTGCAGCACCTAGACTGCTGCAACATTTACAGGAGAAAGGATGGGCTGTGAACAGTACCAAGGTTCAGGTACCTGGTTTGTCTGTCAAATTCTTGGGGGTCATCTGATCAGATAAGACCAAAGTCATACCAGAAACAGTTATAGGTAAAGTCCAAGCCTTTCCTACCCCCACAACTGAAGCATTGCTACAGGAGTTTCTGGGTCTTCTAAGCTACTGGAGAGTGTTTATCCTGCACTGGGTATAAATTCTAAATCCCTTATACTGGTTGGTATGAAAGAGCATCAGGTGGGACTGGGATGAGACATGTGCATCTGCCTTTACTACAGCAAAACGGGCAGTCAGGGCCGTGCAGGCCCTGAGTGTGATAGACCCATCAAGGCCTTGTGAGCTGGATGTTCATGTGACTGAAGATGGTTATGGCTGGGGTCTCTGGCAGCAACTTGAACAAACTCACCAACCTGTTGGATTCTGGTCACATCTCTGAAAAGGGGCAGAGGTACGATACACTTTGATAGAAAAACAACTGGCTGCCATGTATCACGCCTTGCTGCCTACAGAACTCATCACTGGAATGGCCCCGATAAATGTAATAAGCACCTATCCCATTTTGGGGTGGGTACAAGACTGGACCCAAAAGCCAAGGGGTGGTGTGGCACAAACACCCACACTAGCCAAGTGGGGTGCTTACCTATAGCAGTGTAGTGCCCTCTCTAGTAGCCCCTTGAGTGAAGAACTCCAACGCTTGTTGCAGCCAGTGACATATATTTGTGAAAAGCAGGAAGAACTTGCTTTTGAACCATTAGTAGCAGAGTGTCCTTATTGAGACAGAAGAGCCCCTATACCCAAAGATGCATGGTACACAGATGGCTCCAGCTGTGGGAAGCCCCCAAAATGGAGGGCCATAGGTTTCCATCCTAAGACTGAGCAATATAGATTGAAGATAGTGAGGGGAAGAGCAGCCAATGGGCAGAGTTGTGGGCCGTGTGGCTTGTGATCAGCCAGGAGCCCTCCCCTATAGTTGTCTGTACTGACAGGTGGGCTGTCTATCGGGGCTTGACCCTGTGGCTACCAACCTGGTACCATGCCAACTGGCGGGTTGGTCACCGACCCCTTTGGAGGCAAGGATTGTGGCAAGACTTACGGGCCTGTGGTAAGATTAAAATGATTACAGTATACCATGTGAAAGGTCATTTGCCACTGGCTTCCCCAGGAAATGATGAAGCAGATAAATTGGCCCAGATACATTGGTTAGAAGGAAAGCCTGCCTCTAATGTAGCCCAATGGTTACATCAGCATTTGTTGCATGCAGAGCAAAAGACAATGTGGGCTGTAGCCCGTCAGTGGGGCTTGCCTTTGACCTTTGAAGAAGTTAGTAGAGCCCGGCAGGAGCGTGTCATGTGCTCCAAAAGGGACATACACTGAGTTCCACAGCAACATGGGACAATAGCTAAGGGGCCTATACCCCTTGTCAGGTGTCAGATAAGCTATATTGGGCCTCTACCTGTGTCAGAAGGATATCAGTATGCAATGACTTGCGTTGTCACAGCTACTGGACTTCTGGTTGCTTTTCCTACCCATTGTGCAGACCAGAAAACAGCCAAAAGAGGCCTGGAACGTCACTTTGCCGCCTATGGCTGACCACAGGTAATTGAGAGTGATCAGGGCACCCATTTTATTGGACATGCACTGCAAGAATGGGTACAACAGCTGGGAATCAAATTGAAGTTTCATGTACCATACAATCCTACTGCAGCAGGCATGATAGAGGGCACAATGGCTTGTTAAAATCCAGACTAAAGTCAGATGCCAATATTCTGCAGGGGGATGGCCAGTCTGCTTATGGACCATGATACAGCATTTGAATGCAAGACCCTGAAAGGGAGCCCTGAGCCCCGTAGACATGTTAATACATATGGCTGCCTCCCATATACAGCTGCAAGTACAAACCAAGAAATAATCACTGAAGCTGAGTTTCAGCCACCAGAATAATATCTTGCTGCCAACACCAACTGCACTGAACCCCGGAGACTCCATTGAGTAGACGTGGCCTTGGATCTTTCGACACATGGACCAATAATAGCTGGCTCTCCTGGCACCTTGGGGACAAAGCCTGGAAGCTGGCCTCCTCTGTATGCCTGGAATAACAGCAGAGTGGCCCCCAAAGGTCACAGTAATATATCCTGAATGGCCAGAAGGTAGGAGCATCTTACCGGGAAGTTTTGTTTTATCATTATGACCAGTGCATGCACCTCCAGTAGCACTATATATAGACCCTTCAGTAACTCCCATGGGGAAAGGAGTAAAAGTATGGTATACTAGACCTGCAGGAGACCCCCTTCCTGCTACAGTCCTATCGTAGGACCACTCTCTTGCATGCATCCTACCTGATGGACAAGATTTGCCTATGTTGGTGTCATTAAAACGTGTTTTATCGCCCCAAAGGTCTTTGTGGATTGAGAACTTCTTCTGGCTTGAGGATTATTATAATTTTTGTTACCTATATCAAAATCTTGTTGTATCTTAATTTTTGTTATTATCTCTAAGTTTTTGTTATCTTCTGTTGCTATTGTGGAATCTGGTTACATTGCTTCAGCTTTCTTGCACAGATTGAAAGCATGTAGATTGTAAGGTGAGAATCCTGGAGGGGTGGAGTGTGGGGAAGCTGGGGTCCCTATGGCCAGGATCCTCACTGAACTTAAACCACCTGATGATGTAACTGGCCTGTTGCTAGTCTACCTCTTCCACACCTTTAGACAATAAGCTATTATTGCACTATATAGACAGCTCGGCCCAGTGCTCTGTGCAGAGGCAGAGAGGCTAGTGCTCAACCTACCACCGGGAGAACAAGCCAGGTAATAAACCCTTTCACCCCAAAGAACATTTGCTGTCATTTTCTTTGGTCACTCTGAATCCATAGTGAACTTGCCCAGGCCTGAAACCCATTGGCAAGACACTCTGGTTTTAGGATATGAAGATTTGATTCAAAGAAATATTTATTACATCCTAGTCATATAGAAAATCCTCATGGGCCAGACATGATGTGAGACTCTACTATTTAATGCCACTGAGACAGGGTCAGGGTGTAATTTCCAAAAGAGCCGGGGAACTTATTTGTGATCCCAGACTTCTTCCTTAAACTCAGCCATCTAGACGATTAGGTTTAGGCAGGGTGGGGCGGAGCTTTGGGGAGCTAATAATTCAAGAAACTCAATAGCTATTTGGAATGGCATCTCAAATCATAGATCTACTGGCATGCTTTTTCTATGGTATTGCCCATCCTGTAATTCTCATTGAAAACTCATTTATACTCAGAAGAATACATCAAAGCAGCTGAAAAGGAGCTCAGTCATAAGGATTCAATCAATGTAATTATCATTCTCCACAACGCTGCTCTGGGGAGCTTGAGGGCCGCCAGGTGGGTTTGAAGGCTTTGTGCCTGTAGTGTCTATGCTCAGTTCATGAAAAACTCCCTCAACAATTTCTGGTAAACAAGCGATTTACAGTTACTGAAATGGGGTGCAGGGCTGCATCATCACCTTCCTTCCAACCATCTAGGCAATGGAAACACGATTGAGCAATTGAATAATCAAAGGTGCTCCCCTTGGTTATTGCACCTGGAAAACTCAAAACTGCACTGTTTTCTCTAGCATAAAGAGTGTCACATAAACTGACTGCATTATAACAAACCCATCTGATGAACGTATCCTCACCTTACAAAGCAAGATTTCACTTCAGCCTGCATCCCACGCTGGGTATCCCGTTTCCTCATTCTTGTCTTACACCCACCTCCGTGTCATCCACCACTCCCCTTCCCTCCCCAGGATTAGCACCAGTTCTGGGAATTCTGCTAACTAGAGTCTTGTTGCTTCTCAGCAACCTTTGCTACTGATAGCATCTTTGAGCGTCCCTGTGTTTTTCTTGGGAACCTGGCTTTGTGGAACCCTGCTGCCTGCAGTGAACACATTTACACAGGCCCTCAAGAGAGCTGGAAGATCATCTGTGTGGGCCACAGTTTCCAGAACCCAGAAATAGGTTCTACAGTACATGCAAATGCAAGTATCGGTGTAGGACCATGGGCCTGGAGGCTCAAATGCAGCATTTCTATCCAAAAAGCCAGATTTTGTAAAAGTAGACAAGAAAAGGTTTAACAGTAAGTCCTCCCTATGAGAAATCCTTCCCTCCTAACCATTCCAAAGTTTCTACCCACGGTAGGTCAACTGTGGCTTCTAAAAAAGCCTTCAGTCATTTAAGAAAACATATTAACCTGGAAAGGTAATGAGTAGCAACGTATTACATGTAGTTATTCCAGAGTTCAACAGAAAGATAGAACAGATGTAACACATTTTGATCTCAGGTCCATAGACGTAGGTATTTTAAGTAGGCAGGTAACTATTAGAGGTTTGGGAACAAATATACAGATAATCTACCTGACAGTCTTGTCAAGGGCCCTCAGCACCTCTTCTCTAAAAGAGTTATTTATATTTTAATTTGTAAATTAAAGATACTGGTGATTCCTATAACCTACAGTGGTTTGAGTGTGAGTCAGTACCTGCCTAGGGTTACCCCTTGCACACAGCAAACTTTTGTTAGTTAGTATAATTATCATCATTGAAATCATCAATCTTTCTGAATTTGGATGGAGGTTTTCTTGCTAAGAGAACAGGAGAAAGGAATTCTCCCTTCTTGGGGGAAGCAACTGTAGTTGCCATGTTAGCCATCCCAAGTCGAAAGTCTTCTGTAAACGGATGTTGTACAAGTCACTAGCTGTATTTATTGCTTCAGCAACAACAAATCTTAGCTTTTCTGGGATCATTTTAGGAATGTATTCTTTTCTGACATTGCCTCAAACTTCTGGAGTATCTCAGAAGTTCCAAAATTATGGCATCTAAACAATATCTCCCAGATGGCCTTTTCATGCACAGGAAACACAATTCCTGTAAGTCCTGTTATTTTGCTGTTATGTTAAAAATATGGCCACCGTAGCACACTTTCCACTCACACCTGCTTATTCTCTGGCCAACTCCTTCTGGGTCCCACGGTGCCGGCATATACTGTTGAGACAAATCTGCTCGTGTGTGAACCTACTTGATTCTTTCAAAGCTGATGTCTTTATCTCACACAAAAAAAGCAAAGAATGTTGGACCTTTGTCAAGAAGCCTACAGAGCTAAAAGGAACCTCGGCAAAACAATCACAAAGGCAATGGAATTATTTCAAACAACACTACTGTGTGTCCAAAGGAAAATATCCTCTATTCAAGACCCATCTCCGACGTAGGGCTGCTTTGTTAATCGTCCTCAATTTCCCCAGTCACCTCTGTGCCTGCCCTGGAAGTCAGCAGCACTCCAGTAGTACTTTCCTTATGGCATTTGTCATGTAGTAACTTACCTGCCTACACGTCTTACCCCTGCCGCCCCCTTTCCCCCACAGCTTATGTATCCTCCAGAGAGGGACTTCTCTGAACAGTCTCAGCAACTAGTACCATACATAGCATAGAGCCAGTGCCCCCAAATCCTTGTGAATTATACAGACCTTAGCAGTGCTCGCCATAGCAGCACACAGAGGGCTGTAATTCTGGGACTGCTGTAATCACGGCCCGTGTGCAGTTCTTTCCGGAGGGATGAGAGCAGAAGCAGTGAGTGTGGCTTCCAGGTTGACACTTACAAGGTGTGAGATCCCAACGCTGTGGCGAATGTTCCACCTCAAGGTGGTGGCACCTCCGGGTACCTGAGTGACAGTGAAGAACGAGCGATCTGCTGTTCACTCGGGAGAAGACTGAAAAATAAACCTTTGTGATTTAAGACACTGAGCTTTGAGGGGTTTGCTCACCCCAGCCTATCCAAGCCCATCCTGACTAACACACAATGAGTAATAAGTATTTTCACTTCATCAGATTCAGACATCAGATGGGAAGTATCATGGTGTCACTGGAAAAGCATCAGGAGTCAGAAAATAAGATGTGTGTATACATGCATGTGCACTTGTATTTTAATCACTGACTAACTCTTGGAGCTTTTACTCCCTCAGGAGTAAAACTAGGACACTGAACCCAAATGATGCTAAGGTCTATGTACTATGATCCATGGACTTGAAGAAATTATAACCACTCTTTGGGTCAAATGCTTAGATTTAAGAGATTACTATTGCATGGGCTGTAGGTCAGTCAAAGTCACTGGTCACTATAAATTGAGAGTGGAATCTTACTTATACATTAGCCAAGTGTTTTATATCTCCTGAGCAAGAACTCTTCCCTCTAAAATCCACTTCCAGAATAGTTTCTATACAATTATATCTGCCTATCTGAATTATCCAGTGATTAAACATAGATTTTGTCTGGGCACACTGGCTCTGTAGAAACAGGAGCCGCTGGGGGCTCTGTGGTCAGCCTGCATGGTGCAGATCGTCACACGGGCCACATCGGCTAGTGAGAATGAGATTGTGGGCTTAACAGGTCTGATTGGTTGCTTTTCCATTCAGGCAGGTGGCTTTGAACTGCTACATGAGCTCATGGCTGATGAAGGCCCATTCAATGAGTTGAGGTCTGCTATTTTTTCAGGGTATTTCAGGGTGTTTACACCTGGGGTAGCTGAGGACCCCGCGTTCACGAGGGTCGTGTTCCCTTCAGGGTTTCATCCAGTAAAAGAGACAGAATTTGCTCCCTGCCGACCCTGCTCGTCACCCAGAAAATGATGCCCAGATTCCAAGCTGTTGCTGTATTCCTTGGCTTGTTCTTTAGAAGATGACACTTCAAAAAAGGAGCAATCCTCTGCTTCCACAGTGCAGAAATGGCCCATTATCATGCTGAAAATGGGGCGTCATCGTGACTAATCCTAGAGCCAAATATCCCTTGGTTCCCAGCCTGGGCTTCTGACCTCAGTCACATAGGGATCGAACCTGGGGGCTGGATTGAGCAGGCCAGGTGGGGCCTAGGCTTCTGTATTCCTTTCAGGATTGAACAGTTGGGTTGAGAATGAGGGATTTGCTCTAAGTTAAGTTAAAATAACTCACCTGGTATCCCTACTTTGAGTAACCATTTGGGTAGGCTAGGAATAAGCCAGAGGCTGTCAGCATTGAAGCTCTGTTCTGTTTTTTTAAAAGGCACCACTGGGAGCAGTTTTCATTCTCCGAGCCCCAGTGCATGGGCTTCTGCAGAAACAGCTGCAGCTCTGAGCACAGGAGCACCTTTGTGGCCTCCACATGACCACAGCTCCCGGAAAGGCCTGGAGCTCAGTCCCAGGCTCCTTGGATTCCTCTGGAACGCTGAGCCCCCCACTGCACAGCCTGTTTCCTCTACTGGTCTTCTACTGTCTCCAGGAAGGTCTGGAGAATTTGTGAGATAACTGGGTCATCATTTAGTTGCATAGGAGTTGTTTTTTTTTTTTTAAAGGAACCTTTATTTTACTTCCTAGCAATTTTGAAAAGGCTTTCCACATTATTTCTCTACTTTGAGGGGACATTTTGATAATGGGATTTGCATCTTGGCCTCTTAATTACAGGTACATCTGGGGAAAGGATAGAACTACCTGTGTGAGGCCTGGAAGCAGCCCCCAAACCTTGACCATCTCCACCCTGCAGCTGAGGCTTATTTCCATCATTAGTACTTTCCTGAGCAGGCAGGTGTGGCTCTTTCCCTAGCAGAAACATGTAGAGACTCTTCAGGTTAATACCATCACCATCAAGTACATGCATGGGCCATGGGCCCATTGAGACTTTTAGAAATATTGCAATTTCATTCTTCACAGCAACCTTCATGGGACATACTATGACAGAGGAAGAGAACAAGGCTCAAAGAGTGACTTACTAAAAGATGCTTGGGAGTAGTGGAGATGAATCAACACCCATATTCCTGCTGACTACATCCATTGAACTAGGGGTACTTAGATACCAGCATTGGTACTCTGTAACTGAAGCAATAGTGGAGTGCATGGTGTGAACACAATTCAACATGGGACTATTATCCATTCTGTTTTGGGTGGGAAGGGCAGAAGTCTGGCACTGGGGTCAAGGTAACTCATTGGCTGAGCCTTCCCAGTTGCTTCTGACTTTGGAGCAGTTCACAGGCTTGCTTGTTTCTGTCTGTGACAGTGTGGTGGTATTCCTTAATGGGGTTGGGGGAGGGGCAAGTTGAGAATTTCATTGTGATGTTTCTTATAAATGAGAAGGCTTTGAAGATAGCACCTGTGGAGAAAGTGCGGTTTCCTATGGCCAGAATTCTCACCTGGCCCTGGTCAGCTTGCTCACAATACACATGTGGGCAATACGTTGTTACTGACTCTATATAAAGAGTTCTGCCCAGTGCTCTGGGCTGCTGCACAGCTGTAGGGCTGCAAGGCTGCAGGAGAGCAGAGACTGGAGTGGTGGCAGAGCCGAGGGACAGAGACTGAGACAGCTCTGTGAGAAGGCAGAGAGGCCCAGAGGCAGAAACTGGCTTGCTGCATACAGACTTGCTCTGAACGGACGGGATTCTAGTGATTGACCTGCCACCGTGGGAATGAAGATGGGTATAAACCCTTTCACTTGTCTGGGACTGAAACCCATTGGCAAGACACCACCATGTCAACTTTTTAAAAATTTTCAAATTAAAAAATGTCCAAATCTTAGATATTCCTGATGATATAGGGTAAAGAGATTGGGAATATTTGATTCAACAGACCATCCTGTGGCATTTGAGGCAGAGTTCCAGAACTGCAGCTGGCCAGCCTGGGGAGAAGCTGGCCTCTGTGGGGGACATGTGGACCTCTCCATGAGACTCCTGGGAGCTCCATGTGATCAGCCCCTCCAATGCCCTTTTGAGGCACAGTGTGGAAAGGTGGAAATGTTAAACTTTCCTTTAAAAGTCATTCTATTATACAGTTTTAATTCCATGAGTTAGGGAGCCAAAAATTAGAAGAAAAACAATATTTTTTTCTAGGAAGAAACACAATACACCTTTAATAGTTGTCTAACTGTGAGGACTAACTCCAGAGGAAATATACTGAGAGATGGCCAAGAGAAATTATCTTTATTTATTTTGAAGACAAAGGCCAGGCTCTGGAGCTCAGGCCGGTGTTCCAGGAAGGCCAGGGAGAAGCTGGCAGAGACTGCATTTGAACCATGGTCTCTTCTGTCCCTCCTGCACCAACTCAGCTGCTTAACACAGGACAGTTTAATTTTGATGCTTTGGGGGCAAGAAGAAATAAGCTCAAGAAATCTGTGAAGGTGTGGTGTCACCTTCTCTCTCTCTATCACTCTGAGAGTACCCTCCTCAGAGCCCAGCGCCCACCCTGGGAAAGGTGTCCTAGTCAATGCAAACTGAGGGCCAGCAAAAGCAAATATTCCCTGCAGCACGCTCTGCTCATCTAGTCTGGAGCCTCAGCTTCTCCTGGGTGCAAGCCTTCTGGAAACAGTAGAAGTGGGTGAACAGCTGATTAGCAGTGACACTTGCCCATGGCTTCCTGGGGAGCCACTGACTGGAGTCCCCAAAGGAGAACTGGATTGTGTTTTCCACTATCCAGATGATGAGTCCACAATATAGAATAGAGGCCTAACTTACTGCTGATGAGTACTTGAGTCCCACCCCACAGTGCTGCTTCCTGAGACACTGTAACACAAACCTACCCAGAACTTCACCTGTAGGAGAAAAAGATTGCTTTCTGTTCCATGGAACGGCCAGTTATTTAGGGAAAACAAATGAATCATTCCACGTTCATCTGGTGAGCCATAAACCCAGCACCACTTAAGTGCACATGCTCAAAATAGTAGCAGCCCTGAGAGTAAAATTTGAGTCACTACATCCAACCAGCAAAAGGCCTTGTACTGTAAGTGGAGCTGTTCAAAAGTCCCCAGGGCAGCAGACTTCACAAAAAGTGGCTAAAAGCTGGAATTCTCTGGCTTTCGTTCTCTCCGTAGGTGGAGGCTATGAGGGTTAGTTACAGGGAGGGGAGGAGAAAAGAGGAGACGAGAGGAGATGAAAGGAAGGGAAATGGAGGAGATGAGAGGAAAGCCAAAAACCCAGCTAGGGAAAATGGAAGTTCCTATAGACAGGATCCTCACCTGACCCTAAACTACTTGAAGATGTAATTGGTCTACTGTGAGTCTAATGTTTCCACACCCATAGGCAATAAGCTATTATTGCCTGAGTCACTATATATAAGAGCTCTGGCCAGTGCTCTGGGCAGAGACAGGGATGGAAAAGGATTACAGACCTGCAGACTGGGGGATGCAAATGTGATTCTAGTGCTCAATTTACCACCAGGAGAATAAAGCTGGGTATAAACCCTTTTACCCCAAGAGCATTCTTTTCTCAGACTCACCGAATCCATAGTAAACTTGCCCAGGGCTGAAACCCTCAGGCAAGACACCTGGTCAGCCACACCTTGGGTAATAAACTTCCCAGACACTGGGGAAATTCACAGCTTCCTTCTGTTCCATAAGGATACCTTTCTTTTTTCTCCAGAGTGAATACTACATAAGGGCTTGACCAACAAAATATTTTTTAAACAGAGTTATTTAAGATCATGGATAACCCAAGACAGATTTGATACAAATGACAGCTGAGTGCCAAGTCCATATCCTGCAATCCTGCCCAGAATCTGCTGCTCTTCAGACACTCACTACACCATTCAGTTGGGAAAATGGTCCACCTTAGTGTCATATTAACAAGTTCCCCTTGCAAAAGTCCTTCTACTTCAGTTTTGCTATATTCCAGTGCCAAAAGAGCCCTGGAAAATTTACCTGCAAGAGGAGAACTATCAGACACTTGAAGGTTACTAGATTGCTCTTCCTTCCTGGGAGACAAAGAAAAAACAAAAGCTCATTAAGGAACCAGGACTCAGAAAGGAGTGCTCATCCTTAAGGAAGGTGTGAAAATACTCAGTCATAATATTGTGAACAATGTCTGCAAAGGCAGCAAGTCCCTCTGGACACCACTCCCCAGTCTCCTTAGCAGGAGGGGAATCAAACTGGCTTCCATGAATAAACACACTGTGTGCCACTATAAACACAGGCACCTTCCAAAATGATGCCAGCTGCCATTTGCCCATTAATGCAAAGATGTACAAGTCATCACATGCCGGGAGATAGACCACAGACTAGAGTTTTCTCATCAGAACTAATCCCTCCAGGCATATAGCATTTGGTACATCAAAGGCTTAATATTTGATACATCAAAGGCCTTCTCAGTGATTCTTTTGAGGAATCAAAAAACTATGCTAATGAGCATATGAGCTCTGTAGTTTTAAATCAGAACTTTTTTTCTTGCTTGGGATAACCTTTTTATGACTTCATTTGACTGAGGAAGCATCTGGATGTGCGCTATGATTTAAGATGATCCAAGAGAACCAATTGCTCCAGAATACCGTCCTTGCCAGCTTGCCATCCCCACATTCATGAATCTCTTAGGGATTTGAAGACCCCATTAAAGTACATGTCCTGGAGACATAATGGATAAAAGGCAATCACCCATTAATACGTTAGTATAGACTCATTTGTCCAATGGCCTCATTCTCCCTTAGGTGGTACTGAAAGGTAGGGACCCACAACAGATACCCTTGATGGAGCTTGGTTAGACTAGAGGCCCATTACTTGGGGTGTTGTTCCCTGAGGTAAGGGGAAAACATCTGAAGAAAAAGGAATAAAGGCCTATAAAGAGGGTATAGGATTACTGGACGCAGGTGGGTCCTGAACTACCATTCGCATAATTCTAGACTTGAAGACTCACAGAACAGAGCTTTGAAGGCGACCTGCCCCTATCTATGCTGCCGAGTCTCTAACCTCTCTGGGCTCTGTTAATATTAACTGTAAACTTCACCACAACACTAATTATATGGCATCACTTTGTTCACATGACTGCCCCTCCTACCCTCTGCCACTCACAGCAGGAAGGAGCACATGCTCTCCCAAACATCTAGTCCAATGCCTCGATCTCAGGAAGTCCTCAGATGCTTTATGAATGAATACATAATTAGCCTAGTTCATTTCATAAACCCATATAGGATTGAATAAGTTTGATCTTTCTTCCATTTCATCTCAAATGAGGGTGCCTTCTTTTCTTTGACAACAGGGGCTTCTCAGCCAGGCTTTTACTGAAATGTGCCTCCTGGTAAGGCAAATAGCAAACAGATGACTCTTCCTCCTGGGCAAGTAACCCCGGCACACCACCATGGCCAGATGACGTCTCAGTGGGTTTCAGCCCATGCACTTCCCCAGCTGGGCACTTTTGGGTCATACACCCTGTGTATGGTGCACACAGCCTACTTCTCAGCTCACCTGTTGCTGTGGTTCATGCAGAAATGCACTAACACAGACCTGACCACATTCAATTTCACTGGAACCTCTGAAGCATTTCCCCTATATCCTTTAAAATATGTATTTGAAGATACTGAAATAAAATATATGTGAATCCATGAATAGAAGAGTATCAATGTGAAAGTACACGATGGTCCTTCCGAGTTTAAGAACTCATCCCTACAAACACATTTGCATCAGCACAGGCTTACACCAAGACTCAGGCAATGGTGGATCCCAATTTGTGTAAATTTTAATGTAAACACTGTTTCATGAGCATGATTAGTCCCAGCCGAGCTTACTCTCTGGTACAAACACCAGGAGGTGGATGAGGAGGTCTTTACTCCAGAGCGGATCTCTCCTCCCACTTCATTTCTACCAAAGTAGAGGCAGAAAGACTGGAAGGGATTCCATTCTAGTTTCCTCGGACATGGAAACCCTCGGTCCTTGAGGCTCAACAATCCCAGGCCCTTTGGCCCTGGAGCATCCCACCGTGCACTGAGTGGGAGCAACGCACAAGACCTTGACTTGCAGTGTTCGTGGAAGCCCACAGGTCCGCCAGAGAGGAGCCCTGGTCTCTAATCCTAATAAAGAGTTTCCTTTTCTAAGCTTGATACTCTTTATTTCTTATCTTGGTAGACTCTTCTGCACATAGCAATGTGTTCGATCCATTATTGCTTAAAGTGTTGGGTTCCACTTACATTCTTCTGCCCAATACTTTGTTGGGGCAGGGCTGTCCACCAAATTAATTTATGGATGTGGGGAAACTGTTTTTTGTCAAACATATATCCCTGCTTTCTCTTGTGTATATCACACCGCTTTTTTCTGTCCCAGCTAATGCTGTCTATTCTAAATCCCCAACAACACTTGAAAAAAAAACCCACATTTACCACGTATCTGTTCTCAACCCTTCCACAAGCTTTAATCGCAGCTCTCCTTCCACCTGAAAGCCCTTCTTCCTACTCTTTCAAGTAACATAAAGCTAAAATTTTGATTTAAAGTTCACTCTGTGGAATGCAAGGACAGCTAGGTGTAAAGCACTTCTCATTTATCTTCCCTAACAGGGCCTGTAGAGGTTTGGGAGACAGGCACTGAGTCAACACAGGGTCTCCAGCTTGCCTCTGCTAAAAAATTTCATTATTTGGACATTCAAAATTACCCCACAGCCTATTTAGAAAATCCAGTGACCTGCAGGTGGTGTAATAAACTTAGCCAAGAGTGTTAAACTTAAAAAGAGGATAATAATGTAGAACTGATTATCACCAACATACTGAATCGTGTGCTTCAAACTAAAGCTTCAAAAATTTCACGGTCACTATTTTTTCTTGGCATTTTGTTTCCAGTGAGGATTGCTAAAATCTCCAAGCTTGTATTTTAGTAATACACATCACAGATTGCATTCACATAATTGCTCCAAGATGATTAAAGAAAAATGGCAAAGTTGATGACTCAGTCATTAACATTTCTCACATATTCATCAAATTCATTGGTCATCATCCTTCCTCTTTTTGACAGCAGTAAAACGGAGGCTTCGCTCACGTTAAGAAAGAAAAACTCTGCTTTGCCATATTTTACTTTACTGTAGCTGGGCTTTCCCAATCTTGCTACCTAATTGGCTGATGCCAATTGACCTTGACAGTTGATGCTAAATGACAGGGATAGTAATAAAAATACAAAGAAATCCCCACTGGGGCAGCTCTTTGTAAACTGGATTAATGGCCAAGGAAACACAATGCTTCAGCACTGTCCCCCAGCCCTAATTCACTGGTATAATAAAAAATTTTCTGTATGCTAAAGCTTCCACCCATATGACCCACTGACAAGTTACTGTTGTACAGACAGGCTTAAAGATGGTAGAATTTGGACCTGAAGATTTGAAAGTACAAAGTATCTCACGTTTCTTACTTTGTATACTATACTTTGTGCCCATGATCACACATAGGTCAGCTCCCTGGTAGATATTCTGATTATGAAAATTCCTGTTAAGTATGAGTTCCAAATATTGTGTCAAAAAGGAAGGGGACCAAAGGGTTAGGCCTGAGTGGATATTCTCAAATGACTTATTAAAACAACCGATGTTGGGAAACACAGTTGTAATGAAATTGATACACAGCTGAAAGAATTCTCACTGAGCATCTGTCCTGAGCTGAGCAATAATAATGCTGACGCGCTTCATCTGCCTTGGGAGCCTGATCCTGAAGTTCTGATTTTTTTTCCAGAATCTATAAAATCACACAGGGAGTGAAAAGAAAGAAAACACTACTTTCCTCCACTATCTGAAATGGTCAAGAGTATCTTATGTCGTCAAGTCAAATTTTACTGTTTTCTAGATGAGTAGATGAAAGCAAAGGTGCATGGTTTTCAGTTTGCCTGGGAAAAGTACATGGTACAGAGAAAGCGAGGGACTGGCCAAGAGCAGAGAGGGCTTCGAAATCCATGATAGGAGGGTAAGACTCTGAATAGACAGGGCATCTGGGGACGTTCCTAAGGCTGAGCACCCACCTTCAGTGAGAAAGGAGGAGGAGGAGCGAAGGCTCAGCGAGCACGACCAGCTCAGGGCTCGGGAGGGTCAGGACGCGGGAGGGAGGCGGCCCCCCACAGCGCCCTTGAGGATGTGGGATGCTCACTGGGTGCCCTGAACTTAAATGCAAGTTTTAAATGGAAAGCTAATCAGCAGCCTTCCCGGATTCAGTCTGTGCTCCCAGTCGAAACCACAGGGTGATTTTCACTGAGCAAAGACAACAGGAGCGGCCACTGCTTGCTGCCCGCCTCTCCCGGTGTAGGCCTTCCATTCTCTATACTTACCTGCTAAGCAACGACTAGCATTCCAATCACAGGAAGCTTCTTTACCATCACACTTACTTCCCAGGCGTTGATTTGAATGCCTGCATGAGTCCATTCAAAGCAGCTTGTTCCAAATTTGCCTGCAACCTGTGCACACAATCTTCCTCAGAAAAATCGCCTACGTTTAACATAGGCAGCTGTGCACATAGGCTGATGGACGGCTGTCTGAAATTAGAGAGAAATAAAGCTGCTCAGCCCCCAAATGTTACGCCATTCCCCTATCTCCTGACTTTTTTAGCTCAAAGTGATTGATCTCCTAAAGGCTTAAATTAAAATTCAAATACATTACCTGGGAGGGGAAGTGCTCTCAATCATTCAAGTTTACTAATGCACTAACAAGGATTAACCTTTCTGATAAGAAAAGTATCTCCTTCAAATGCACTGTCCTGGAAGACTAGAATACACCCTTTGATTGGTTGTTCGGAGTGGGAGAGACAGAACACCCAGCACCCAAGATTTTAGCCAGAGAGGATGAATGGGGCATCTGCTGAGCGTGTTCTGAATGTCAGTGCTTTTATGTTTTTAGTTCATCTTTGTAACACCCATATGAGGGAGGTTTTAGCATCTTCAGCTTACAGATAAGGACGCTAAAGCTCAAGTTTTTAAATAACTCTACACGGAGGCAGAGCCAAGAGTTAAGATCTGGTTTCTCGGACTCTGAAGCCCCAGCCATGGTCTGAGGGTAGAGGACAGCCAAGGAGTACATGAGAGAAGAGCCTCTGCTGCCCCAGGCTTCCAAAAGCCAAAGAGCCAGGAGGCGAAGGGAAGTTCCTGCAAACTCTCGGGCAGGTCGGGCTGCAGCAGGTCCGCCCAGAGAGACCTCCCATCATGATACTGCTGTAGGATGTCATGACTTTCTAGAGTGGCGGAAACGAATATCTTGATTCAATTGTTGGTTGTACGTTCATTACTACATACCTAACACTACAGGGAGGGTCTGGGTCTTCGACAACATACAATTATAACATGGAAGTAAGTTATAAGCTTTACTTAGTGTTTGCACTTCCAGCACCAACTTTCAAGAGCCTGTACTGTCCTTTGCTTTCCTTTTTGGTCGGAGCAGAGAAAAGCAGTCTCCTCATTTGAGGAAATAGGATGGCTCTTTAAGACTTGAACAGAGCCCCTATAGACATCAAGAAAGAATATTTTAATAGGGTCCATGGAGTTGGTGTTCTTTCTGATATCTCACACCTGAAGCTGCTGACCACAGTGGTAGGAATTCATGAAGAAAGTATCTCTGTGATGATGGTCCTAAGTTATAAAGTAAAATTCAATGTTGCATTCATATAAATTAAATCCAACATCCAAAGTAAATTCACGCATCCCTTGAATATCAACTTCATTACAAAAAGATAATGCTAATCAGATGATCTTTTTTTTTTTTTACAATTTGTTTTATTTTAGTATCATTAACCTACAATTACATGAGCAATATTGTGATGATTAAACTACCCCCTTCATCAGGTCCCCCCCACCGGCCCTGTTACAGTCACTGTCCATCAGTGTAGTGAGATGAGAATCACTACTTGTCTTCTCTGAGCTGTACAGCCCTCCCCGTGCCCCCCCACCCTATGTCTGCCAATCGTAATGCCCCTTTTACCCTCTTATCCCTCCCTTCCCACCCATCCTCCCCAGTCCCTTTCCCTTTGGTAATTATTAGTCCGTTCTTGGGTTCTGTGAGTCTGCTGCTGTTTTGTTCCTTCAGTTTTTTTTCTTTGTTCTTATATTCCACATATGAGTGAAATCATTTGATACTTGTCTTTTTTGGCCTGGCTTATTTCACTGAGCATAATACCCTCCAGCTCCATCCATGTTGTTGCAAATGGTAGGATTTGTTTTTTTCTTATGGCTGCGTAAAATTCCATTGTGTATATGTACCACATCTTCTTTATCCATTCATCTACTGATGGACACTTAGGTTGCTTCCATTTCTTGGCTATTGTAAATAGTGCTGCAATAAACATAGGGGTGCATCTGTCTTTCTCAAACTGGGCTGCTGCATTCTTGGGGTAAATTCCTAGGAGTGGGATTCCTGGGTCAAATGGTATTTCTATTTTGAGTTTTTTGAGGAACCTCCATACTGCTTTCCACAATGGTTGAACTAATTTGCATTCCCACCAGCAACGTAGGAGGGTTCCCCTCTCTCCACATCCTAGCCAACATTTGTTGTTGTTTGTGTTTTGGATGTTGGCCATCCTCACTGGTGTGAGGTGATATCTCATTGTGGTTTTAATTTGCATTTCTCTGATGATTAGCGATGTGGAGCATTTTTTCATGTGCCTGTTGGCCATCTGAATTTCTTCTTTAGAGAAGTGTCTATTCATGTCCTGTGCCCATTTCTTAATTGGGTTATTTGCTTTTTGTTTGTTAAGGTGCGTGAGTTCTTTGTATATTTTGGATGTCAACCCCTTATCAGATACATCATTTATGAATATATTTTCCCATATTGTAGGATGTCTTTTTGTTCTACTAATGGTGTCCTTTGCTGTACAGAAG
>JAQQAC010022866.1:3233195-3252229 GCA_029783875.1 Phataginus tricuspis
CACTTTCTATCCCTTTTTCTCTCTCTTCTTCCTCTGGTACTCCTATAATGTGAATATTGCTCCGTTTCGATTGGTCACACAATTCTCTTAATATTCTTTCATTCTTAGAGATCCTTTTATCTCTCTCTGCCTCAGCTTCTTTGTATTCCTGGTCCCTGTCTTGTAATTCCTTGATCGTGTCTTGAACCTGATTCAATCTGCTATTGAGCCCGTCGATGGCTTGTCTCATTTCTGCATTATCTTTCCTCACTTCCCTCACTTCCTCCCTCAGCTCTTGCACATTTTTCTGTAGATCCGTCAGCACGGCTATGACTTTTATTCTGAATTCTTTTTCTGGAAGACTGTGCATGTCCATTTCTTCAGCTTCTTTTTCTGGGGTGGTGTTTGTCTGAAGCTTTGTCTGTATCATATTCTTCTGTCTTCTCATGACTATAGAATTGGTTGTTGGTAGCAAGGAGAGATAAGAAAGGAGAGAAAGGAAAAAAAAATAAATTTCTACTAATAATAAAAAAGTAAAAGGAGAGAGAGAGAAAGGAAAAGAAAAGAAAGAAAAAGAAAAGGCAGCAACACGTAAAAGAAAACAGCAACAACAACAACAACAAAAACAAAAACAAAAACAAACAAACAACAAAAAACACCAAAACGCCCACCGGGGGGTGGTTTCTGTGTGAATGCTGTAGGTGGCGCTATTGCTCCACTATTCCAGAGCCGTGGCTATGTCACTCCACACGGCCCTTTAACGATGTGGCCGGGTGAGAATGAATGGGAGGCTTACCCACCTTGCTGGGACTCCCGCCGGAGTGCTGGGGTGGAGGGGCGCTCTGGTCTCGCTGGATCGCGTTTCCATCCCGCCTCGCCGGGTGCCGAGTCCTCTGTCCAGAGTGTCTGGCCGCCGGAGATCTGGGGGGCGGGGGGAGCGCTTGGTCCCACCAGGTCGCCGCTCCGTATCCCGTCCGCCTCACCAGCTGCCAAGTTCTCACAGGTGTAGCTGTACGCTGTGCACTTTCCTGTGTATTCTGGTCTCTCTTTTAGGGATAGTTGTATTTGCTGTATTTTCGTGAATAAATATAATGTTGGGAGGAATTTTTCTGCTGGTCCGTTCACGACGCCATATTCCCGGAAGTTCCAGAAAAGTTTTTAAAATAGACTTGAATGTGAGGGAAATGCTTCCAAAGTGTTCACACTTGATGCCCTGCTGCTGGGTGGTGAGGGTTAACTGGGATTCATTCAGCAGCCAAACTTCGCAGTAGGATTCTTCCGGAGCAGCGCAGAAACAGCCCCTGCCGGTGCGGCCGTCTCCAGCCGGGCCAGATGATCTTTTAAAAGTTGAAAATGCTAACATAAGACTCATAGTGCAATGCTTGTAGAACAATATAATTATTGTGGTCTTCATACAGGTGCCTGTTAACTGACTATTGAAATTGAAAAGCATTTCCATAATTAATCACATGCCATTTTCCAATTATAAATTTGATAGCGTGAAATTGATGCATCTTCAAAAGCAACTGAAAAAAATAGCTTATTTTGGGGGAATGGATATTTTCTGAAACAATCCAGGATAGTTGCCAGATCAATATGTAGCTTTTTGCAGTCCTATACACAGAGCGAGCAAAGGGAAAGCAGCATGAAAGCACCGTTTCAAGCTCATCTTTGAATAGGTAGAAAAAGATGAAATTTGGAAGGAAAAAACTTAGTATGATTACATGAACTGTAGAGTTTGTCTGGACAGCTCAAGACAAGTCCTGAAGCTGAACAGCACGCCAATTGCAGTAGAAGCTCTTTACTCCTTAGTGGGCTAAATTCACCGCAGACATACCAAGATGCCAAAGTCTTAAGAACTGACAACAAAAATACTGTGATCAACTCTGCAATTTGAAAAGCATGACTACTGGCTTTTACCTAATGACTCCGAGCTCTTTAAAATGAGCAAAATGACCCACAGAGATATGTCTCTCTCCTTTTATTCTCTAAAGATAGGTATTCAGAAAACCCAAAGACTCCTAGGAAAGGGAGAGGGAGTGGAAAACTAGCTTATTACCAACACAATACTACCGTTTGCCTATTAAGAAACAAATTAGGCCAATACATTTTTGAACTCCGTCTTGGAGCTGGGCTGAGCTCTGAGACAATAGGACAGGACACTTGTGAGAGGAGAGGTGGAGAAAAACAGCAATGCCCAGAGCACGGGGCTCTGCCTAAGCTGCAGAGTGAACCTCAGTACCTGCCCTTAGAGAAGCCGTATGGTCAGTGCAAGGCATACCAGAAAGGGGCAACTTAGGAGATGCCCAGTTTCACTCCCAGAAAAGTTGGCCTTTGCATTTTACGCACAGATCTTCATAGCTAATATTTCCTTCCAAGGGCAAAGCTGTTCACAGTGTCCCGGCTCCCAGGAAGCCAAACACAAAAGACAGTCTAGGAAATTAGGAGTCTCGGGTTTGTTTTAGATTTGCCCCTCTACGCTTTGATGGTGAGCATCTTGCTTTACCTCTGGAGACTTCAGTTTTCTCCTCTCCACCACGAAATGTGAAATTAGATCATTTGTCAGGACCTTTCTGCTCTAACTTGCGTATTTCCTTATTTTCTCAAAGAGGAAAATAGACCCTGGGATAATTTTCACCATCAGTGTACGACTCGCATCCTTTCTTCTGAGGCTGTTTCATAGGTTCTCATGTACCTTATGATGGGCTGAAATGTGTCCCCCAAAATCCATATGTCGAAGTCCTAATCCCCAGGACCTGAGAATGGGACCTAATTTGGAAAAAGCGTCCTTGCAGGTGTAATTAGTTGAGATGAGGTCATACTGGAATTGGGGGGACCCCTAATACAACATGACTGGCACCCTCATAAAGGGGAGACATGGACACAGGGAGCAGCAGGGAGAAGGAGGCCTGTGGCGGTGAGTCACACGACCAAAGGCAAAGCACAGCCGGAAGTTGGGACAGAGGCTTGGAGCGGGCCCTCCTCGGCGCTCTCAGAGAGCACGGTGTCCTGCCCGCCCCTCGAGCCTGGGCTTTATCCTCCAGAATGGTGAAACAGTTTCTGATGTTGAAGCCACTCAGTTTGTGGGCCTCTGTTATGGCAGCGCCAGCAAATGGACACATCTCTGCGTGTCACTTCCCCCCAATTCTGAGCAACAGTCTCACTTGACTTCTCTTAAAACTTATGCCCTTCATTTCCTCCTTCAGGTCAGACTCAATGTTCTTGCCAAGTCAAGAGACCTTTTCCATAAATGTGAATGGCCTCTTGCCATTCAATTTTAGTAAGCAGTGCATAGGGTTAAACCATTAACTTCTCTAGTCAATCATGAAAATTAAATTTAAATCTGTCCTCCCAACACACACACACACCCATACTCTCTTCCATTACCTAAGAGGCAAAATTTGTTTAAAACATTACAACCATGATGGCAGATGAGGGAGCAGTAATAAATAAGACATCCTGGAATAATCACAGGACATTACAGCATTTCCAGTACAAACCTTTTTCTTCCCAAAGATTGCTAAGCATTTTCTATTAGGCTACATGCCAGTTCCCCTTAAAGAATATTGAACTGGATCTGGTGAGATTTAATGTGTCTGCCCATTAGATTAGATTTTGCACCAACCACCTTACCCTCCAAAGAAGTGTCAAGTCCACCACTACTTGTAGAAATTAAAGTTGAGATAGGGAATATGTTAGCCACTTACATCAAAATACTGCTAAATAAAAATATATAGCAAAATAATTTAACTTATAATTGTGGCCTTATAATACACAGAAAAAATTTAAAAACCACCCTCCCTTGAGTTCTCACAGTCACTTATAGAGAGGGGACTCTCCTTATTACAAAAACGGTCACATACAATACAGAGTGTGAAATATCACATTCGATTGTAGCAACAAAATCTGAAAATAAACTCTCCTAAATCAGCACTTCTCAAACTTTCATATGCAAAAGAATCTCTTGAACTAGAGTTAAAAATGCAGATTTCCAGATATTCTGGCATATTCTGATTCAGTAGAACCTAAGAATCTGCATTTTAACAGGCGTCCTGATGGATTCTGTTGCAGGAAATTCAAAGATAACCTTTTCAGAATCAGGTATCATTGTTATCTCATGCAATGTTTTCCTCCCAGTAAAAAAGGATCCATTAACTGTCTCTTTTTATAATAATCTTCCCTTTTAAGTAAGTATTCAAATCATAAAAACAGTCTATCAGACAATGTGTTCTGACTAATGGCTTAGAATCTACAGCCACGATCAGTTGAAGCACCACCCTGGTCTGATGAGTCGCATAGATTTATACGTGGCCCCAGTAGGACCAGGACTCACCTCTGCTCCTGCTCTCTGGTCTGCAGAGCCGCTTGGAGGAGCCCAGCATTGTGCCGCTCACGATGCCCTTTGGGAGCATTCTGCCGTCTTGTGAAGGGTGCCAGCTCCCGGTGCACCTAAGATCCGACATGCTGGGCCCCCCCGGAGCAATGGGGAAGCGAGGTTTCCTCCAACTCTGTTTCAGCTCTGTCTGCACTGAGAATTGTATCAGCAACAAGGATCTCAGCCAGCCCAAATACCTGTTATAAAATATTGTGGGTAGAATGGATGGAAAGAGGTTGGGAGATGGAATCCGTGCGAGAAAATGTGGTTTGTCCCCTAAGCAAGGGTTCTTTAGGGGACCCCTGGTCCTCCTAAGTCCCTACTAGTCCTATTAAAAAGTCCTGATCAAGTAAATGTCCAACAGAAGAGGGAACTTAAAGGAGGAAAAATCCACAAGTTTCCATCATTTTTTGTTAGTGGAAAAGACTGCCTCTATACTGACTGTACCAGAAAACAAATAAATCATTATGAGAAGTAAAGTAAGGCCAGAGAAAGCAAATGGTATGTATGTTCATGCTTCCTGTAGGAAGATGGAATGATACCAGGGTTAAGAATATGGGTTTTAGAGTGAGGCAAACTTGAGTTCCAGTCCCAGGCATATCACTGAATTATGTAGGACTAGTTCCTTAACTGCTCTCAGGCTCAATTATTTCATCTGCATAATGTAGATGATGAAACTTTCTGTGTGGGATTGTTGTTAGAATCTAATTTATACACATACACGTGTTTATGTAGTGTATAGATTTATGTAGAATATATACACACACACCCCTAGGTGTATGCATACCACACACACACACACACACACACATACACACACACACACACACTCTCTCTCTCTCTCTATATATATGGAAAGAGAGAGCAAGTCAGCAAGCAGCACCCTGGCTAGCAAGGGTAATAGTAATTTATCATTATTAGGGTAAGAAATGAGAGGAAATGACCAATTTAAACCTCTAACATTTGGGAAATAATTTTCTTCACTGATACCTCATTTTGTTTGTGGGGGCTACAGGACCCTTACCACACAAGGAAGCCATTTATTTATATGGGCCCGTGTACCAGGCACCACGAATACAAAACCGAATGAGGTGCAGTAGTCTGGGCTCCCCTCCAACTTCACCATGACCCACTGGGCCTCAGTTCTTTTACCTCTCGGTCTTTCCCTGTGGAAGACTCCTTGCATCTAATGGTTGGGTTCAGTGGTAATTATGATTTGAGATCATTTGGACTATTATTCAAACCACTAGGGGCTTCTCTACCACTATCATTCCTGCAAGATGCAATATACATTTAAAACACTTATAAATTAGTGTTATGGAAACAAATGGTTGAGAGACAATTGTCCATAGGTCCCCTGTGATTCTCCCGTCTTGCCAACAAAGCATTCACTTCCCCTTTCTTTCAGATTATCTCTTCAAGAATGTTTGTATAATAAACAGGCCTGGAGAAAGGGGATAGTGTCTCCTTCTAGAGCACAGGGAATGTTTACTTAAAGCCTTGGAAGATAAAACTGTGTGTCCCTTTGGAGCAACAGAAAAGCATGCTTACTACTCATTATAAAAGAGTAAGCTTCCATATGCTCAAGAATCCTGTCCCGTATTTTAACCTACTGTATGTGCAGGTGCTCTATGGCCCACTTCTCAGCACTTCCTGTGAAAATTGGGGCTTGGGTACTAATGCAAAAATGCTGATATTCTGGTGACTGTTATTGTCATCAGTAGAAACTTCTTTGTGACCTAACTCAGTCTCGTGTCTTCTGCCAGCATTTGTGATACTGCGGCAGGCTAACTCTTAGCTTGCGGGTAAGCACTCAGACACTTCATAGTTCCTGACACAGACTGTAGGGTGGGGCCGCACAATTGCGGGTAGTAGCAACTTTTCTTTCAATTCTTCCTTCTCATGAATGGTGTGGATTTGCGACATTTTCAGCCTGGTCAAGAAGGTAAAGGGACACATATTAAAGTCTCCCACAAGTGAGATATCATATGTAAAGTTAAAATGGATTTTTGTTCCTCTTTCCTGTTTGTTTGAGGCTGTAAGGTAATTTTTCTTCCAAACCAAGTAATGTCCTGAGAAAGGGAATAAAGGGAGGAAGGTGAAGAGAATGAAATAGGCAGTATCTTAAAAGATATGTAATAGAAAAACTGGATATCTGAATATAAGAAACTTTTTTTAAGAGATAAGCATATTGATGACCTGGCAAAATTTAAAAACTCACATCTATTCACATCTTTTCCTAAAATTCCCGAAGAAAGCCCACAAAAGCTTCAAAATACTCTCCCTAGACCATGGGTTACTGGAATAGCTACAAGAGAACTCGAGTCCTCTCTTTTTTGCTCCTTGGCATTTGGGGTTTCTTTTGCCCTATTTGTCTGCCTGTGCCTAGACCTGTCACAGCCGTGCCGCTGGATTTTGCCCCACCAAGCCTTCCACGTGCTGACCTGGACAGCGTCGGTTGGCTGAGGTATCTGGGCTGGACGTCCCTTCCTGCCTGCGCCTTCCTCGCCAGCTGTCCCTTGTTATCCCTCCATTGTTTTTGCTCCACACCCTTCAGATCACATTCTTGTGAACCAATCAAGTACTGGAGACTCAACTGCCTTTACCTTGTGTTCTTTTCATAACGGAGTTTGGAAATTTTGTCTCTGCCTAACCAACTCTTGAAGCAGGTTCTTGTTTTCTTGATGCTGCAGAAGCTCTGCTACTCTGGAAGAGCCTCTCCTGTGATTACTGCAGCTGCCTCAGGGCCCTAGAATGGCTCTGGCTGGTGTTGTCCTCTCGCCACAGGACCATCAGGAGTGGTCCTCCTTCTGCAGGAACCCGAAGCCATGGGGGACTTCTGCAGGCATGCCGGCTGCAAACTTAGCACGGCCTCCTCTTGGTCTTGGGGCTGCAGCCAAGCCTTTCTCTATTACATGCTGCACCTCATTTGCTTCAGGGAGCTTCTTTTCTTAAGGTTTCCACATTCACTGTACTGGTCCCCTAGACCCTCAAAATCAGCAGCCTTTGTTCAGTATCCAGCCTCCCCCTGAGTAGGTTAGGGTGTGGCTGCTCCTCCTGCAGTACCAAGTCATGCTCCTGCTCTGTCAAAACTCTTCTATTTATTCTTGCTGTATCACCTATTTTACCTTAACTGGAACTGATGGTGTTGGGTAACACCCTGAGAACTTCTTCCAAATCTCCTTCCTGCTGTGAGCTCGTTACTGTCATCACTTCCTTTTTCGAGAACATGAATTCCATGCTTAACCTCCCTTGGACCTGTTCTAGCCTTGGAATTCTCAGCTCTTCCTTATCACAGATTTGCTGCAGTGTTCCACTTAGGTCTGTTGTCTCTTTTTTCTTTACCTTCTCTTGGGCCAATTCCTTGGCATGGCTGTACTAACATTGGATCTTCTTCCCTAGAGCCAGAGTTTTCGACTTCAAATTGTTTCTCTTCAGTCTGAAAAGGTGAATCTTCTGGTAGGTAGTGCTGGGGCTTCCCTGGTTTGGGAGTAGAACCGCTGTAGCCGATCAGCTGGTACTTCCTTCCAGTGGTTCTGCCATCTTGCGGTGTGGCATTTGTCCGGCAAGCCGGGGGCTGCCTCATCATGTCTGCAACCCAGTCATTGTTGCAGAAGGCAGATCATCTTTCCTTGAATAAATTCTTTATCTTATCACAGACTTTTAAATTAATTCTACCTCTTGAATATTGAAGAAGCCCTCTGTCTCTGTCATGTCTGTCTCATGGTGGTATTGCTGTTGCTCTGGGTCCACAATAGTCAGAACTTCCTGCTCTTGGCCCTCGGGCTGCTGACTCACCACATTTTGCCTCTGATACAGTTGATCTGTGCCTTCATCTCCTGAGGGCTCCCTTCCTTCTGGAAGTGGTACTGGGAACTCCAGAGCAGCCAAACCATCTCGTCAGCCCCGTAAGCCTTGGTTCCTTGGAGTACTCTCATTTGGGCATGGCTGCTCCCACTTACCGCCCCAGCAGAATCAGTTTTTGACACTTACACTTTGGCTGGTAATATTGTTTTCTTCTCCAAAATGACCATCTTCTCTTCCAGGCATTTTAAGGAGCAACAGAAAGATAAGCATTGTCACTAACAAAAACCCAGACCCTCAACAGCCCACCGAAAAATGTAGATGCCCAAGGTTATTATAAGCTGAAACCATGAGTGACATCAGAAAATTTAAGAATCTGTCAGGTGGGAGGGAGTATTTATTCTCTCATTTGTTCATTCAAGACTATAATCAGTATTACAAAGTAGACCATTCTAGCAAAAAAGAAAACAATACAAAAACAAAAACCAGCCAGAAATTGAGTGTCCAGCTGTCCCTAATCCTTCTCCTAGTCCCTCTTCCCATGCTCTCAGTATGGCACTGCCCTAAAAGGAATGCTTAGGTTTTGATCAGTACTATGCCTACACTTCTTTCCACACCTGACCACTGCCTAACAGTAGACACATACCCACTCCAGCTTCCTTCTCTGGCTTGCCTCCACACCAGCCTTTGCAAAAGTCTTGTGGGAGTGAAAATAAAGAGTTTGCTTTTCATAGCACTTTCTTACTCAAGTTTCTCTACCCAACACATTAACCTTCTGTAATTCCACAACCGCAACCTTTGGTAGGGTAAAAAAGAACATAATTTTGACATTGAAACAGGCAATTCTTTTTCTTTCACATTTTCATATTTCCCCAAGACCAAATAGGAAACATCATGGACAGTGGGGTTAATGTTTAAATGTGTTCAAATCTTACTCTTATTTCTGTGACAACTTAGAAATTCCTCCGTATCTCCTAAGTAAACATGAATTCCTCAGCAGGAAGAACTGTGTCAAACTTATCTTTTATTTCCAGTGTTTAATATATAATTAATGCTCAGTAAATATTAGCCAAAACGTGAAATAAACTCTACCTAAGGAACATGGTTATAAAGTCTGTGTAAGTGGTTAACAATAATATGAAGAACATATGTGAAACACCTTTATGATCGTTGCACACTGGAGATCAACCTCTGCCATAATGGTGTGAATTGCTCTGCTGACTGGCTCCCCATTGAAAATGGCGAAAAGTATAAAACAAACAAAACAAGTTTAAATTCTCTAGAAATTGTCCTAAAAGCAAACAGCAAACAAAACACCTATTTGAGAAAAACATGAAAATTCAGTAAAAAATTCAAGAGTCTGTGGTATTTGAACCAACATGACACCCTCTCTCCACCCTCCCAGCTCATCAAGGCCGATACTGTGCTCCAGATGGTTGCAGCCAAGAACACAGGGACCCTCTACTCCTCGTCAGAGGGCTTTCTTCCCAGGAGGAGCAGGATGCCAGCATTTCCGATCCTGTCCCCAGCTACCTGTTTTGTGAGATAGAGGCTTTCCATTGGGAGTGGCATGCTAAGAATGCAGGGACCCTAATTGTCATTGTCTTGGCCCATGAGGTGGTGGTCCCACACAAGAGATAGAAATGAGAGGCTGCGGCTCCCCCCCCTCACACAGGGCACTCAGGCCTCACACTGGGGTGTCATTTAGAGGGAAGGCTGCCATTGTCTCTACATCCAGCTCCAGAGCCCTGGCTCAGGGATTTTGCCTGGATAGAAATATGAACCAATGAAATAGAATTGGAACCCGAATATCTATGGTCAAGTAATTTTCCACAAGGGCTCTGAACATTCAACAGGAAAAAAATCCATTTCAACAAATGGTGCTAGACAACTGGATAACCACAAGCAAAAGAATGGAATTGGACCTTTACCTCATACCACATACAAAAATTAACTCAAAATGTACCAGGGAGTAAAGGTAAAACCTAAAACTATAAAATTCATAGAAGAAAACATAAGGGTAAATCTTCATAACCTTGGATTTGGCAAAGAATTCTTAAATATAACACCAAAAGCATGAGCAACAAATAAAAAGAAAAATTAAATTGGATGTTATTAAAATTAAAATCTTTTGTGTTTCAAAGGAAACCATCAGAAAAGTGAAATATTTGCAGAATGGGAGAAAATCTTTTATCAAATTACTAATAAGAATATATTAACTTCCTGTATCTAGAATATATATAGAACTATTACAGCTCAATAAGAAAAAGACAAATTACCCAATTAAAAAATGAGCAAAAGATTAGAATACACATTTTTTCAGGAAAGATATACAAACTTCCAATAAGCCAATAAGCTTGAAACATGAAAAGATACTTGACGTAACTAGTCATGAGGGAGCTCATGCGAATCAGAACCACACAATGAGGTGCCACTTCACACCTACTAGAATGACTAGAATCAAAAGTCCAATAATAACAAGTTTTGTGATAATATGAAGAAATCAAAACCCTCATATGCTGCTGGTGGGACTGTAAAATGGTGCTGCCATTTTGTAAGATAATCTGGCTTCTTCTCAAATGATTAAACACAGAGTTACCATATGACCCAGCAATTCCATTCCTAAGTATATATCCAAGAGAAATGAACACACACGTCTTTACAAAATCTTGTACACAAATGCTTATAGCAGCATTATTTATAGCATTTAAAAGCTGGAAACATCCCAACTGTCCAACAGACAAATGGATAGACACAATGTGGTATCCATATGGAATATTATTGGACCATAAAAAATCATACTGATATATAAACATGGATGAACCTTGAAAATACTATACTAAGTGAAAGAAGTCAGGCAGAAAAGACAACCTATCTTATAATTTCATTCATAGGTAGTCCAGAACAGAGAAATCTATAGAGACAGAAAACACATGAACAGCTGGTCAGGGCTGAGGGAGTTAAGGGTGTGGTAGCTGAAGGGTGTCTGACTGTTTCTACTTTTGATCAAAATGTTCTAAGATTGATTGTGGTGATGATTGCATATATTTTTGAATATATTAAAAATGGTTGAAGTGAATTCACTTTGAGTGAATTGTATGGTATGTGAATTATATCTCAATAACCTGTTTATAAAATATGTAAGGTACTATTCACATGGAAATTAATATTTCTTTATTCCTGATTTATATGAAATTTAAAGGGCAAATTATACAATGTCACCATAATGCTCAGAAATCAACTTTTTTAATGCTTAAAGAAATCATTAAAATTTGTGAGTTATATTGAAACATTTGGGTGACAGGGAGTTTACTGGTATAATTGTTATAAACAATCATCATATCATTCAGAATGTGTTATTTAAAACTGAGAGATAATTGGTTCTACTTTATTGAAAAATCTATATTCTTCCTATTAGCCTTAATGGTTTCTTTTCTTAGTACAAAGATAATTTAAGGGAAAAGTATGTTTAGCCTGTGGTTTGACAGTCCTCATTAGTGTATTCCAGTTTATTACACTTTGTTCATGTCTTCTTCTTCTACCCATACCACATTGTGTAATACTTAGTATCCTTTTCTAAATGTGAGATGAAATCATTCTGCAGAAATGAGAGAACTTTTACACAGGGTTGGAATTGTAATCACAACTATAAGAAAAACACCTTCCTTACTGGCAGCAAATGGCTTTTTCCCTTCAATCAAAAGATTTTGGTTTTGTAGCAGATTTTAAACCAAAGTAAGTGCTGGTCTGTCCCATAAAATGATACCCAAAAAAGAAATAGGGAGGCATTAGCATGAAAATAGCCAGGTACTCACTTTCAAATATTTGACTATTAGCATTCATAAAGGGAAGCTGGTCATCCTTCTCCTGTTTGTGGATGGTCAGCTGAAAATGAAAAAGAAAAAGTGATATATAAAATGGTTTTCTAGAAGGACACCCAGAGGGCTCCACATAAGGAAACCTGTAGCTATATTCCCCAGGTAAGACCATTCACTATCATAGGATTACAGTCGAAGGCAAGAATAGAATATTTAATGGAGATATGTTAATAAGTAATGTATATGCTGCTTTGGATAAGGACTCTAAGAATTACTTCTAAGTTATTATGCTTTTATTTCCCTACAGCATGAACCAATGCTTAACAATCTCTGAAAAAACATTCAAAGGACTCAAACAAATATTTGTGCACCAATGTTCATTAACAGCACTATTCACAGTAGCCAAAAGATGGAAACAACCCATATTTCCATTGAAGGTTGAATAGTAAGTGAAATGTGATATAGACATACTACTGAATATTATTCAGCCTTAAAACAAAGGAAATTCTGACGCATGGTACAACATGGATGAACCTTAAAGACATCATACTAACTGAAGTAAGCCAGTCACAAAAAAATAGATATTGTTTGATTCTACTTATATGAGGTACTTACAGTGGTCAGATTCATGGAGACAGACAGTAGAATAGTGGGTGCCAGGGGCTGAGAGAGGAGGAAATTAGCTATTGTTTAATGGGTGCAGGGTTTCAGTTTAGGGAGATGAAAAAGTCTGGAGATGGATGTTGGTGAAGGTTGCATAACAGCCATAGTTGTAGTTCATACTTCTGAGCTTTACACTTAAAAATAGCTAAAATGGTCAGTTTTATGTTATATATATTTTGCCACAATAAAAATATCTTAAAATTCATATACTTGCATAATTTACATAAGTTTTACAATTTCAAAATTTTACATGAATATGTAAACTTAACATATATAATAAAAAATATTTAACAACATTCAAAGAGCTCAAATATCTCACCCGACTGACAGATCCCACACTACTCTAACATAGCAAGAGGATTTGACTTACATCTCAGAAGGGGGATAGACCAGATAAAGAACAGTTAATCCAGTAATATAATAAAACAGTAAATAATGGTTTCTAGATTCTACTCAGTTACCTGCAGCTTTCTGATTCCTTGTCTAAAACACAAGATCCAAACACTGCTGCTTTCCTTTTCTCTGGCAAATGAGATTTTCCAGAACTTACTGCCTAGTGACTTTTAACATACGTGGCATAATCTAAAAGAAATAATCAATGAGACTTCCTATCCCTTAAGATCCTTAGACCAAATAGTCTTGAGTCAGAGCAGCTCAGGTTAAACCAGGTGAAAAGGTCCCAGACAAACTCTGTGGCATCTGAGGATCTCCGAGAGTGTGTGATGGCCCAGGGGTCTACCTGACTAGCTAATCCGAGTTCGTTCCCAAGACAGTCTGTTGATGCTGAAGCTGAATGTTCGCTGATTATGAAATAATTGTTTGGTGATGACAAGTTAGGTTTCTTTTTATTCAAGCATTCTGTGAGAAAGCGTTCAGTAGGCAGGAAAACCAGGCAGAATTAATGAAATACCATTAGCTAGCACCATTAGACAGAATTCTCTATTTAGCAATCATTTACAAAAATTCAAATTAGAGTTGTAAGAAGCCATCAAATCAACCCCAGTGGCTTGACCTTGGTTATGTGGATAGCTAATTAGAAGGGATTCTAGGTCCCACCATTCCTAGCAGAAGCCCTCACCATACCATCGGTTTCGTTTTTATAAATGTGGTTTTCAAAGTGTGGTCCTAGAGTCAGAGCTTCAACATCACCTGGCAAATTGTTGGAAATGCAGATATTAGGGTCTTAATCCGGTCTGCTCCATCAGAAACTTTGGGAGGTTGGGGAGGTGCAGGGTGGAGGTGGAGGGTGTTGGGGGTGGGAGTGAGCCCAGCCTTCTAGTTGATTCTAATGTGCATTGATGTTTGCAAACTACTGCTATATACCATGGTAAGTGGCACTCTTAATATAGGCTTCAGTATATATCAAGGTACAAAATACTTCCTGAAATGAAGATTCTAATTTCATACCATACAGGTTTGGTATGAAACTAAATTGTCTTGCATTCCAGTTGCTTTAAAAATTCCTCTACTCAGGGTAGTTTGGTTAAGACCACAGCAGATGGAGAACTTACTGCATGTGTAACAATCACGTAAACTTGGGTTTCTCAAGATAAACTGTTAATTCAGAGAGTGAATTTCCTTCCAGCTAATGTTGGCTGTCATCACCACAGAAACTAGAATATTTACTTAAAGTGAACATTTTAATAAGTCAGAACTCCATCTACTCTTTTCCCCCAAACCTATGATAACCTCTCTACCAGCAAGGGACTGAGAACTTTTTAACAAAATCCATTGTGGGGAAAAAAATTAAGTGCCTCACTTTATTATCTAAGATGCTGATTCCATTATTTAATTAGTAAGTTCTGCGATAACAACTTTGTACATACCAGCCCACCAAATTTCTGCCTCCCCAACCTTAGCTCATTTGAGAAGCACATTTTCAGCAAGTTTTCACTCAATTTCCACATTGTCTGATTTAGCCAAATCAGCCACTAGAAGTTTACACAGGATTAAAACATTAGCATTCTCTTACCTCTTGGTCCAAGGATAAATTCTCCATATATCTAAGTTTAGTTGATAGTGGGAACTACTGAAGCGCTAGTGACGCTCCAAAGACTGGCTTCTTGTAAACCTGGCCCCCTTGGTATTACGGGCTAAAGAACTCAGAAAACCTTGTATCAAGTTGCAATGACAACCATCTCTTTTATCTCTTATTACTTGAACAATAGGGGATATATTTTTGCTTCATTCTTACAGGGAAGGGCTTTTGTGAGGACACAGGGAACAAGACTCCAAATCTTGGGGACCCTTGGGACTCTCTCCTGCAAGTTCTTACTTCATTTTCCCCCAGCACTGCACATCTTTCCTTTTCTCCTCCAGCTTCCCAGGAGCTCCTGCACCTGATCTGCTTGTATAGGGAGTGAACAGTGGCCCCTGTGAACAGAATATGGGATGGTTGACAAAACCAGAGTTAAATAGAGAGCCCCAAAGAGGAGCATTTGGAAAGATGGGCTGTGGTCAAAATATGGTCAAGGAGAGAAGACTTTTTTAATTTAAGGAGAGATAGATGGCTTTATATTACCAGCAAAATACCTGAAGTAATTGTGCTCTCACTTTAGACTCATTTTAATTCCCCAAACTTCAGCAATGAGGGCTGGTCTAGCTTAGCTACTGGAAATGATGTTTTGAAAAATTCAAGGAATATGTTAAACAGTTTTGCAAGGAGTCTTCATCAGGCCCACACAGCTTCTATTTCAACTGCACCCACGTTTGCTGGTTCTTCTCCATCTTCTATTCTTTGGGGTCATTGTCACAGATTTGGTAGGAATTTCTTTGAATTGCTCTAATAAGGCTATATTATAATGTTATTTTTAGTATTAGTAATTATTAGTTTACTAATTTAATTATTTTGTTAATTATCGAATTAAGCTATATTCTGCTTTAATGCCATATTTGTATTCCTAAAAAACTTCTATTCTGAAAAATTACATGCTAAAACCTACTGGACTTATGGGAAAAAAAGAGTTAAAGTAGGCTTATGGAACTTTATAATTAGAGAAGTAGAAAAACAGTAGCAACCTTTATTAAAATACTAGCACAGTTCGTTCTCCACTGGCATTTGTATCTACATTCTCAGTCCAGATATCAGAGTATCTGTAAACCCTGGGGCTTATGTTTCCTCCCTCAAGATGTGGGTCCTTGAAGACACTGGCTTGTCTGATAGAGACCAGTTTTATTAACAGATAACATATAATCTCGAGGTAGGCTTCTTAGTCATTTTTGTTGACATAGGAAAAAATGTCTTTGCAAATTTTTCTTCTGCGTTTACAGCTTCCCCAGATAGTTTAACATAGTGCACTGGTTCTCAAAGTGTGGTCCTCAGACTGGCAACTTCAGCAACACGCAGAAATTTAGAAATGCGTTCTGAGGCTGTCCACCAGATCCACTGAATCACACACCACTGGGGATAAAAGTTGGTAAAAAGAAGGAATTCAGCAATTTGTATTTTGAAACAGTTTTCAAGTGATTCAGGTGCAGCTAAAGACTCAGGGCAATTGACATACTGGAAAACGTCACTGTTATTGAAGCCACTATAGCAGCCACTTCCTGCAGAGGGCGCTATGCATGATTTCAGGTTTTTCCTTTAGGTCTTCAATATTGCTAAAACTTTACTTTAGTTGTGGGAAGCAGGCTCCCCATCTTGTCAGAACATTACCACACTGGAACAGTCACATATTTACCAACACCACATCTGTGTTGGACTGACATCAATTCCCCATTGATTAATCGCATATGAACTGAGACCTGGTAAAGAATCATGTTGTGCTAAACAGACTGTGATAGAACAGAAGTGTGGGTACAAGTGGTAAAAACATTGACTGTAGAGCCCAACTGAACTGAGAAGTCACTTAGTCTCCCACACCCTCTCCTCCTCCATCGGCAAAGGAGTACCATGGAGTGGCACTGTGTAAATGAGATGATGTACATAAACATCTAGCATATGGCAGGAGCATAAATAAATTCTAATTCCCAATCCTTCATTGTTTTCTTTATAAAACAATTTTTAGGAAAAGAAAATTAAAAAAACAGAAGCTGAATATGCTTGTACAGATCTGATACCTGCTTGCCGTCGAGCCCTATTTCTTTTTCATGGGTGTAGTTCTTGTTGTCCTGACCCTTGCGAGATGTTAGGAGATACGCAGTGCGAATCACATTAAAAATAAAAACTCAACCTAACTAAAGGGATTGGGGGTGATACATCACTGTCTACAAAATCGCCAAAAGATGTTTGGGAAATTAATAATTATGTAATAACTATAATACAATAATATTAATATGATATAAAATTCTATAATAATAATAATAAACAATGATTTACAATGATAAAGATGTCCCAAATATTATACCACATAAAAAGATATTGATACCATAATAGTAATTTCTTTTAAACATCTACCATGTTACTGTGGTAGTAGATATTAAAGTAGAAGTTCTAATAATATTCATAACAGTACTTCATGTTGTGAGAACAGAAGCAAAGTCTGTCATCGCCACAGCTCTATTCCCAGTATCTGACCTAGGATATCCCACCAGGAACAAAGTATGTGTTCAATAAATATTTGTTGAATGAATGAATGGCATTTGTTAACCAATTCAGTCTTTTCTCCTGCATCCCTATAATGCCAGCACTTGGTAGGCTGATAATATTAATTCAATTTTACAAAGAAACAAGAAGACCTAGAAAAGTAAAGTGATAGACACAGTAACTCAGAAAAATTAAGGTCTAAGTCTCAAAACTACTTGTTGACAGAACTTCTGAGTTTCACAGCTTACGTAGAATATACAGAGACACAGTCTGCTCTGAAATATTTAAAATCTGTAGATGAGTTAAGTTCCAAACGTGCCTTTCTTCCCCTTGGAATTTATATTCAGTGCCACTGTGCAGATGGCTGCCAACACATGCTTTGCCTGAAACACTGGGGTCAGAGTTCCTTTGTAAGAAGTATTTAAGAGAAGATAAGAGATAATGAATTTTTTCCTGCGTGCTTAGTCAGAGCCAAAACCCTCTGCTGAATATCATATTATTTTTATTTAAAATATGAAGTTTTATGACTTGTAGTAAAATAGATTGTCCTCAGTAATTGTCATTCAGAGGATACCGCCCTCGTGGATACACCACTGGCCCTGTGATCTTAGGGGAGGATCATTTTCATTGGCTAAAGGAATACCCGTGACGTCACTTTTGTTGTCAGACAAATTGGCAGTCTGAAGAAATACCAGGCTATGAACAGCCATTCTATAATTAATAGTACAGATAAAGTATAGGTAACTTTCCCAAAGAGAATAAGATAATAGTTGAAGACTTACGGGCAAGAACGAAACAGGTATCAGGAAACTAAACAAAATCTGTGAGATAAGGGAACCCAAGAGGCATCAACTCAAACATTACTGAATTAAGAAAACAAGAGCGGCAGTTTTAACCACACAGCAGTATCTGAATTAGGCACAGGATGGAAAACAGTTGACTGCACCTTCACAGACAATATGAAATACACAGGTAGACGCTCAAGTAGAAAGTGTGAAAAATTATTTATGCCATTTAATTTAAAATGGTCTTGTTTATTCTCCCCCAAAGCATTTGATTTTTCTGAGTCCTGGTAAAAATAGATCATAGCAGCAAGCAAAACACTATTCCAGTCCACTGTACAATTATATCTACATGTAATGGATGGTTCTCTCGGAAGTTGTGCCAAGGATTCTCTCGTTCTCTTTCTTTCTCAGAAGATGTTTTATTAAAATAATTTTATTTGGTTCAAATTTTTACTTTTGGATGTTTTAGTTTGACGGAGTTGTGGTTCCAACATAGAGACCGGGAGACTTGGAGATCTTTTGAAAGGGGAGGAAATGTTCCCCTTTGCTGATGGTTGTGGGCTTAATTTCAGTTAGATTGGAAAGTCTGGAAATCTCACTATGCCTTTCTGAGCAGCTCAAAGACTCAGAAGTAGTTAAAATTTAGAAGCTGCATTAAATATGATGTATTTAAATCTGAAACACCAGGGAGACTTTTTTTTTTTTTTTTTGGAGCTAAGAGCTGATCTTGGATAGGAAAAAAATAAAAAACATTATTATCTTCCATTCCAATTCATTTGAAGCTGAGGAAAATCTCATCCGATTTCATTCAAATTATGCTCTGGCTCTGTGTGAATGATATATATATACTATTTGAGAAAAGGAGGGCGATGATCGCCTCTTGGCTTATAGCCCGTGACGAGATGCGGTGTGTGTGTGTGTGTGTGTTATGGGATGGCTTGTTTTTGCAAAACACACAGTTAAGATTGTGGTTTAAGGGATATAAAGAATTTTATGGTCAAGTTTAGTAGAAAAAACCTTAAATAGTAATTGATCTGTGGCACAATTACCATTTTGATTAACTTAGTGTTTCCCTGTGCCCAAGA
>JAQQAC010022866.1:3252729-3334889 GCA_029783875.1 Phataginus tricuspis
GAACTTACACGCCTCAACACCCAAAAAGCAAATAATCCAATTAAAAAATGGGCAGAGGATATGAAGAGACAGTTCTCCAAAGAAGAAATTCAGATGGCCAACAGACACATGAAAAGATGCTCCACATCACTAATCATCAGGGAAAGGCAAATTAAAACCACAGTGAGATATCACCTCACCACCAATAAGGATGGCCAGCATCGAAAAGACTAAGAACAACTAATGCTGGCAAGGATGCGGAGAAAGAGGAACCCTCCTACGCTGCTGGTGGGAATGTAAGGTAGTTCAACCATTTTGGAAAACAATATGGAGGTTCCTCAAAAACTAAAAATAGAAATAACATTTGACCTGGGAATCCCACTCCTTGGAATTTACCCAAGGAATACCACCTCTCAGATTCAAAAAGACATATGCACCCCTATGTTTATAGCAGCACTTTTTCCAATAGCCAAGATATGGAAGCAATCTAAGTGTCCTTCAGTAAATGAACGGATAAAGAAGAGGTGGTACATATACAGAATGGAATACTATTCAGCCATAAAAAGAAACCAAACCTACCATTTGTAACAACATGGATGGAGCTGGAGGATATTATGCTCAGTGAAATAAGCCAGGCAGAGAAATACAAGTGCCAAATGATTTCCCTCATGTGTGGAGTATAACAATGAAGCAAAACTGAAGGAACAAAACAACAGCAGACTCACAGACTCCAAGAAGGAACTAGTGGTTACCAAAGGGGAGGGGTGTGGGAGGGTAGGTGGGGAGGGTTGGAGAAGGGGATTGTGGGGTATTATGTTTAGTACACATGGTGTGGGGGATCACGGGGAAAACAGTGTAGCACAGAGAAGGCAAACAGTGAATCTGTGGCATCTTACTACACTGATGGACAGTGACTGCATTGGGGGATGGGTGGGGACCTGATAATATGGATAAATGTAGTAACCACATTGTTTTTTCATGTGAAACCTTCATAAGAGTGTATATCAATAATACCTTAATAAAAAAAAAAGTATCTGGACCCAGAAGACCAGTGTTCTGGCCCAAAGCACGTTACTTAACTTCAGTTTGGATCTCAGTTTCCTCCCATGTAAAACGTGCCTCACAGTGCCTCGATTAGCCCTCCACAAATAAACCATCTTTCATTACATCACATTCTGGAATATAAAAAATGGAAAGCAAATTCTGAGAAACCCCTGAGTTTTAGAGCTTTAAGAAATTGAGAACTCATAAGTGGTAAGAGACAGAAATGGGGCTGAAATGTGCACCTCGTCATTCCGGAAACAGGGTTCATTGTAAATCACAGGAATGGGAGCCCCAGTGCAAGCCGAAGATGGGGGCTGGCTTCCCGTCCTTACAGATTTCCTCCCTCCTTGCCACCTGATGTCTGAAGGGGCTAGCAAGGATGGGTTATAACTAGGAATTATTCTTTCCCAGCACTGTTGATGGAATACTTAGAGGAACAGGGAAAAGCGATATATTATTTAAGACAATAAAAAACAAATAACAATAGCCAACTTTTACTGGGCACTTACTATATTCTAGGCACACATATAAGTGCTCTGTATCATTTATTTAAAATTCTTCCCAACAACCTCACAATGTGGATCAATGCGAATATTATTCCTCTTGTGATAGTTGAAGAAACTGTTACCTGCTCAAAATAAGACAGCTTGTACATGAAAGAAACAAGACAAGGACCCATCTGTCTGCTTCCAGGCCTGATGTGGTACCAGATCCAGGCAGTCTCAGAGTCTCTGGTGCAACCGTATCTCCATGAGGACCGGAGTGTGAGACTGGCTGTCAGCCAGCACGATGTGTTCAGGGGGTGTCTGGAGCTCAGCTGTGCCCATATTTCTCTCTATTCCTTATTCACACCCTGGTCTCAGCCCCCAATCTAAAGAAAAGTGAAAGAGAAAACGGACCCATCCTACCAGAAGGAGAAGGGTCTCCGATTCCAGATGCTGGAAGGGGAGGAAGTAATTCAGTGTCGGCTTGAGGTCTGAGGACGCATCTTTCCCAGGTTACTGGGAGGCCCTTAGTTTCCAGTAAGGAGAGAGAGCCTGAAGCGCATACACATGACAGCCTTAAGAACCTGATGGGGGAGAAAGCGATTCGTGATCGCGTCGTCAACCACTGGAGGAAGCTGCCAGCAAGGGGCAGCATCTCCTCTGACTCCCTCGACAGGAGGGGACATTTCTGCACATCAGCGTGTCCCTGTGCATTGCAACACTAGAAAATTTAAATCAGAAATAAGATTTCCAGAAGTGCATTTTCCTAACTTCTTCACACGGGTGTGCTATTAATATGGAAATGAGGAGAGAGCTTAATTATGTTTGACTGTTTGCTGGAAATAAGGCAAACATGCTGATATGCTAAGTATCATCAGATTTATAAAATGGGGTCAGGCTGATGTGGGCCTGATGGATTTCTTGTTGCTCATTATCCCACTGAATGGCTGGAATAAATTCAATGCTGAGAGAGGTCGGGCTGCAGCAGGGCCTCCTGCACCCCTGCATCCTACACAGTGCTCCAGAGAAGCCCGCTGGCCTTGGCAGTGACCTGGAGATAGAAGGCAGGCCTCCTCCAGCCAGCTCCTGTTCCTCCCCTCCAGCTGACCCCACCCACGGCTGCAGGGCTGGAGTGGAAGATCAAAGGGCAGGATTCCCAGCAGTATATAATTGATTTCTGTTTACAAAATGTCTCCACGTATATTGTCTCAATTAATCCTCCTAAGACTTCAGTGAGAAAGGCAAGACAGATATTTTTATCTGCCTGAGTTATAGATGAATAAATGAGGTCCAGAAAGAGGATATGGGATTTATTTGTTCAGTGTTACTCAACTCACAAGGCACAGACAGGTCTCAGGACCCCTGCCCGGCTCTGCCACAGGACTGCCGCTCCTCTGCCACAGGACTGCCAGGGGTCCTCTGTGGGCGGGGCTCTGCTCTGCCAGGCCCAGCTTCTTTTCTTCTTTCTTTCTTTCTTGGAATATAATTGATATGCAATATTATATTGGTTTGTGGCTGCACCAATTTACATTCCCATGAACAGTGTAGGAGGGTTTCCTTTTCTGCACATCCTCACCAACATTTGTCATTTCCTGTCTTTTGGACAGCGGCCATTCTGACTAGTGTGAGGTGATATGTCACCATGGTTTTGATTTACATTTCCCTGATGATTAGCAATGTGGAGCATCATTTCATGTGTTGGCCATCTGTATTTCTTCTTTGGAAAAATGCCTATTCAGGTTCTCTGCCCGTTTTTTAATCAAGTTATTTGTTTTTTTGGTATTGAGACATATGAGTTTTTTATGTATTTTGGATGTTAGCCCTTTACCCAGTATATCATTTGTGAATATATTCTCCTGTACCATAGGTTATCCTTTTTTGTTCTGCTGATGGTGTCCTTTGTTATACAGAAGCTTTTTAGTTTGATGTAGTCCACTTGCTTAGTTTTGCTTCTGTTTCCCTCGCCTAGGGAGACATATTCAGAAAAAAATTACTTATGCTTATGTTCAAGAGATTTCTGCCTGTATTTTCTTCTAAGACTTTTATGGTTTCATGTCTTTTATTTAGGTCTTTGATCCATTTCAAATTACTTTCATTTATGGTGTTAAACAGTGATCCAGTTTCATTTTCTTATATGTAGCTGTCCAGTTTTCCCAACACCATTTATTGAAGAGACTGTTTTTTCCCTATTGTATATTCTTGCCTTCTTTGTCATGTTTTAATTGACCATATATATGTGTGAGTTTATTTGTGAGCTGTCTATTCTGTTCCATTGACCTATGTATCTATTCTTGTGCCAGTACCATACTGTTTTAATCACTGTAGCTTTGTAGTATAGCTTTAAGCCAGGCAGCATGATACTCTCTGCTTTGTTCTTTCTAAAGATTGTTTTGGCTATTTGGGATCTTGTGGTTCCATATAAATTTTAGAATTCTTTGCTCTTGTTCATTGAAAAATGCCATTGTTATCTTTATGGTGCCAGCCCCAACTTAGAATCTGTTAGTTACATGTTCAGGGGCTCATGCTCCCAGACATGGGGTAAGAGCCTCCGAGTGATTTTAGAACCAACTCCCCCTTCTTAATTAATTGATCTCTTCAAGAAACATGTATTGTGTGGCCATCTGTAGCCCCTGAGAAGACCACAGTGAATAAGAAAGAAAAGTGCCTACTCTCAGAGAGCTTATAGTTGAGGGCTATGCTTCTCAGACTTCAATGCCTGTGTGATTCACCCAGGGACTCTGACCAAAGGCAGATTCTGATTCAGTAGGTCTGAGCTGGGGCTTGAGATTCTACATCTTTAACAAGTGATGCTAGTGCTGGCATCCATGGACCACACTTTGAGTAGCCAGTGGTGGAAGGAACTGTTTTAGGATAACAGTAGAATGTGTAGGAGCCACAATGGGGGTTTGTAAATTGGTCTAAGGGCACCTGTTTCAGAGTTGGGAAGTCAAAGAAGGCTTCCTAGAGGAAAGGAAGGTTGCAGCTCCCCCAGGCTTCCACACAGGACTGGACTGGAAAAGGCCAACTGCCCTCTGAGGGAGAGTGGGGAGGCTTTGTTCTGGGGGTACCAGTGAGGGTGTGGATGGTCTGAACTAGACTGCCCTGGGGCTGAAGGGAAAGTGCAGATTAGCACTGTATTATGTGGAGGTCACTCCATTGGGTCACTGATCAGATGTGGGCCAGTGTGATTAGCATGTACTGTACATTGTGCCCTTGACCTTGGTCTATAGTTCCTGAAACCAGACTTTGCTTTTTTTCCCTTTCCTTCCTTACGATTAAGCTCTTGCTTAGCCAGCAATGATGTTCATCTATTCTCTGAAATATGTGGACATTTCTTTTTCTCCATGTCTTATTCCCACCTGTCTTTGTGGGAACTGAAGTCCAGTCTGTCTGTTCAGCCCCACCATTAGCTGCTCATTCGCTTTCACTACTGCCTCGAAGTGCCCTCCACTTGCCCATCTCAATTTCCTTCCATCCTGAACTTTGCAGCCCTAGACCTTCCAGGTCCAGCACAGCCAGACATTGAATGCTTGGGTCAGGACATGGAAATGTGTCCAATCAGAGCCCTGCTAAACTAAGACTCAAGACATTAGATTCCCAAACAAGGAGGTATATTTTAAGCCATGTTAAACTCCTAATTAGATGTTAGTTTTATTTACTGTCTGTCATAAAGAAAAGAATCCTTGTCCCAATGAGGATAAATGCCTCTCTGCATTACCCTATTGAGACTCACTCGTTTCTGCTGATGACTTTATTAAAAGGTAAGGAAATTGGGCCTGCTTATTAGCATCACAGCAGGAATCAGATCTTTCCTATAAACGAAGCTCCTTCTGCAATTGTAGATTGAAACAAACCAACTAAGGAGCCTGTTTAACTTACCAAGGCAGTGAATACTGACGCAGAGTCTGAATATTGTTATAAAAAACAGGATCAGAATTTTCAAGAGTACAAAAAAAATCCCATTGAGGCAACATCCATTGTTACAAAACTGCATTTCCTGCACCTGTATTAGGATTTGGAGACATGGGCCATGATTCCAAGATTACAGACGGAGATTTCAGAGTCCTGTGGAAGGCTGCGGTAGGCTTGCATTCTGCCTGGGAGTGATGTCGTGACTCTGAGCTCTGCAGAGACTTCTTGCCAATGGCACATCCTTAGCAAGGACATCTATTTCCTACTCCGAAAGGGTCCTTGAAATTTGTTTTTATCTCTCGGCCAAACTCACTCCCACCACCCAGCATTCCTATACTGAACTGCCCATGACACTGCATTATTTTTAAAAAGTAGGCTTTCCCCATTTTCAAACCAGAAGGCACAAGTCTTTTGATTAAAAAACACTCTCTCTGATTTCTCGTTTGTAAGTAGCATTTCTTTTTGGAACCATAACACTTTGACCTCATAAACCGGAAGAGGAGCAACTATGTTGAATGAAGGCGAAAATGGCAGACAGCCACAGCCTAGAATCTACACAGGAAACTCTCTACATTCAGGAATAAATACCGATTTTCTTTTTCTGAAAGTGCATAGGTGCTGGAGCTGCAAGAGGGGATCTCAGGGCAGAGCGATCATCGTGACCCCCTCCGTCCTCATCCCCTGTGCACTTCCCAGGGGCCCCTGGGGCCTGGCCAGGCACAACATCCAACATGCTTAATGGAAAGAATGGCCTACGCTGAGTGTCTTACACCCTAAAGCTCACCTCTCTTCTCAGACTCACCGAATGAAGAGAACTTGCTTAGAAACAAGACAGACTCATAGAGAGCCCCCAGAAAACAGTCGATCCTCATGGGAGGTCCCCATCACAGGTGAGAGGGCAGCAGGTGTGGACGCAAGAGACAGGGAGCAGGGAGGAGGCTGAGGTGGGCTGATGCACAGCCAGAACCAGGGAGACCCGAGGGCTGCAGGGGCCATTTTTGGCAGATGGGAGGGGATCTGACCGCAGGTACCGCTTGGCAGCGCCTCTGGGAGGTCTGCAGCAGGTGGGCCTGGCCCGGCCCAGGGAAAGGCCAGTAGGCCCAGAAGGCGGTGGGAAGGCTGACAAAAACAAGGCAGAGCCCTGGCATCAAACGAATTTTCCATTCAGAGAGCTCAGGAAGGCGAGCAAGGGCCCAGTGACTGAGCTGAGGAAATAGGGTGAGGCGTTGTCATTAGAACTAAGGAACCAGAGGGCAGACCCGGGCTCAGCCATAGTGGGAGGAAGCGGACTCCCTGTCCTGAGCCCAGGTGTGCCACCCTGGCCCCAGATCTGGGTCACAGGCAGAGGCAGTGTGGATGGGCATCTGGCGAGCAGGTGGTCACACCAGGTCACAGATACATCAGAGAGAACGACAGGGCTGAAGAAGGAATAGGGAAGGCTTCAAAAAAAAAAAAAAAACCAGAAACAGCTGGTCAAACAGGTATGCAAGAGTGTGGAATCAGACATGTTGAATGCAACTCAAAAATCAAAGGTTTGTAAAAGAAAGTGCTCACGTGACTCAAATAAGTGTGTGCGGCGCGTGTGGCCATCCATCTGAGCGGTGTGTGCCTTTCTCTAGGAGAGACTCCTGATTTCCCACCCTGGTTTATGCCCTGGGTATCAGGCCTGTGGCTCTGAGTGTCACCCCTACTTCAAATTGCAACTCAAAATTCATCTCTTTGAAGTAGTGATTTTTTTCTCCCTGACAAAATCCTGTCCTGTCCAAGTGAATCTGAGCTTCAGCTTGTGTTCACTCCCCCTCCCCTTGGCGCTCCCAAGGTCAAACGCACATTGGTAGTGCATGTGGAAAATTATTCTTACCAGGAGTTACCCTGAGAACTTTTACTTCATAATTATTAGTATCATAAGAAAACATTAATTAGCATAGGCCTATACTAGGAATAAAAATCCTGTGTCAATATTAACAGCTACTAGTAAAATGCAATTTGCACATACCTGTGAAGTTCAAGTTCACTGTCATTCACTGGCACATAGAAATGATAGTATAAAACCAAGGTAGCCTCATTTCAGATGAGCAAATAAAGTTGACAGCAGAGTGACCCTAATTAAAGAATTTGCTAAAAGCCTTTCTCTGTTAATGGGTCCTTAGCCAAAGGTGAGGTTTTAATTAGGATATAAATTCCAGGTATATTGACAGTCTCTGTGGAAATGTAAAGGCTTCAACCCGACAAATAAGTATTGCTTACTGTGTATTGGGTACCGACGGTGCACAAAGACGAAAGAATCAGAGCTCTTCCCAAGGCTCTTACCATCTGGAGAAGCAAGAACTAAAAGGAGAGGGAAAGACTGAAAATACAAGGCAAATGAAGTGAACTTCTGGAAGAGGCAGTGAAGAACAGTTTGGAAAGAGGGACTGATCCTGGACTGAAAAGGACATGCCCCGTTATCTAAAATGAAAGAAACAAATGAAGTGGGGGTTTCAGTATACATGGGAAATCATGCCTGCTCTCTGGTCATTGCTTCATTGATAAACTAGGAGGAGACAGGAAGTTTGCTGAGGATGAGAGGGTTGAAAGTGGAAGTTTCTGGATTTGTGGCTCTCAAAGTCCTGTGAAGTTAGTCTGTCCGATGAACCACGCACATGAATACCAAAGTCATTGCTGATGATAGCAGGGCAGAGTACAAGGAAAGTCTGTGTTGGGCTGCTTAGAGGAGAGTGAGTGACGTGGAGACTGGGAGACAGGAGTGTGAATGAGAGGTGGACAATGATGATCATAGCAGCCCCTGGCTATCCAGGTGAGAGTCTGTTGAGGGAGCCTCCTACCTTAGCAGGTGAAGGCTGCCTTGCATTATGACATCAGGATTGCTTTCTCGCACTCCCCTGTAGTGTCATAAAGGCGGGTGACCAGGCTCTGCCAATCAGACGTGCCAGCCCCAAACGTGCGGCAGAAAGCTCAGGCTTGCACCCATTGTACAGGAGCCACTCTGGAAGAGGATGGTCGCCAATTTCCCGTGCCCAGTTTCTATCTGCAGAGGCACTGGAGTGGGTGGCTGCCTCTAGGAGTGCCAGGTGCTGGATAGGCCAGCAGTGGGTTTTCAACAGACCAGTTCTGCAGAGCAGTTTTGGGCATTGCTTCTGATGGCACAACCTATAAACTCAGCTCTCCAACTTGGAACCTCACCCCATCCTGCTATACCTCCCCCACCATGTGATTCCGGTGGCTCTCCAACATCCTTTGAAAATGCTCATTTTCAGTCCACATCAACCAGGCAGTTTTTGTTGCTTGAGAGCAAGGGAATCCTGACTCACCCTGGGATATGGCCACACTGAAAGCACCAAAAGAAGGAGAGGTTTCCCCACAAGGGCATGAAAGTAATGGTTTGGAAGAGGTTTGGAGAGGTGGGAAATGCTGACCGTGTCCGACCTTATCCTTTAACATCCTTTCTGTACTCTCACCCTGGCACTGCTCTGCACTTCCTGGAGTTTGTCAATTTCCTGTAGCCTTCTGAGATGGAGCAGGTTCATACTCCCACTCTCCTGTTACCTGTAAGTAGGATACAGATCACATTCAGGTGCTGAGCAAGTCTGGGTGGTGGTGCCTGGGGTCTCTAGGCTGGCCAGCTCCATATAAGGTTTGGTCTTGTATCCAGAGAGTCGTCAATGACAATGGAAGTAACTTCAGGGGCTGCGTGCAGAGGGTGTGGCTAGCCTCCTCTACCAACTGAGCACCACAAGATAGACTCCAAATTCTGGTTGGGTCAATCCCATTCAGGAATTCTAAGAAAAACTGAAGGTGTCCCTAACTTGAGACTCAAAATAGATAATAAAGAACTTGAGTTTTAAAAAAGGACATCTCCCAGTACAGAATGGACAAAATAGAATTTATGGAATCATTCATTTCTTAAGCAGAGATGTAAGTAAAGATAGAAATCATATGCAAAAATAGTGTTTTATGTCCCAGTGTGGTTCTTATATGAATAACCTGAGCTACAGTTGATTAGGGAATATCTCAGTGCTGGTTCTATTCAAATCCTTTTTCCATTAAGTCCATGCCAGTCAAAGTCAGACAATATTTATTACATGCTCATTATCTCACAGGCTCTGCTAAATGCTGGCATACAGCACTGGGTGTAATATAGTTGCCCCAAAGGGAGCTTACAGTCTATCAGGGAACACAGGCAATCACATTACAGAGAGATGAGCAACCATCTGGAATTGGGAGAGGTTATAGGACGCCAGGGTGTCTGTCAGGCTGGCTGGTTTTTTGTGTCACAGTAACACACTATAAAGTTATCAGCTCACTTTTCTGAAATTATTCAAAGTCTCTATTTTAATACTAATTTTATTATTTTCTCAGTCTCTTTCCCTTTTGCTCTTTCACATATCCATGATGGAATCCGGAGCTCCTGAAAATATTTAGCAGTACGATCCTCTTCCAATGCAAATTATTCTGTGGATGTTTTCCATGAGTGCCTCCTTCAAAATGCGTTCTGGAGATACTTTCTGTAATTGAGTAAGAGGGATTTTATAGTCTTTGCTGGATGCAAATTGGAGAAGACCACCAGCTCTAATAATGTCTGCCCGAAAGCTGTTTCCCCATCCTGGGTGACGATGTCTCATTTCCCATCACTGACTACCGACACCCTCCTGACCCAGATCCTATAGCTGGGGTTCAGAGCTATCCCTTATTTAAAATAAAATGCTATCTTGCCATCGCCATTTCACTGGTTTATTTATACAGCAAGTGGGTTTCAAGGGCATTTGAAAACTAAAGGCTTTAAAATGTTTAGCTTTTCCCCTTAACAGTAATCTCCCCTGTCAACCCCTTAAATAAACACAGTGTCCCCTGTTTGGTCTTTGCTCCTTTGCTCTCTCCCTCCCTGTCCCTTGGGATTCTCCTCCACAGATGTTCATAGGATGGTGGAATGTGGTGGGGACCTTGAGGTCATCCCCTGTGACAATCCCTGACTTCCTTCTGCCCTCCTCAGTGAAGCCCTTTCTTCAAAACAAATCTTGCAGAGAATCCAATATATGAACCAGAAAAAGGGGGGACTTCTGTTTTCCTGGGGGGCCAAGGGCCCAGCCCCTGCCTGCTGCCTCTTGGCACACCCACGCAGCAGTCCCTGATGCACCCAATGACATCCTAGCAGAGCTCCTCAAAGTAGGTCCACAGGTGCTTGCAGGAGACTCAGGCTTCTGCCTTCTGTGCCCCACCCACAACCCAGTGAATCAGAGTCTCAGGAGGGGGCCTGGGAATCTTCATTCTACAGAACCTTCAGCCGAGTCTCCTATTCATAAAGTGTGAAAACCACTGCTTATTACTTCAAAGTGCATTTTAAAACTGCTATTCTGAGACAACAGAGGATATTGCCAGACCTCCAAACAGAGCACAGCTCTATTTTCATCTCCATGTAAGGGGCTGAGATCATACTAAGCCCCCAGTTCCAGCTGCCTGCAGAGAGTCACGACAGGCTTTTCAAAAGCCAGTGTCAAAATGAATTCATGTTTTGTTCCTGCCTACCTGCCATCCTGGATCTGAGGTGACCTTGTGAAGGCCCCACAACTGGCCTTTGAACCTGAAGTTGTGCTTCTTACCCATGATTTAGCTGACTCCCCACTTTTCCTTGGCTTCCTGCCCAATATCCATCTCCTGGACCCCAGACCTCCTCCAACACCACATCCCTTGAGAAAGATCCATGATGGTTGCTGCTGCACAGATAATACCTCCATTCTTTATCCCTCATAACACATACAGTACCATACACATGGGTCTCCAGTCTTGGTTAAGCTTTAGCACCAGCTAGGGAGCCTTTTGTAAATACCCACCAGGTCCCACCCAGAGATTCTGCTTTAATTGCCTGGGATGAACACTGGGCATTGGGAGTGTTTTTTCAAGCTTTACCCAGCGCCCACCTCCTCCCAGTGCTACTCCTCCCATAAATTTAGTCTGAAGCAAAGGTCGAAAAGCAGTGCTTTAATCTGAGTAGTCAGAGGCACATGTCTCCGCCTAGTAAGACTGTAAGACATGTCAGTGACTATCCAGTGTGCTGTGCACCTTTGGATTGCAAGTCTTCCCTCCTTTGTGTAATTACTAAATGTTTATGGAGCTCCTAAGTTACGCTGCATTATCAGACACCATCCTAGTCCCACTTTGTTTACACAGAGATGACATTACTCTTATTATTACCATTTATCCATTTTAGACTGCAATCCGATCAGTAAGATCCATGCCTAGCTTTCACATATAACCCTACACTTCCATGCAGTCAACTGCCCCTTGTAGGAGAAGCAGTGTGGAGTGCAAAACACATTTTTTCTTTGTTGACTGACTGCCTGTTTTCAAATTCAGGATCTGACACTTCTTAGCTAGTTGGTTGAGCAAGTGACTTCTTTTGAACCTCAGTTTCCTTATCCATTAAATATAGCACATCTACATTCTACAGAATGTAGGATTGGTGTAAGAATTGCAGAAGGATGACAAGCTGGCCAGGTGCTCGTAAGAAGGGTTCAACCAATATGGAGCTTTTTCTTCCCACTTGGAGAAAGCAGTGCACCCTTTCCAGGTGTGTCCAAGGTTGCATAGATTGTGCTGGGAAAAATCATATGCAAGGTAGGACCTGCTTCCCTCTGCACAGAGGGTTAGGCAAAACATAAAAAGGAACAGATAGTTTATTACTGATTTTGTTTAAGTCAAATGAGAAAATGTTTGCGGGTTTAAACACACAGCAGTTTTAAGACTCCCAGAAAAGTTTGGGTGGTGATGTTGCTCAGAAATATGGGAAAGATGGCAGACAATCACCAAAGAAACAATACTTGACATAAGAAAAGATGTAGCCTGGTTTGGCTAGCAGGTGAAGATGGAAGTAGGTTGGGGAGCAGAAGATTGAGCCTGGCTCTGCTACTAACTACTGTACAGCTTTGGAACAGTCTGAGCCACATTTTACTCACTAATCAAATCTTTAAAAATATAAAGTGCAGGAAAAATGTTAGTGTTTTAAAATCTGGAAACAGAAATTTTTCTTAAGAAAAACATCCAAAGACTAATATGTGACCACATAACACCAAATTTTCTGTGCTGACGTTAGTTCCATGGGTCTCCCTGCAGTGTGAGTGTGAGCACATCCGTGTTCTGCACTGGTTGCCATGAGCCCCTGAGTCTAGGTTGGACAGTTTTATAGAAGCCTCATCTTTCTTACACCCAAGCTGAATGAGAGAGGAGCTTACAGATTTCCAAAATAAAGAGCTTCCTGTTTTAAATGGTTTTTAGCATACTCATGTCATTTGACTTCTACAGAAAATTCCATTTTTATTATCATTATTTCTATTTTGTCTATTAGGTGCTCATGGAGATAGTTCATTGTTTAAGAGCTATGCTAAGAGTGGCCTGGGTTCTATTTCACACCGTTTCTCTACTTTTTTCTTTTACCAGTACACTAAGCTGCGGAGTAATATAGTCCTTCCTTTTGTAAGAGGAGAGACTTTGCACATCTGCACAATTTTATGACAGATCTAACCTGAAATCCAATTTTTAAAGTATCTGTATTTTATTTTCTCCCAAAGCCATTACACTGTTCATTCTTAACCTGCCCTAAGCTAAAATGCTCATTCACAGCCCCCTGTTAGTCTGGTTTTATGAAGGAGCAGTGAGGTCAGTTATAAAGGCAAGCCGACCTCTGTAAATCACTCAGATCAGCACATCTAAGACAGAAAGTCCCTGGTGACTGTTCCCCAAGATGGCCCAGCCACTTACTGCTTCCTGATTTGGCTGAAATCAAGAAAGGGACATGATTATCATTATCTTCCAGTCAGAAAATTAAAACCAGGGAGTGACAAATCAATTCCCAAGACATACATTTTCACTCATGAAAGTGGAAAAGATATAATCCTGAGATTCCCCTGTTGCTAGCCTTGAAAGGTGAAACATGCTGACAAATCTCTGAGTGCCAGGGATTTTTCAAGACTCTAACATACTATTTTTCAAATGGAAACTGGTGACCACTGGATGACATAACTACTCAGTGTGGTGAGTCCTTCAAACAAAGAGGAGGGTGGTGCTGGGGATTTTAGCCAAATCTTGAGTAACTCTATTAGCATAGGGATCAGATCAATGTGAAATGTAATACTTTAATGACTGAGCTTCTCCTGGACTCTTGCTTTTAATTCTCTGTTCCCCAGAGAATAATTTTCTTCTCTCAATCGAATCTTCTCGAGAGGAGGAGAAAGCACAGGGCTAATGGCGGGTCAGGAAGGGCTGGAGGGCTCTGAAGGAAGGACACTCGCCCAGCAGACAGCAGGCAGCAGAGGGCGCTAGTAAGCACTTAACGTCTAGAATCAGATTTCCCCATCCATGTAACCTGGGCTGAGTTATCACCAGATTTAAATCTCACTTCTTGCTTTGTTTCCCTGCCTTCGATAGTTAGTATGAAATGAGATCATGACATACAACACTGAGAGCACTGCTTGGCACATAGTGATTGCTTACTAATTACGCAGGGTTTTAATTATTCAATCTTCTCCATATTAAATAATTTGTATAGTGAAGATCAGGGCAACAGTACATTTTGGGTGAATGAATGAAATATGTGACAGTTTGAATTGATCACTACTGGTACTGGCTAGTGCGTTCACCATCATCACCAGGAGTTTCTGGTAGACAGAGGCCTTCTGAGTTTATAGCCATCCTCTCTCCACATGCCCTGATGTGTACACATGCATTTCACCCATCCAGGCTGGGCCTGTTAAGGGTAACCATGGCCCCAGCCTTAAAAGATCTTGGGACCCAGAGGGAGAAATGAAATAGGTCTAATAAAGTCTACCAGCATCCAAAGGACCCTCTAAAAGAAATGACCACTATTTCTATTCTGAAAATCATGCTAAAATTTATACCATTACATGATCTCCAAAAATGAAAAACTGTTTTCCAGTTGAATCAGAGCAGTTCTGGTGTGTCTGCAATAGCCAGAGAGAAGTTGGCACAAAATGATGTGTTCTTTGGTCCATTCTCCTCTTAACCTTCTGGAGAGAGATCAATTTGGAGAAATTGAGGCAGCTTAACAGCTTTCAAAGAATAATTTATACTGAGGAGGAAATAGAATCCTACATATGCCCAGGAATATAGCTTTGTGTAAAAACATGCTGTTCATGTGGTGTTTCCAGTACGAAATCCAGAAAGCAAACTAGAATCTTTTTTGCAGGGATGTACCACCTAATGGCTTGATGGCTTCATAACATCAAAAAATTATTTAAAAACTATTATGTCTCAGGCATTGGAAATGTGAAGTATTTCATACTAAATAAGACATATAAAATAAAACACAATTTCTACCTGGAAGGGCCTCAAGTCAAGGGGAAGACACACCAGTAAACAGAAAAGTATAGTAAAATACATCATACACATAAACGTGTGTGTGGTGGGGGGTGCAGGGAGGGGTGGTAGAGGGGCCAGATCGGCTTGAAGGGATTAGAATTTTATGGAGTCAGTAAGCCTTGCCCTCCCTCTGAAAGGCTGAAAGGCGAGTGTTTACCAGGCAACCAGGAGAGAGGAAGGAAAATAGAGGGATTAGTCGAGACACAGAGAGAAGCATAAAGACACAGAGGAAAGAAACCTGCCTGACTTCTGTGGGCATCTGCAACCAGTTCGCTAAAGTTTAACTACAGTGCAAGGTGTCTGTGCAGGGAGACAGAGCAGGGGCTTTAGCTCCCATTCCAGCTCCTTCCCCATGCTCTTCTCCATCAGCCAGGATTCTTGGTTACATGCACCAGAACCCTACTTTGGCTGTTCTAAGCACACAGGGTGTCTATGGAATTCCTAGTCAAACAGGGTAAACTGAATACATGTGTTTACATAGGCACCCTACTGAAATTCCACTAAAAGCACAGCTTGACAGTAAGGGATTTTTTTAATGATACAAGGACAATGAAAATGGGGAAAGAGATAAAATCAAAAAACATTTGGGAACTGAAAAGAAATGGTTTCCTGGCATCTGACTCAGAAGACCTAAGGAAATGGAATTCCTTCTACAGAGGAAAAAAAAGCACCTACACAATTTGGTTTGCACCCCAGCAGACTCAAAGGCTCAGGAATTGGTGGCACAAGGTAACTCTGGAAGTGGTAAAGGTGGGGCTGAAAACAGACAGACTGGCTTGGAATCTGTTAAACACTTATTGGAACTTCAAATCCCAGCTCTGCTCTGAAGAGTCAGACAGCTGGTCCTCACTGCCACCCATCAGAAGACTGGGTATTTGTTCTTTGGAGAAAGCATAGCAGCACTGTATGGACTGAAAGATTACAGGCACAGATGAGGGTGACAGAGTATATTGAAAACAAAGAATGAATAACGGTTTACATATTGAATGATGGTAACCTCAGCCCTCCTCCCATAATTAGCTCCCAGACTGCTGGTGTCCAGGCTTCTTTCATCCCCCAAGGAGAAGATGGAAAGTTGTTGATGTTGTTCTGATCAATCTACAAGAAAAGACCTATAGATGCTAACATGGTAAATACAATGGCCAGGTGGGCCTCCTTGAAGTGAAACCCACCACCAGCCAGCCCCACCAATATGGGGTTTCCAACTCAGCTCTTCAGTACCCTACCCTTGTAAAAGAGGACAACCCCTTATGTTAAATACCAGACATTTGATGAAATCTCCAACATAAAACTCAGAGACTATTATGGGTTGAATAATAAGCCCCAAAATTTATATGTTGAAGTCCTAACCCCAGCATCTCAGAATGCGCCCTTATTTGGAAATAAGGTCATTAAAGATTTAATAATTAAGATGAGTTCATACTGGATTATGATGGGCTCCTAGTCCAATATGACTGATGCCCTTGAAAAGAATGCCATGTGAAAAGAAAGAGACACACATAGAGGGAAGGCGATGTGAAAAGACACAGGAAGAAGACAGCCATCTTTAGCCCAGGAGAGAATCTGAAACAAATCTTTCTCTCATAGTCCTCAGAAGAAATCAGCTCTGTTGACACCATTATCTCAAACTTCTGGCCTCCATAAATGTGAGACAATAAATTCCTATTGTTTTAAGATACTTTTGTGGTATTTTGTTACAGTAACCCTAGCAAACTAATACAGAGCCCAAGGCAAATAAATAAATAAGACAAAGAAACTTAGGGAAAAACAAAAACAAAGACAAAATGAAATTATATACTAAGATAAAAAGTTAGAAAAAACTCAGCTATGCTTAATAGCCACAGAAAGATAAGAGAAGCTAGTCCATCCATAAAATCAAAGCAGTGTGCTCTTAGAAAATAACATTCAGAGAACTAAAATGAGCTATTCAAAATTTAAAATGCCATTAAAATATTTTTAAAAGCTTAACAGAAATGTTACAAGGGAAAAGTTGAGTAAATTTCCCAGAAGACAGATTTAAAAATATCAAAGTGGTTTTTTTTAAAAAGGTGATAAAAAATAATTAGAGAAACACAGTAAGCCCCATATATAAATGGTAAGAGAACAGAGAATATGGAGAAAAGGATGCAGTTGATGCAGTAACTCAAGGATTTTCCCCAAACTGAAGCCCTTATGTATCTAAATTAAAAGGACCCCAACCACTTCCCAACACAATAGATGGTAGAAGATCCACAGATCCACACAAAAGCATATCACCAAGAAAACAGAACATAGAAGACAGTGAATATTTTTAAAGGTACTCAAGGCAAAAATAGGTTATGCACAAAATATCAAGAATTAGAATAGTACCAGGTTTCTTAAGAGTAACCTGGAAGATAGAAGATAATGAATCAATGTTTTCTAAATTTAATGCAATTTTTCCAGTTCTCAAATTCTATACCCAACCAAACTATCTGTCAAGTATGAAATGAGATGTTTCAGAAAGTTTACTTCACAAGTGCTTTCACAAGAAGCTACTGGAGAATTTGTTCCAGCCAAAAACCAAGTAAATCAAGAAAGAGGGAAAAAGAAAAATTATATTCAGGAAACAGAGGATCCAATACTGGAAAGAGAGAAACAGAAAGAGAGGGAGAAACTGCACATCAGGCCTAGAAAGCAACTAGTGCAAGGAAACAGGTAAAAAAGAAAAGAGGGATTCAGAAGATACGTCTCCAAGAAAATGATTGATAGAAATAGATAGACAGCAGGTAGATATAAATAGAATTGATATGTTCCCTAATGTGTTCTAATATATTGAGAAGAGATATCCAGTTCTATTGGCAAATTTGGCAAAAGTGATGGATACATGGAACAACATGCATAGGAATAAATGAGCTAATTGTTAACTCCATATAGATGGAGTGGTGAAAGGAAGGAATGGTGATCATGAAATAATGTACTTTCCATGCTCATAATAATATAAACATGGAAAATTAAACCCAAAACTAAATGAATCAGGTTGTGAGGATGGGGAAAAGGGTATGTGTGTAAAGGGAGGGAAGAAAGCTGCTATTTTTGTAGTAAGTTATTTTAGAACTATCTAATTCTTAAAATGGTGAACATTGTTACCATTTTTTTTTTTTTTTTTTTTTGCCAAAAATTTGCATTTATTTGAAGGATACAAAGGGCTCACAGACTCTGGAGAGGGTAGTTTGGAAAATGAGTGGGAATCAAGCTGGGGCGTGGGGGGCAGCGGATATTCCTTCCAGTGGTCTCTGCCTAACTGTAGGTCTTGTTCCCAAACCCTGGCTACCAGCGGGTGGGAGAGCAGATTTCCTCCTTCAGCTCGCACAGCTGCAGTAGTTCTCTGCGTTCTACAAATGAGGAACTTCTTCCCTCAGGAGATAAAAACCAAGGGCAGTTAGTGGGATACACAAAAGAGGGAAGGGCCTCTCCCACCTCCACCACACCCGCCCTCCCCCACCCCCTCCACCCCACATTCCCTCATGTTTGTCAGTTTGCAAAGAGCCCAGTTTATGGGCTTCTTGCACTTCTAAGTTCACCCCCACCACCTCCCTCTCACTCAGTATCCTGGGCTGCTAGGGCGAGGTGGCTCCCAGCTGGAGGCAGCTCTCCTACTTGGGAGAAAGACTGTGCAGTGCGGGCCCTGCAGCTTCTTGTGTGGGAGGAAGCCTGGGGTCTTTCCTGGCCTGAGAGGGAAGCCTCTAAGATCTGTGTTAGCTCAGAGGAAAGGAGGATGTACTCGAATACAGACTGCAGCTACCCAGAGCATGGGAGGGGGAGGGACAATACAGTGAGAAGCGTAATCAAGCCTCTCTGTTCTTTAGACAGTATTCAAGGAAATCAGAATCCTTTTGTTTGTCTTCCTGCAACCTCATTCATTCCCTGAACTCATCAGCGGTAAAAGGGTGGCAAGTGTTATCTTTATTTCCACATAGTGGGTGGGAAACTGGGGCAGGGGCCACAGAGACCTGGAAACCCAGCTTCCAGACAGCAAGGGCAGAGGGCTTGCCTCAGCCTAGGAGCCAGGACTGGCTTAGTCCCCGCGAATTTCTGCCTCTGCCCAGACCACAGTCAGTGGAGGCACAGTTCAGGGTGGCCTTCAAGCAATCATGAGAGGAAAGTAGACACATTCCTTCCTAGGAAACCACAGGACTCGAAGGTCTGTGCATGCTGGGGTTGTGGGGGTGGTGGGGTGGGGCTTTATTCTGTAACATTTACTTTTATCAGAAGAGCAGTTTGCTTTGGATATTCTTTGTTTCACATATTTATTAATTCATTCAAAATTATTTCTTGAGTGGCTACTATTCACCAGGCCCTGCGCCAGGCACCAGAATACAAAAATGAACAACATGGGTTACCCTTGCTTTCAGGAGCTTCTAGTCAATTGGAGGCAACAGACCCAAAAGCGAGCATGACAATGCAACCAGATTGGTGTAGCCAAAAGGAAAAAAAAAAAGTTCATTCTCCTCTGGGAGAATGAAATGGAACCCATCCCAGTCTGCAGAGCTGAGAGAAGGTCCCCTGCAGGGGGTGAACCCGGGTTCAGTCTGAAAGGGTGAGGGTGCTCTGCAGGACAGGAAGGGGTCTTTAAAACTGTTATGCCACAGGTAGGAAAGACCAACAGGGGCCCTCCGTGCCTCAGGCATCCTTCTTAAAGGAAGAATTGCTTAGAGGGATCAAGGAAGGACTCTGTTTTTCATCCTTTGACAGTGACTTTCCCCTGTATGTAGCAGGCAGGGGGTGCCCACCACACGTTTCTCACGGCAATACACAATGAGCGATGATTTATAGCCCTGCGACGGGGACTAGGCCTTTGGACACTCACCCGATCCACTCAGGAACAGACCAGGAAACAGCCAACAGGGGAAAAGTCACAGCCTCAAGGACAGCATCCTTAACCTCTTGTCATCTCAGAGCTACATACAAAGGGAAGAGTTAAGGAAGGCAATTACATCACTACGGGAAAGAAAAACGTGTTTTATTTGAACATAATTTGGGGGTGCAAAAGAAAACATCAAACTGTGACTAGAACCCTCTTCTAATAATAGCATGTCTGCTGGCATGGTGCAGGGGTGGCTTCTTAGAATCCCTAGTGGATATGAGGTAAGCGTTGTTCAGCTGCCTGGTGCGGGATACACCTCCCTCCAGCTTGCACTCCACTCATCCCTACTCTGGAGCTGCTGTTCATCGGGGAGTGAGGTTCAGTCAAAAGGCCTCATTTTTGGTGCATTTGTTTCATCAGGTTATGAGTAAGGTACACAGTTTTTTCACTCAGGCTTCCAGGTGAGAGATGAGGAGGAAATTGGATGCCCGGGGAATAGGAGGGTAACACTCAGGGACATAGGCAGCCCATCAGGTAGCTTTAAGGTAGGTCTCTGTTACTTAGGAGTACCTAGGCATCGAAAAATTTTCCTGTACCCTAGAGGCAGAGAACAGCTTGCTAAAGCAGAGAAGAGGAGCTTTGTAAGGCTAGCACATCACAACTCCGACTTTTGGGGTTGGTTCTGAGAGCAGTAAAGCAACTGTGTTAGATTCAGGCACTTCACAGTTCCGTGGTTCCAGGAACTCGCTTAACGTAATTACTCTCTTAAAAAGTGTTATAGCCAATTGCAGGCATGAAAAACCATAATTTACAACTTGTATTCTCACATATACACCCACAGGCAAAGTCTCATGTTAGTGGTCCACCATACATTTCTTACAGATTCACCTCTAATCATCTGGCAGTGTAGCCAGGTTAACTCCACACATGGAAAGCACATTCTTTTCCACCAAGATGGCTGCTAGGAAGATAATTAGATTACCATCATCAGAGAAGCCTTGAACTGAATGCCCAGTCGAGTCGTGATTTCTTTTTGCAGTAGGGAGGCTGGGACCCAGCTGGATCTGATGAGATTCTGGGCACAGCAGAACTTTCAGGTCAGTGTACCCTTCTGGTCTGGCCACACAGAGACCATGGGGGTAAGACAATTCCAGAAGCCAGTGGACTCCACTCAACATTAGCCCAGTATTTCAAGCCTTGGAACTCCTTGCTAAACCTGGAATTAACCAGGAAACCAGTGCAGCAAGCAATGAATTTGAGCAGGACGAGCTTTGAAGTTTATTCAGAATGGCACTGCAGTATTCATCTACTACAATTTTCACGCTGTCAGAGGTAGGCAGAGTGAGTTTTAATAGTCTAGAGGGGATGACTCCATGGATTATTACTATAAATGATTCCTGTGAAGAACAATGTCTTCCAATTAGATATGAACCAAATTAATGTGAGTCTGGGACACAATTAGGTATTTTCTTCTTACAAAGACAAAGCTAAGTGGAGATCTGAAGCTATTAATCAGTTAAACAGAACCCCAAACCCATTAAAATGACTCCATAGAGAGCTAAGCTGAAAACTTAATTCTGTGACCTTTGATTATAAGGACGTCACTCTCCTATCTGCTCAGCTCTGTGCCTGTGGCCTATCACCAAGGGGAAGCTTCAGTATTAAAACTTCCAGAAGTCTTGAGTGGCTCTGTCGGTTATTCTTTATCATCACTTCCTTGTCCCCTTTCTGGGGAGTGTGCCTCTGAGATTCTAAGGGAGGAGAGGAGAGGAGCTCCCTTTTCCCCTCCACTGGACTGTCCGTCTCAGTAAGGTTTTATTGTCTCGATTTGGAAATGCCTGGCTGCCTCATAAAATGAGCCAATTGTCTGAATGATGAGCCCAGCTCTTTATGTTCCACTAATATGTGATGCAGTCAGGCTTTCAAGCATCCCCACTCTGGGGAAGTTGGGGTTCCTATGGCCAGGATCCTCCCTGAACTTAAACCATCTGATGATGTAACTGGTCTGTTGCTAGGCTACCACTTCCACATCTTTAAGTAATAAGCTATTATTGTGCTATGTAGAGAGCTCGGCCCAGTGCTCTGGGCAGGGGCAGAGATGCTAGTGTTCAACCTACTGCCAGAAGAACAAGCCAGGTAACAAACCCTTTCACCCCAAAAAACGTTTTGCTATCAATTTATTTGTTCACACTGAATCCATAGAGAACTTGCCTGGGGCTGAAACCCATTAGCAAGACAATTGGCAAAGTTGGCAGGGTTCATTGTTGACCAAGGAAAAAGACAGGCTGCCCTTATGGGAGGGGTGCTTCAGCGGGCTGCCCCTGTGAATGGGGAGACAGTGGATTGTGCCTCAGTGGGTATGTGGTCTGAGGTGGCTTGCCTCCTAGAGGACTGGCCCCACCCCAGGACTGGAGGCAAGTGGAGGTGACACCTGAGGTAGTAGGGGTGGCCCTTGGTATAGTAAGCAGATCCTCTGAGAGCAGAGTGCCCGTGAGGCAGCAGGGACTGTGGGTTGGCTGCTTCTCACAGTATTAAAAAGGTCTAGAGAAGACACCCAAGGAATGGCAGCATGAGAATGCAAGCGGCAAACTTCTGTGGATTCCCTGAAAAGGGAAATGGCATTGATGCAAGAGAAGATGGCATGAGAACACCGACAGCAAGGTGCCATTGGAGGGGTAAACAATTCTTTACAGAACGAGACAGCAGTGCTGCCAGGGGTTCTGAAGAAAGAAGAGGCCATCAAGGAAAAAGACGAACTCCTGAGGGAAGCACAGGTGGAGGTGACATGAGAACATCAGCTGCAAAGCATTGAGGTGAAGGTAAGAGAGCTTCTGAAAACTGAGGTAGCATTGCTGTAGAAAAGGTAACGGTTGTAGCAGAGGAGGCACTCAGGGGAGGGGTGCATCAGCCTGAGAAATGGAGGAGCTGGGGAAGGGTGAAGGGCTGGTGCCAGAGGCACTGGCCCCTCCTGTATTGAAAGAATTCCCAGTGGTTGTAAAGAAAATAAAGACCCAGCAGCTGAAAGCTCCCCAAGGAGAGGAGCAGTCCCCTCCCCAGGTCGTGGAGCACTCTATGGTCCACCCCTATACTCAGGCTGAGCTGGTGGATTTGGGCTCCCGGTTTAGGCAGAAGCCCTTGGAGTCAATATCAGCTTGGCTCCTGCATCTGTGGGACTTAGGGGTGGATGGAATTGTTCTGTTGGGATCAGAGATGGGAAAGCTGTCTTCCCTGACAGTGCAGCCTGCCTTGAGGCAGCGATTACAAATGCACATCAGACCCCAGGGAGTCACTCCCTCCTCGATTGGCTTATGACTGCACTTTGTGCTGCACTGGCCCAATCCAGGTGATCTACCATCCATCCCTGTTAGATGGCAGATGTATGCTGAGCTCCAACAGGTGTTACGAGAGCTAGGGGTAAGAAATGCCACCTATAGTCCAGAGAATTATGGTCCAAATGAAGATATTTTCACTTTCACTGCTGAGATGAGAAATATTGTACTTCAAACGCTTCCTACATACCTCATTGGGTCTCTAGTGGCCATTCTTTCCCCTCACTTAGGGCATCCCATAAGCGAAGTGACACATACAGTAACACACTTAGGAGAGGCTGAGGCAACAAGAACTCAGAAAGAAATAAAACCTGTCACTCACAAGAAGAATTTACAGGGCCCCATGAAGGTTACAAGGACCCAGATGTGGGTTGATTTAATACAGGCTGGAGCAGATGGAAGGAAATTAGATGGGAAGTCACATAGGATCTTACTAGAGCTATGGAAACAACTGAAACCAGAGCAGCAGTTCCAGACATTAAGACCAAAGAAGCAGAGGTCAGAGACAGAGACACAAGTCTGGCCTGTGTGTTTGCAAGACTTCCTGCTGGAGAGTGAGCCAACCTCACTTGAACCCACACAGGAAGGTGATTGGGGAACACGGTTTGACTGAGGGGAAGGTCAAGGTATTTGCCCTGAGGGACCAGAGGCCACATGTTGAAATAGCTATCCATTGGTCCCCAGTGTACATACAATGTGTCCTGGCTCTGGTGGACACTGGGGCTGAATGTTCACTGATTCATGGTAACCCTGAACGGTTTGCTGGGACCCCCACCATCATAGATGGATATGGGGGGAAGTCTATTAGAGTGAAAAAAGCCCAAATCCCTTTGGGAATGGGGTGTCTACCCCCAAAAGAGTATACCGTGTATATCCCTCCCATCCTTGAGTATTTTGGGGATTGATATCCTGCAGGGTCTATGATTGCAGACCACTGCAGGTGAGTTAAGACTGAGAGTACATGTGGTAAAGGCAGTTCTGAGGGAACATGCTAGGCACCCACCCATAGCTTTGCCTGTGCCTTGGAGGGTGACTAATACCAAACAATACAAACTGCCTGGAGAGCATAAAGAGATTGGAGAAACTCTCCAGGAGCTGGAAAGGCTGGGTATTACAAAGCCCACCCACAGTCCTTTCAATTCCCCAGTGTGGCCAGTAAAAAAGCCAGATGGCTCCTGGTGTATGACTGTGGATTACAGAGAACTGAATAAGGTCATTCCCCCTATGCATGCTGCTGTCCCCTCTATTGCAGGCTTGATGGATACCCTCAGCCATGAACTAGGAACATATCATTATGTGGTAGATCTGGCTAATGTCTTATTTTCCATTGACATTGAACAGGAAAGTCAGGAACGGTTTGCCTTCACGTGGGAAGGATGGCAATGGACTTTCACCGTCCTCCCACAGGGATACCTCCACAGCCCCATCATCTGTATGGACTTGTAGCCCAGGACTTGGCTACATGGGAGAAACTGCCAACGGTGCGGCTGTACCATTATATTGATGATGTCATTCTCACATCTGATTCTCTTTCAGATCTAGAAGGTGCAGCACCTAGACTGCTGCAACATCTACAGGAGAAAGGATGGGCTGTGAACAGTACCAAGGTTCAGGGACCTGGTTTGTCTGTCAAATTCTTGGGGGTCGTCTGGTTGGGTAAGACCAAAGTTATACCAGAAGCAGTTATATATAAATTCCAGGCCTTTCCTACCCCAACAACTGTAGCATTGCTACAGGAGTTTCTGGGTCTTCTAAGCTACTGGGGAGTGTTTATCCCGCACTTGGCACAAATTCTGAAGCCCTTATACTGGTTGGTACAAAAGGGCATCAGGTGAGACTGGGACGAGACATGTGCATCTGTCTACTACAGCTAAACGGGCAGTCAGGGCCGTGCAGGCCCTGAGTGTGATAGACCCATCAAGGCCCTGTGAGCTGAATGATCATGTGACTGAAGATGGTTATGGCTGGGGTCTCTGGCAGCAACTTGAATGAACTCACCAACCCATTGAATTCTGGTTACAACTCTGGATAGGGGCAGAGGTACGATATACTTTGATAGAAAAACAACTGGCTGCCATGCATCATGCCTTGCTGGCTACAGAACCCATCACTGGAATGGCCCCGATAAAGGTAATAAACACCTATTCCATCTTGGGGTGGGTATGAGACTGGACCCAAAAGCCAAGGGGTGGCGTGGCACAAACGCCCACACTGGCCAAGTGGGGTGCTTACCTACAGCAGTGTAGTGCCCTCTCTAGTAGCCCCTTGAGTGAAGAACTCCAACGCTTGTTGCGGCCAGTGACATATACTAGTGAAAAGCAAGAAGAACTTGCTTTTGAACCATTAGTACCAGAGAGTCTCTATCAGGAGGAAAGAGCCCCTATACCCGAAGATGCATGGTACACAGTTGACTCCAGCCGTGGGCAGCCCCCAAAATGGAGGGCCATAGCTTTCCATCCTAAGACTGAGACAATATGGATGGAAGATGGTGAGGGGAAGAGCAGCCAATGGGCAGAGTTGCGGGCCATGTGGCTTGTGATCAGCCAGGAGCCCTCCCCTATAGTTGTCTGCACTGACAGCTGGGCTGTCTATTGGGGCTTGACCCTGTGGCTACCAACCTGGTGCCATGCCAACTAGCTGGTTGGTCACCAACCCCTTTGGGGGCAAGGATTGTGGTAAGACTTACGGGCCTGTGGTCAGACTAAAATAATTACAGTATACCATGTGACAGGTCATTTGCCACTGGCATTCCCAGGAAATGATGAAGCAGATAAATTGGTCCAGATACGTTGGTTAGAAGGAAAGCCTGCCTCCAATGTAGCCCAATGGCTACATCAGTGTTTGTTGCATGCAGGGCAAAAGACAATGTGGGCTGTAACCCATATGGGGCTTGCCTTTGACCTTAGAAGAAGTTAGTAGAGCCCAGCAGGAGTGTGTCGTGTGCTCCAAAAGGGACTTACACCGAGTTTCACAGCAACATGGGACAATAGTTAAGGGGCCTATACCCCTTGTCAGGTGGCAGATAGACTATATTCGGCCTCTACCTGTGTCAGAAGGATATCAGTATGTGATGACTTGTGTGGACACAGCTACTGGACTTCTGGTTGCTTTTCCTACCCGTTGTGCAGACCAGCAGACGACCAAAAGAGGCCTGGAGCATCTCTTTGCTGTCTATGGCCAACCACATGCAATTGAGAGTGATCAGGGCACCCATTTTACTGGACATACACTGCAAGAATGGGTGCAACATCTGGGAATCAAATGGAAGTTTCTTGTGCCATACAATCCTACCACAGCAGGCATGATAGAGGGCACAATGACTTGTAAAATCCGGACTAAAGTCAGATACCAATAGTCTGCAGGGATGGTCAGTCTGCTTAAGGACTGTGCTACGACATTTGAATGAGAGACCCCGAAAGGGATCCCTGAGCCCCATAGACATGTTAACACATATGGCAGCCTCCCCTATACAACTTAAGTACAAACCAAGGAAGAATCACTGAAGCCAAGGTTCGGTCACCAGAATAACATCTTACTGCCAGCACCAAATGCATTGAATCCTGGAGGCTCCATTGAGTGGACATGGCCTTGGACCTTTAGACACATGGACCAACAATGGCTGGCTTTCCTGGCACCTTGGGGACAAGGCCTGGAAGCTGGCCTCCTGTGTATTCCTGGAGTAACAGCAGAGTGGCCGCCAAAGGTCACAGTGATATATCCTGAGCGGCCAGAAGGTAGGAGCATCTTACTGGGGAGTTTTGTTTTTTCATTATGGCCAGTGCATGCACCTCCAGTAGCACTATATATAGACCCCTCGGTAACCCCCACGGGAAAAGGACTAAAAGTATGGTATACTAGACCTGGAAGGGACTCCCTTCCTGCTACAGTCCTATCACAGGACCACTCTCTTGCATGCATCCTACATGATGGACAAGATTTGCCTATGTTGGTGGCATTAAAACACGTGTCTTATCACCCCTAAAGTCTTTGTGGATTGGGAACTTCCTCTGGCTTGAGGATTATTATGATTTTTGTTACCTGTATCAAAATCTTGCTGTATCTTATTTTTTTATCTCTAAGTTGTTGTTATCATCTGTTGTTATTGTGGAATCTGGTTACAGTGCTCCAGCTTTCTTGCACAGGGACCATTGTGGAAGATTGAAAGCATGTAGATTGTAAGGTGAGAATCCTGGAGGGGTGGAGTGTGGGGAAGTTGCGGTTCCTATGGCCAGGATCCTCACTGAACTTAAACCACCTGATGATGTAACTGGTCTGTTGCTAGGCTACCACTTCCACACCTTTAGGCAATAAGCTATTATTGTGCTATATAGTGAGCTGGGCCCAGTGCTCTGGGTGGAGGCAGAGAAGCTAGTGCTCGATCTACTGCCTGGAGAACAAGCCAGGTAATAAACCCTTTCACCCCAAAGAACATTTTGCTGTCAATTTCTTTGGTTACGTTGAATACATAGCAAACTTGTCCGGGGCAGAAACCCATTGGCAAGACACCCACACTCTCATGTTATATTATCAGCTCCTTTGGTGGCCCATTCCCCTTATGCAGGTAAACACACATATTATAATGAATCACCCCCACATCCCAAATCCACACCATTGCCCAATTCCATTTAACATGACCCTAAAGCCAGGGCAAGTATGGGAGTATGGGATGGCTGACCTTGAAACATCTGTCTCTGGGCTAACAAGGTGTGTTTACACTGCCCTAACATAGGAGAAAATGATTTGTCCATGCTACACATGATTGCACACGGAAGAGAAAATATGACTTATTGTTACTTAGTTACCTAGGATCTATTCTCCCACCCCCACACCCCCTTCCCAACTGCTTGGGAAGTTAGTATATATTAAAGCCATTAGGTCAAGGATACTCATTCCAAGGATTATTGTTGTGCCAGATGTTCCCCTGCTCAAATGAAACACTGACCACAGTTATGTGTGGCCATGTGTAAATGGAACAGGAGTGATGGTATGGACTCCCATCAAGCCCAGCTACCATTTGTCCACATAAGAACAAGGACTCATTTCTTCCTTCCATGTCATGAGCCAACAATCACAGAGCAGTTGTAATATTTCAGTCTTCAGTTTTTCTTAGTTGTGTTCTTTTATCTCATAACATTTTAAATTTGTTCATTCCCTGACGCTTATAGATTTAGAATTCTTCTTGAGACCTGAATTTCCAAGAAGGCTGGATTATGCAAGTGCTTTAGTAGATTATTAATTACCATAGTGTTGGCTGTGAACCAAGTTGTCTATCATGACATCATTAAAAATCAGTTCTTAAATACTTTAGATGACTGACAAACCAAATCATTGATAAGAAATCATTATAATTATGGTCAGTAATTGGGTTATAATCCAATATTGTGTTAATCTATTTCGGCATAACAACATTACTACAAATTTAACTACTTAAAACAACACACCTGTATTATCTTGCAGTTTCTGTGGGTCAGGAATCTGGACACAGCTTAACTGGGTCCAATACCCAGGGTCCCTCACAGGGTTGTTACCAAGGTGTCAGTCTGGGTTAGGATCTCATCTGAAGCTGGACTGGGGAGAACCTGCTTCCAAGCATGTATGGTTGTGGGAGGATTCAGTTTCTTGTGCACTATTGCTTCCTGGCTGTTGACAGGGGGTCACCCGCATTTCTTTGCCTTGTGGAGCTCTCTATACAGCAGCTTATTTCATCAGCCCTCGAGACAGGAGTCAATGGAGAGAGCCTACTAGCAAGACTGAAATTAGAATCTTGTGTGACATAATCATGAAAATAACATCACATAGCCTTTTGTAATTTATTACTGAGAAGCAAGTCACAGGTCCTACCTATACTCTCAAAGAAGGGATTACCCAGACATGAGTACCAGTAGAGGAAGATAACTGGGTAGCTGTCATAGTGTCTGTCCACCATGAAAATATTTAGAAAGAACAAAGGATTGATCTCTGTAGGAAACCCCCTTTAAAAGTTTAGGTGTAAGCCATAAAGGGAAAAAATATTGGTGGCGGCAGCTCTAAATAAAACTTTGCTGTAGGAGAGAGAAAGCAACAAGTATAGATGGTCTGTTATCAGAGAGAAGGAATAAGAAGAGAAATTAATAAGTTATTCTTTGTAAAGAAGTAAGGACAAAGCAAGCCAGAGTAACTCAATTCAACCTACATTTATTGAGCATTCATATAATCCTGCCCTGCCTTACGTGTTAATGCACACATCAAGGAGATGAGGGGAGTATGAAGAAAGATAAAAAGAAGTAAGTAATACATGGTCTTTTCCTCTCAAGTTGCTTGCAACGATAGCAAATATTTATATTGATTTTATCCTTAACCAGGCAAAAACCTAATAACTTTACACAAATCACCTAATTTAACCTTCAAAACAACCCTATAAACCTGGTATTATTGCTGCTCCCGTGAAAATGAGAAAACTAAGGCATGGAGGAGTTGGTGACTTGGCCAAGGGCACAGAGCAGGTAAGTGAGGAAGCGTGGCTCCAAAGTCTATGCTCTGCACCAACGGTCACCACAGACCAAATCTGATGCACTACCTGCTTTGTAAATAAAGTTTTTTTGAAACATAGACCATGCCCATTTGATTACACGTCTATGACAGCTTTCACATTACAATGGCAGAGCTGAGAAGTTGCCCATAAGGCCTGCAATACCTAAAGTATCTACAGTCTGGCCCTTGACAGAAAAAATTTGCCAGCCCTTGCTTAAACCACTACAGCATAATATTACCTCTTTCATAAGAGACAGACATATCACGTACTGAGTTCTAAAATACAAGATGGAATATGAACTGCATGGAGATACAAAGAAAATGGAACACTGTTCCTGCATTTCTCTTGGACACAGTAGTGGTGTATGTGCCTTGTTGGGGGGGTGGTTGTGGATGGGGGTGCTCAGATTTCCTGGTCATACAGCTGTTGTAATTTTCTAAAAAGTGGAAACAAGAACAGCACAGGTAAAGACCAAGGATATGAGAGCTGGACTCCGCAGCTTTAGAAAATAAAGAGCAATCGGGCGGGAGACTTATATCTTATAGTAGTTGCCGCAAATAACTGTTACTGTGTTTATGCAAATAAAGTAATAAAATCTAATTAAACACCTTGACTCTAAAAAGCCACTTTCACCCCTAAACTTCAATACTCATATGTAACTTCTTCTAACAAAATCAAACACTTATTAGGGAGAGAATACATGAAGTATGCAAATTTAAACTGCCCTTTGAATCCTAAAAAGCTTAGGAAGACATTACAGTGAAGCTGACTACTGAAAGCCCACTTGTTAGTCATCCTGACATCCATCTGGACCTGCTTTATTCAATTCCTTTAACTCTTGCCCCTAACTAGATTATTCTTATTTTTTCATCACTTAGTTAATTCATACCAAGGGGTTCATCATGGAAATAATCTTATTCAAGACACCTAAAAGTGGGTGAATATTTGCTTTGATCTCTTGTTTATCTTAGGTACTTGCTAATGGTACTAACTGGACTGTGAGGTTGACATTCTACAGTGTCCGACACTGCAGCTCACTGGCTGGTGTTACTGGTCTCAGTAACAGAAACAGCCATCTTCTTGGGCTTTTCTTGAAAATGTAACTTATTTCTCTGACAGTAAATATCACTTGAAATAAAGTTGAAAACAGAAAATTTAATAAAAGACATGTTGGACCATCTTTCTCTAGAGCTTCAGAAAAAGTTTAGGGTTTCATAAGCAGTACATGACATAGCTTAGGCACATCCAAAGATTGATAGGCGTTCTACCACTCCAAGATTTCCCCGGGTGATCATAGCTATGGAGTTTCACTGTTTGCCAAATTATTGTTACATGATTCCCAGTTTTGTCAGCCTATTTTGCTATCACTTATGTTCTTCTAGTTTTAATTCTCATTTTATGTTTTTGGCAAAATAGAGGTAAGTTAAATGAGCTTGAAGTTACTTGGAGTCAGTTGAAGTCAATTGCTGTTAAATATGTATGAAGGTTATAGGATCAGAGCCTCACTTGCTAGAAGAAAATAATTCTTTTAATTTGCACATTTTCTGCCCATAGGCATTTTTAAAGAGACTTCTCAGCACACCCCGAGCTTTATTTGAGCCACATTCCATTCCATTTCTAGTCACACATTTTTTTCCCCTAAATATCATCCCATTTCCAGAAAGAAGTTCAGATTATGCCTAAAACTTTAGTTTCTGACAAAGTAGATGATAATTGAATTATTGTATAAGTTTTTGTTCACCCCTGCTTCTTAATCCTTCAGGAGTCCTGTCCATTTCACTCTAAAATGAGGAAGGATAAGGCTTACCCAGGAGGCCTGAGTTTAATTCCCTATCAGATTCTTGCTTCCCTGGAACTATATGGAGGCAGGAGTTAGAAGAGTGAGTGAATACACCACCCAGTTGAACACTTCTATTTTCTTCTAAGAAATGAGATATTAATGATATGTAGAAATGTTAAATACAGACCTTCTCTGTTAAAAACAGAAGGCTGGGTTTACTTTCCATTTGCATTTATTTCTCTCTTCCATAGAAAACCCTAAGTTTAACATTAAGAAAACTCCTACAACTCCTGTAAGTGAAAAAGATATTGGAAAATATCATAAGACATCAAAAGACCAACCAAAAGGCTGGGCATGCGTGAAAAGGAAATAAGACCGCACAGCAGGGCCGGCAGCATGGCGGCAGGGCGGTGAGGGCGCTCATTCTGTCCAGGGGCGCTGCCTCTTCCTGTCAGGTCCTGATTTCCTCAAGAGTAAAATTAGAGTCATCACATTTTCTGCTAATTTACCAGGCCTTATCAAAATATGCAGGTAAGAAAACTCTCTTTAGTTCATCTACCTAAACTATCAGACACCAATACACTAGGTAGTGGATAATATTGTATTTCAAAATAGTGATTCCTCTTTCCACACGCCCCTTTCTATGGATGTCTCCCTGTGAGAGGAGTAAACATCTCTGCCCCATTGATATTATGTTCCTTGCTTTGACCGATGAAAAGGAAGCAGAAATGATATTTCTGAGCAGAAGCTTTAAGGCCATCACATGGCTGTGCCAAGAGACAAGCAATGTTGGAATAGGAGTGTGACAACTACCTGGGTCTCAGATGAAGCTATGCAGTTGACTTACAAATGGCATGTGATTTGAGCAAGAAATAAACCTTTATTGCTGTCAGCTGCTGAAAGTCTGGGACTGTTTGTTACTGTAGTGTAACTGAGCCTAAGCAGACTGAATGTATTATTTGGAAAATTCTGACATCTTTTAATCGGTGGAGCAGAAGTCTAAAGTATTTGCTTCGGCCTTATCCAACACAGTTTGATAAGTATATTCTCTTCTTAACGACCCATCCTTATATTTATTTAATTAATTATTCAACAAATATTTCTTATGTCTTGAGTGCTTGCCATGTACCTTGCATACTGCTAAAAATTTGAACACAGGGGTACAAATATGTGCCTCTAGGAGCACATAATCTAGAGAGGAAGATAGACATCAAACAACCAACCACACAAATAAATACAAAATTACTAATTGTGAAACTGCCATGAAGGAAAAACAAAGGGCTTGATGATAGAATAGCAGGGGCACCTGAGTTAGACTGGGCGCTGAGTTAGACTGGGCGCTGAGTTAGACTGGGCGCTGAATTAGACTGGGCGCTGAGTTAGACTGGGCGCTGAGTTAGACTGGGCGCTGAGTTAGACTGGGCGCTGAATTAGACTGGGTGCTGAGTTAGACTGGGCGCTGAGTTAGACTGGGCGCTGAGTTAGACTGGGCGCTGAATTAGACTGGGCGGTGAGTTAGACTGGGCGCTGAGTTAGGCTGGGCGCTGAGTTAGACTGGGCGCTGAGTTAGACTGGGCGCTGAGTTAGACTGGGCACTGAGTTAGATTGGGCGCCGAGTTAGACTGGGCGCCGAGTTAGACTGGGCACTGAGTTAGACTGGGCACTGAGTTAGACTGGGCGCTGAGTTAGACTGGGGGCTGAGTTAGACTGGGCGCTGAGTTAGACTGGGCGCTGAGTTAGACTGGGGACTGAGTTAGACTGGGCACTGAGTTAGACTGGGCGCTGAGTTAGACTGGGCGCTGAGTTAGACTGGGCACTGGTCAAAGAAGTTTGTTCTGCATCAAAAGCAGAGACCTGTAGCATGAGTGTCTCAGACAAGAGAGCAGAATATGCTGCTGTTCTGCTGAGGAGGAATTGAGTGTTTGAGGAAAGAAGGACAATGTTGCTGGATCATGGAGTGATGGGGAGAAGAAAAAGCAAAAGTGGAAACAGAGTGAGATCAGGAAAGTTCCTGGAGGTAGGGTGTCCACATGCCCCAGTGTGCCCAGGTCCTACTGAATGCCTCTTGCCATCATCAATAAGACCCCCTTTCTGCCTCAAAGTGCCTCGATTTGGATGACAAATTATATATCCACCACACTCCTCAGCCATTTTAAAGATTTTTGGATTTTATGCCAAAAGCAAAGGGAAGGGAAGCCACTGGAGGAGATTGAGTGGATCAGGTGTGTATTGTAAAAAGATAACTGGTTTCCAAAGAGAAGATGGCAACAGTGAAAAAATGGAGACCAATGTGGAAGCTATAGACATGGATGAGGAGAGAGAGAGTGGGGGAGACGGTGAGTTGTGAAAAGATATGAGCTGTACTCTTAGTAGCAAACCACTGCTTAAGTTCCTCTATTGTTTCCTTTGTTGCTGACCAAAGGAACATAAGGTAATCCTCCTCAGATGAAATGGTAAAACCATTAGTTTTTTATTAAGGTTATCCTTATACCAAATCCCACTGCTTTTACCTTCAATTTATCTGCATTCCCATGAAAATGAAACAAATGGTTTCATGTTTCACATCATATTTTCTTTTCCATGGACCATGTTGGTTGCTTGCATCTTCACGTTCCCCTTTTTCTCTCATTCCAATTCGTCTTTTCCTTGGCCTGGCCTCTTCCTCCACATGAAGTTCATTTCCAAATTCCTTTCTTCCTCTGTTCTACATTCCCTTTTCCATTCTTTGAAAATAAGGACAAAACAGGAAATATTTTATGTATAGAAGATTAAGGAATATGTACATACCATGTTAATAGTGCATTTTCTATTTAACTTGGCTTATATTTCACTAAATAATATGTATGACTACTCTGAGTGAATAAATTATTGATCTAATTTTTCCTCCTATTTATTGACTGGATTACCATCGAATGGTGCCAGAAGGTTAGTTCCTGACCAATATACGTTGTAGAGAGACAGGTAGAAAACCAGGTAAAGATGCATATTCTAGGAATGTGAAGACTCCTCTCTGAGCTTTAATTTCTCCACCTTTGAGGAAATAAGGTTCAATATATGATTTCCAAGAAATATCTAATTTTATTACTCTCTGATGCCACTCTAAAACATTAATCTGAAAGTTATTATAAAATACTCCAGAAGTAGTTGAAACTCAAATACCAGAACTTCAAGACTGGTCATTCAGTTGTGTCCCAAGTTTGTCCATTTTTACTGGACTGCATATTATTAGTAAAAAGATTTGTGTCTCAAAGATAAGACAACCAGATGAGAAAAAATATCCCTGTCCTTCAAATTCAGAAAGGAAAAGGCATTGTTAATTGGTGGTAGTCAGAAGCCAGGAACAGTCGTCAGAACTCATTTGATCAATGACATCTCCATCATCAAACGTGCTTATGAAAGTCAGCTAATCAGGGACAGCCCCGTGCATCTGACAGTCAGCCAATCGGTAAGAGTCTCACACAGAGGTCAATCAATCCCTAAACACTCCCACTAGTGAAAGCCCACCAATCGCTGGACTCCACTCTCCCCAAGCTCTGTATGAGATCAGCAATTCACTTTGACCTTAGAGACTGTGCCTTGAAAGTACAGCTCTCTCTTTAATTAGCAAGCAATATATATTGTATTGACTCACAGTCTTTTCCTTCAAAACGTGGAATTTCTGGGATTTCCTTCAACCCACATACCTGGAATTTCTTTACAATTCCATTTAACCTTATTCTTCTTAAAGAGAGGCAATTTGTTACATATGGGACCAAGCGTGATTTAAAAGTGTAATGAATGTGTAACTCAAAAGACCCTCATTTAAAAATACATGAGATCAGGCATTCCACGTTTTGACCCGGAAAATAGAGAAACATCATACCTCATACATCAGAGTTCTAGGAGTTTGGGAAATGGGGGGCAGCAACATGAGTTAGCTTTGAGAAATTGTGTTATCTTTGAAAAGAAGGTGTTCAGGTGGTCTTTTTCTATAGTACAAGAAATATATAGAGCCTGGGAGCCGGGACGGAAGGATCCAGGCAAAGATGGAGGGCAGATATTTGGAAAGTTTTTCCTGATCATAAGTATTCCTGAATTTCCCAGCTTAGTCTTCAGACATATAAGTATTTTTATGCTGTTTTAATTTTCTATAATTATTTCCTTTTGTTTCTACTTCATTCTGCAGTAACATCCTTTCTGAAAATGTCAGGCTGAGAGAAAGGATGATGTTCAGTGACTCTCCCCAAGGACCATCCTTGAGGACGTGAAAGGGGAGGTGAAAAGAAAAATCAAGGGGAATGTTAAAGTAATATGAACTTAAACAACTATGAAATGACTTCCACCTTTCAAATTAGCAAGTTAAATATAATATGCCCAGTAAGCAAATGTGTTAGGAAATGGTCACTCTCATGTTCTTCTGATACAAACGTAAAATAATTAATTTTCTAGAGGATGATTTTGTACTATTTATCAGGAAGATTTAGAACATGCATAGCATCTAAGGCAATGAAATCCCCTGTAGGGCTGTATCCTAAGGAAATGATAATAGATACACAAAAGTATACGGAGAAAGGTGTTCTCACAAGGAGTAAGGGCTCACAGTGCTTATATCTTGGGTGCGTAATTAACGGGATTCCTATCTTCTTTTTTTTTTTCTTCTTGTATGTTTCTAAATTGTTGCGTTTTTACGATGAGGGGGGAAATAAGTTTCAGAAAAAAATGAGAAATTCAAGGAGAGCTTTACGTCCCTCTCAGGTGACACTTTCTTTCTGGTGACAATGGCCTCCCCTGTCCCATTGATGCCAGGGGAGTGACCTAAACACTGGGAATTCCGTGTCAGTTGGGAAGTGAGGGACTCATCGTGAAAGTCATGGTAAGAGGGCTAGAACAGGGCAACTCGAGCCTTCCTGTGACCTCTCTATGTATGGAGGGGGATGACTCTAGAAAATACCCTCTAAGATTCTACAGGAGCCCAACATAAGAATAAGAGGGGACATTGCATTTGCCCGAGGCCTGGGGCCCAGTCCCTGTCTGGCTCTCTGCCTGCTTTCCCTCAGGCTCCTTCTGAGATCTATCAGCCCAGGGCCCACAGAGGGGACCTATTTCATGGTGGAGTTAACTCCCTCTCCGGTTGGGTATTTTTATTTGCTGCTGTTTCCCTGATTCTGTCTTGCTTCAGAGGAGTCATTAAGCTACATAAGCAAACCATATTTAGGGGGCTGCACAGCTGCAGAGGCCCATGGATATTTCGTGGTGAACAAATCTCCACGTTTTTAAAGCTCAGCTGTTTGAAACATGCTGAATGCAAAAATCACTGGTGAGTTACAATGTGTTAAATGACCATAATTAAAGGCTTCTATATTATGACACAGTTCATGATATTTCACTGCAAAAAATTAAAGCTGGAGCACCTAGAGGGGTGAGCACTATATTCTTCGTCCCTTTATACAGAACTGAGGAAGAATGGCACAAAAGCAATGTTGAAAGAGAACTGTGTTACAGGAAAAGGTGTATTACTTGGGTTCTTTTAGCCTCTTTAGAACCTTCAGCAAATGATTTTTATATAATGTTGTACACTGTCTCCATGCTTTTCATCTATTTTACAGAAAAATAGGGTTAAATTACATTTTAACAAATTTTCCAGCAGATGACAGTGTCTAGATAACTAGCCTGTTGTTTTTTTAATTTGAGATTTTTATATTAAACAGTTGTGAAAACAAGACATGAAATGCTAAACTCTCCTTGAATTCAGCATAATATTAGCAGCTTAGGAGTAGAGCTTCTGGTCAGTTACTAAATCACACTTACTCATTTAAATGAAAACTTTTGGAATTTTCCAAGATCACCAATTAGTATTTCCCTGCTTTGTACCTAGAAACCTCTATTTGACACAGTTTACTTTCCCTTGTACATACCTCTGAGTTTACATACATACATCTATTCCCACTAAAAGTCTAAATTGGATGGCTAGTTCTTAATACTTTTCAAAAACGGTTGAATGAAATTTCCAACTGCTTTTAAAATACAAATCCTAAGATTGATATATGCCTTCTAGTGTGGCTAACTTATAATATTCTATGACAACATGATTCATGGGCCTGATTTGACAAAGGTTTTAGTGCAGCCAATTATTCAGACTGTCGATAGTCGCTCTGCTCAAGTAAGCACCGTAGTATTCAGCTCTTGCGGATGACAAATGCTCTGGATTCCAAACCTGTTGCCGCCATTTGACATTCTGGGCTCACCTTTTTATCTTCGTGCCCTCAAGGAGAAAGTACAGCTCATAAAGCCAAACTTGTCACCAGGATATAAAAAGAGTACACAGAATTATTATCAAATGCTTTATACGTAGAGAATGGTACTGCTTGTTACACCCTGAACTTGACAGTCCCTTTTAACTCCAGACTGGGGGCCAACAACTTGACTCAGCTGAGGAAGCTGTGGCCCCATACCTCACTTTAGGCAGTGGTTCTCCACTTAGATTTCCCTGGGACACTTTTCAGGTAAAAAGATGCCCAGGCCTCACACTGGGTCAGGATATCTGGGGGCAGTTCATTGCATCTCATATGACTCTTTATCTCCTTCAAGGGGAATGAAAAGTCATTGCCCAGCCACTATATGACCTGAAGGGTGCTAATGTTTTACATGTGTTTTGTCTCCACAACACTGTTGGTCTATTTTACAGATGAGAAAATAGAGATTTAGGATTCAGATGCTTCAAATCTGCCAAGGTCAGTTTCCAAATGCATCGCCAGACTGTAACTCAGCCCTGTGTGTCCCCAGACTCCAAGTCTGTCCTCTGCCATTCTGCCTCCACAAGCAAACATTTGCAAACCTTGGAGAGAACAAGAATTTGGTAAAGAAATGGAGACAGGCAGCAGTGTCTTCGGCCCAGTACCAGGCCCATCTGCTGTTTTCACCTGGAGTTCAAGCTCCTGAGAACTGATAGGGAGTTTTCCAGGAAAGGCAACCTCTTGACTGGCTGTGGGTCAGGTTCCTACTATTGCTTATCTTTGTGGCCTTCTGCAGCTCTGTGCAGACAATCTAAAGGCTCAGAACAGATGCCACTTGAACATAGGGCTCTGTTTAAGCAAGATATTTCCATGCATGGCCAATAATAACAATGATTTGTGGATCTGGTTTCAAAAGATTCTACTAAAATGAAAATCCCAAAGAACAGATGGAATCCTAAGTCTCTGTCCATAATGTAGTAAATATTTATAACAAAAAAAGTTTGTTTTGATGCTTACGTTTGTGTGCTGTGACTGCACTTGAAGGCAATGAGGGATTTTCCCAAAAGGCATTTATTTAGTTGTGAAAAAGATATTCTGTGCTTTATGGTTTAATCACAAGTCTTCCTGGAGAGAGGAAGACAATTGTCAACAGGGGCTCAGCATTTGTGGGGCAGAAGGTAAGAGTGGGTGAAAGAAAACCTATTAGAAGGAGGAGAGAGAACATCAAGGAGAGAAAGCCTCCATTGGAAGACAATGCCACACAATGGAAAGGCATGAGCATTGTAATTAGAAAAATCTGGGTTCAAATCCTGATTTGCCTTAAGTAAACAATTATTTGTTCAATAAGTTCTAATCTTGTGCCAGATACTGAGTTAGGCATTAAGTATACAGGGATAAGTAAGGAATAGTTCCTGGGAGCACACAATCTAGAAATATATACACATTTAAAAATGTTTAAGCTTATGATGGCTAAGCACAATGATGAATGACCTTCTTTGGGTACTAGGGAGGCACAAAGAATGGACATTCCTAGAGCCAGGGCCAGGGGGAGGCCAGGAAGCCTTGCTTACTGATGACTTTGGGTGAGTAACTTACTCTCTAAGCATCAGTTTTCCCAAGCTGATTACAGCAATCTTGCTGGATTGCTGTCAGAATTAAATTAAATGTGCTACATGCAGTGTCTGTGTGGAACCAGATAAATAGTAGACATTCTATAAATAGTTATAATGTTAATAATGATGATTGTGCTGACAAAGATGGTATTGACATAAATGACACATGGATCAAAAAACAAAGAAGTCTGGCAGTGGTTTGAAGAGCCAACTGCTTTGTCCCTCGAAATTAGGTTGGGCATCCGTGTCCCTCTTCTGTGCTCTGAGCATGCTGCAATGTAAGTATCGCTTAATTCCGTTAAATTGTGAGCTCACTGAGGACAGGCGTAACTCTGTCTACGAACCATGGAGTCTGCAGGATTTAGCCTTAATCCTAACATGTGGTAGTCTTTCCATACATGTTCATGGAGGGAAAGACATAGAAAAGAAAGAAGAGATGGAAAGGGAAAGGTAGGTGGAAGGAAGAAGGGAGAAGTTAGGCACAATCATCATTCGAGGACACCACATGCTCCCAGTCCCTAAGCTCTATGTCATGCCTCACAGCAGCCCCTTCTGTAAGCAGCTCATCATTCCACTGCTCATCGTTCTCCAGGCAGACACCAGGCGCACCCTCAGCCCTGATCTCCTTCCTCTTCCTCTTCTCTCCTTCCTGGAGGCTTGAAATACTGGCCATGCCATGTTCTGAACATAACTTTTTAATCTCTCTGAGTCAAGTGAAGATAAGTCCAGTTAAACATGGCAGACTGAAATATACATTAAGTCTACATCTTCCTAATATTCTATTACCATTACAGTTAACATTTTAAAAATGGTAGAGATGATCAACTTACAAGAACAAAGGTGATGGCAAAGAAGGGTGATTAAAAATTTTTGAAAGTTGGAAAGCTCATGGAACAAAGATAAGTAGCTGAGAACTCAGCCTGCAGAGAGAAAACCAATAATGAGCAGCTGACTCATTACACTGGACTTCAGAAATGCTCAGAAACTGTAGGTACCTGGAACCTCTGAAGGCAAAGTTATGGGTAAGGCTTAAAAAAACAAAGCACCAAACCCCCAGATTTCCTCCTTGGTCTGTCCAGCCAGGCTACTGCCCCTAATATATCCTTGGCTAAAATATGGAAGTTTCCTCTCTAAAAAGCTAGAACTAGAGATATTCTGGGTTTCAAACACCAGATAGAGATGGAGTTGGAAGCATAGTACTATGCCAAAACTAGGAAGAATAAATGAAAGCCAATGTATTGGGATGTGACACTCCCCTAAGCCTCCCTCTGTTGCTACCAGCATCTTGGTGTCCAGGCCTGATCCACAAGGAAGGGATTATAAGCCTCCTCTCAGGGAAACTCAGGCGGTGAAAACCACCTACAGATACTAAGTCAGGAGTATTCCAACAAAATGGCATAGTCCCTAAAGCGAATTCCACTGCTGGACAATTCTCATCTACACAAAAAGCCTCCAACCTTTATTTAAATGCCCTGCTTTTAAATAAATACAGACAGCCAGAATTCCCAGACATTTGAGGAGATCTAATACCATGAAAGTAAAAAAACAAAAAATAAAGACATGAAAAAAGGAAGAAACTTGGAAGAAATAGATATAATGTAGTGAACAGAAGAAAACATCAATTAATATGCTCAGTTATTAAAAGAAAGGATTAATGCCTTCAAAATTCTAAGAGAAAAGTATAGCCAATCTAGAATTCCATACTCAAACTAATCAAGGGTAGGAGTAGAATCAAAATATTTTCAGACATTCAAAATATCAGAATTTTACTTCTCAGGAGCCTTTTCTTAGTTAGCTCCTGGGTGTCAGGGAAGATGGTAAGAGAAGCCCCAGGGTGGCAGTTGTGTATTGGGGTAGGGATTCCATCCAGACTGTAGCAGAATAGTGGGTTTCACCAGGAATATCTTCAAATTAAAAAAAAAAGGAACCATATATTGTCTGTGCATTGTAACATATTGAAGGATGTTTACTATTGTTTTGGACAAAAATTAGTGTTAGGTTCATAGAAAGATAAATAAAGAAAATCACGGTAGTATTAACTCCAGAGGTGGAGAAAGGTTGTAAGAGAAAGGAGTAAAATTATTATGCTATAACTCAGCTCTTTGTAATATTCTATACATATAAATTATACAAGCATTGAATATTTATTTAACCAGAAACTGTGACATAACTACCAGGAGGAGATGGGTGAAGGGAAATGTGCATGGTGTGTCAGGGGGAAGGAGGGAGAGCTAAACCCTTATCATTCATAGAAAAAAGTAAGACCTTATTAAAAAAAACTGAAAAGTCAGTAAAGTGCAGTATAAGCAGAATATTTAGAAAAATGCCAGAAGAAATGGCTAAAATGCATTAAATAGACTCCCTCGCTTGAACAGAAGTTGCAGATGAGAAGAAGCAAGTCTGTATGTGTATTATTTTTTAAAAATATTAAATGTCTAATGCACAAATTCCCTAGCAATTGCACTGCACACAATAGGGACTCAAGAAGTGGCTACAGCTATTGGTAATGTTGCTCAAAGCAGCCCCACTGCTCCCTGTGACCCTTCCCCACAGAAGGTGTGAAGTCCCCTTGGATGGTATGAGCCTCTCTCCAGATCCTCTTTGGAAGAACTCGGAGAGGCTGGTGGGAGGTGGGGGTGGGGAGGCAGACATCTGTGGGGAAAAGCAGCATTACTTATAGATTTCTCCTTTTTCTTAAGATATTACAATGTAACTATGTATATGTTTATAATATAAAACATAAAATAATCACGTCTCCTCCTTTCTGATGCCCACTGTTTACCAGCTCTAAATATGGGGGATGCTGGCTAGAGAGAGGTCCACTGTGAGTGCAGCTTGCTTCCTTCAGGGCTGACCTAGGAGCTGTTGTTGTAGTCAAGCAGAATCCACTAGAAACCAGTGTGACGCAAGGAGTCACGGCCATCTGGATGGATATTCTTACATACTTTTCTCTTTCCTGAAGATACAAGAGCTTGCAGTTGAACATACAGGGAAGAACTCGGTTGTTTCCCTTGTGGAACTCTTATCTGGCAGGCTGGTCAGACACTGTGAGTCTCCTTGTCCTTCGCCATCCTTGATAAGGTAAGAAAATCCACTTCAGTATTATTGCTACCATTATTTTTTTTTCCACACATTAAGTCTGTTTGATATTCCACAATGCACATACAAATCTAGAGTTTTGAGAAAGAAAACAACTTCTACAAGGCGAGACAAGAAAACAACTGCTCTGCAAAATGGATTTTACAGTGTGGTACAGAGCTTTCTGCTCAGGTTAATACATCAAAACAAGGCATCCTTCCCCATGTGTTTGTTGTTATCCTAAGGCCTGTCTCCACTGACCGGAAGTGTGGAACTCCGGAGTCACATCACGACCAGCAGTGACAGCAAAAGCCGTAGCCTCACGTCGTAGGCCTTCGTCAGTAGCTCGCAGCCAGTCGGCAGACTCAGAGAGGGAGCGCACACGGGGGGTTGGCTGCCGCCAGCGCCAGGCTGAGACTCTCGCGTTGCCATCTTAGCTCTGCTCTCAAAACGTGCATCTGGGTGGAAGCCATTCCTCTGGGCTTTCATTTCCACATCAGGGAAGCAAGGTTGGATGTTGTCTGAGTTTCCTTACAACTTGACTCCTAATGTCCCTTCTCTGTCACTCCAGAACTGTAAATATCAGGGCAGCTAAGAAGACAGCACTGGGTCAGTCATGGCTGGCTCCGCTCCAGCTCCAGCTTGTCTTGTCACCTCAGGCCGGCAAGGTGACTGAGTGCTAATTTCCTTTTCTTTAGTGGAGAAAAACAACAGAACCTTTCCCACATTGTTTTGAGGATTAAATGAAATAATGGAACTCCCGTGTTGGCCACAGCAGGTGGCCCCAAGGAACTTGTCACCAACCCAGTATTGATATTTTCCCTCACCTCCTAGATGTTGGCCAGAGGCCATGGAGGAAACGGGCTGGTGAGATGTCCCTAGAAGTGACACTTTGAGGACCAGCCACTAAAAAGTTTGCTAAATCCTGATATGATCTGAGGAGGATGGGTGAGGATGAGCATCGTCAGAGCAGAAACTCAGTCCTGAGAAGCCAGGATTAAAGAAAAGCAGTGATGCTCTCACTTCTGCAGCGCATGTACTACAACTGGAAAGACACAGAGAAGATTAGCAGGGCCCCTGTGTAAGGATGATGTCCAAATTCATGAAGCATTCTGTATTTTCTAAATATTCACATATTAACTATATCATTGTTCCCCCAATTTTTTCAGTTTGAATGATCCAAATTTGCTTTAAAATCTTTCATAAAAATGAAAAAGTAACTAAAAAAAGACAAAAAATGAAAAACAAAAGAAATTAAAAAAAAAAAAAACAGCGATAATAGGAACTGCAAGTTCCACAAGGCAAAATAGATTTTTTAAGAACCTGGTGACCTATTCTATGGGAACCCAGAGGGGACACGCTGAGTTTTCCACAGCTATAAAGATGTAACTCTGGCCCTAGAGCTGTTGCCAAGGGCTACATGCACACCTACACACACACGTGTGCATACACACATCCACACACATATGCTTGCTCTCATTCTCTCTATATATCTCACACACACACACAGACAGACACACACACACACGGAGCTCTATCCAAGCTGGATTCATTAGGTTCCTGGCTATGTCAAGGCTATAGTTATTGTTCATTATTCATAAAGTGTCATAAACATCTAAGCTACCTTACAATGGATGCGGCCCTGCTGAATAACAACAGCAAGATTAAGAGGCTACTTTCTTGCCCCAAGGAGCTTGCAGTTCAAAACCTGACACATGAAAGTTTAGGACTAGTCCCATGCTCACTTGCAGAAATGTACCGTGGAGAAACCACAAGCTCTTAGCAGGTAGATGCAGTTATGGTACAGGTTTTCCAGGAGGTTTCTGAGGTTGTGCATAGAAGCTTAAGATGTATAAGGCTATTGGTATATCAGTTAACAAGAAAAGGGGGAGGTGGACAGAGAAAATAAGGGCGCGTCAGTGCTAAACATATCTTGGAATCTGGAAAATGTCTGTCCAATCTAGGAACTCATGGCTTCTGACACCCGGGCATCTCCCTTAGGGGACGGAAGTGAACAACAACAGCACCTAACGTGAGCAAGATGCATCCACGTCCTGCAGTTACCCTCTGACTCCTGTGAACTCTGTGAGCGAGTCAGGCCCCGTTCTCCTGGCCATAGAGAGATTGGCTGCTGTGCCCAAGGTCACGGAAGACAACAGAGCTGCAATTTCAATCAGGTGCAATCCAGCCCAAGGCCTTTCCAGACCAGGCTACTTCCTTGTCTTCGGACTATGAATACAAGAAATTTCAAGCACTCATCCTCTCCTTACTCTTCCAGCCCATCTACCTGCTCACTCAAGTCCAGTAGGAAAGGTACCTGGAGGTCCACCAGCTGAGAATGGGAAGACATCCACATAGCAGAGGTCTATTATTATCAGCTTTGCTCATGACTTTGAGATGGGCTGGGGAGGCAGAGAGGCATTCTAGGCTAGGCTGGGCTGATTCCCTCAGCTGAGAATGCACAGTGGGGAATGAAGTAATGATTTCAGGCCAGTCTCTGGGGGGCAGGGAGTTAGCCTGAGTCTCTGGAATATTATTTAATGGACTATAGCAGATAATAAAAAATATGATTATTAATTGACTAAGTGACTAACCTTGGTCAGTGCCTTGCAAGACTGTGAGACATTTGTCACCAAAAAGAACTGTGCAGACAAGGTGGATATACCAATAGCACAGGCAAAGGAGGTATGGTTCTGGGGGAGTCAACACCTCAGTCTCCAAATAATTCATTTCCTGCTAGTTGATCCCTAAAATTCCATGCTTAGAGCTTCATCGCTTTAGCTTCCTTTATTCACATTGTTGATTTTGATCTTACCCTGTAAGCCAGGCCCTGCCTGGTTGGACTGGAGATACAGTTGGCAAGAGGAGAATTTGCTGATTATCCCAGGGAAAGACAAACAAACGCAAAGGCTTAAAACATAGGAGTGAGCAGGGGAGGGGGGGACGGGCAGGCAACAAAGAACAGGTGAGTGTGCCACCCAGATGGAGATGTCAGCCCCAGGCACAGAGGCGAGCGCTGTGCAAGGGATGGCAAAGGGTTCAGAGCATGCAGTGCAGCCAGGAGTCAGGTCCTCAGACCCTGCTCTGCTGGGTGGAGGATGCTGGAAGGTGAAGATGCTACAAAAGGGAGTGATCTCATCGTATTTGTATGTTAAAATGAAAATAAGGAACAACAAGGCATTTGGATTGTGTAATCCATGATGTCATTTAGATTCTGACGTAAACATCCTGAGAAGGGATGATGATTTTTAAAGTTGTGGATCCTTTGGAGTGAGTACAGGATTCAAAGCCTAGCTTTTATATTAAGGAGGAAGAATACCAACACGGGTCCAAGCGCCTGAGGGGAGCAAAGGGAGGTCCCCAGGGGGAAAGGTGCACATGTGGCGTGAAAAGGCAAGCGGGGTCTCACTCTTGTTGATGTCTCACTCTTGTCCGCCAGGCCTGTTAACAGAGAGATGGAAGTTATATAAGCTCATTAGTTTTATTTAATCTATCAGAAATTATTACATGAACTTAAACCCCAATTTTAATCAACTGTAGAATGGAGAGTCTTTTTAGCAGAATTGGCCCTACCTGAAGGATCAGATGTGAAGCAAGTTTTGGTACCTTTGGTTAAGGTCCATATTCAGTCACCTCAAAAGTTTAACTAAAGTTGAATTTACCCACACAAAACATGATTTTGGAAAGAGCAGCTAAAGTCTGACAAATAACTGTCGGCCAGCCTGTAAGTGCTTCTGGTCTAGTGTTCTGTCAGTATCGGTTTATATGGGAAGGGTAATACCCTACCTTCCCCTTCATATAGGGGTAGAGGAAAGTAAGTGTGTGCAAATATTTGCCAAGTTTCTGCCACATTGCAGGCAGCATGGCAGCCCCGGGGTAGGGCCAAGAACAGAGAGGCGTAGCCTGAGACTTCAAGGTTCTTCCGTTCTTGTTAGGGAAATGGACACAGTCCAGGAAAGAAACAGGCAAGAGAAGAATTAGCTGTCTGGAAGAATAATGGAGGGGAGTTTAACCAGAAAATAGGATGTGCTGACATCAGCCTCACAGAGAGAGGGCAAGACAGGCTCCCAGGGTGATGTTTAAGCTGAGAACTGGATTTAGGGAAGACTTGGCCAGGGGATGTGTGAGGGAGAGCAGTGGGGGCTGAGAAAAAGGCGTGTACAAGGAGCAGTCTCTGCAATAATCGAGATATGCACAAAGTGCAGTGGAGGGTCAGGGGAATACAGCAGCCAAAACCAGGGAAGATGAAAGCCAACAGCTGAGCTGGCAGGAGTCCTCATCCAGGGGCCCTGCTGCCCTGCAGATCTCTGACTCCTGGACAGTGGTGTTGGGTCAGTTGTTCCTGTGACTGCAACAAATCTGAAAACCCATCAGTCAACACAACGGACTGTTTCCTGTGGTGGGACACACCATTACACTGTCTTTAGTAATTTGGGAAAAACAAACAAATGGGAAATGCTGAGAATTCGCTCCCAGGGAGCCAATATTCCGTCATGACTGTACAGACAGAATGTGAGAGCAAAAACCTATGGGGAGAACAAGCAAGCAGGCCTGGGAAATTTGGATGAAAGGAAAGGTCTTTTTTATTTTTCTTGAGTCGACGACATTGCAGTTGAATTTACTTTTATCTTCAAAGATAGAGGAATTCTATAGTCTTTTTATTTTCCTAAAAAAAAAAAAAAAGTCACTCTCTGGTTCCAGATTGCTTACCCCAAGGAAATGTTTCTATGCTGTCAGGAGGTAGGAGGTCCGAGAAGTAAACAGAGCATGAGCTGCTCCTGAGGTATAGATGTCTTTCTATGTCTGACATTTGGAAAAGGAGTTCTCAAAATATACATGGAAAAAAAAATTGACTTCAGCTATCACTCTGAACTTAATCACAAAAATGCAAGAACTCTGACACTATTGATTTTACTATATGCTTTCCTCACCTCTCAAAAATCAAGACAGCCCTTGTACTTGCATCTGGACGTCTTACTGGCTGGAGGTCATTAGGTTTAGGGAGGCTACTATTCCCTTTCCATAACCACGTCATTGCTTTCCCAGGACTCAGGACCTTACAACCAGGTCATGGTGAACACTGGTGCTGTGAAGCCTCTTTTAGATCTGCCAGTACTGAAAGGAGCTGTGTTGACTCTGATACAGCCCTAAAATTGGAAACTAAATAATATTGCATGTGAATTATTAGGTCACGTAAAGAAAAATTCTAATATCCTTCCTCCAAAATGTTTCTGCCTTTCATATCCTTTTAATGTTACCTTTATTATGTAAAATTATGAAAGATAACTACCTATCATCTCCTAAAAGCTGCAGTTTCAGCAAGTCGCTCTAAGTGACAGTGCAGTTCCCATGTGCAATGGCTCTTTCCTGGAAAAGAAAGTGCTTGGATTGAAAAGCCTGGGCCTGTCTTGTAAATCCTCTCAGAGCCTACTCCATTTCAGAATGAAAATCCGACATCACATCAGTAAGAAGCTTGAAACTATTTACATTTGCTTCCTCTCAACATCTTGTGTCAGAATAATGAAAAGCTCTATGCTTCCTTGACTGAAGGCTGACATTCTGTCCTTCATGGACTTCTACTCACCATAGAAGGAAATGGAGAAATAATTTTCAGAGTTCCTATTGATCTAGGCATTGCATTAACTGTCTGCTGAGCCAAGCCATTTATTGACTAGATGTTTGCCGGCTACTTCTAATCAGCTCAGCTTTCCTGAGCAGATTTTAGGATGGGCGGGAAAGACACCAGGATGGAATTCTCTGGAGCTGTCGCAGAGCTATCTGTATGACCCCAAAAGTCTTTCTTCTGTTCCAATCGTGTTTTAAAGACCTGAGAAACAATGTTTGGGTCTTAGTCACAAACAACCACTTGCCTGGGGGATATGAAATTGTCCTCGGAAAAGAGCGCTGAGCCACACGAAATGACATTTCCTTCTTCCATAGAGTTAGATGGTAGAGTTTGTATAGTAAGACCACCTTTTTCCTTTTAGCCGTTGACCTCATTTAAGTCACATCCTCTTAGGAGCCACTCTTGTCTACTTAGACTCACTCTTTGAGACACTTTAGAATCTCAAAGCAAATCAGGAATAGCCAATTTTTAAAAAGTAAACTCCATATATGCTACATACAGAAACATACCCAAATCATTAAGTGCACAGTTTGATATACGTTTACAAGTGAACACATCTGTGTGACCAGAACAGAGATCAAGAAAGAGGGCATTACTGGCACCCCAGAAAGCCTCCTCTTTCACTGTGTCCCAGAAGGGTAACCATTATGTGGACTTTCAACACCAGAGATTAGTTTTGCCTGTTTTTGAACTTTATATAAAAGGAATAATATGGTATGTAAAATTTTGTTTCTAGCTTCCTTTACTCAACATTCTCTTTGTAAGTTTCAGCCAACAGAATTTTGAGGGTAAGTTACATAAGAGATGATACCTGGTCTATAATTTTTTTTGCCCGATTTTGGCAGGTGTTTATAAAAAGCCAAAACTGAACCCCTGAGCCTTTATTAATAAAAGTTTAGCAGACATACCAAACTAGTGCAGATAATCTTGAACAGAATGTGCCTTGAGTAAGTGGGTCCTGACATGTCAAATTACTTCAGAAATATTTAAAGAGGTCCAGGTCCAGCAGAAACATAGTAAGCACTCACACAATTTCAAGTTTGACACAGCTGTATTCTCACTCATGATGTTACAGTGACTTCCTGCTTCAAAAACTTTGCAAAATTCTTCTAAGTTTCTTAAATTCCCTGCAGCTTAGAGCCACTGTATAAATATGCACAGGGTTTTCCAAAGCAAAAATTGCTACTTTTCTTAGCTCCTGACAATGAAACGAACAAGTGACTTTACTGGAACAAGATGCAAAACACAACAATATTGAATTTGATATCAATTTTAAAAGCAACTCTTTATAATTTCTGGAGTTCATAATTCAGAGAGGCAGAATATTAATGAGATTTTGTCAGATAGTTTAGCTCATATAGTTAGGATTTCCTTCTGCTTTAAAAATGAAAATAACCTGTAATTTACATATAACTAAGTTTTCCTTCATATTGTACCATAAAAGCCCAAATTACCTTCCTGATATTAAATCACTCATCCTCATTTCAGTAGAAGGGATGTTTGATTTTTCTCTTGCTTGAAGAAGGGACACTAGAAAGATATCTATAGAAAAGCTCCCTCATCCTGAACTGGCTTTTGAGAGACCAAGATAAATACAAGGTAAAATTACAAAGGGATGAAGACTGCAAAGTTAGCATAGTTTCAATGCCCGGTTAAGTCTCAAAACCTAGCACAGAGCACTGTGCATATGTGGAAGAGGTGTGTGCACTCGTCCTTCCTTTACAAATGTCTATTGTGTACCTACCATGTACCCAGCACAAGTGTGTAATAGTTTACCAAATGAATAAAATTTGGGACTGTATCAGAAAAATGCATACTTGGGACCAAGTGTGTGCTGATAAACAGGCCCTTTGGGGGGAAAAGTTCCTAATTCTAGTGTTAGCCAAGTTCCATGATGTAAATATTCTCTCCATGTCCGATTTCAAGATACTAGTGTGAAGTCACTGAACTGCAATGGGGATGAGCTGACTTGACTCCTGTGAGCAGGCAGGAGCCAGCAGTTCTGGGACATCACTGCCTTGAAACGTGCTGGTGGTGATGGAATAATGGATACATGAAGCAGGAGGATGGCAACATCAGCAGTAGTGGACCTTCTTATCAATTAATCAAAGAAAACTGAGTGTGCATTCTAGGACTCTGAAAGCTCACATATGTGGTGTCTTATTCAAGTCTAACAGAGCCGAAAAGCACCCAGTGGTTTTCCAGGGGAGAGCAGCATGCACAGAATGATCTCCCAGGGCAGTGATCTGGAAGAGCTCCAGAAGTCTGAGGGCCCAGATAGCTTCTGTGCAATGTCCCCAGGATGTTCTGAAATTCTCGTAGTTAGCACCATTCTTTAGGGTCAAATCTTTGTGCACCCAAATGCCAGCATCTCTGAGAAATGTAGCAAGTTGTGCCCCTGGTGAGCTAGCAGCTGGGCAAAGCAGGAGGAATGTTGACTCATAGATAAAAGGCTAGTTCCATTCCTGGCTTGCTAATAACTGATTGTCACTCATGTGGTGAGTCCCCTCACCATTCCAAGCCTCAGTCTCCTTGCAGCCCCCATGACATGCTGCAAATCACCTCTGCGTGCAGTAACCTCCTCAGCCTGGACTGCCCCAGCGCGGTTGCTGGCTCTGTCTAACAGATCCCCGGCTTTGACAGTGTGGTTTACGTGGTAGTTGTCAGACTAGATACGGCAGTGGAGAGAGATGTCCGCTGACTTCTTTTTAAAGCTACTTTCTGTAAATAATTCACACTAAACCTAGTAGGAAATAGAACTTTTCCTTGGGGATTCCTATGAAGATCACCAGCTCTTAATGCTTTCTAAAGGGTCTCAAGATTTCCAAAGAAAGATGTCATTGCAGCTATGAACATCAAACTTGCTGGACCTAAGAAGGCCACGCACATTGTAGGACGCAGCATTCTTTTGTAGGTCAAACTACAGCCTAAGGTCAAAACAAAAGCCTAAGAGAGACTCCCAGGATGTTGAACACTGTGAATACAGCTGGATTCAAGTGTTTTCATATTCATATAGTAAACTGGGCATGGGCCTTTGGGAGTAAGTTTCCCACCACTCCTTCCTAACCCTCCTCCATATGCCTGGGGTGTGTGTGCATTTTTATCATCCTCCTAAGTATCTTAAAAGTCACAGCCAAGTTACCACATGCTAGAATCCACTCGGTCAGCGGTAATGGGCAAACACTGTTGTGCTAATTTAACACTGCTCATTGTAATTGCACCCCAACTCACCCTAGACCCAGGCAGCACATAAAGCCGGGCCTGAGCAGGCTCCAGCCAGCCCTCCAGCGCCCTCCAGAACCCGTGTCCCAGAGGCCCTAACACAGCCCTGCCGTTGCCCTGGCTCTTACCTCATGTCTGGAGAAAGACGAATTTTGCCAAATCATAATTTTTAAATACCTTGACATTTTTTTAAAACCCCCTTTATAGCTTGCCCTCCAGCCATTTTTAGGTAAAGAAGTGTTTTTCCAAATTCTTGCTTATTCCTAGTGAGAAGGCATCTCTCCATCATAGAAAATTTTTAATGGCTTTAAAATTTTAACAAATGAAATTTGTGTGCAGGCACTTTGCATGAGCTGACATCAGCATGTCCCTGATGCCAGTTGGCATTAGAGCTCCAGGATAAGAAGAGGGGACATTAAAAGTAAATTGTCAGGGGTAAAGGTTATTTGAGGTCTTGCAACCCTAGCTGTGTCAGAGTTTTTCCAGAGACGGTGAGGCATGTGGTTAAGAGGATCCATTGATTGATGGAGCAAAATTGGCTTCCACAGGTAGAGAACCTTCTTCATTTATCTATTTATATCTGCATCCTAACTTTTTTTTCTGATTATTAAAGAAATGCAAGCTTGTAAAAATGAGAGTGGTAAAGAATATAAAAAATAAAAGCAAATGTTCCCTGTAATCACATACTCTGAAATAACCACAGTTATTTTATATAGACTCCCCTGAGGTTTATGCATACATGAATATCTACATAATTACCATTATTTTATACAATGGGTGTGTGTGTATGTATATACTATTTTACAATTTTTTTCCCCCCAGCTATCCAGGACATCTTTTTATGTCAGTCCATGAAGTTCTATGCCTTCTTTTTAAGGATTGGACAAAAAATCTTCCTTAGGAATAGAAGCATCACTGTAATTTTTTGTGAGGGGAGCATGAGGCAGGCAGTGTCCCATTTCACGGATGGATAAATAGAGATTCCGAGAGGATGCCTGTCCCTCCCAGAGTGCAGATCCAGATGATACCCAAACGTGGCCCAGACCTTCACACTTTCGGCTTCAAAGCATGCTTCCCTTCCCTAATGCCAGTCCATTGCCTCCCCTCTCTCAAAATATGTTAAAATGATCACTTTCGAGCAGGTTAAGCTGTGCTAACCATAGATTGATTTTGCAGGTTGCTGCCAAAAGGGATACTCAAATAATCGTTAAACCACAGGGGATGGTCATTCATCCCTGCAAGAACTAAAAATAAACCCACTGGGTTTTCTCTGCTCCATTTTCCAGCAGAAACTCAAAGAGAACCAATGATACATTGGCTTAGAAATGCTTATGTGTGTTCCCTTAAGAGAAACAAGTCTTTTGGAAATCAGTTACTTATTGCTCCCAGTTAACATGCAGAGACCATTATAAGCCTCCCATTCTTTCTTGACTGGGAAGACAGCTATCCTTTCAGGATGAGTAGAAGTCTGACACTGGGGCTGCTTCTGCTTGGAAGGGCTGGACAACTCCTGATCCCCGGCGCCTGGAGCTCTAGCTGCCTGACCTCCAGGATGAGGGGTCCCAGTCCCTGTCCTTCCACCCAAATGCCTGCCCTTCCCTGTGCAGCTACTAAAACACAGGGCATTCTACTTGGCCATGTCTGAGTTCCTGCTGCTCTGCCCAGCCTTGAGCCCTCTGCTGCTCCTAGCTTCTCCTGCATGGATCAGCCTCTTCCTGCTTGTATTTTGCTCCCCTCCCTCTGGCTCACTGGGGCAGTCAGCCTGTCTACTTGGCCTTATTTGCTGTCCCATTTTTATTTGCTCTGTCACTGAATTCTGTTGATTCTTCAGCTACGTCTAGTCCAGGCTCTCTGCATCATCCCCACCCTCTGTACTCAGCCCAGAGCCCAGCTCACCTTAACCTTGGCTCTTGCTAGGAGTTGCCCTGTAGACATGAACCTTCAAGGTTCAACTCATAGCAGACAACCTGCCCCTGCCTTCAGTAAGCCTTCTGGAAGGAAAGTTCCAGTCATGCCATTCTGTCTTTTGAAAACATCAGTGGTTTACATAGTCAAGTCCTTAAATACTAATAACAGAGGCTTCTTTATCAAAAGAGCTAAGTTAGGTTAACAACTATGTAACTTTCTGGACTCACCTGAAAAGTCTTTGTCACTTGGATAAAATAGATAACTAAGCATTGTGTCATGGTAAGAATAAATTTAAAACAGATAAATAAAAATATAAAAATGTCAGTGGAGCCCCATTGCAAGTGTTCATTAATTCCCTCAGCAGATGCTTTTTGGTGCTGAGATGCCAAGGATGAGTCCCAGCTCCACCCCTGCTCACAGAGGCGCACAGCCAGCCTGGAGAGCAAAAGCCTCCAGGGAATGGACCGAGGCTGGGCTGGGATCGGGCAGGACCCAGGGGGCCAGGTGCTGAGGGGCCTGGAGGAGGTGCTCGGAGGAGGGGAGCACAGGCCTACTGAGTGCTGAAGGAGGGATGGAAGTCAGCCAGGGGGTGGCAAAGGGGGTCACGACCTCCAGGGTCTGTCCCAGCCAGAGTTTCTAAGCTTGTCCCCACTCCCACCCAGCTTCATTCAGTGGCATCTTGGCACACCTCACCTTTCCTCTTGCATTTCCTGCGAGGGGAAATCCTCCTTCAGTGGGGCGCACCCCATCTTTGCCATTCCCTTCAAGTCTCCCCGTAGGGCATATCCTGCATCAGCTGTCTGTCCACATCCATGTACTCATTCCACAGTTAGTTTGCAAACTTTACAAGGTGCTGCTTTGTATCAGGTGTGCAATTATGGGCTGAATATAGACACGAAGAGAAAAAAAAGCCTTCATCTCCCCACTAAAGAATCTGCCATCCATAGTTGTAAGCAGCCGACCCAACACCTGGACGCTGCCGTGACATCGGATGTGACAGATGCTTTATGTCATAATCTGATCCCCATCTGTGAGTTAACGTCTGTTTCTTCTCTCCATTTTTCTTAATTCTGGTTGTAACTCATGTCTTTATCACTCACGAATTTGCCACATTCTACTGTGTGTTACTGGTTTCCTTGGCATACTTTCCTGACTTGATCGTAGCTCCTACTGATCAGGACCCTTCCTTTACTATGCTCCCCATAATGCCCAGCAAAGTTCTCGGTCCATATTTGCCCTAGAACACTGTAAGGTACCAGGCTCTCACAGTGAAGCCCTTGGCCTCTGGGGTCCCCCAGCTGAATGGGAACTAGAATTTGCCTGTGTGGTAGAGAGCACGGAGCCAGCACACCACCCAAGGCCTGGGAGGGTCGCCTTTATTGCCGTGAGTGGGTGGGCGAGGAAACGGCACCATGGCCGCGCACGACCTTAGTCTGGCCCCCCGTCTGCCTCGTCTGGTCCCCTGGATCCTCCTCACCGGTCCCGCATGGGGAAGCATCCTTCCTCTGGCACACTCTCCCACCACAAATGCACCCTGGCGTTTCTGTTGTTCAAAGCTGCACTCGCTGGCGCACATTCCCACCTAATTCAATAAATTCCTTTTATTACTAAGCCAGAGCTGCAATGATTTATCTCCCGATCTCAGATCACTTTGACTCTAACATATACTTAAATTACAAACCATGTCAGGAAAACATCTCATTTTCCATGAGCAGTAATAGGTTTAAAAGTTACAGGATAATATTTTATAGAGAAAAGGTTGAACTCTGTCATTTCCTTCCTAAGCCTGAAATAAGTAACACAAATATAATAGGTTTTTTTTTTTTAATTTTCTGGTGACTTTGAAAAACATTTAGATGGGAACTGCTTCCTTTTCCCTTCAAGGTGGAGATTTAAATGCCATAGACTTCAGGAAATATTTTTAGAAGTTTTCACCATGTCATCAGTTGAGGATTGCTGATGAACTATGAACTGATGTTTAAATCACATTTAATTGAAACAGAAATACAAAATTGGATTCTGTCCTGTCTTGTCAAAATTTTAATGAGCCTTACATGTAGAACCTTGACAGTAGGCATATTAATGCTAACTTCACCCGCAGTCATATTTGCAGAAGAGTTACCAATGCAGTGAGTTATGAGAAATGTTCCTGTTGCATATACAGATAGATAAACAGAAGAATAAATACATAAATGAAGTTGAAATAAAACCAAAGACCTAAAAGTTACCGGGACATTTTGGCAACTTCCCTCCCATATGTTTTCTTTTTTCATAATAAACTCATTTACAAAATAAAAACAGAAGTTGTTCTGGAAATATTCAAACACATCAAAGGTAGGAATAATGATAAACTTAACTTGTTCTTTACACTTCTTCCCTTTAGCCACAAATGTAATTTTAAGAAAGCAGAATTCCTGTAAGAGAAACATCTGTTTCTCTATTTATAAAACTACTGAAAGAACCACAATGAAATGCAGTGAATGACCTAGCAGAGAGAGAAATCAGGAAAACAATTCCATTCAAAGTTGCATCAAAAAGAATAAAATACCTAGGAGTAAACCTAACCAAGGAAGTGAAAGACCTATACTCTGAAAACTACAAGACACTCATAAGAAATATTAAAGAAGATACCAATAAATGGAAACACATCCCATGCTCAAGGATAGGAAGAATTAATATTGTCAAAATGGTCATCCTGCCAAAAGCAATCTACAGATTCAATGCAATTCTTATCAAAATACCAATAGCATTTTTCAATGAACTAGAGAAAATCATTCTAAAATTCATATGGAACCACAAAACACCCCGAATAGTCAAAGCAATCCTGAGAAGGAAGAATAAGGCTGGGGGGATTATGCTCCCCAACTTCAAGCTCTACTACAAAGCCACAGTACTCAAGATAATTTGGTACTGGCACAAGAAGAGACCCATAGACCAATGGAACAGACTAGAGAGCCCTGATATAAACCCGACCATATATGGTCAATTAATATATGATAAAGGAGCCGTGGACATACAATGGGGAGATGACAGACTTTTCAACAGCTGGTGTTGGCAAAACCAGACAGCTACATGCAAGAGAATGAAACTGGATTATTGTTTAACCCCATACACAAAAGTAAACTCGACATGGATCAAGGACCTGAATGTAAGTCATGAAACCATAAAACTCTTAGAAGACAACATAGGCAAAAATCTGAATATAAGCATGAATGACTTCTTCCTGAATGCATCTCCTTGAGCAAGGGAAACAAAAGCAAAAATGAACTCATGGGACTACATCAAACTAAAAAGTTTCTGTACAGCAAAGGACACTATCAACAGAACAAAAAGGTATCCTACAGTATGGGAGAATATATTTGTAAATGACATATCTGACAAGGGGTTAACATCCAAAATATATAAAGAACTTACACGCCTCTACACCCAAAAAGAAAATAACCCGATTAAAAAATGAGCAGAGGATATGAAGAGACAGTTCTCCAAAGAAGAAATTCAGATGGCCAACAGACACATGAAAAGATGCTCCACATCACTAATCATCAGGGAAATGCAAATTAAAACCACAATGAGATATCACCTCACACCAGTAAGGATGGCCACCATCCAAAAGACTAAGAACAACAAATGCTGGTGAAGATGCAGCGAAAGGGGAACCCTCCTACACTGCTGGTGGCAATGTAAGCTAGTTCAGCCATTGTGGAAAGCAATATGGAGGTTCCTCAAAAAACTAAAAATAGAAATACCATTTGACTCGGGAATCCCACTCCTTGGAATTTACCCAAAGAATACAACTTCTCAGATTCAAAAAGACATATGCACCCCTATGGTTATTGCAGCACTTTTCCTAATAGCCAAGATATGGAAGCAACCTAAGTGTCCATCAGTAGATGAATGGATAAAGAAGAGGTGGTACATATACACAATGGAATACTATTCAGCCATAAGAAGGAAACAAATCCTGCCATTTGTAACAACATGGATGGAACTGGAGGATATTATGCTCAGTGAAATAAGCCAGGCAGAGAAAGACAAGTGCCAAATGATTTCCCTTATTTGTGGAGTATAACAATGAAGCAAAACTGAAGGAACAAAATAGTAGCAGACTTAGAGACTCCAAGAAGGAACTAGTGCTTACCAAAGGGGAGGGGTGTGGGAGGGTGGGTGGTGAGGGTCGGAGAAGGGGATTGTGGGGCATTATGTTTAGTACACATGGTGTGGGGAATCGCTGGGAAAACAGTGTAGCACTGAGAAGGCAAACAGTGAATCTGTGTCATCTTACTACATGATGGACAGTGACTGAATTGGGGTATGAGTGGGGACTTGATAATATGAGTAAATGTAGTAACCACATTGTTTTTCCATGTGAAACCTTCATAAGAGTGTATATCAATAATACCTTAATAAAAAATAAATAAATAAATAAGAAAAAAAAAGAAATGCAGTGGACATAATTTTAAAAATAGCCTTTCTTTAAGAAAACATTTCAGTCTTATCAATTTTATATCATTACTAACGGGTCATTTTAACTGCAGAATATTAGAACTCATTTCCCATTATCACCACTAATCAGAATATGGAGTCCACATGCTGATGATTTTGATGAATTCATGTTGCTGATAAGATGAAAATCATATTTGTTTGCAACCAAATCACAGGTTATCATGCCTTCATAACTTGAGAGTTGAATTACACTTATTTTCAAAACTGTGAAACTCAAGAGCTATATTTTCTGTTATCTAGAATCATAATCAGCAGTGGTGTATTTCGTATTGCTTTGTAACACATCAGAATCACTGAATGCAGCCGGTAGCATGAAGCAAGGTTAATTGGATTGATAACATGGCAATACCCAAATGGCTGAATATTTTAGCATCACATTTACTGGAAATCTGAAAGCATTCTTCATTTCCCTCCACATTTCTGATTAGAAGATAGCCCCAAAGTTTTACTGCTTAACCTTGTGGACTTGACCTCTTCCCTCAAGTGTTTAACTAGCCACCTTGGCACTGGCCAGTCACTAATTCAGATGGAATAGCAGAGCCAGTCTCATTTTGTTTTATGAGGAGAGAGGTTTTCCATAGTGCAGCACTGTTTGATTTGTTTTTACTTTGCTTTTCAGAAGCTCTGTTGTTTCACTGCCCAGGAAAAGGGAAGGTTTCTTTCTGTGCCTGACAGGGCAGCTCATGGGCAATCGGGGCCTGCTGGGCACGGCTGCCATCTGAAAATAGGCAGCCTGCTTCCACCAGGCTTCTGCTTATCCAGCTTATGGTTTTGATGTGTGCATAAAACACCCACAAGGGTACTTGCAAAGAGAATCTGGTCCTGAAGCCCTTAGCTAATTCCAGGTTCCACCACCCACTCCGATGCTCTAGGAAGTCTCATCACATATGCCCTAAGCCACGGCTGGCTGTGTACACAAGTTACATTCTCTCCAGTAATCATCAGAACAAATTTTCAAGTTGATACTATAATCCCATTTTACAGATTAGAAACTGGGATTCAATAACTTGCCTAAAGTCTCACACCTAGTAGATGCGGGAATCGGGATTTGACTTCTAAGTTGTAATTCCTCCTTTCATCCTCTTAGCCAGGTTGCCCTCCCAGTGAGCACTCGGTACTTGTGCTCCAGTTTCTGAGCAAGGAGACAGCCCCTTTTAGCCCCTGCCCCTGATTCCGTGTGTCAACCCAACTGGCTTCTCCCAAGCCACTCATGGCTGGGCCAGTTCGGTATTTTATAGCTGGCTCTCTTCTCTCCCACGTGGGTGGGTGTGTTGGGATGCGGAGCCATCTGCTCCTCCAGCCTCTGCCAAATCAGAATTTCTTTCCATTTCCCTCCAGCCACCCTGGCAGTTCCTACTCCTCCATTCCCTGTGTATTCCAGTCCAGTGGCTTTTTTCATTCCATACCCTTCCTGAAGGCTGCTGATTCCATCTCAAATAGTCTGCTTACCTATCTTCTAAAGATGAACATTTTCAGTCCAATATTTTAAGGCCACTGAGATGTTAAGTTCTGGAACCAACAGATCTACAGATTATGGCTCTGCTACTTACTAGCTGAGTGACCTTGGGCAAGTGGCTTTCCCTCTCTGAGTCTTTTTTCTCACCTACAGAATGGACAGAGTAATGCCAATCTCACAGGGTGGTTGCAAGAACCCAGTGAACTTCCTTCTGCAAAATCACTCAGCAACACTTGCTACCAAGGCCAGCACATGTCACACCAGGCTAAGAAGAGAACCGTGCCCACTGGTGTTCCACGGCTGTAGCGTGCACAACCTCTGCAATTGTATGTATCAGTTCTGCCCGGCTCACAGTTAATTATCAGTAAATATTAGCATTCTTTCCATTCCTTCTTGCTAGTTGCTGCTTTAGAGAACACATTGTAATGGACCCTTAAAGTGTTTCTGTGAGACAGGAAGAGCAGGTGGAGTCCACAGCATGTAGTTAAAGTAAAGATTTGAAGAAAATAGCCATGCTGTTCTCATCCACATAAATTAAGGAAAATTTTCGTGTAGATATGTAGGTGGCAATAGCTGTCTGTTGGTATGTCTTCTGCCCACTGTGTGGAATGGTTGTGGGCCTGAGTCCTTCAATTGTTCCTTTAGCCCAAGAGAAAGGTGCAGACTCCTCACGGGGGCACAGACGCGGCAGCTCCCAGGTGCTCTGTCCTCAGTCTGTCTGGCAGACTAGCTGTTTACCTCAGACTGCTCACTTCTGCACACTGTACTGTTGTCAAGAAAGTCTCAGATATTGAATAGTGTATATTTCCCACTAAGTCCCTCTGGGTTCAATGTAATGCCAGAGAACTTTCTGGCAAGGTCTCTGTGAAGGGAGGTCATCTGAGCCATTTTCTAGCCAAAATCCTTTAAACTCCCACGTTAGTGTTATTATTTCCCTAGCCCATTGTCTGATAATAAATATCCTTCTAATCTCTTGACCTGGCCATGATTATCTGAATTACTGTCCTGTTGTTACCTTTCTCTTCATAGCCAAGTTCCTTAGATATGTGACCTATACTAATTCCTTCTATTGTATCTGCTCCCTATACTTTAGACTCTATAATCTGGCTTCTATTTCCCTTAAAATTCTCTCCTTCTTCCGTTTCCTGGCATCTCTCCAGACTCACCCCTCTTTTTTTTTCCCCTTTGAGTTCACCAATGACTTCTTCCTAGTCAAATGCTAGCCTTACCAGGCTCCAAAGAAGTTCAATGGAGAAAGGAAAGTCTTTTCCACAAGTGATATCACACCAACTGGAAATTGATATGGGAAAAAAATGAACTTTATCCCTTACTGAACAATTGTAACTTTTACATCCCAAATTTAATTAGATCTAAACATAAACATTCAATCTTTAAGTCTCTAGAAGAAATCATAGGAGAGACTCTTTGTGGTCTTGAAGTAAGCGAGGGTTTCTCAGACAGGACCTAAAAGGTAGTTACTGTCAGAGTTAAAAAGTGATGTTAGACTTCACCAAAATTCAAAACCTCTACTCAACAATAAATAACCATGAAGGAAATGAGTTGGGGAACCATAAGCTTTCAGAAAATATTCCTAACGGATATATCTGACAAAGGACTTGTACACAGAATATATAAAGATGTCTTACAACCTAATAATAAGAAAGTAAAAACACCAATAAACATGGCCAGAAAAAAAAAAAGCCCTTGGACAGAGAAATGGCTAATAAGCCTATGTAAAAGTATTTAACATCATCAGTCATCAGGGGAATGAAGATTTAAATGACTGACAATATCAAAAAGTTGGTGAGAATCAGAGCATCTAGAACTCCTATACATGCTGGCAGAGTTGCAAAATGGTACAAACAGTTTGGAAGACTCTCTAGTAGTTTCTTATAACACTGAAAATATAACTATAACATACCCAGCAATTTTGCTCCTAGGTATTGCCCAAGAGAAATAAAATCACACATAAAAAAAAAAGAGAGAGAGACTTGTATAAGAATGCACACAGCTGCTTTATTAAAGATAGCCAAAACTGGGGGGGAAAATTGACCATCAAGAGGACAATGGATTTTAAAAGTGCAGCAGAGCAATACAATGGAATCCTACTCAGACTAAAAAGGAGCAATGTAGTGACGTAGATGGCACTCCAAACCATGCTGAGTGAAAGAAGACAGACATCAGAGAGCATGCACTATGTGATTGCATTTATGTAAAGTTCAAGAACAGGCAAAACTAATTATAGAGATAGAAATCAGAACAGTGGGGTCCTCTGAGGTGGGCAGGGGTGTGGGAGTAGATTGACTAGTTGGGGACACAAGCAAACTTCCTGGGGAGGTGGGAATGTTCTATATCTTACAGGAATGTGGATTCCATGCAGGTATGTATTTGTCAAAACTCATTGAATGTGTGTACCTAAGATTTGTGAATTTCACTGCAAATTGTAAATTGATGAAAACAAATTTTTAAAGAAACTAAACTTCCCCTTCCTAGACTTTTTGCTATTGTCTAATCTCTTTCCAAACCATGACCTCAGCTTTGGGGGCTCCTCGTCTTGTTCCCACACTTCATTCTGTGTGCTGCCGAATGGTCGGCCCACATTCCTGTATCCTCCCCCTTGGCGTTTTCTTATTCACTCATTCATCCTGAGCCCAACCACCGTCAAGATACAATACAACTAAATTCATAGATTCGAGACTTATTTCTTAGCAAGGTTGGAGGACATTCCTTCTGAACCTAAGAGAATGTGCCCCCAGTGATTCGAACACCACCAATCCTCCCTTCAGCCCACTGCTTCTCATCTCCCTCTGAAACCAAGCAAAACCAAATTGTTTACCTGGAAATATCATAAGACCCACAAATATCAGAGCCAGCTTGGCACCCTCAGGTCTCCTAAACCCATATCATGATGTCATCCTTGCTTTCGGGAAACAGGCTTCTCCTTTGGTTTGAATCCTGTCTCATTCAGAGGCTGAATTCACTAGAGAGTGATCATAGCTAATTCTGGTGTCCCAGTGGCATCTAAGTGCATTGCTGGTATTCAGTAAATATTAATAAGTAATAACAACCATGTGTTTGAGTAAGAGAACCAAGCCCCAGGCACAATGTGACCAGAGAAACTAAACAACAAATTGTGAAGCTTTCTATGCTTATTAAGATTAGAGAGCTAGCAAACTATGTAAGAAAAATGAAGCAATCTTTTATATTTGGACCTTAAAATGCCCAGAATGATTTAATTTTACTGGGTTCTCTTTATTTTGTTTTATTTTCTTTGTGTTTGGAAAAGAGCCCTAACTCAGACAGCCATAAAGGAAAGTCATTAGAAACAGCAACCGAAAAGCATACAGCTGTTATTTCCTTAGCTAAGCTTTATTACTCAACTGAATACTCAGGAATATACAAAAGGATAAAGGCTTGTGGAGAATCTGACAAGGGGTCTGACTAAAACATTTTTAAAAAGAATTGTCCACCAAGTAATTTTCTTGTTCCAGCTCTTTGTACCAAAGACACTGAAGGACTTGTTCCATTTTCCAGAAATACTTTTGTCTGATTTTCTGAAGCTGGTGCTACATGACTGTGGAGTGAAGTTATTGACACATGTCCTCACTGCTTTTACTGCATCTGCTAAAGAAATGCCTAATGCCTAGAGATCTTTCATAACACACATCTTGTTTTATAGAATTGAAATCACTGAGCCACTGGGGAAGCATTTCTCTAGGCAAAAGGACACAAAACCTTGAGCTAGATGAATTACCCTGTGAGTTTAGAGACAGAAAAAACTGCTTTTAACAAGAGATGGGAGAGAGGAGAGGAAAAGATCAGGAGAGGTCTCAGAGAGGAAGTGCATTTGAATTGGACCTTGAAGAGTGATTAGATCTGGTTATGCGGATATTGAAGACACGGGCTTTGCACAGAACAACAAAAGCATTAAACCTTCCAAAGGCTTTTCCCTGTCCTACATTCTTGTAAATGACCTGCCCCTCATCCCTCTTCGCTTCTGCTTCTCTCTCCCCACTCTGCCCACTAAGCCTGACTCACTCCAGCCTTCCTTCCCAGTCCTTCTACATCTCATTTGTCACTGTCTCTCTGGAATGCTCTTCTCCCCGACCTTTATAAGGTGGTCTCCTCTTCATGTGATCATCTTTCAGCCTTCCCCGACCAACCTGCCGCCCCCACCCAGGCCCTCCTTACCCTATTGCCCTATGACGTGCTCTCTAGAGCTTGCATCGCTAATTAAAACAGTCTTAGTTATCTTATTGCACATTTCTTGTAAGTTTTCTGTAAGGACCAAACATTGTCTGTCTTTTCATTTCTGCATCTTCAGTGCTCAGATAATATCTGCTGTAGAGTAAGCACTCATCAAATGAATGAATGAAGAATGCAAGGAGGAAAATGCTCTTGTTCCTTGGGAAATGCAAAGAATGAGTGAGAATGAGACTAGTTCGCTTTGCATGCAGTTTCGCCTGGATGAAAAAAAAAGCTGTGGGTGCTGTGGCCGGAGAGTTGGATTGGAAGCCCAGCTTTGGTGGGGCTCAGAGGCAGGTCAGTGAGCTTGTGAGCAAGTTTCCAATGGACAGATGGAGCGTGACAACCAAAATATGAATGCAACACACAGGCAGGAGTCTTGGTAAAGACCATTCCTATACCGATGGGGAGCCAGTGCCTGCTTCTGTCCGCAGTGGTGACAGGAGCAGAGCCATACCGAAGGAAAATTAAAGCAGGGCCAGTGTGGACCTGAGGGAGGAGGGCGAGACGAAGTGAGGCTAGCGGTGGTCATAATGACAATGGGAACAATGGCGATTTACTGAGGGCCGTCTGGGTGCCAGGCGCATTGCGATGCACGGTCACTACACCATCTCACCAGGGCTTTGGGAAATACCATCCCGATTCTACAGAAAAGAGGAGCAAAGCATGAAGAGGCTAAGTAACTTGCTCAAGGTCACAAAGCTCAACAGAGCAAACTGGGGAAAATTCGACCAGAGTACTTCCCGGAGCCAAGTGTGGTAGGCATCCGGGCTTTCAACAGATCTCTGGCTGCTGTCTTTCCAGACGTCTGCCACCTATGCATGGCCACGTGGCTTGCTGAGGCCAGGGGCATGTGAATGGCAGGGGTAAGCGTCACGTCCAGTTGGAGCTTCTGGGAAGCAGCAAGAAATTCACCCGAAGTCTTCTTCCCTCCGCCGCAAACACCAATAACACTGCCATGTGCCTGCTCCGGAGCCTGGGTGCTGGAGAATCTCTCCCAGAGCGCAGCTCCCAGCCAGGCCGTGGAACACATATAACTTAGGTTGTTTTGAACCACTGAAATTTGAGTGTTTTTGGTTTTTTTTTTAAAACACAGCATTATCCAGTCTGGCTTGCCTTACACAAGGAGGTCACCACAGAGTCCACTGGACAAGAGCAGAGCATCAGCGACGGCCCCGGGAGGACGCCTCCACAGGTAGTTCGCATACCGACCGAACTGTGCCGCAGATGGAGCCACACCCCCTTATTTCTGCTCCTTTGCACACCGCCCTCCCTTTTGGACCTCAGAACGGAAGGTTGAGTTGATCTCCCTCTTTGGTCACTAAAGTACTCCTGGGTATTATCAACATTGGCCCGGGCCAGGTTCTTGTTTTAATTTTACCTCTTCATCTTGATCTCCAAATAGATTTTCCTTAACTATATTTGTGTCCTTGTAAAATGTTTTTGAGAGCACGTTTTTTTTTTTATTTTACACAAATGTTATTCTAAAAGGCGTGCTCTGCCTGTTAAGCTGTTTTATTATTGTTTTCACTCCACTCCACTCCCTGCATGTGGCACAGGCACATTTGGTTTATTGCTTCTCCCGGCTGCACAGGATTTCACAGTACATGCCCACCACTTGTCACCTGTCCACGGCCCTAATGAGGAACACGAGATTATCATCCAGTCAGCTTTCCTACACCATGCCTAAATGAAATCCAGCGCACACTCCCTTACAAAATCCGCAATAATTGTTCTGAGATATGTAGCATAAGTCCAGGCACAGCTGATTCCATGAAATGCTACTGGATCACCGTGCACTTCAAAATGGCTGACTGAGTTCCCCCTGCTCCCAGCAACGCCCAGAGTCCTGGCTTCCCGCAGGGTAACCAGCCTTTGTGTTTATCACATCCCGAAAATGGTCTTACCCCCTTTCTTTTCTGTCCTGTCCTCAGTAACTTCCCCAGGAGGAGCCAGTTTTGTGCGGTGCCCTGACGTCACTGCTCCTCAGGGAAGAGGCACCTGCAAGGCCACCTCCCCAGGGCTGATGGGCTCAGCCCAGCTACATTCTTAGCCAGATCCCTGGGGTGAGGGACGCTTTGCTGTCAGTGCTTACAGCCCCAGTGCCTAGTCAGGGGCACAGTAGGCGCTCAAGGAATATTTAAGGCTTTGTTGAATTTGCCACGAGAGGTTAGTAACTTACTCTTTCGGCACCCTGCTAAATTATTAAATGTGGCCTGAAAGACAGGATGACATTTCCCAAGATGCCTGCGTTCCGGGAGGAATTCTCTTCAACAAGAAGGATAATGAGCCACACATTTTAATTATTGCAAGGACACTGTGTGGCCGATGGTTCTCTCAGCTACGCACACGCCTTAAGCCTGGATTCTCAAGATTATGTTTGCTTTTGGTGTGTAAGGTTCACCCATTTCCCATTTCCTTCTTTCTACTTTCATTCTTCAGGGAATTTGAATGAAAATACCTCTTTTGCTTTACAAACTAGACATGAGCAGATTTAACGCTTTAGATTATAAAACAAACAGCTCTAGCAAAACCCACAAAGCAAATCTTTTAGGAACAAAATATCAGACCTTGGGCTCCCCTGAGGATGAGCTGTCACTCACGTGAGCAGGCAGCAGCTCTGTCCCCGCCTCAGTGGCAAAAGGGAGCATTTATGATGGCTACAAATAAATGTGAGAATGCATGTTTCCCCAGCTTAAAAATAATTAGCACAAATGCCAGGTAAATAATTCTGGGAAGCTCACCCGTGCTGCATTTGGCTTCCTCCCAGCCTCTCCACGCCGACCTGCAGAGCCATCAGCTTATGTGCCCGGGGTCTGCTCAGGTCACAATCTGTCTCTCAGCCTTTTCTTTAGTATTTCTCAGTGTCACCAGAATGATGCATTTGATTTAAAAAAAAATCAACAAGTCTAGGAGCAAAATCTTGATTAAGAGAAATGTTTGAGCAATGGGGATGTTTAATTCCAGGTTCTAGGTAACTGAGAGTTAAGAAATCCTTTTCACTTCAATCCTTGTGATTGAAAACATTTCTAAAATGAACTACTCCATACTCCTGTCTTTGTAAGCACAGAGAGAAACAGGGTAGAATCTTTCTTTGAGGACAGAAAGTTCAGCAGTAATTCTTGGCCATCATTCCAGAAAGCCAAGTATAAGACTATTCATGCAGATGTAGAAGGTATTGAAACTGGATGAGGACAAATCCTCATACCCTCTAGGAGCTGATATTTAGAAATAAGTCTTTCCCTTTCCTTTTATAATTTGCTATTGGAGGCATAAAAGGGTTAATTGAGGGTCTGCATTATTTGGAGCCCAGACAATTGAAATTTTTATTTTTCATTTAGAATCAAAGTGAATAGCTGTTTGATCTATTTTCTGATTAAATATTAAATAACTAAATAAACTAACTTCAGGTTCTTGAGTCCATAAACTCATGTCCTGCTGTAGATGAGATTGCCTCCTAAAAAGGATGAATGTTGTCCAGAGAGCATTAAGTATAATTTTGATACAACATTGATTCATACTGTATATTAGGGGAAATTCTGGCTCTTTAAACACTCATGATTTTTTTTAAAGCAAATAACCTTAACTTATCTAAATGTGTTATACAAACTTCTGTTTGGAAAGACAGTGTAGTGTAATGGACTGACTTCTGACTTTGAGGTCAGGCAGATCTGAGTGACTTGTAGCCCTACCCCTGCAGGAAAGTTATTCAACGTCTCAGAGCCTCAACTTCCTCATATGAAAAATGAACATAAAAATTCTTTACAGGGCCAGCATTTAAAGGAGAGGATATGTGTGAGGACCTGGTGCCTAGTGGTTGATGCAAGTCAGATCTTCCCCCGTGATTTAAAAATGAATTGTATCATATATTGTATTGACCAAAATCAAACAATCTTTCTGTTTGTTCTAGAATTGTAACATCGCCTGCTATAGATTCTATTGTGATGGTTCACTTTATGTGTCAAATTGACCGGGCCAAGGGATGCCTAGGTATCTAGTTAAACATTATTCCTCGTGTGTCTGTGAAGTATCTCTGAATGAAATCAGCATTTGAATTGGTGGACTCAGTAGAGCAGATTCCAGTCCCTAGATAGAACAAAAGGTCAGGGAAGAGAGAATTTGTACCATGTCATCTCTGCCTGCTGCTCAAGCTAGCACATTAGTCTTCTGCCTTTGGACAGGTATATATACCATTGGCTTCCCTGGTTCTCAGGCTGTAAGACTCAGACTAAACTATACAGCTGGCTTTCCTGGGCTCCAGCTTGCAAATGACAGATTGTGGGTGCAGATAATCAGCCCCACAATCACATGCACAAGTAAATTCCTTCTAATAAATCTCCATATATATGTCCTATTGGTTCTGTTTCTCTGGAGAACCCTGACTAACTAGCACACCATTTCAGGGACTCAATCTCTACCAACTGATCCAGATTAGAAGTGTTCCTAGAACTTTAGCCTTCCCAGTCCACCTGGTAAGGGCCCTGGTTTATTTAAATGACAGGGAGACCATCGCTGCAGAATGGCCAGGATGGGAATTCTCAAGGTACTTTTACACAAAGTCATCTCACTTTTTCTTTGTTTTTTTACATTGGCAAAGCCAATTTCAGTGATATGTTAGAAACCAAACTTTGTGTTCCCCCAGTTTCAAAAGAAATAAACAATGTAAATGATGGCGTTTTCTTGCAGGTCTTTGGGACAGGTTACCTCATTTGATATTGGACTGCAGAGAGAAATGAGGCGAAACCACTTTATAAACAGGGTTTGAATTGGTGGCTTCACATGGGCCCTCATGCCTCAGCCCCTGGACTGGGACAGTGAGTTTAGAGGAAGATAGGGGCCCCAAGACTCCTGCTGCCTCTTCCCTCCACTGCCCCCAAAGCTAAAAGCACAGGCTGAATCCTTACTAGCAGTGAGAATGTAAGCAATTATTTAACTTTCTTCCTTTGTAAATGGAAAATAAAAATCCCTACTCAGGAGGGTTGCTGTGACAGCTGAGGCAATGTAAATAGCCATATAGGAGGCTTTCCATGGTGGCCAGTATTTTCTGCAGGCACAGAGAGTAGACATAGGAAACACATTATAAAATGACCTTGACTTTTCCTCCTAACTCAAGTTTCCTCCCAAACTGGACTTCTCCTCCTAAACTCACTGACTTGTCAAAGATGTGGAGCAATGGAATTGCCATGCATAGCCAATGGAGTATAAAGTGGTGTAATCATTTTGGGAAAGTATTTGGAAGTTCTAAAGTTGATCATACACTTATGATATGACCCAGCAATACCACTCCTAAATGTATACTCAAGAGAAATGCATGTATGTCCCCAAAAAGGACTTGTACAAGAATATTCACATCAGCTTTATTCATAATAGCCAAAAATTTTAAAATAGACTAAGTGTCCATCAACTGGTTAGTGGATAAACAGATGTGGTATATCTATACAATGGAACACTACTCAGCCATAAAAAAGAAGGAACTATCAATACATGCAACAATATGAGTTCATCTGAAAAACATTATATTCAACACAGGAAGCCAGACACAAGAAAATATATACTCTATAATTGTCAACTTCAATGATAGACAACAAAATAGAGGTTACCTGGGAGGATGGCATGGTGGTATTAACAGGAAAGGAACCTAAGAGAATTTTCCAAGGTGATGGACATACCCTAAATGTTGATTTGGATGATGGCAGCACAGATAAGTACAAAATCATCCTACTATGTCTTTATGATATGTGTACTTCATAAATTATACCTTAAAAATAGACTTAAGATTCCCTTTTGGCAATTAACACCATGAAAAAATTCTCAATCCATTAGCACAGGAATTTGTGGGAGTCAGAGAAGCCTAAACACCCCCATATCCCTTCCATCACCTCTCTGGGGACACATGCATAGACATTTCATGCCCCTCTGGTAGCAGTTACCTCCAACAAGTCAGCAGATATTGCCATATTTCTGCCACATGATGAGATAAAGAAAGAATACAATAACATCTTTTCTTTCTGGATTTTATAATGTGGCTACAGGAAGGAAGTCTCTAATTTGGTGTTGGGAAAGAGGATTAGAAAATATCCATATGTAGAAGCATGTTTCCGTCCAGCTTGAATTTTGCTTAAAACCATGAGGAATTCTCTTGCATCCCTCAGGGGACAGAAGCCTGACCCCCCAGAGGAGGTTTTGCTCTATGTGGCTGTTCATCGCAGACCCAGTAGGCTGGGAAGGACTGGGAATCCTCATGCCCTGCATCCCCAGATTGTGACTCAAGCTGGTTTTTCCTAACACATCATTTCACTCTTTCATCTGCTTTCAAAGAGTTTGAAAATATGTTTATGAATTTCTTACTTTTGTGGAACCTATTAAATTAGAAGCCTCTTTTCTTAATATAACAAGTAGATTAGAATGAGAGTAATTTCATGGTCTGCAAAGACAGTGAAATGTTTATTTAATTCCAGTGAGGCATTCTATAATGCGTGTTCATAAGGTAAAAGCATACTTAGTATGAACAAGGAATTACTATTTGTGGGCCGGACAGTGGTCATGCATAGAGTGCTGGGGTCCCTGCTCACCCACCATGAAGTCACCTAACATTCCTATGTGCTCTGGACCTTGGGCAGAAGCAAGTCCTGGCTTGGAGGACCTGGGAATGCTCTAAGAGGGCAGGCACCTTTTAGGATCAGAATCATCCAGCATTGAATTTAGCACAACCTGGGGACCAATGTTCATTTTACAACTGTTCCTTGAGCATAATGGTCATTAACAACATCTACTGTGTCTGAAGTGCCAACTGGGATCTGGGAGCTACTTCACAGGCCTGATCTTACCTATTAACTACAACAGCTCTGTAAAACTAAGGTCACTGTTTTAGGGGTTAATACTTAGTGAGCACTTAGGAAATCCAAGGCACTTAATCCTTGCAACAATCCCACAAAGAAGGAACAATTATCCTCTCCCTTTACTGATGAGAAATCTGAGGTTTCAGAGGTCACACAGCTGGTCTGAAGGCCACACAGCTCTTAAGCTGCACAAGCCGGACTACGTCTGCTTCACTCTAACGCCCGTGTCTGAGCCCCTCACTCACAGCCTTATCTCAGACCAGGTTTGCATCAAGGTGGTTGACCGGGAAAGGAGGAAGCTGGGGAGTGCAAAGGCCAGTTCCCTGGGCTTGGGGAATGCAGGGGTGGCGGACTCTGCTCAGCCACAGAGACGGGCACTGGAGAAAGGAGGGAGGTGGCTCTGCAAACCCAGTGGCTGGCCGTGTGTGCGTGTGTGTGTGCACACGAGCATCGGTGGTGGTGGTAATAACCATGAAGGTGGTGATGTGAGTGGGGGTGGGGAGGCATGCCAGGAGGACACCACAGTCTTGGTCCTAATTTTGGAAGCAGGTATCCTGTCTCCATGGTGGCCTGTTTCTAATGGAAGAGTCCGGAGCCAAAGGAAGGTGGCTCTCTTTCCGAGAGCATTAAAGTGCTAGGGCACAAAAAACAAAACTCGACCCGATGTCCCAAGATCACACAGAAATGTTTTTTATGAGGCAATTTATTTTGAATTTTTAGTGTTTTCTGTCTGGAATTATTAACAATATCTGTGTGTATAATTCATTTCCCCAGATGGAATATTTGTTAGTTCCTAGACGGCTGGCCTCTCAGTGTCCCATCCAAGGCCCTCCCTGTTCTGACGTCCCTGACCAGCACCTCAGGCACCGATCCTGGGCCTACAGGTGGCCATGCTCTGACCCAGAGGCTGCCCCGACAGGGCCTCAAGTGCAGATGGAAAACGCCCCAACTACTAGCTGACAGGAGTGATACCCCAGTCCCCCCAGCGGGGAGAACCCAGAGTAGCTCCACACTGTTGCCCAGGCCTCCCTGGTGCAATTTTGCCCCAGACCTCACCAGGCCCTGCTGCAGCCTTCATCTTCTTTCCCTCCTTCATGGTTTCATGTCCCCATTTCCCTCCTGGGATCATCTCCCAAATATACTCCATGCTCTGGAATTTTTGCCTCAGTTTCCGGCTCCTGAGAAAGACCAACACCCATGTAGCCTCCAGAAGCAGCATCCAAATGGGAGAGGCTCCAACTGTGGGCACAGCAGGAACTGGTTGGAACGTGGATTTCTCAGGCCCCACCCCCTACCTACTCAACTACAAGTGGGGTGGGGCACAGAACTCTATGATTTAACAAGCCTTCAGATGATGCTTTTTTCTTTTTTCTTTTTTATTCTTTTAGTTTTCAGTCTTATTAAGATATAATTGACCTACCACATTGTGGAAGTTTAAGATGTATAACATATTGATTTGATATATTCACAAGCGCAAAATGATCACAGCAGGTTTAGTTAACATATTTTTCACCTCATGTAGCAAAACTGTGTGTGCGACGAGAAGTTTTAATATCTACTCACTTAGCAACCTTCAAATATACAACACAGTACTGCTGACTATCGTCACCACGCTCTCTATGACATCCCTGTGACTTACTCATCTTATAACTGGAAGTCTGTACTTCTGACCACCTGCCCCCATCTCCCTCCACTCTGTTCTCTGTGTCTATGAGTTTGGTTTTTTCTAGATTCCACACATAAATGATACCATGTGGTATTTGTATTTGTCTGGCTTATTTGACTTAGCACAATGCTCTCTAGGTCCATCCACGTTATTGCAAATAGCAGGATCGTCTCCATTTTTATGGCAGAGAAGTATTCCACTGTGCGTATGTGCCACATCTTCTTTATCTGTTCATCCACTCATGGACACCACTTATTTCCATGCTTTGGCTCTTGTGAATAAATCTCCAGTGAACATGAGGGTGCAGATGTCTCTTTGAGACAGTGATTTAGCTTCCTTTGGATATATTCCCGGAAGCAGACTTGTCCCTCCAGATGGTTCTGATGCACAATAAAGCTTAAGAATCACTGACCTAGACGTAAGTAAGCACGTTTACTGCACGACTAAGAGAATGAAGGAGGGAAAGGAGACCGTGCCTTAGTCATGACCAGTGAGAGTAGGAACTACACACACCTCAGAACCTTCCTGAGAAGTCTGAGGAGCCTTTCACGCTGGCCAAAGTAAAGAAGAAACCTGCTTCAGGTAAGAGCCATTGCTGCGACTTGGCTGACTCGAGGCCAGCAGCAGGCTGCAGGGTCAGATGGCAGCACTGACAGGGTCAGTCTCTCATTCCACAGGGTTCTGTCTTTGCTTAGGATTAAGTAGCCAACAGTCAAAGCCTGTGTTCTTTATTTATTATTCTGGGGGGACTTACAGTTTTCCTTTCCAAGGTACCAAGATCTTTCAGTTCTAGAAAATGCTGATCCTGTGACTTACCGATGTGATCCATTGCGTGCTATCAGAAGTGATCACCAATGCGGCTCCTCCCTGAGAGGTAGCAAGGGTGCCCCGAGGCTGAGGGAGAAGCGTGCGCCTGAGGTTCCCTCTGCCCACCTCCCACTCCCACCACTTCGCCACCTCATTCCCTCACACCAGGGGGAAAACGTCAGAACACATGCTCAGAGCAAGCTCCAGAGAGGACGGGGAGGGCTCAGAGAAGAGGTCCAAGCAACCAAGGTGTCTGAGAGAGAGAAGGAGATGAAGCCACGGGGTCGCCAGGAGGCAGCAAAGCCAAGGGCCCCCGGGTTCAATGGCACCCTGCTCCCACACTAGTGCCAGGCCCCTCTTCCAGAGTGCTGTTCTACAAGGCAAGAATCAGTGGGACCCCCAAGGGGAGCCTTCTCGGCTCTGGTGCCCACAGTCACGCTCCCTGCCCCGCAGCGCCATGAAGTTAAGTGTCTTGCTGAATAAAACGTGAAGACCTTGCCCCTCACAGTTTTGTAGTGCTGGGCACGTCACCTTCCTCTCTGGACCTCACCATGGGGACCGTAGTTCTCACCATATTCTTTCAGCTCTATGATTGTTATGTCCACTAATGCTCAACCTTAGAGCCTTTTTTATAAGGTAACAGGGCAGAAGACTTCCTTATGCTGATGCCAAGGCCAGAAGCCCTGGGTAAGTTTGAGAACCAGTTGTTTTTGGCTGACCTCCCCATCACACCACTCTGCTCTTTAGTCTCCACGGGCCTCAGACAACACTCTGAGTGCCATGGTCCTGGGAAGACCTCCTAATCCCAGGTCTCAGGTGTCTAGTAGCCATCAGGGTGTATCAATGACGATCTTCCTGGGGAGAGCCACTCACAGGAATATCACACCCTTCGGGACCAAGGGATCAATGATGAGCAGAGCCTTGACCTGTGCTAATGGGCTGACAGGAGAGAACATTTTCCCTTTGGCATTTTTGACTACAGGGTCCCCCATCTGTGAGCTAGTCCATCAGTCATGCTAATGGAAGGCATGTCTTGGGTAAAGGCTGCAAAATACATGGGGTGGGTAACCTCACACCTTACCCCTCCATGAGCAAAGCAAGCACTGTTGGATACCATGTAAACGTGTGTCCGAGGGGGGGCTGGTGCTCAGGCTTGCTGCAGGAGGGCTGTCTAAGGCTGTTTAAATGGAAGCATGTCATTCACTTGGTTTATGTCAAGATGCCAGGTAGGGCCACTAAAATCTTCGGAGGTTATCTCTGTGTATTCTTTCTTGCTTTTCTTACCACGAAGTGTGCCACCCCAAAGTCTCTGATCTTCAGGGGGAAGCAGCTTTAGACTGCTCTGTGTGACCCTGAGTGTGTCTGCTTTGGAATCTCAAGGACTACCTGAGACATGGGAGCCCTTGGTAGCCCTGTTTCCCTGCAGAGCAGGTCCAGAGCAGCACTATGGACACCAGCACTTTTATTTCAAAATATAACCTTTGTTGCACTGTCACTATCTCTTATTACTTTCTTTAAAACTATTGTAAATTCTGAGTACTTTGTTCAGATGCTTTGTTTTGCCCAGTGTCTATAGCTATGAACGTGTCTTTCAGACAAGATATTAGGAAACAATTGACACACCACTGCTGTGGCCATAGAAATGGAAGTCGGAGGGCACACAAAAGGGGAACATGCAATTGAATCTGCCTTAAAAGACGGGCAAAGCAGGGGTCTCCATTTGCTGAATAGAACATTATGTACTCTTCTGTCGTATTGGCTCATTTATTCAGTTCCAGAAATTTCTCATGACAAACTATGAATGAGTCCATTTTAACAATATTCTCTAATTTCAGTGAAGACTACAGACTGCTGAGTCAGCCTTCCCAAGGTCATATTCTGCCCGCATCACTTGGGATACACACTTATTCCTCCTTTGCTTCAAGTTCCTCATTAAAAATTATAAGTTCAAATTTGTGATACTTAGAACATAATAAAATTAGAATTTCAAATTAGTGGGGGAAAATCACGTCAAAGAAAAATAGTGCCAGAAAAATTGATTAATTACTTAGGTAAAATATTTTACAGTGTTAAATGTTAAAAAAAAAAGAAAAGAAATAAAGAAAAAATAAAGTTAGACAATTAACTCAAGAGAACATATTTGTACCATAAACATAAAGGAAAAACACGTAATAGATTTGATGATGCAAAAATTAACTTTATCAAAAAACAAAATTGAAAGGCAAATGATCAGCAGGAAAAAAGTAACCTTTCCAATATAAACGAATGGCAAATGCTTGTTCTCCTTACAGAAGAAGCTTTTAAAATCAGTAGAAAAGCAATGACACTCTAATAGAAATGGACAAAAGACACGATCAAGAAATTCACCATAGAAGTATCACAAATGAAAACTAAATCTGTAATAAATATTCCATTGCAACAAGAATCAAAACACAAATTAAAAATAAAAATGAGATGTCATTTTGTATCTATTTAATTTCTAATATTTACAAAGAAACAATAACCAGTGTTGGTAAAGATTTGGGGAAATAACCATTGTGATATGTCACTTATAGGAGCATTAATTTAGTAAAGAAAAGCTTCATTTTAGTACAGTTTCAACAAATACTGATTGAGCACATATAATTAGGTACCAAGCACCAGGTCAGATTTGGGGACCTAACTGTCAACATGACTGTAAAGGATCCTGTACTTCTGGAGCCTTCAATCTACTTGTGGGAGGTTGAGGGAGGGTGGAAAAATAGAGAAAAAAAATAATTAGAACTACATAGTTTATATTAGTATTAATGATGCAATATTCAAACTTCACAGACTTGATAGCCCCTGACTGAATAGCTACAGAATTTCAGGAGGAATATCTACCCACACTCACCTCCATTCACCCTCTCTTGACTTTGCTCAGTTTTTGGAGAGGAATTCCCAGGAGTTTTCTCACACAGTCAGAAAAAATTGTCAGTATCCATCCATTCCTATCTCCTATTCTCCTCTTCCCCTAAATTAGTTGAGCAGCTACTTCACCTTGCCACAGCCACAGGGGCCTCTATGACAGGGATTCTGCACTGCCAGGGCATTCTCTTCAATACCCTCAAAGCCATAAAATAGAGCCAAGGAAGCTCTGCTCTATTCAGGTCTTCCTTCACCAGAGGAACTGTGCTCTATTCTACAGAGAAATATGGACCATCAGGTTTCTGTACTTATAAAGCATCGAATACTGGCTTTCTTCTCAGGAGATATTTCAACCCTAGAGATATTACAGAAGTTAGTGAGAAGTACACACTCCAGTAATTTTTGGGAAGTGAGAAAAGCTCTGGGGCTACTTCTACTTCAGGTTGTTTTGAACTGATGTATGTGGGGACAGGTGATTGGAGGCAGCAGTGAGACAAGGAGGTAAAGGAGGGAGAAATAGTTCACTGTCTTTTCTTCCTTGAGTTGTCCTGACATAATCCTTGTCTGCTCCTTCTGCAAGTCAGCTGCCACAGTCCATGTCACTGGATGTACAGGGCACAATCAGAGGTAATGAGCTGAAAAAAAAGAGAAAGGGGAAGAAGACAATACCCATTACAGCCCACAGCTGGAATTCCACACAATAGTGACTTGATGGGAGAGGCCTGAGGAGCGAGGGAGCTAGACAGATACAAGAATGTGCTCAAACACTTACTAGTTAGTGGGAAAATAAAGATATTGCTGAGTTTTTTTTAAAAATCAATAGGGGTGAATAACCATGAACAGTTTTACATTAAGGACATATAAGGACAAAAATAAAATATTTAGCCTTTAAACCATCAGAAGAAAACTCAATCCATGCAAAGCAAAGCAGGAAAGGAGAAATAGAGCAAACAAAATAGAGAAAAACTAAAATGGCATATATGAAACAGAATGTCAGAAACAATTCCTAATATTATATATTAAAGTAATCAATAAATATAAATGAGCTAAACTCATGTATTAAAGGACAGAAGTTTCAGATTGGATTTAAAAGGAACGAAAGTTTACAATATATTGTCTGCAAAAGAATGCTTAAAACAAAAAAGACACAGAAAAATGATGGAAGAAGTTGAAACGGTAAATTTGAAGTAAAAGAAATCTTACTATCTGACAATAGAGAACATAAATCAAAAAGGACAAAGAGCTGTTTGTTAAGTGAAGCAATAAGCAAGAAAATATGACACTCATATATATACATACCCCTAAATGTAGCCTCCAACTGTATCAAACAACACTGACAGAACATCAGGAAGAAATAGATAAAGCCATAATTTTCATTTTCAAGATAATTTTAAAGGATATTGGCCAAAAAGTTTCCCAAAATTATAAAACCATTGAACTACAAATTCAAGAAGCTCTAAGAACCCTCAGGATAAATGCAGAGACATATCTCAGTTAAAATGCTGAAAAACAAAAAGCAAGAGAAAACATTTTAAACCATCTAGAAGAAAAAGACATGTTATCTTCAAAAGAACAACATTAAGATCAATCTCTTACTTCTTAACAGAAATGAAATCATAAGAAAACGTGTCATCAAGAAGTGCTGAAGAGAAATAGCTGCCATCTAAAATACTATACCCAGTGAAAATATCCTATCCAGATGAAAGAAAAATAGACAAAAGATTGAAGCAGACCTTTTACAACAGAAGATACATAAATAGTACATAAGCACATAAAAAAATGTTCTACATAATTGGTCATCAAGAAAATGAAAGTTAAAACCATAACAAGATACCACTACACACTGGCAGAATGGCTAATTATATATATTTTTTAATGTTAAAATTTAAATGTGGTTGTAGAACAAACTGGAACTCTCATTAGTTTTTGGTGGAATATAAAATGATGTGGCCACTTTGGGAAAAGTTATACAATATATGTGTAAAACTAAACATGCAATCATGCCCCAGCTATTACATTTCTAAAGAAATGAAAACATGTTCACCAAAAGACTTGGACAAGAATGTTCATGGCAGCTTTAGTCATAAAAACCCCAAACTGAAAACGATCCAGGGTCTGTTAACAAGAGAATGGAAAAACAAGCAGGTAAATCATACAATGAAATCCAGCTCCACAACAAAAAGTAACTAATTTTTCCTGGTACTTGCAACACTGTGGATAAATCTCAAAAAAGAGAATGCTATTTGAGAGAAGCTTTATACAAAAGAGCATACACATTGTATGATTCCATTATTATGATTATTTTCACTGTAGATAAGTTTTGCCCACTTGGAAGCTCATACAAATGAGTCATCAAAAGAAAACCTATAAATGAGCTGAACTCTATTTAAAGCTACATATACTAAAATATTTATGGGGAAGTATATTAATGCTCCAATTTGCTTTAAAATGCACCCAAAATTAGATTGATTAATACATGGATAGAGGGATGGATAGGTAGATACGAGATAACATAAGTAAATGTTAGTGGTAGGATCTAGGTGGCGATTATACAGGTGGTGTTCACTATAAAATTTTTAACTTTTCTGTATATCTGAAAATATTTATAATAAAATACTGCACAAAAATGCACAAGATCCTTAAGAAAAAGATCGTTCTATTTTACTAAAAGCCATACAAAATGTTATTACTAAATGGAGAGACAGTCCATGCTTTTTTGTTGGATGAAATGCAAATTCACAAAGATATAAATTCTCCTCAAATTAATATGCAAAATAACTAACTCAACCTTGATAAAAGAGAAGTAAAGAATGAAAACTTGTCTAGCAGATATCTTAAGATATTAGAAAGCCACTGTTAGAATAACTTGCAATACTGATACAAGAGCAGACAAATTGGCCAAAAAGAGCTTAGAGAGAGATCCATATATATATATATATATGGGATCACCACAGGGGGCGGGGGGCAGATGTGGTCTCACAGATCAGCTGGGGACTTGTTTAGTGGCTGGTGCTTGCACTAAATGGGGAAATGGAAAACGGAATCCCTTCCTAACTATGCAAACAAAATGAAGACCAGATAGATTACATGTGAAGCATAAAAGCTATCATGTTATTAGAAGACCACATAGTAAACTATTTCGTGACCAGAGGACAGGGAAGGACTTCTTCCATAACCTCACAGCTTCAAACAGGCCCACCCAGGACTCCCATTTCCCTGCTTTCCAGCTGGGCCCCAGTGCTATGACTGGTTCCTCCTCCATCATATCAGCACCCCAAACCCGACGCCTGAAGATCACGTGTCCAGTGTTTCAACCATCAGACAGAATCATAGTTTATAATCCTCTAAAACATCCTGCATATCATCTACATTTTTTTAAAAACAGTAACATTATGTGAAGATCATATTGTTAGAAAACCACCATTATATGAAGATCATAATACTATGTTAAAATATTATGTATGAGCGAACACCTAAATGTGAGCAACAGAAGCAATGGATCTGTTTTGGTGGTAAGACAATCATTGTTGTGCATTTTATATATTTGACATTTTCTGTATTGAGCAGATAGCACCTTTATAATTAGGGGGAAAAACTTTTTCGCTCAAATAGGCCAGGTGAAATGGGATGTTGTTTGAGTGGATGTGGGACCACATTACTTACAGAGGGATAAAGGGTGCTGGTAGGATGTAGCACTGGGTTGAGAAACACTAGGTCTAAACGGCTTCTATATTTTCCACACTCAAGAACATCATGCTGAACGTCTACTACGTATTGGATTGACTTGACTTGCTGACCCCGAAACTTCTACTGGGACTACAAAAAAATAAACCTGCCTGAAAATGTACACTTTTATTTTTAAATGTAACAAATACACCTGAGTGTGTGCATACACATACACACTCTCTCATGCATACACACACACACACACACACACACACATACACACACACACCTCTGGATTTGGGAAGGTTTGTGAATTTGTTCTGGTGATCTATTAATCTATTTTCACCAGCTTCTCATTCCACCAGTTTGCTGCTAACTGGGGGCAAAGGGACTTGGTTCACTGAACTGAAAATATTTCTCAACTTTGACTACATCTACAAGATATCATTCCATAATAAATACATTCATAAGTTTCTATTCAAAATATTGTCAATTTTTGATATTTGACTCTAAGATCTCATGTTTTAAAGGTTCTTGTTAACAGATGTGAAATCTGATGAGCAACTTCTAAATCAGTGACAACCTGGCAAACATGGGTATAAAATACGCACCATCCTAAAGCCGAGGCCCACTAAGTCTGGAGGCTGGGGGAATGAAGATCAACCTGTACACTGATGAGAATTTTTTTTTTCTCTTTCATCTGGGCTCTTTTTTTTTTTTACAATTTATTTTGGTATCATTAACCTACAATTACATGTGCAATATTATGGTGATTAAACTACGCCCTTCATCAGGTCTCCCCCACAAACCCCATTACAATCACTGACCATCAGCATAGTGAGATGCTATAGTATCACTACTTGTCTTCTCTGAATTGCACAGCCCTTCCCGTGCCCGTCCCCCAACCTTACGTCTGCTAATCGTAATGCCCCCTTTTCCCCCTTGTCCATCCCTTCCCACCCTTCTTCCCCAGTCCCTTTCCCTTTGGTAACTATGAGTCCGTTCTTGGGTTCTGTGAGTCTGCTGCTGTTCTGTTCCCTCAGTTTTTTCTTTGTTCTTATACTCCACATATGAGTGAAATCATTTGATACTTGTCTTTTTCGACTTGGCTTATTTCACTGAGCATAATACCCTCTAGCTCCATCCATGTTGTTGCAAATGATAGGATTTGTTTTCTTCTTATGGCTGAATAATATTCCATTGTGTATATCTACCACCTCTTCTTTATCCATTCATCTACTGATGGACACTTAGGTTGCTTCCATTTCTTGGCTATTGTAAATAGTGCTGCAATAAACATAGGGGTGCATCTGTCTTTTTGAAACTGGGCTGCTGCATTCTTAGGGTAAATTCCTAGGAGTGGGATTCCTGGGTCAAATGGTATTACTATTTTGAGTTTTTTGAGGAACCTCCATACTGCTTTCCACAATGGTTGAACTAATTTGCATTCCCACCAGCAGTGTAGCAGGGTTCCCTTTCCTCCACATCCTCGCCAACATTTATTGTTGTTTGTGTTTTGGATGTTGGCCATCCTCACTGGTGTGAGGTGATATCTCATTGTGGTTTTAATCTGCATTTCTCTAATGACCAGCGATGTGGAGCATCTTTTCATGGCCTGTTGGCCATCTGAATTTCTTCTTTGGAGAAGTGTCTATTCATGTCCTCTGACAATTTCTTAATTGGATTATTTTCTTTTTGTTTGTTAAGGTGCATGAGTTCTTTATATATTTTGGGTGTCAACCCTTTATCAGATACATCGTTTATGAATATATTTTCCCATATTGTAGGATGTCCTTTTGTTCTACTGATGGTGTCCTTTGCTGTACAGAAGCTTTTCAACTTGATATAGTCCCATTTGTTCATTTTTGCTTTTGTTTCCCTTGCCCGAGGGGATATGTTCATGAAGAAGTTGCCCATGTTTATGTCCAATAGATTTTTGCCTATGTTTTTTTCTAAGAGTTTTATGGTTTCATGACTTACATTCAGGTCTTTGATCCAACTTGAGTTTACCTTTGTGTATGGGGTTAGGCAGTAGTCCAGTTTCATTCTCTTACATGTAGCTGTCCAGTTTTTCCAACACCAGCTGCTGAAGAGGCTGTCATCTCCCCATTGTATATCCAAGGTTCCTTTATCAAATATTAATTGACTGTATATGTTTGGGTTAATGTTTGGATTTTCTATTCTGTTCCACTGGTCTGTGGGTCTGTTTTTGTGCCAGTACCAAATTGTCTTGATTACTGTGGCTTTGTAGTAGAGCTTGAAGTCAGGGAGCGTAATTCCCCCTTTTTTGATTCCTCCTTCTCAGGATTGCTTTGGCTATTCGGGGTCTTTTCTGGTTCCATATGAATTTTAGTATTATTTCTTCCAGTTCATTGAAGAAAGCTGTTGGTAGGTTGATAGGGATTGCGCTGAATCTGTAGATTGCTTTAGGTAGTATAGCCATTTTGACAATATTTATTCTTCCTAGCCAAGAGCATGGGATGCACGTCCATTTGTTAGTGTCTCCTTTAATTTCTCCTAGGAGTGTCTTCTAGTTTTCAGAGTACAGGTCTTTCACTTCCTTCGTTAGGTTCATTCCTAGGTATTTTATTCTTTTTGATGCAATTGTGAATGGAATTGTTTTTCTGATATCTCTTTCTGTTAGTTCGTTAGTGTATAGGAAAGCAACAGATTTCTGTGTTTTTATTTTGTATCCTGCAACTTTGCTGAATTCAGATATTTGTTCTAGTAGTTTTGGATGGAGTCTTTAGGGGTTTTTATGTACAGTATCATGTCATCTGCAAATAGTGACAATTTGACTTCTTCTTTAACAATCTGGATGCCTTGTATGTCTTTGTTTTGTCTGATTGCCATGGCTATGACCTCCAGTACTATGTTGAATAACAGTGGAGAGAGTGGGCATCCCTGTCTTGTTCCTGATCTTAGATGAAAAGCTTTCAGCTTCTCGCTATTAAGTATGATGTTAGCTGTGGGTTTGTCACATATGGTCTTTATTATGTTGATGTACTTGCCGTCTATACCCATTTTGTTGAGAGTTTTAATCATGAATGGATGCTGAATTTTATCAAATACTTTTTCAGCATCTATGGAGATGATCATGTGGTTTTTGTTCTTCTTTTTATTGATGTGATGGATGATGTTGATGGATTTTTGAATGTTGTACCATCCTTGCATCCCTGGGATGAATCCCACTTGATCA